>JAPPVO010000017.1:110145919-110822262 GCA_030407325.1 Camellia japonica | reverse complement strand
GAGGTTCAGATGGAGCACAAATGCATGCCAAATACACTTGTCAAAAGTGCCACCTAAGAATTGGCAACTCGGGTGGAGACGCTCTAAGATTGTAATCTGAATTCCAATAACCTAGTTACACATAAGTTTTATTTAATTAAAACATTCTGTCAGTTCGGGTTTAATCAGGTGATGGTACTCCAAACTCGAGCACCGACCGATCTGTAGGAAAAATTGTCTTCAAAACTAATTTCGACTGCATACTTTGACGAAACTGGCCGTGCATTGTCGAATCGATCAGGTTGGTCGGGAGAGTCAAGTCTTTCGGATCTTTATGAAAAGACGTATAGAAAAGTAGAAAGAGTGATTGATTGGGTGTTTTGGCTTTTTGGCTATTTTAGCCAAAAAGCCAAACTACTTGTACTACGTTTAGATATAGCATGAGATTAGAGTGAAGTATTATTTTTTATCATAAGATGGAATGATGAGATTAATACCATAGACGGTGAGGCTGTTAGAATTATAGGGAAAAGAAAAAACATATATTGAGATTAATGTCTAGCTATTAGTATTACAATAAGAGGCCTCTTTATAGGCTTACAATAGAGTGCCAACAAAGAAACCTAGCCTAGAGTGGTGGACAAGAGTGTCTAAATAAGAAAACAAGAAAAATTAAGGAAATACAGGGCTTGTTTGGTTTGTTTTTTAGAAAAATTTTTGGAAAAATTCTCTACAAACAAATTTTCAAGAGTAATCAAACCAAACAAATTTTTCCAAAAAAAATCTCAAAATTTTGTTTGGTTACCTACTTTCCAAAATCACTCTCTTTCTCATACACATCAAATCAATCACTTTTTTTAAAACTCTCTCCCCAAAACAATTTTCCAAAACCATTTTTGAAAAAAGGCAAACCAAACAAGTTTTCGTACTTTTTATCTCAAAAACTACTCTACAAACACAAACCAAACACACCCTCAATATTTTGAAAAATATTTATTAAAATCCACCCTCAAACTAAGTAAACTAATATGAGTTTGCAGAGAGCAATTAGAAAGTGGAGAAAATAAAAAATAGAGTCGTGTGATGGAGATTTGACTTTATTCTAATACAACATCAACAGTTGATATTGGAATGTGTGGACTTGTGACATGAGAAGAGCCCGAGACAGAGAAACAGCAGAGTCTAGCATGCACAAGGTGCAAAGTTCAGTAGAGATAAGTGAGAGATACAGGGCAACATTCGAATGAGAAGAGCCAATGCATGGCTGAGATCCAACTAAGATTTCTCCCCTGGGTCTAGCCAGTTTACAGGTAGGGGTGACACAAAATCTATTGTCAGCACTTATACCATGTAAGAATTTTAAGAAAAAGAAAAAAAAAATTGTACTAAGATTGATGTCTAGCTATTACAATAAGAAGCCTATTTATAGGCTTATAATATAGTGCAAACCAAGAAAGCTAGCCTAGAGTGGTGAGCAAGAAAGTAAATAATGAAACAAGAAAAATTAAAAAAAAAAAAACACTAATTTAGAAAATTAGTTAGCCGGTATTGGTAATCCCACCATTTTGTGGGATTACAAAACCATTGGACTGTCAATCTCAGTCTCATGGCCGAAACAAACGATGAACACCCTAAAAACATGTCAGTTCCACAGTATATTTAATATCCCAACCCCTCTAATGTTGTCAACCAAATAGATAACAGTGTGAACAAAATAATTTACCCAAACTAAAATAGCATAGGCATGATGGCAACAGAAAGTCTTCCTAGCTAGCACACACTACATGCACTCAATACAAATCAAAGTTTTAAAAAGCTTTATTGAGGCGACGGTAAGATAAAACACTTCGAGGCTTAAATTTTTAGGCGATACTCCTAAAAGGCTTGCGCATCACAATCTAAGCCATGCGTTTCAGGTGCACCTTGTACTCTTTTTGCGCATAAACATATGAGGAATACGCATATGAAGAGTTGTCTTGAGCTCTTGTAAACTTAGTCCAATAGATGGTTTAAATATAAAAAAGAACTTCTTTCGCAACTATATTTTATAGGAAAAATTAAGTAAATGATCAATCAAGAAAAAAACACAAAGTTAAGGCTTAAGATAGAAGCTCAATAACTAAAGCCAAAAATGTCAATTTCACTTTCGATGAGTGAAAGTTTCCTTCTCCATAGTGAAATGTTTGATGCTTTAAGGAGAAAAGTATTTACACCTTTATATTTATTTTTATTTTTTTACTATTTATATTATTTATTTATTTAATTTACACCTTCACTATTTTAAAATATATAATATATTTAATAAATACAAAAATTCAAAAATCAAAATGCTTATGCTTGACACCTTAAGGCTTACGCCTTACCTCACATGAGAGCAGTAAAATGCCTCGTGTTACGCATTCACCTTTAAAAACTTTGATACAAATAAGCAGGGGAAAATTACTAGTTGTTCCTAAGCAATGCTCCATACTCATCCCCAAACGATATTGTTGGGTAAAACACCAAAAAATAAATAAAAGCCCAACTATATTAACCAATTACATTCAGGTTGGGCACTACCAAGAAGCACCTAATAAGTTCTCCATAAGCAAACCTCCCAAGTTGACTTCAGCTAGTCTATTCTACCAAACAGGAGCACAAACAGTAAGTAAAGTGAAGCTAAGTCAGTTTCAGAAAAGTTTTGGGCAACACTTCTTGGACATAGCTAGAAAGGCATATATTGTCTTATTGGATGCTCGCACAATTCAATAATAAATACCATGATTTTAGCACTTGACCAACAACTCTCAATCTATCACTCTCTAGCTCATGACCTTTGTTGTACCTATAGTGTTATCTACTCGTAATTTTTATTAAAAAAAGTACTTAAAATTTAAAATATATAGATCAGATTCACTGAGTGTGACCCACATCATACTAAACTTAAATCTACAACATAAATTAAAATTCTAAGCACTTTTTCAAATAAAAGTTCTAAATACATAGTAGTTGTCCTGTTGTATTGAACAAAGTCCTCTCGGTGTCATGCTTCATAGTCTAGGAAAACAAACCTAGAAAAATTCTGAACTTTTTTTTTTTTCATTCGAGGAAATTTGACAGTGTTCACAACTCACATGCTGGCGGTAGCATGTCCAGCATGCAATAGGCACATCTTGATGAAGAAGACACATCTATTAAGAAAGAGAAAAGCATAATAAGAACATAAGTTTTATAAATAATATAATTTGCAGAAAGATTTTTGCTGAGCGTCATCTTCTACATACTCTGTGATTCTTAGTAGAGTAATATTATACAAACTATCAAATTTTATAAATTTTTCGTACTCACATAAATTTTCCAATCACTTTTTTTAGAGTGTCATGTTTCAAATTTGAAAGTTTTGATACTACACATCAAATTCTTCATCACTTTTATTTGTTCCATTACCTCCCTTTTAAGACAATTTTTTTTTCACATCTTTATTTCATTTGTACCCGGTTGCTCACTTGAATATGTAAATGATGTTTTTACAGGCAAGACCACTTCTGAAACAAAAGAAGTGTGATGAGTTAATTGATCCAAGAATTTTCAATTCCCATGATGACACCCACCAATTCAGTTGGACAATTCAACTAGCAGGGAACTGTGTCGCTAAGGATCCCCAGAATAGGCCTTCCATGGATAAGGTAAGCAATCTATGTGAATGATCTCCTCCCAAAAAAAGAAAGAAAGAAAGAAACTGCAGAATTAACCATAAAAATTATAACCTAGACAAATAGGCATGCTTAGAATGTGAATTATACTTGGGCATACATGAATACACAGAGTTTGGTGTTTGACTCATATAGATAAGCAACAACAACACCATTTATGCTAAACATCTTTTCAATGAACTTAGGGCGGTAGGAGATAGGAGAATAAAGAGAATTTATGATAGGCATGAAGTAAAAATGTATAGAGTTAATTATAGTTTTGGTTCCTAAAGTGTGTTCTTTGTATCATTTTAGTTCTCGATATTTCATTTGTGTCGATTTTGTGCCTAAATTATTAAAATGTGTGTTAAAGTAGTCCACATGGCTGACGCCATCAGTATTTATCATTATAAACATGAGTAACAAAAAATTGCTACTCAGGAAAAAAAAGAATTAATTACACCTTTGGTTTTTAAAGTGTGCACTTTGTGTCATTTTGTTCTCCAAAATTTCAATTGTGTCGATTCTTTTGGTCCCTAAAGTATGCCTTTTGTGTCATTTTGGTCCCCAGCATTTCAATTGTATCAATTTGTAAAAGGCTTTTTATTTTTGCTGAGGTATAGTTTTTTTTCCCTCTAAAAATACTCGTAATTCTAACAATAAATGCTGATGCATCAACCATAAGACCACCTTAATACACATTCAATACTTAAGGATGAAATTAATACAATTAAAATGTTGGAATCAAAACGGCACAAATCCCATAGTTGAGAGACTAAAGTTGTAAGTAGCCTAACTCTATACAAACAAAATCTCTCCCAAACACAAATCAACAAAACTTGGAAAACCTAGTTCTAGCTAAATCAATTGCCTTCACCCTGGAGAATGGTTAAATATGTACTCATATATGTTAACACAGGTGGAGGAAGGGGGTCAAAGTATCCTGGCCCTTCTAAAATTTTGATGAAGTCTACTTTAATAAGAGTTTAATTTTTAAGAAAATCTATATTCCATGTAATCGCCCTCCCAAACTCAATCTGGCATAACTAAAAAATTGAAAAGCTCAGTGTATAAAAGTTGTCTCTCAAAATTTAATGCCTCATAATGGCCCCAACATTTAATTCAACCTCTTATTAAAAAACCATTAGCAATCACCAGTTAAAAAACTTACAATAAGAACACACAAAAACTAGAGTCCATTTGATTGGTATGAAATCATATTGAACAAAAAAATAAGTTTTGTTAAAAGTATTTAAATTATACTAGAGAAAAAATATGGATTCCATACATACATTACTATAATTTTTTAAATCTCCCAGTAGGTTTTTATAAATTTTAGTCACCATGTATAATTGTTGACTCTAAAAACCCACATTCCAAAATTCCATCTAATATTTCCTAACACGATTATGATTATAGTTAAGTTTTATCATATATGCGCATGTGTGTGCATGTCCCAAGTAATCATGCAAAGGAAGATTGTAAGATAGAACTATTTAATCTTTGCATATTGAAGTTCCTTCACATGCATAGCTCAAGAATGGAAAACATATATATATATATATCAACACACACTATAAATTTTTGTTTGATGGGATAATGCCAAAACTTTCGCAAATTCTCAAATCATAAACAAAAAGAAATCTTAAGACATTAATGCTATTGTATTTGACCGAAAAAAAAAAAAAAACCAACAACAACCACAACAAATATATGAACTTTTACAATTGTACTCGACAAGGTTGCCTATTTTGGAATCCATGCATAATATAAACTCATTATCAATACCATCAAATATATCCTTTTGAAGGTATAACCATCCATTCAGTTACGCAATCGATTCTTTATAATTTCATCATTGAAAATGCTCTTTTCTACTAATAAAATCTCGATCAGTAAAAGTAATGCTAATTTTACAAGCAGATCAATTGACCTACAATATATGTATAGTCTACACCAACTTTCTACCAATTTCCCCAATTCCATGTAGTTCTAACAATTCATTGGCATACAAAAATTATAAATAAATAGTCCACCACATCAGAATTTATCCAAATCAAAAACCCTAACCCTAGATTAAAGCAAATTGAACACTAAATCAAAAAGAAGAAGCATTGTAGATGTAGAAACAAATATTAAAAGTTGAAGGTAATACATGTTGTGTAGATACATATATAGAGGGTAATGGGGTTGAGTGGGTGAGAAAAACTTACATGTGGATGTGAGAGATTGGTCTTGAACTTGAAGTCCAACTCTGCACACTGATCTTCGTCTCTGATGTTCAGAAAAAACGGAAAAGCATCAAGCAGACTTGAACAAGATGGGCATTAGACATGCGAGACTGTTTATTTATACCTCACTCGTAAATATAATAATAAATAAACAAGATGGGCAAATATGTGCATAATATGTTGTTGAGTTTTTAGAATGAGAAATGCTATGTGGCTGGAAAAATTTTAAGGAAAATGATAAGGAAAATTGTCTGCACCGTTAGATCAGATATGATCTCATGATTCAACGGTGCAGATGAGTTTTTATAATAATTTTCATGAAACTTTTCATGACACGTAGTATGGCCCTTTTAGAATATATAATATTTGTAGAATGTATTGTTAAGTTTCTATTATGTTATATATAATTTGATTTTAATATTTATATAATATATAATGTATTTGTTTATTATAAATATAGTTTTTTAGTTGGGCGCTCTCTTCATAAATTTAATTTTGAATTTCTTACGTCGAAAACTTTACGTGCTAAATTACTATGTCTATAAGGATAGTCTTATGTCTAGAAGGACATGTCTTTTTATTTGTTTGGCCTTATCTGTTGAAATTGAACACCCTTCCCATCTCTCTCTCTATATATATATATCTCTCTCTCTCTCTAATAGAACCTTTTATCTCTCTCTATGGCTCTTCTATCGTCGCCGCAACCCACATCGTACTCTTGCCTTCCGCCTCCGTCAACAATGTCTCCGACAGGGATGTCGAAGGTGGCAGAGGAACAGATCGTGCATCGTTGCCGTCGGAGACGAATCTTCTTTTTTCTCTTCTTTTTTTTCTTTTCATTCTTCCTTTCTCTCGAAACCCTAACCCTATATTTAGATCGACCACCACCGCGCTGCTACCATCATCGCCATCATGTTTCTTCCTCTTCTTCTTCTTCTTCATCATCATCTTTATCGTCGTTGAATCATATTACTCGATTGATACTCAATAGGCACAATCAAAACCTCATTTTTCTCTCTCTACCTATTTCTCTCTCTTTCTATCTCTCTCTAATGGTTACTGCTCCGATGCAATCTCAGCCTCTTCACAACTTCTCTCTTCTATTCTTGAAATAGGGATACAAGAACCAAATGAGCACCAACCACCACTATTGCCGGCCCTCTGAGATAATGGTTTGGTACTTTTCTCTGTCGCCACTACCGCTAGCAATGGATAACCACTGCTTGTCACCGTCAAAGCACGACTCTAACTATGGTGGTGGTGGTGGTTCTAGTTCTAAGAACAAGTCGATGTCGAAGAACCCAAACCTTGTAATCCCCCTATAAACCCTCTCACTCTCCTCTTTCGACCCCCTCGCAATTCAACAACCTTCAAATGCTACGCTTGCGAGAAATCTCGTAGAGGCTTCACCTACCATTGCTCACATTGTCAACTTGATCTTTGCAACAATTGTGTCATAACCAAACACCATATGAGGCATAACCAAAGAGCTTTTGAATTATAACTAAAATAATGTCATAACCAACATCACAATGAGTCATAACTAACACTACAATGTGTATAACAAAGTTATAACCAAACACCCTAATAGGTTGTAACCAAATACCACAAAAATCGTAGCCAAGGGCATATAGTACACATTCCAAATAATTTCCCTACATTAAAATGTTATTTACTTATATAGCATTAGGCATTCAAATTTGATGAAAATTGATGAATTTTGTTCTTTGTTATTTTCTTTGTTTATTATGTGGAAATTGATGAATTTTGTTCAAAAACAAAGAAAACAAGGAGAAGTGAAAATAATAATAATAATCATAAAATATAATTAGATGATAAATTTAACTCACTGAGTGAAGTGCTTGTTTTCAAAGATATCAAATTTAAATATGTTAATTGAGAATGAAGTGTGAATAATATTTTAAAATTATAAGAACAATAGTAGATGTTTAATTATAAATGATGGGACTACAAGATCTCACATTATTCTATATAAAATTTCTATACAAAACTTACAATTATATATTATTAGTCTAAATGCATTTTTGAAACTCATGTACAATGGCTTACTAAAACAAAGCAATATATGGTTCAAATTTTTATCTCGTATTACATTTGTTATAAATCTAAAGTACTTTTCTACGTTCCCAATTTATAGTAATTTAGTAAATGTGACTGAGAAATAGCATTTGGCATCATATAATTATCATTGGTGTTCGGTATCTCTCTCTTCCTCTATATTTTCAAATAGTTCTATAGATAATAATACTCCTATAAAAAATTTCACTAAAAATAAGAGACATTAAATATGATTGGACGTGTAAAAATAATGATTCTTAAATATATTTGAATGTACATATTTTTAGTAAGAATTTTAGTATATGTAAGATTACTCATATTTTTTCACATTATTGCAGGTGGTTTCCACACTAGAACATATTATGGAAGGGAAAAATCCATGGGAGGGAAAAACTTAGTTGTCCAATATTGAAAGGTCATGATGAAAAAGCTGAACAAGAAAGCAACATACAAATGTTGAGTCAAGTAAAGCCACCAACATTTAAAATAATCACTTTGAAAAACAAATCAATATTTATTAATTACAATATCAAGTGGTATGTATTGATTGTTAAAAAAAAAAAAAAGATGGTATGTATCGAAAATCAATAGATAGACGTTTTGGTCAGCATCTTCACCAACCAATACGACAAGAAGGTCAACACATCCGCCATTTATAGCTCTACTCCTTGTATTGCCAAAAGGTTATGGGAACAAATTAAAAAAAAAAAAAATGTATTGCAATGCATTTTCTCAAGTAAACATGTACGTTTTTTGGTTGGACTTTTCTTATATTTAGATCTTAGAGAGAATTTGGGGCCATTTTTCAAGATAAGTCAAATTACTAACTTATTTCTCAAACTAAGCCTAATTTAACTGAAATTCTCAAAATAAGCTGAAGCGTTATTCCAAATCACGCTTTCAACATATTTCTGGCCAGCCGCGGAAAATAGATAAAATCATAAAAGCATGGTTACAAACCACGCGTTTAAGAAAATCTGTTTGTAAAGAAAGCGTGATTAGAAACCACGTTTTTAAAGAAAAATGTTTTGTAATCAAACTAAAAGACTAGTAGGGAGGTATCTCAAATGATAGTGTGCTCCTTTCCATAGGAGAGGCACGGGGTTCAATCCCCCACATCTCCAAACTCTTGCTTGTTTGTTTGGTTAACTAATATTTATAATAATAATTATATTTAAAGTAAAAAATAATTTTTTTAAAATTTTTTAATATTTAAAATATTAAAAAATATAACACATAAATGTATGAAATATAATGCACATTAAAATAAATAAATAAATATTTATGTGTTGTATTTTTTTAATATTTTAAATATATTTTTTAAATATTAAAAAATTTTATTTTTTATTTTAATATATAATTTTTATTATAAATATATAATTTTATTTTATAAATATATTTTTTAAATATTTTAATTTTTTGTTATGTGTTTGGTTACGATTTGAGTGTAGAGTTTTGAAAGTAGTATGGAATTTCGAGTTATGTGTTTGGTTATGAGGTTTGAAAATAATTTTTTAATTGAGTTTTGAGTTATGTGTTTGGTTATGATATGAGTGTGAAAATGTATTTTGAGTTTAAAATATTAAAATATTTACAAAATAAAATAAAATATTTAAAAAAAAATTATATATTTAAAATAAAAAAATAATTACAATAACCTCCCCTACTTTACCTAACATTATGCAGATACCCCTCTTCTGTCAAATTGGAACTAACGGGATTAACTTTTCTATAATAAATGACCTTATTGCCCTTCATTTTAAAATATTAAAAAATGTTTTTGGATTGGAGGACATGTTTGGAAGAAACGAAAAGCGTTTGAAACAACATTTTTGGATTTATTTTTTAAAAAATATTAAAAATGTTTAAGAAAATTTTATTTTTTATTTTAAATATATAATTTTTTATTTTAAATATTTTATTTTATTTTGTAAATATTTTAATTTTTTTTTAATTCTAATATTTTAAACTCAAAACACATTTCCACACTCATATCATAACCAAACACATAACTCAAAACTCAATTAAAAAATTATTTTCAAACCTCATAACCAAATATATAACTCGAAACTCCACACAATTTTCAAAACTCTACACTCAAATCGTAACCAAACACATAACAAAAAAATTAAAATATTTAAAAATATATTTATAAAATAAAATAAAATATTTATAATAAAAATTATATATTTAAAATAAAAAATAAAATTTTTTAATATTTAAAAAATACAACACATAAATATTTATTTATTTATTTATTTTAATGTGCATTATATTTCATACATTTATGTGTTATATTTTTTTAATATTTTAAAATATTAAAAAATTTTAAAATTTTATTTTTTATTATAAATATTAGTTAACCAAACAAATGTTTTACTTTTTTTGATAAAAAAATTACATAATAAATATATAAAGTATAGAGTAAGTGGAAGGAAAAAAAAAAAATTTTGAATTGAATTTGAAAAAAGCAGGAGTGTGGAGATGCGGGGGATTAAACCCCGTGCCTCTTCCATGGAATGGAGCGCACTACCATTTGAGCTACCTCCCTACTTGTCTTCTATTTTGATTACAAAACATTTTTCTTTAAAAGCGTGGTTTCTAACCACGCTTTCTTTACAAAACAGATTTCCTTAAACGCGTGGTTTGTAACCACACTTTCTTAATTAAAAGCGTGGTTTGTAACCACGCTTTTATGATTTCCGTTCTCCGTGGCTGAGCCAGAAATATGGTGAAAGCGTGATTTGGAATAACGCTTCAGCTTATTTTGGGAATTTCGGCCATACTAGGCTTAGTTTGAGAAATAGGTTAGTAATTTGACTTATTTTGGGAAATGGCCCGAGAATTTGAGAGGTTTATAAGGCCCATCACAAGTTCCGTTACAATGATTCAAACCGATTATTTTATAAGGTCCTCAATGTATAATATCCATGAAAAAAATTAATTCGATCCAATAATCGTAATTTTTTTTTTCATTTTACTACATTTGTTTCCAAAAAAACAGACGAGAACTATATTTTGAAATAAACCATCAATTTTTTTTTTTTTTAAAACAAATGCTATAAAATGAAAATCTTACAGTTATAGGATTGATCTCAATTTTTTCATGGATGTTGTATATTGAAGATCTTACAAAATGAACGGTTCGGATTATTGAAACAGAACTCTTGGTGGGCCTTATAGACCTCTCAAGTTCTCTCAGGTTGAGATCCCAACATGAGAGAAACTGAACTTTTTTTTTTTGTTTCATCAAATAATGATAGTGCATCGATTGAATATAATTATTATAGGATAAATAATACACAACAAAAATAATCAAATTCAGACATACATTTTAAACTTAAACCGAATTCATGAATCATATGGGTAAATTATGTGCCTTCAAAGGATGAACCTGAACTTTTCTCAACGGTTGAGTAGAATTATTAGAAAACTACCCACACAACTCACAATACAAATGAATGGTATTTCGTCAATTGCAAAAAGTTAAAAATAAAAAGGTAGAGAAATTTTTTGATCTCTCAACTTGCATGTTACATATCTGTAATATATTGTGAGAGATGTAACTACCTACAACCCTATATCCTTATAAGATGAGATAGTGAATTACCTACACTTATCCTTAAAATGAAGTGATTCAAAAATCAAACTAATTGAGTCTCTAAATAGGGGGAGGGAGGAGATTCAATTACACCCAAAAATCATTAAATATGCCCAACTAAAATTTTGAATTTTAATTTCTATTATATCTTAATGTAAATTTATTAATAAGGACAACACATATCAAATTTTAAAATAAATTTTTTCTCATGGTACATCCTAATCACATGTACGTATTATTCATCTTCTTTCCGAAGTTTCAATTGTTTTATCTTCTTCTTCTTCCTCACTACAAAACTCCAAACCACTACATCAAAACTCACCATTATCATCAACATTATTGGTTTTTTATCCTTGCTAATAGAAAAAAAGTTTGAACAAAATCAAAACGAAAAGCTTTTTTTGAAACATCCCATCAAAGAGGAAGTAAGTATTCACATAAATATCACGGTACACTTCTTGATTTTCGTGTGTTTTTTTTTTTATACGTAAAAACGAATATTCAGTCTATTTAACGTCATTGGTGTTTGGACTTTCGGATCTAAACAAATTCACCTTGTTCGGCAGTGCCCAAACCCATGTCTAAAATCCAATTCGATTTCCAACAATTATCAATAAGTTTAGGGAAACAAGACGAATGAGAAAATTTACACACATGAGACTTTGAGGCCCGATTTTAAAGAAACAATTTCACTCAAATTAATTCACTTATATTTTGGTGTCCCTAGATTTATTATATAATAGTAAGTAATGAAGCATTCATGATTTTTTATGACTATTTTTTCTATATAAATAAATTTTGAGTAATGTTAGAGATACAAAATATTCTACCAAAAAATCTACCATGTGAGTGTTCAATAGATTTTTTGGTACAATATTTTGAAATGTCTAACATTTTTGATAATTTTTTGTCATGTTAATGAATTTCTAATAATCCAATTTGTGTATTATTAATGCAAAAATATTATCGTGTTACTTGTTTTATGGGACATAATTATTCGTGCTTTTGATATATCATCTAATATATAATTTATAACTATTTTAAAAATGGTTAATTATCTTTTTGGTCCTTAACAGTATGAGGTTCACGTTATTTTAGTCGTTAATGTTTAAAACATATCAATTTAGTCCCTAATCTATAAAATATGTTTTGATTGGGTCTCCCAATCCAACTCCATTTGCAAATGTTATTAATGTCAGGGGCAAATATGAAAATTAAATTAAAAATTTATTCTTTCAATCCTCCAAGAAAGAGTTTTGTGTTATTTTGACCCCTAACATTTTTTAAATTACATCAATTTAGTAACAAAAGTATAATATTTGTTTCAATTTAGTCTCCCAACCTAATTTTGTTTTACTTTAAAAACATATAAACCATAAATATCCATTAGCATAAAACGAAAGGAAAACAACATTTTTTGAGAGCAATATTTAGGCCATCCAAATATATATATATACTAGTATGAAATACCCCTGCAAGACATAGACTATTATTGTAATAAATTTAAATTAGAATATAAATTTTCTAACAGATTATTTCTTTTGGTATGATTTTGTAAAAATTATTTTTAGACAGATTTTAATTTGTTTTAATGAATTTTTTTTATATATTTTAGGGAGATTTACCAATAAATCCTAAAATTTAACCTTATGATCCAATTAGTCCCATTTTTTTTTATAATGAACCATTGAGTCCTGGGGTTTTTTAAAGGACGTTAATGCCCTTATTTACATGTTAGTAAATCAGTTACAGCTGGGTTAGTGAGCTTTGGGTAAATTCAATTACCCCACCATCACATTGTCAAATCATAGCTCATGAACTCAACAAAACTACCACACCAGACACACATAAACCAAAAACATATCCCTTTAATGCCCCTGCAGTGCAAACAATATATAAAGCCCAACCCACACATACCCACACATACCTAATCTTACAATGAAATCATTGTTTACCACTATACGCGGTCCTAACCATCACTGTCCAACTGACACAATTTCTTTTGCTACTTATCCCCATATACACAACCAACCAGTGTGTCACACAGCTGACACCAAAAACACTATATTCAAATTCACAAAACCCTAATTGTCAATGACTGAAATGTATTTGAATGTATTATTCAAATTAGCCAAACCAAAACTTCAATGTTTCCAAACAAGAAATGGTCCTGCAAAACACTTCCCAATTACCACAAGGGCACAAACGTCCACATAATGAAACCAAAAATGGAAAATAAAATAAAAAAGGACCAAATCTCCTCACTAGCAGGACTAAACGAAACAAAAGAATAAAAGTGGGACTAATTGGTATAACATTTTGTGAAGTGGGATTTATTGGTAAATAATCCTATATTTTATTCAATTTTTTTTTTTAAAGATCTAGATGCATCTAAAAAAGAAAATTAATTGACTAAACTATTAAAAAAATTCACTAAAAACAAATAAAAATCAAAACAAATACTTGCGTGTATTTTTGTTCAATGTTATTTATTTTTAGGTTAAATTACACTTTGCACCCCTGCACTTTGTACCAAATCTCCCTTTGGCCCCTATAGATGAAATCATGATAGTCAACCACCTACACTTCTGGTCAAATCCCACTTTAGTCCCTACACATGAAATTATGACAGTCAACTCCTTATACTTTTGGTAAAATCTTACTTTAATCCTTATATAAGTGTCAATATCCCCTTTCTATTACTCAATTGTTTAAATATTTAATAAAATCTAGTCATGTGAAAAGAATGTGACTACGACATGAGAGTAAGAAAGAAAAAACATATACATTTTTCACAAATACACACTTTATCCTAAAATTTTACATCAAAATATGACTGTATTAGACTAAAACAAAACGCAGATTGTGAACAATTAAGAAGATAAACTAGGGTTTTGCATAAATTGGAATTATAAAACTCTATTTTTCACGGTAACACAATCTTCTATCTTTTTATCTTTTTTTCTCTTTGATTTGTTTGTTGCATTTTTTTTTATTTCAAAAATTTTACTTTTCTTGCCTTTCATCCAAATTTTACCGTACAAACATATATATATATATAAATATATATAGTATTATATAACTCTCATGTGCTTATCACGTAGACAAAGTGTATTGGTGGGAAACATGGATAATTTTCCTCTCTTACCCTCACTTCGTAGTTACATTTTTGTTACATGACTAGATTTTGTTAAAAATTTAAAAATAAAATAATAAAAGAGGGACATTGACACTTGTGTAGGGACCAAAGTGGGATTTGAGTAAAGTGTAGGGGGTTGACTGTCACGATTTCATGTGTAGGAACCAAAGTGGGATTTGACCAAAAGTGTAAGGGAGTTGACTGTCATAATTTTATGTACAAGGGCCTAAGTGAGATTTGATGTAAAGTGCAGGGGTGCAAAGTGTTTTTTTACCCAATGAACTTTTTCATATTTCATGTGCAAAGTGTTTTTTTTTTTTTAATTAACTTATTTTATTTTTGAAATATATCTAATTATAATCTAAAAAGTTAAAAAAAAAAAGAAGAGAGAAGAAAACTAAAATATGAAAAAAAAAAAATAGGATCCATTTTATTAATAAATAAATCATACTCACATAATAAATGATCTATTTTATTAATAAATAAATTATTAAATCAATTAACCATTTTTTGTTGTTGTTAATTCTGTTAAATTAAAAATTCTAACAACGATTATTTGTAATTTCAAAAACTGTAGGGGCAATTCATATTTTAAACAAACCTCAAGGATGTATTTATAATTTACCAAACAACAAAAGATTTGTGTTTCAAAATTAACCAAGACTCTTTCCATAATTACCAAAAAACCTTTATCCAAGCAAGTCCCTCCTACAAAAGTCAAAGGACGAAATAGGAAAGCAAAATACAAGCCTCTAAACTCAAAGCAACTCATATATATATATATTACTAGTTGCGAGGGTTCATGCGTCGTACGATAGGCCATGCCCATGGTGCATATAACGGCCCGAGTAAATACCTAATCCTTTTATACTCACCTATTCAAAGTTTTGTTTCTATTGATGTTGTCAATATATGTTCTAGTCTTATGTTGTTGATTGAGAGTTGAAATTTGGATTTGTTGATTATGTTTGTAACAGGTTAGGACTTAGTATTTTTCGGGGAGATTTTGTATATGTGTTCTTGAGTTCTCTTAACGGTGAGTTGGTTGCTCGAACGGTCTTTCATTTCTCCCAAAACCTGTGGTTGCAGGGTGAATTTTTTGAAACAAGTCTTTCTTCGCTCGAGCGGTGTTTTGATCACTCGAGCGGTCTACTTGAGGTCTGAACTTCTAAGATTTTGGATTCTGCGCTCGAGCGGTGTTTTATTTGCTCAAGCAATCTGTTCTATAGAGATAATCTTCTAAGAGTTTGGTTTCTCTGCTCGAGCCTAGTTTTGGTCGCTCGAGCGATGATTTGTGTTTGACGCTAGAGCGGTTTGTTTGTATAAAGCTACGGGGAAAAGATCTTTTCATTCACTTTTTACTTCTCTCTCTCTCTCTCTCTCTCTCTCTCTTTCTCTCTCTCTCTCTCTACATCATATCTGAGCCATTTTCCTTTCTATCTTTAGATTTCTTACCTTAAACTTTCGATCTCTCTCAATCCATGAATCTCACCACCATTGTGCTTTGGAATAAAGGGTACAACTTGTCAAGGTGGTCGTTTTAATCTGGAAAGTTCAAATTTCCGTCTTCGTTAAATTCAGGGTTTCGTTTCTCTCTTTCTCTTCTATTGAGGTAGGGATTTCTTTAATGTTTTTACATGGTATTTAGCTTCGTTATGTGCTCCTTGAATGGTGTATCATTTTGAGGGTTTTGGGTTTGGTTTAGGTTATGAAAAAGGAGTTTTAGAATGGTTTTCTTTGGATTATTAATGAAATTATTTTATGAAGGAAAAGTATTGGAAACTTATGAAATTTTTGGTTTGGGTTATGAAAAAGGAGTTTTAGAATGGTTTTCTTTGGATTATTAATGAAATTATTTTATGAAGGAAAAGTATTGGAAACTCATGAAATTTTTCTTAAATGAGGCTTTTGAAATAGATAGATATTGTTTTAAGACATTGGAAATCCTTGAGAATTATTGGTTTGAAATAAAAATGGAAAGTGGTGGGATTGTGCAACAATGTTTTGGTTCATGTTTGGATTGGAAAAGTGAAGTTGAACATGTATTGTTACTTCGAATTTGAAATTATGAATTCATATCTGTTTCTTGAAATTTATCTTTTGAATAGAGATATCTATTTTGGCTATTGGTAGAGGATAGTATTGATTGTTGTAAAATTGCATAAGAACTAGGTTAATTGAAACCCATTCACTCATGCATTGTATTTGAACATTGGTTTCACATTTATACATTGAAATGTATCGTTTTGAAAAAATAGGTGAATGCCGTGGTGAATCTCGTTAGGGGGTATAGTTGTGGTTATTATTATGGTAGCCTGTGTGTCTTTGGTGAAAGTCTAGAAACCTGCGCGGTTAGGTGCCGATCTTTTCGATTAGTACTGGCAAAATAGCTTTTGGTAGTGCTTGTATAGCCTATTGGCAGACACGTACCTAGAGATTCCCTATGTGTGTATCCACTATCCTATTTTCTGTTTTGGAAGTAACGGTTTATCAATTGAATTATAGACATGGCATTGCATTGTTAAAAGAGAAAACACATTGTTTTTGGTAAATCGCATTCATGTGCATATCCCATATGGCTTGGTTAAGCATCATACAGTTTATCAAATTTATCTCTACTGGGCTTTAACTCACCCTATCTGGAAACCAACTTTTAGGTGCTGAGGATATGTCTCTGCCAAGAAGTTAGCTTGGGAGGGCTGTAGAGCTAAAGGCTCGTTGTATTTTTGTTTTGTAAATATTCTTTTGTATAAGCCTAAGGCCTTCTTTATATTGGGCTTGACCCACTTTTGTTGTAACCAAGCATCGTCTTGGAAAGGTATAGCCTTTAAGGCATTGAACTTGTATTTATCTATTGTTGTTTAAATATGTGGATCACATGCTATAGATTCAGATCCTAAGATTAGTGAATGTATTCATGCATGTGACACCTTTTGTAATACTTTTTGGAAATCAATGAAATAATGATAGTAAGCTTCCACATATCTCTTGAGAGTTATGAGGGTATATGTTATCTTTATTTTCGAGGCGTTACAGTGCATGCTCAATTTTATTTAAAAGATAATAATATAGAGTATCCAGTAAATAGTCATAAAAGATTAACAGTGATTCTCTCAATGATGATTCGTAGATTTCAAACAAACAAACCATGTGAATAGTTATTATCATTGATTGAATATATACACACCACCCTGACTGGTGTTGATCATCTTTGATTGATGAATTCACTGAACTGAGGCAAGCAATCAAATTAAGCAAAATTGGAACTTTCAAAATTTTGAAATGGAAAAAATAATCACTAAATGCTAGAAATCCACAAACTTCAATAGAAAACAATAAAACATGTAAAAGAATATATTAAAACTGTAGTGATAAAGTAAAATCCCGATCAAATCTCCAAACAAAAATACCAAACTTGCACAATCATCAATAATAATTATAAAAGACAAAAAAAAAAAAAAAAAAAAGCTTGAGCTCTCTTGTGTCAATATAGCAAAGTAATATTATTTTAATCAACTACAAGAAAATAAAGAAAACCAAACAAAATACTCAAAACACCTTGGATTCGTTATGGCAATGCTTGCAATCAAATATTTCGTCACAAGCTTTGACCTTGCATCTTCCTCTGTAATATGAGCACGTGACATTTATCTATCCACATGCACACATATATATGTCAATTCAATCTAAAAAATTAAGAAAATATAGAAACAAAGAATAAAATTCAAGAATGAGAATGAGGATAGAAAGGGAATTGGAGTGCCTGCTGTGACGGGTCAGGTTGAGATCCGACCCTTATTCTTTTTCGTATAAAGAAGGTTGTATTAAAAAGGTTTTCTATCAAAAGATTGGACTTAACTTGAAAATTTTCCAAGTGTAAAAAATTGGATTTTTCAAAACTTATGATTTTGAAAATAATTTTTGGTAGTAATTATTCCTTATATAATAAATAGTGTAATTTGATTTTATAGGATTTTTCTACAAGGTATTAACCATTTTACTTCAACGCCAAAATTAGAAATTTTAGTAGAAAAATTATTTTTGTACTAAAACTGGAGAAACCACTTTTTGATTTAATTGGATTTTTTTTAAAATTTTTTTCTTTGAGTCCAAATGAGGGATATTTCCTTGTTTACATTATAAATTTAAGTAAATGAAATATAAATGTAAGAGACTAAATGAAAGCATTTACTTAAATGGTTACATATAGAAATAAGGTTGATGTATAGAGAATGCCTTAGGAACTGAGCATGTGTGACTAGCTGTTTTTAGGGTGATCACTCGAGCGATTAGTCTCACTGCTCGAGCGCTGAAGAGGGGGCAACCAGTACTGTGCTCTGTAGATCGAGATGCTGTGAGATTGAGTTCACCACTCAAGTGTTGTCTACGCAATATCAACAACTTAAAAGTTACTCTCTTTTTTTTTTTAATATTTTCTTTCACCTTTTCATTTCCTCCGTCTTTCTCTTCTCCTTTCCTAAGCTCAGAAAAACCCTAATTTCTCTCTCTAGAAATCTCCCTTCTCATCAAGAGTCAAGCCTAGATCCCTTGCAAAAAATGAAGGCCACGTAGAGATCGTGATTCTCACAGATTGGATTTTGATTTCGTGAAGAGTTCTTCTTGAATCTTGCTTCTTTGCTCTAATTCTTGAGGTAAGGGTTCTCTTAACTCTATATATCTATGATTTGATGTGCTTATGTAATATTTTGTAGTTATAGGATGATATGAGTTAGAAACTTTTGAAAATCATTAAAGTGTAAAATGAGGTTTTCACTCAAGTTTTTGAAATGTTTTGGCATAATAATGAATAATAGTTGGTGAGTTGGAGATTGTGTGAAACAAATGAGGAAACCCCAATTTTCTTGAAATCCTAGATTTGTGATTTTTGTTTTGAAAGAGGGTTTGAACTAATTGGTGTTTTATGTTGAAATTTAAATTGATTCTCTATGGAAGTATTGGAGTTGGATAAATTTCTGATCTATGATGATATATTGATGATTTAAGGAAGTTGAATTGGGTAGAAACTTGAAAATGTTGGAAGGATACAAAGTTTGGATTTCGTACAAAATTATTGTTGATGATGAGAAAGAGTTTGAGTCATGGAAATATGAATATTTCATTACATAGTTACTTGTTGATTACTTATATAATTAAATTGAACCTTAGGCAAATTATAATATTTGCAAACTCGTGCACTGCATTACATTCTTATAGTTTTGGATCAAGTGTCAGGTTATTTAAAAGTGTGGGTGGTTTTGAAAAAAAACATGTGGTGTGTGTTGAGGTGCCCAATTGCCATTTTGTACTTAGAGGCTGAAAAATGTAGAAATGTTATCGGAACGTTATTGAGGTGCCCAATTGCCTTTCCATGCTTGACGTTGGTAGATGTGAAGTGAAAAAAACTAAAATCCTCAAGATATCGATTTGTCATTATGTGTCAATTTTAAACAATGAATAAAAATCCCAATTAAATAACCAAAGACAAATTGACACAACGATTTAATGTGTAAAAAAACTACAATTGGAGCGTCTCTAATTATGATAAAAAAAATATCATGGGCCAAAGTCACAAAACAATCCACTAAGAAGACAAAAAAGAATTATACAAGACTATTTTCAATTACCTTGCAAATCTACGCACGAATTAAACCAAACCCGATGTGCCTCTTCCACCACCGTCTTCACCTCAGAATTGTCTTGCCCAACGTTAAATCCACAACATTGATGTCGAATCCACGACAATGAGCCACTCCATAATCCACCAAAACTTCAGGCCCAAGTTCTCCGGAATCCATCGAAGAACACCACTCTCTTAGTGAATAAAAGAAAACAAACAAATCCCTTGATAGTGTAATATAAAATTCATAGATTCATTGATCACTCTCAAATTATCAAGGAAACACTCAAAACAATACCCTCCAATATAGAAAACCTTGGTATCTTTGCTCTCCTAGAATTTGGACAGCCTAAATCCTAAAAACAGCAAACGACAAACTTTATGAAAACAGAGTTGTGAAGACCACTAGAGCGACCACTTTATCGCTCGAGCGAACTCACTAAAACGCATGCC
Source organism: Camellia japonica (assembly GCA_030407325.1). Taxonomy (NCBI): domain Eukaryota; kingdom Viridiplantae; phylum Streptophyta; class Magnoliopsida; order Ericales; family Theaceae; genus Camellia; species Camellia japonica. The sequence goes on along the minus strand of JAPPVO010000017.1, from coordinate 110,801,492 downwards.
CATACTTGAGCCAGGACTTCACCGCTCGAGCACATAAAGGATTCTATCAAAAGTTCAGTCTACTCTGCAAAAATACTAGATGATGCCATTCACCGCTCGAGCACACAAATGACCGCTTGAGCAATCAAACAACTTTAGCTGGCAAACATGAAAGCCTCGAGATCACAAACTCTTCTGCATAAGCACAATTTGGGTTGGATTTGCATCTAAACACTCACATCATTACTGAAACATAAGAGCAAATAAAATTACAATTGAAAGGAGTTTTGTCAAATAGTATTGCTAATTACAAAAACCTAACATGGGGGATATTGTTGAATATGTTGTTGAGTGTCTAATTGCCCCTCTCCATGCTAATGGCTGATAGATGTGGAGATGTTTTCAAAATGTAATAGGTGTCTAATTGCCCCTCCTTCGGGATGCCGATAAATGTGGAATGGTTTTCTTCGTTTCTCGAAAATTGATAGGTGCCCTCTTGCCCTTCCGTGCTCGGTGGCCTATAAATATGTGGGTGATTAGATTATGTATTATGGATATTAATGTGAGTGAATTTCCGATCACACTGCTGCCCTGCCCTTCTTAGTAATCCAGCTGTAGAACACAGGCAGAGTAGATGACACCCTGTAATCTGCACAGAAAGAAAAGGCTCCGGCGGTGGTTCTTCCACCGGGGGCACTCCGACGATCAAGTCAATATCTCTCAAAGACAAAACAAGTGCTTAAATTACTGCTCAAGACTCAAAATTGCGTACCTTAGACCCGCCGGGGGTGCCTCTCTTTTATAGTTTTACTCCATCCTAGTCCCATTAGAGGTCTCACTTCCATGGACTCTAGTTCTCGATTTATCTTGGACTCTTCAAGAGATAAGGATAGACTCCCTGAGAGTCTTACCTATATCCATCTTGTAGTCTTTCTTCTTTCTAGGTCTCCTGTCCCTTATCCACTTATCTCGGATTCCGGTATCTTCGGAGATAACCTCGGCAACCCCGAGATCACCTCGGCGTAACTGTCGTGACACGTAACACCTCGGCTGACACTTCGGTGTCATCTCAGCCACGTGTCAGTACTCAGAAAATACATCCCCACAACTGCCCCCTAGGTTCTATTACCTCGGCATTCTGAGGTGATGGGACCTATATTCGAACTTTTTCTCGTATGTAGACATCAAGAACTTTCTAGCCGAGATCATTTGTTTTCAGGCCGACATGTCTTCATCTAGGAACAGGAATTCAGATCAATTTGCCTTCGCGCATGAGCTGTCATGCATCATTTCTCGACCGTTCCACCAACGCGTTTTATCCTTATTGGTCCGTGCTGGTGACGCGCCTGCAAGCCGTCTTTTCTCTGCTTGCGCCGTCTGACGCATGCGTTAACCCAGGCGCCATAATTGCTTTTGATTTGCCGCCGTTTCATTTTTTGGAAAAAAAAACGTTTGCCTCGCCCTTTCTTTTCACTTCTTCGTTTGAATACTCTACATTTTCTCTCTCTATAGCTTTCTTTCCTTCGAATCTGCCATTGCCCCAAGCTCTAAGCTCTGCAACCATCTCCATCTACTATTTCTGCAAAGCTTTGGCCACTGTTGCCTCTGTCGTCTGACCTCGGCAAACCTCACTCCGTCCTTCATCTTTTCTGGTAAGCAACCGGCTTTTCTCCTCCAGTTCTTGATTATCCTTGAAATTTCTCGCCATTATTGTTCTGTTCTAGTATTTAATTTGCGAATTATTCACCTGAATACGTCTGTATTTCTTGGTTTTGTACTTGTCACGAACACTTTGCACTTTTTTAACCACTGTTCTTGGTTCCCAACCCTTTGCAATCTTCATTTTTCCAAAAACCCATTGTTCGTTCTTGAATCTGAAATTCGCCTTTGTTTTCCTGTTTTCCAGATTTTCTGTCCTTCATACTTGTTCTTCATAGATTTAGGTTTGGGATTTGCTTATAGATCCATCAATCCTTAGGAAAAACTGAAACCAATTTCATCAAAATACACCTAGGTTTAAGCCAAGGTCCCAAGAACCTTCTAGGAATACCCTGTTTCTGCAGTCAAGTACTTGTATACCAAAATCATGGGTGTGTGGAGAAATAGGGTTAACACCCCTACCAAATTAGAATTTTTTAGGCAAGAATTCTCAATCCCAAAGGATGTCCATCTCAGACTAGCTGGGGAGACAGACTCCATTATGCCTGAGGGTGACAACATGCCCTTCCCTGTTGTAGCCTTCGTCCAATGTGGACTTCGGTTCCCTCTAGATCCCCTCTTCCGTGAAGTCCTTAATTATTACTCTTTGAACCCTATGCAACTAACCATCAATACCTATAGAACCCTGAATGGTATAATAGCCTTAGCTCGGCAGGAGAGTGTTAGGATCACTCTTGCCGACATCCAATACTGCTACACCATGTGTGCCCTCAACCTTAAGGAAAAAGGTTTTGTATATTACCTCAAGCCGAGGTCCACCGAGTTTAAGATCGTAGCCGACCTTCCAGATTCCAACAAAGGGGCTGGAGATGATTATCTCATTGCATCTGGTAATTGGGAGTTCGGCCCTGATGAAGAAGTCCATCTTTTTCCTCTCACCCGAACAGTAAAAGAGGGCAAGGGTAAGAGCCCAACGTCAACTGCTTAACTGTTACTTTCTTCAAGTTTTCCAAAAAATTTTATCTGTTTCTGACATTGTGTTTCTCTTTGCAGGCGTTCGCAAGCCTCCCAAGAACTTTCGCCAGTCCTATTACCCTGGGAAAGGTTTAAAGAAGCTCTTGGACCTTCCACTTCAGAAGCGCAAGGCCCCACTGTTGTTGAATTTCATCCCCACCTACAAGTCAACTTTGGCCGACGTTCCAAAGAGGAAGAAGAAAAGCATTTCTCCAGCAACTGCCACGACTCAAACCTCATCCACATCAGAAACTGATCAAGAGTCCAGACCAGTCCCAGCCGATCAGCCTTCCACATCGGCACCATACTTGGTTCCAGTTCAAGAAAGAAAGCGTCGCCGACGTCTTGTCAAAACAGCCGAGATGGGGCGCCCAAAGAAAGTCGTACATGACTTACTGGCCGACCTTCCCACCGATGCAGATGCTGAATCAACTCAGCCATTGCCACCATCACAACCAAAAAGAGTCAAGAAGTCCCAACCAAAGGCCAAGGTGTCTGAAGCTGACGCCGAGGCCGAGGATGCCATGCCCATTGCTCAACTGACTTCAACGGTGAAGACCACTGCTGCACCCACCAAAAGATCTGCCGAAGCCCAACCATCAGGGTCCGCTCCATCGAAGAAACAGAAACCTTCGACCTCGGGATCCAGGGTTCCCAAAGTTCCCTGGGAACCCAAGATAACCCTTGAAGACAGGCCAATTTATGCCAATGAAAGCGCCGCCGACATTAACGTCGGCGTGGCACTCAGTACGGCAGTTCTTCTTGAAGGTGATCTTGAGCAAAATGCCAAGATCAGTGAATATGAGAACTATGCCCTTATGCTGCAGCACTCCGTCCAAGTAAGTCTTTAGAATTTTGATATTTTTGTCTTGCTATCACTTTGTTTTATTCTGTAATAACCTTTGGCTTGTGAATTTTCAGGCCATTCAACACGCCCACTCCTTTTCCGTGAAGGCGTTTGAAACAAGGGAGGAACTATCTGATTTGAAGAAGGAGTTCTCTGCCCTTCAGAGGATCCATAAAAGGGATCTATTGAAGATGAAAAAGCTGGAGGATCAGGCTGAGGCGGCCACAAAGGCCCAGCAGATAGCTCTAAAAAAAGCTGAGGCTGCTGAAGACATCAAGAAGGTCGCCGAAGCCGAGAAAAAGGAGGCCGAGGTAAAAAGGGCTGAAGCTGAGAAAGAACTGAGAGAGGCTCTGGCCACCAAGAAAGCCGAGATTGACGCTGCCGATGAAAAGGCCTACAGTCAGGGTATGGCCGACGTCGCAGAAGATTATAAGCTTCAGGTCAAGCAGGCATGCAACAGGGGATTTTCCCTGGGTTGGAATGCCTTGGCCAAACAGCTTGATCTTCCCGCCGACTCGCCCTGGCGCAAAACCAAAGCTATTCGTCTTCCCTTTTCTCTTCTCTTCTCTTTCTCCACCTCCAAGCCAGGTTGAAGAAGAAGCTGATTCTGAAGCCGAGGCTGAAGATGAAGGTGAAGATGAAGATGAAGCATTGGTCAGGAAGCCCAAGGAAGCCATTGAAACCAAGTCACCTCCTCAGGGCGATCAAATAATGGATTTGACCCAAGAGGAGGATGAGGAGGTTGAGAAGGTGCCCAAGGAAACTGGCCCCACCCATCTATCATCTGACCTTCTGTTAGCTGAGCAAAGCGTGGAGAAGACCTTGGCCGAAATAGACGCCGAGATCGCGGCTGATAAGGAGGCCGAGGTTGTAATAGAGAAAAACACCGAGGTCGTGGCGGAAAAAGATGCAGGGGTTGCGAAGCAAAACGATGCCGAGGTGGTTCTTCCAGAGCCTTCTGAGGTTTCGGCCCAGCCATCAGTTGAAGTTGAAGAAGGACAGCCCTGATGCTTTTTATACTTTCTTTTGTTTTCTGAACATTGTAAGCTTTGTTTTGTGGCCGATGTGTCTTTCTCTGAAACTTGTGAACAATTGATTTTTGCTAGGTCATTGTGCCCTCTTTATATGCAACTGTTTATATCTTTATGCTTCAATCTTTAATGCTTCATTGCTTCTGTATACTTAGAATATTTTGCGTGATTTACATAATTCTTCCTTTGCACAATCTTCTCGGGGTTACATACCTCGGGTATAACAACGGCAAACTTTACTTCTTCGGCAGGTACTGACCTGTAAAATGCTGCAAATTTCAACAGATGATAACGTGTCGGCTTAACTTTAGCTTGGAAATTGCTACAAATTTCAACAAGTAAAGATAAGGAATTTATCTCAGCTTATCTTTAACTTGTAAATTGCTACAAATTTCAACAAGTAAACATAAGGAATTTATCTCGGCTTATCTTTAACTTGTAAATTGCTACAAATTTCAACAAGTAAAGATAAGGAATTTATCTCGGCTTATCTTTAACTTGTAAATTGCTACAAATTTCAACAAGTAAAGATAAGGAATTTATCTCGGCTTATCTTTAACTTGTAAATTGCTACAAATTTCAACAAGTAAAGATAAGGAATTTATCTAGCTTATCTTTAACTTGTAAATTGCTACAAATTTCATGTTCATTCATTCAACCAGTTAAGATAAGGAATTTATCTTTACACGCATTAATCTTAGATTAACTACGGTTAACATAAAATCTCGGCTTAACTTCGGCTAGGCTTTTACTTTTACTGCCTTCTCCTCCTGCCCCAAGTGAACCTAGTTCCACTTTGGGTTCTCATTATTCAAAAAACAACTTGTGCATCTTTTCAAAAGTTCTGAGAACTCTGCTTGACGGATTTTATTGATCTTATTGATCGAAAAACTGTTGCAAAGAACAAGCTGGATTGCAGCTTTCTCTCTTCTTTCTTCTAATAGATCCAGATCTCGGGCTAAGAGCACATCATTAGTCCCATTCTCAACTCCCTGTGTTCTAATCCCTGGGATGCCGATCTCCAATGGAATAACTGCTTCTGTGCCATAAGCCATGGCAAAGGGGGACTCCCCTGTTGATCTCCTCGGCGTAGTACGATATGCCCAGAGCACATTGGGCAGTTCGTCTACCCACTTTCCTTTCGCTGCCTGCAGCCTCTTCTTTATTCCGTCCAGAATTACTTTGTTGGATGCTTCGGCTTGCCCATTACTTTGGGGAAAACTTGGTGTTGAGAAGTAATTCTTTATCTTGAACTTGGCACAAAAATTCTTGATGAGTTTGCTGTCAAACTGTGTCCCATTGTCGGCAACAATTGCTCTTGGAATCCCAAATCTGGTGATGATGTTTTTCCAGATGAAGTTCTTCACATCCACATCTCGGATCTTGGCAAGAGGCTCTGCTTCTATCCACTTTGTGAAGTAGTCTGTTGCCACTAGCAGGTACTTCCGCTGCCCAGTTGCTTGGGGCAATTGTCCAATGAGATCCATTCCCCATTGGGCAAATGGCCAAGGACTGGAAACCGGGTTCAGGTCGGCAGCTGGCTGATGTATCAAAGGTGCAAACCTCTGGCATTGTTCACACTTCTTCACGTAGGCTTCTGCATCTTTTTGCATATAGGGCCACCAATACCCCTGGGTAATGGCTCTGTGAGCTAACGATCTGCCCCCTGCGTGGCTTCCACAAACTCCTTCATGAATTTCATATAGAAAATCCTCGACCTGAAGAGGGTGTACACACCTTAAAAGAGGTCCAGTGAAGGATCTTCTATAGAGGTGTCCTTCTGCTGTCAGACTGAATCTTGCCGACTTCAATCTGACCTTGTGTGCTTCCTTTCGATCTTCTGGCAGCTTTCCCTCTTTTAGGAATGCAATAATTGCATTCATCCAGCTTGGTCCCATGTCCACACATAATGCCTCTTGCATCGTGTTCGGTGGCTCTATGCTCGGGCCTTCTAGGTAATCGATCATTATTGTCCTCGTCTTTCCCATCTGCATGGAACTTGCTAAGTTGGCCAACGCGTCGGCGTGGTTGTTATCATCTCGGCTGACCTGAAGAAGTCGGCAGTTTTGAAACATGTCTGCCAATCTGATGACTTCTTTTGCGTATGCCGACATCCTTTCATCTCGGGCAGCGAACTCTCCTGTAGTTTGATTCACTATAAGTTGTGAATCACAAAAAACTATTACCTCATCTGCCTCTGCTGCTGCTGCCAGCTTCAATCCAGCAATCAATGCTTCATATTCCGCCTCATTGTTCGAGGCTTTGAACCCCAGTCGAATGGACTGCTCCAATAACTCTCCATCGGGGGATATTAACACTACTCCTGCCCCTGCCCCCTGCCGGTTTGAGCTCCCATCAACAAAAAGTTGAAAGGAGTCGCCGATGTAAATGCTGCAGGGTCTGAGTTTTTCCTTCCTTGGTTCTTTAGCCTTTGGCTGGGCTGCTCCTTCCTTGTTTGGACATCGTTCATCTCGGCTCAACGGAGCCCGTTGTTCGATGTATTCTGGCGAGAACTCGGCCACGAAGTCGGCCAAGACTTGGCCCTTAATTGCTGTTCTTGGCCTGAACTCCAGGTCATATTGGCCCAAAACTACGGCCCATCTTGCTATTCTTCCAGTCAAGTCTCCTTGTTGCAACAAGGATTTTAGTGGGTGTTCTGTCAGAACCACTATCTTATGAGCTTGAAAATAATGGTTTAGCTTTTTTGAGGCCATTACCAAGGCCAGCATTAATTTCTCCAGTGGTAGATACCTTGTTTCTGCATCGGCCAAGGTTTTACTTACATAGTAAACAGCCTTCTGCTCTCCCTTCTCTTCTCGGATTATCACAGCACTTACTGCGTGCTCTGAAACTGCTAAGTATAAAAACAGCTCCTCCCCAGGTTGGGGTGTTGAGAGGACTGGAGCCGTGGTAAGATATTTCTTCAGGTCGGCCAAAGCGGCCTCACATTCCTCTGTCCATAGAAAATCTGTCGCCTTTTTCACCAGATTGAAAAAAGGCTTACACTTGTCCGAACTTCGGCTTATGAACCTGTTCAGGGCTGCGGCCCTTCCAGTAAGCATTTGAACCTGTTTTGCCGATGTCGGACTCTGTAATTCCAGAATGGCCTTGATCTGGTCTGGGCTGGCTTCGATGCCCCTTCTAGTCACCAGGTATCCCAAGAACTTACCGGATCCGACTCCAAACGCGCATTTCGATGCGTTTAGTCGGAGCCGATATGTTCTGAGTATGTCAAAGACCTCTTCTAGGTCAGCAAGATGATCCTTTGGTTCCTTGGTCTTCACGACCATGTCATCAATGTAGACTTCTACAGTTCGGCCAATCAAGTGCTTGAACATCTTGGTTACCATCCTTTGGTAAGTTGCTCCTGCGTTCTTTAACCCAAAAGGCATGACTCTGTAACAATACAGACTTTGGGAGTGATAAACGCGGTCTTCTCCTCATCCGGGGGGTACATGGCTATCTGGTGATACCCCCTATATGCGTCCAAGAAGCTCATCCTTCCATGTCCAGATGTGGCGTCCACCAACTGGTCGATCTTTGGCAAGGGAAGCTGTCTTTGGGACAAGCTTTGTTCAAATTTGTAAAATCTACGCAGACCCTCCACTTGCCATTCTTCTTCTTTACTACCACGGTGTTTGATAGCCATGTCGGATAGTTGGCTTCTCTGATGGCCCTGGCCTCTAGAAGTCTGTCTACTTCCTCCTCCACTGCTTCGACGTGCATCAACGTCGGTCTTCTGGCTCGTTGTATCACAGGTTTGGCCGACCTGTCAACGTTAAGTCTGTGACATGTGACCTCGGGGTCAATGCCAGGCATTTCATACGGTGTCCAGGCGAACACCTCAATATTTTTCCTCAGAAAGGCTTCCAGCTCCCTTTCCTCTTCTTCGGCTAACCCTGTGCCGAGAAGAAAGAAGCGTTCTTTATCGTCCTCCTGGACGAGGACTTTCTTCAATGCTTCTTCACTTTTCTCGGCCGGCTCCTTGCCGACATCGTCTAGGACCTTCATGTCCTCTTCTTCAACTTCTGCCTTCCTTGGTTCCTGAATGCTGCAGGTTAACTTCATTGCTGCCATGGAGCAATTTTTTGCCTGCAGCTGATCTCCTCTGATTTCCTCAATCCCATGCTCTGTTGGGAATCGCAGCAGTTGATGCAGTGTTGAGGGAACTGCCCCCATTGCATGCAACCACGGCCTCCCCAAGATAATGTTGTAAGGCGAAGGCGTGTCAATCACAATGAATTCTGTCTTGATCCTCTTTGTGCCAGCCTGTACCTCCAAGTTTGTTGCGCCTAACGGCCACGTCGGCGTTCCATTGAAGCCGACCATCGGGCCATTTGACTGCTCCAAGTCATCAGGGTGGAGGTCCAACTCCTTGTAACATCTGACATACATGATGTCGCAGGAGCTGCCTTGATCAATCAGGATACGTTTCACCTGGCACTCCCCAACCTGGAGGGATACTACCAAGGCGTCATTGTGCGGGTGCTGGACCATCTCAAGGTCGGCTTCAGTGAAGGCTATCATGGGTCCTTGGCAATCTTCGTGCCGAGGTCTTTTCAGTCCGACCTGGTTGACATGCTGCAGGTGTTTTACCCGCTGTGTCTCTCCCCGTATGTCGTTTTCATTCACCTTTGAGTGGATCACATTAACCACCCGAGGTCCACCTTCCTGTGGGTTCTGTGCTGGTGGAGGCGGGGCTGCTGGTGCTTGAGGCAACCGTGCCTGTTCTTCCCTTGTTTTGGCCTCATCCACAAGGTCTCTCAGATGGCCTTGCCTCACCAAATCTTCCAAGTGTGCTTTAAGGGCTCTGCAGCCCTGAGTTGGGTGCCCCTCCTCATTGTGGTAAGCACAACGCCTTCCGAGGTTTCTTCCCATAAATTCTCCTGGTGCTCTTGCCGGCGCCCTGAAGTAGGGCTGATTTCGAATTTGATCAAGGACTTTGTGGACCGGAATTCGGAACACCGTCGTCACTGCTTGCTTAGCCTTCAACTCTGTCTCCTGCTTGTTGGGTCCGTTGTTACCTCGGCCTCGCTTCGGCGAGCCGTTGCCTTTTTCTGTCTTTGTCTCCTTGTTCCCCGAGGTATCCTCCTCGGCTCGTGCATACTTCTCAATTCTCGCCATGAGTTCTTCCATGCTCTTTGGCAGGGTTTTCGCCAAAGACTTCCGCAGCGGACAGTCATCCTTCAGGCCGTTCTTGAAAGACACGACGGCCACCTCCTGGTTGCATTCAGGTATTCTATTGAACACCTCATAGTACCTCTTTGCATAAGCCCTAAGGCTTTCGTCTTTGCCGATCTTCAGAGCCATCAATGCATCCACCCTCAATGGCTGCAGTTTGTTTGTTATGAATCTGGCCACGAACATCTCGGCCAGACCTTCCCAAGTCTTCACGCTCCCCTTCGGTAATTTGTGGAACCAGTCTGATGCAATCTCCCCGAAGGATGAAGGGAAGACTTTGCAGAGCAACGGCTCGTTCCCACTGTATAGTGCCATTGAATTCAAAAATAATCCAACATGGAAGTTAGGGTCTGACTTACCATCATATATCTGGAACCTCGGCATACTGAATCTTTTCGGCGCGACGAATCTGTCCAATTCCGCCGAGAATGGAGTCCTCGGCTTAACCGGGGAGGTTACTTCGACTCCGGCATTCTCCCGCTTCCTCTTGAGGTAATCTCTCAAGTCTTCTTTACTTCTCCTGCAGCAGCCCGGCTGTCTTCGGACCTCAGCCTTTTCGGCGCACTACTCTCGGCCTCATGGTGGCCCCTTTTCGATCCTTCCCCGCAGGACGCATCGAAACACAATACCCGCCCCGGAACATGCCGATGTTCTTTGGGGTCTGCTCCCTTCTCGCCATATGTCCTTCGGGACTCTTCTCTTCTCGGCTCTTCTCGGCCGACTTCCCTAGAAGGTCGGTGAGAGTGCCTTCCACTCCTCGTGTGCTGAGGTGCTTCGGGGATTTCTTTCTGCCCCTTCTTCTGGGCGTTTGCTGCTGGCATCGGTGTGTCCTGTAGCGGGTATGGCGGCTGCATGACGTTATTTTGCATCATGAAGTTGACGACCGATTGAAGGTCTGCCAACTTGTTTGCCATCTCCTTTACTTCTTCGTCCCTCCTCAGACATCTGTCTCTCCAGGTCTGAAGGTCGTCCTCGTTATAGTACTTGCCCTTGTCCGCTCTCTTTGATGTGTCGCCATCTTGGCCGACACCCTTCTCTGCGTGATTCTGATCACGAGCTTCTTCGTTGTGGTCTCCTCCAGTGTCAAGGTCGATGGGTCTGCCACTCCCAGCAGGAGCGTCGTCCCCAACCTTTTCCTTTTGTGCATTACTGGCCATCTATTCTTCTGTCCTTCCCACAGACGGCGCCAAATTGTGTGAGTGAATTTCCGATCACACTGCCCTTCTTAGTAATCCAGCTGTAGAACACAGGCAGAGTAGATGACACCCTGTAATCTGCACAGAAAGAAAAGGCTCCGGCGGTGGTTCTTCCACCCGGGGGCACTCCGACGATCAAGTCAATATCTCTCAAAGACAAAACAAGTGCTTAAATTACTGCTCAAGACTCAAAATTGCGTACCTTAGACCCGCCGGGGGTGCCTCTCTTTTATAGTTTTACTCCATCCTAGTCCCATTAGAAGTCTCACTTCCATGGACTCTAGTTCTCGATTTATCTTGGACTCTTCAAGAGATAAGGATAGACTCCCTGAGAGTCTTACCTATATCCATCTTGTAGTCTTTCTTCTTTCTAGGACTCCTGTCCCTTATCCACTTATCTCGGATTCCGGTATCTTCGGAGATAACCTCGGCAACCCCGAGATCACCTCCTCGGCGTAACTGTCGTGACACGTAACACCTCGGCTGACACTTCGGTGTCACCTCAGCCACGTGTCAGTACTCAGAAATATCCCCACATATTTATTACAAAAAAAGGAATTCCATGGTATAATAAAGGCTAAGTGTTTGAGTCAAACATGGGTTTACAATTATACATTAAGCATTGGTTTTCAAGTAAAGTCAAGAGTTTTGTGCATGGCATTGCATTGCATGAACACAATCATAGTGAACATTCATATATTGTGTTAAGTTTATTTCCTACTGGGCCTAAAAGCTCACTCTCTTTTTATAGGTTGGTTATCCAAATTTCCAAGTGACAATGACATGTCTTCTTTCCATTGAAGAGTTGTATAGATCTTATTGGGGCACAGGAGCTCCCTTTGATGATTACATGCTGATAGTTATTAAGCTTATTTGTCTGGGATAGGATTTTGTCTTGCTTGAAATCAAGGCCTTTGCCTTGAAAGATGTAAGCCCTCAGGGCACTTTTGATGTATTTAACTCCTATTCATTGTATATGTATTGTAAGTTGATGTATGTAATCTTAAGAGGACCTTATGAGAAAGATTTGTAATTATTATGAAATTGGATAATAATCATGGTTTGGTAATTATAAAATGGGTTATAAATATCGGGATGTTACACTTGCTGTGCATAAAAGCACAATAGGCACTGTTGTGCGCTCGTTGAGGCACACTCTGGGACTTATTTCAACAATTTGAACCGTTCAAGTTTTAGAGTACATCGTGTAGAACATACCTACAAAATTCAAATTGATCGAATATTGGTAGTCCCTTCATCAAAACACATTTGCATTCAGTTTTATATTTAAAATAACACTTACCATTTATTTTTTTGATACAAACATGCTTTGATGAATAGGCTACTGATATCCAATCAACTTGTTTTTTTGCAAGTATATTCTATACGATATACTCTAAAAATTGAATGGTTCATATCATCAAAATAAAATTCAGAGTGTGCCTCAACAAGTGCACGATAATGCCCAATGTGCTTCAAGCACAATAAGCACCCTAATTTCGATGGGGAATGTGCACTTAATATAATAAGAGAAATAGGTGAAGCTTTAGGCTTAAACCATAACAATTTGGTACATACATGGGAATTATATATATAAAGTAGAAGGTTACCTTTAAAAGAAGAAATCGTGTTGTTATTTAACCATTTTGACAGCCACATTACCACCAAAGCTTTGAAATTCTCTCAACCTAAAATAGACAAACAAACCAACTAAAAATTTGAAAATACAAAAGAAACAAACAATGGTCAAGGTAATTCCATCATCAATATTCATTCTCTTAAATCTACCCATGAAAAAAAAAAAAAAAAAAAAACACAATAACAATAGGAACGAAACAACACTAAAAAAGTTTAACATTCTGAAATAGGCAGGACTGCTCGAGCGGTGAATCAAGACTCTCAGAATCTTTTCTGTAGGCCTAAACCTCTGGAAGGATTAATTTTCCACTCGACCAATGGAAGCTCAAGTAGTCCTTGCTCTTACATCGCTCGAGCTGTTTGTTTGGGTTCAACCACTTAAAAATCAACTTTTGCTCCACTCTCTCTCTCTCTCTCTCTCTCTCTCTCTCTCTCTTTTCATTTTCGAAAAACCCTAACTCCACCCTTAGATTTCATCCACTTTTACAAAGAATACCCCTTAGATCTTATAGTAAAAGTGAAGAACACGTAGAGATCATCACTCTCACCGATTGAATAGCGATTTCTTGAAGTTTCCTTCTCAGGTTTTCATCTTTTGCGTACATTCTTTATGTATGGATACCTTTAACTTAATATATCTCTGATTTGAGATGTGTATGTGGTATTTTCCTAGTTATATCGATGTATAAGACGAACCATTTGATTTACATTGAAATATTGATGTTAAAAGGTTGATTCCTTCCAAATTCTTAAAATATTTTGAATGTTTTGACATATTAGAAAATAATACTTGAAAATTTGATGGTTTGTCAAAGAAATGAGAAAACCCCCAATTTCTTGGAAACCCTAAAATTTAAATGTAAATTAAAAGAAGATTTTGGAATAAATTGATTTTTACTATGAAATTGACATTGATTTGACATTGTTATGTGAGATATACTTGATTGTTACAAACCTTGAGATATAGTTATTATTGTTGAAGCTTATAAAAAGGGGTGAAATTGATGCTTGAGCTTCCTACTTCATGAATTTCCTAGTAAAGGCTTTGAATTCTCTTATGATTGAATTGAATCTTAGGTGACTCAACATTTAGAATTGAACCTTAGGTGGCTTGAAACATTTGCAAATTCATGCTTAACATAGGATCCATGGTTATTCTTATGATGGTGCACTTGTTGGTTGTTGATAAATGTAAAGAGACGGTGAATAGTGTATGAGTCCTGGTAATAAAGTTGGATGGTGTAGCTCGACTTTTCACGCTCTTTTCGGAAGATGAGAAGCCCTACAGTGTCGGACTCCCGCGGTTCTGAATCTGATCTCACAAGTGTAAGGTGAAATAGATAAACACCAAAGAGTCCAAATCCGGCAAATCTTTTGGAAAATCGATGTTTTGAATAATATGTCAAAAATGGACTGCTTTGCCAGATTTTAAAGTCGCCACCTAAATATTTTTGAAAAATTTAGGAAACCCAAGACTCGTGCCAAAGGCCATTAGTCTGTCATCACCAAAGTTGTCTCAGCTCGGGAACTTAGGTACGAGATGGGAACGTCATGAATTGAGCACCCCACTCGCCCGATCAAAGATCGGCCTCTACTAATCATGATGTGATTTTTATTTACATTATATGCTCTTGTTCCGATTTTATTAGGCTAGCATTACTATGTGATAGGCACACAAACATAGACTAATTTGTAAAAATTGGAACACTTTGATTCATGTTTGTTTTTGAAAAGAGTTTGTGAATGTGTCACTTGAAAAAGTGGGCTTAAATGTACATTACTCAAATTATTCCAATTCAAGCAATTAGCCTTCATCCACAAGCATTCAAACAATTTATCATTTAAGCACTTAGCCTCATGGGAACATGCTTTGACATGGTAAAAATCACACTCATGCGATATGCTAAAATAAAGAAAAGCTCACCTAGTACTCCAAGCCAAAAAAGATGACAGAGTTAGACAGATGCATGATCCTAACTATGCAATATAACTAATACAACACATACAATATGCAATTACTAGGCTCGGCTACTAACATGGAATGTGAATCAATTTGATAACATGCGGTCTAAGCACGTATTCAAAAAGGCATTTAATTAACGATGCAAGTTAAATGATACACCGAGCCTCAATGTATGCAATACAAGTGGATGCAAACATGAGAGATGCTAAATAAAACATGATGCTTCTAAACTAACAATCATAAGTAGGTAAATAAAAGGGAGAAAGACGTGGGGTTGGAAGATATACACGTTATTACAACATTTGCGCCCTCACGCTGGAGGATCCGAATAAACTAACTAGCTAAGCTAATTACTACGAATTACAAAACGAATGAAGTAATCAACTCAACTAAGTTAGTTAATTAATTATCACAACAAATTAACTAACTAATTGAACTAACTAATTTAATTAATTACAAATTTAAAAAAACTAATTAATTACAAATTAACTAACTAAATGAGAAAGAAGTACTAGACTAGCTAAGCTAATTACTCCGCCTCGGGAAAGGAGGAATGCTCATGTATGCACGGATTTCCACCCGAAAAAGGCCACTGTCCTGCTGCCAGATGCCTCTGTTGCACAGTAGAACACTTGCACTGTTTTTCAACTCAAATCAGCTCTATTTTGCCAAAAAAAAGCACACTGCTTGGTTTTGCAGAGGTGGCCGGCAGGCTAGAAGTAGTGGCATGCTGGCCACTGATGACTGGATTTTCTTGCTGCAACAGAGAGCAAACAGAGCAGGAACAGGGTATTCTCAAGGATTTGTTTGTACAACTTACCTCTCCTTATCATTTGAACAGCTCAAAGGAGTAGTAAACTTGGTTCACAAACCATCAATGAATGCAATTCCATTGTATGATGGCCTATGAACCAAAGGGTGCAAGTTCAATAAATGCAACAAATAAAGACTCTCAAACCTCCTCCCTATCATGAATGATCAAGGGAAGTGGTTGACAATGACTCTTGAACTGTTTTCATCACTAATGAGTATGAAACGACTTAAGACTCAATGGTTCAATTAACATCCGATTGAACCCAAACCAAGTTATTATCTTGCATCATTTTTAGTTCCAAGTTTTATTATTCCATTTTAATTACCTTTCCATTATTTAATTCATTAAGTCCAAAGGTGAGCTTTAAGTCCTCTAATGGAAATAAGCATCAAACCAAAAGTTGTTTTAGACATGAGAGAAGCTTCATGTCGTTGGTAATGAACCCCCAAAGGGATTAAACCATTAAGCACAAGACCTCAATCTCATGCTTTAAACAAGCAACTAGTTTGAACCAACTTTCAAAGCAAAGCAAAAGTCAAGAAAGGAGGGAGGTTGCAAAGGTGATTAAAGGTGATCACAAGTATGGAAAGCCATGAACAACTACTATCAACTCAAATATGATGGTGGCTAAGGCCTAAAACACCAAACCTATGAGGACAATTACACTATAAACATGCAATACAAAGCTCAAATGTAATGAACACTCAAAAACAGCCCTAAAACAGTGCTAAATAAGTCCTAAAACATGCTGGAATTAAGACGAAAATAGCTAGAATAATAAACTAAAACATAGAGCATGTTAGGCTAGTAAGCATGACACAAGGAGGGGAGGCTAACCCCTCCAATTTTGGGCTTCAAAACAACATTTTAGCCACTGAAATAACTCTGAAAATCAGTGTTTAAAAGCTCAAAAAAAGATAGTGTAAAGGCGGGAAACACAAGGGTAAATGTTAGAAGAGCAAGGTGGAAAGAAGGGTGAACCACCCCTCCACCCTTTAAGGCCTTAAACCACAAGTTTCAGCCCAAAAATACAGAGTTTATACAACCCAAAAATAGTGGAAAAACAGTAAGAAAAGAAGCAACTAAAACAATGAGACAGGCAAAACCTTATACCTCTTGAAGAGAAGACCAATTTTAAGCAATAATTCAATACATACACACCCTCAAGAGCTCAAGATAGGCTAAAAAGTACCTCAGTTCAAAGATGGCAAGGTTTGGTTAAGAGTGTATAGGCAAAAGCTCAAGAAATTTCAAGAGAGAGAGAGAGAGAGAATTGTAGAGAGAGAAAATTAATTTTGCTCCAATTTTTCTAACCCTAAAAAATGGGAGAGGAGGTTCTATATTTATAGAAAAATAGGCCACTCCCTCAGAAACATCCATCTATACACGTGGGAGCAGATGCAAGCATCTGTGCAAACAACTGTCATAAAATATCTACAAAACACACTTGTGGCCGGCAGGCCACACTTTTGGTCGGCAAGGCACAAGGGTGGCCGGCAGCCCACAAAAATAGCCCTGCAGGTCTCAAGTTTTTCAAGTTTGAAAGGCTGAGGTTTTGGTGCAAAAACAAGGCACAAGGATTGCAAGGTTTTGAGGCTCAGAGCTGTGGCATTCCACTGAGGACTTTTAAGCACTTGATAAGCATATACATTCATAGGGTGTGTAAGTGATGGTGCCCAAGTTGCAAGGGCGGTAAAAAATGGGGTGTCTACAGTTGTCTCTCTTTGGCAGAACTCGAAATCATGAAATGACGTGAGTGAATGTTAAAGCCCGAAGACGACCCATTTTGACGAGGTCGTAAGACTTGGCAAAACAAACAAGACATAACATAAATGGTTGTGCTCACAAGCTGCCTACGTATCTCTTTGCAAGGAATCAAACCAGCGTAGTTTAGGGGCAAAAAACAAATCAGACACAGGAAAATAACTTATGATCATGCAATGAAATAGATCAATGCAACATAAATTAAAGCAAAATGAAACAAGCCACGCCTCTCACGAAAAGACGCGAATAAATCAACACGTCTCATGCGATCGAGACAACAAAAGCAGCAAACCCAAACTACATCACACGTAGAAAGGATGTAAGAAAATGTAAGCCAAGCGACGTCTCACATAAGTAGAATGAAAAAGATTCCAAACCTAAATTACGCCTCACGCAAAGAGGGTGAAAAGATAGTATTCCAGGCGCACCGGAAGAAAACAATCCCAACATGTCTCATGCGAAAGGAGAAAGGTGGTTTGAACACCGGGCACACCTGATGTTTTTAACCGAGGAAAACAATCCTAACGCGTCGCACGCGAGAGGAGGAAGAGTGGTGTGAACAAACAAGCGCACCTGTTGTTTTTACTGATTTGCGATCCTAACGCATCGCACGCGAGAGGATGAAGGGGTGGTGTGAACAAATAAGCGCACCTGTTATTTTTAATCGATTTGCAATCCTAACGCGTCACACGTGAGAGGAGGAAGAGGTGGTGTAAACAAAAAGGTGCACCTGCTGTTTTTAACTGATTTGTAATCCTAACGTGTCGCACGCGAGAGGAGGAAGGGGTGGTGTGAACAAACAGGCGCACCTACTGTTTTTAACCGATTTGCAATCCTAACGCTTTGCACACGAGAGGAGGAAAGGGTGGTGTGAACAAATAGGCGCACCTACTTTTTTAAACCGATTTGTAATCCTAACGCGTTGCACGCGAGAGCAGGAAGGGGTGGTGTGAACAAACAGGCGCACCTGCTATTTTTAACCGATTTGCAATCCTAATGCGTCGCACGGGAGAGGAGGAAGAGGTGGTGTTAACAAACAGGCACACCTATTGTTTTTAACCGATTTGCAATCCTAACGCGTCGCACGCGAGAGGAGGAAGATGTGGTGTGAACAAACAGGCGCACCTGCTGTTTTTAACCGATTTGCAATCCTAATGCGTTACACACGAGAGTAGGAAGAGGTGGTATAAACAAACATGTGTACCTGCTATTTTTAACCGATTTGCAATCCTAATGCGTCGCACGTGAGAGGAGGAAGGGGTGGTGTGAACAAACAGGCGCACCTGCTATTTTTAACCGATTTGCAATCCTAACGCGTCGCACGCGAGAGGAGGAAGAGGTAGATCAATAAAAGGGGAAAACAATTGAAAACTAGACACAACGAGATTGGAAGGCCTCAGAAAATGAAACCTACGGAGATAATAAAACAAGGTATGAAGCGAACAAGCGCAATAGATACACAAAGTAAACAAGGTGGCCATTCAACATAATGATAATGCATGTTCCATACAAGACAGGCAACCGGTGTACAATGTTAATTGAAAGCGTACTCAATACGTATACTCAATGCATGAATCATGAACAATACAAGACATGCGTGTGTATTTGAAAACGCATATTCGATGTAACAGAAAAGAATGAATAACAGTAATGAAAGTAACGGCCTCCGATTTACCTCTCGGAGACGTTGTAACATGCTTAAAAAGGATACACCGCATTCATCTTGGTAAATGGAGAATGTTTGCGTGTCGGAACACAGTTTCGAGTTCTCCTAGAATCAATCCAAACTCAAAACAAGAACTTTCCATACACCACTCAGGAAATAGAGGCACAAAACAGCATCAGGACACAAGTGAGGACCATCAGCCACCTACCGGCCAGAAGGGGAAGTCGCCGGCCACCTGCCGGCCACCATTTTTCCTTGCCGGCCACCCACGACAGTTTCGGGGCAGTTTTGTCCTTTCATACATGGGTTTAAATATACAACTCTAAACTTCATTTCCTCACAAACCCTTGACCGAAAATCCTCCATCTCTCTCTTTGGATGCTTCCTCTCTCTAGATTTGCGCATTATACACGCTTTCCAACGCCCCACGCAAACTTTTTTCATAAAACCCTCTTAATTCTCTATGTTTTGAACTGAACAAAATTTGATTTCGCCACTTTTTCTTGCATTTTCACCACTTTAGGCTTATTCCCCTTGAGTTTCTCCTAGGTTTCGTGAACTTTCCCGGGTTTTGACTTTTTCTCTCCCATTTTCTCTCTTCTTGGGTTGAATTTTTCCAATTTTTTCCTATTTTCTCCATTTTTCTTCATTTTTCGCCCACTTTTCACCTACTTTCCCAGATGGCAAACGATATTCCACATGACAAGGATCCTCCCGAGGTTCTGCCTCTACCATCACCCGCTGCTAAGGTTGAGGGGTTAGTGGCGAAGAGTATTGCAACTGACCTGGAGACAGAATTCGCTCTAGAACTCGAGCCCAAGCCATTACCACTGGGGATTCAGCCCTTCGATCCAGAGACGTACCATCCCTGTACACACATATTACCGCTTGGAGGCATCAGGCATTTTAGCGACTCTGTACCCGGCATGCTAGAGGACCTTTTGTTGAGGGAGCCAATCTCCCATCTTTCTTATGGCGCTATAGAGGTAAAACTCTATTTTCATGTATTTATGCCTTCCCTTGAATTCCATTTCTTGCACTGCCTGTATTCTGAATGTTCATTTACCACTGCCTTTTATCTAATTCACTCTTCTTGATCACAGAAAAATTTCCGTGCCTACAGGGGTACGGCATAGTGACGGCCAGGGACTGGTACTATAAGCTTCCCGTGGGGCTCTGTGATATTGTCGATGAGGCTGGCTTCGGCCTTTTCTGCTCCAGACTTTCACGCCTTATAGCTAGCCATCCTCTCCTCGGAGCGTTGGTTGAGAGGTGGTGGGACACCACTAATTCTTTCCACTTCTCTTCCATTAGGGAGATGACGATAACTCCCTACGACTTCTCCATGCTGATAGGCTTAGGAGTAGGGGGTGATCCGATCCCCTTCAACACAGACATGGGCGAGTGGAAGGCCGCTTGGATCCACCTGTTGGTAGCGCGTCCACCTCTGTACCGGCCGACCATGGTAAGATACAATTGGTTCGCCGAGCAGTTCTGCGGGAGCAAGCCTGAGACACTAGAGGAGATGGAGCAGTATGCCCGAGGCTTCCTGATGTTTGTCCTCAATACCACCTTGTTTTCGAACAGGTGGAACACCGTAAGTTTATACCTACTAAGCGCCCTGGTGACCCTGCTCCAGGTGCGGTTTTATGATTGGGGCGAAGCTAGCCTCGCCACCCTCGCCACCCTCTATGGCTATATGAGCTCCACTTCTCGCATAAGAGGAGAGCGAGTCAAAGGCTACTGGCGAGCCTGGGAGGTATGCACTCCACTTTCTACTCTACATTTCTGCTTTATATCTATTTAACACCTGTGCTTTCTGCTTTGCACTCTCTATATCTGTTCATACCCTATGCTTTTTGCTTTGCACTCTCTATATCTGTTCATGCCCTATGTTTTCTACTTTGCACTCTCTATATCTGTTCATGCTGTGTGCTTTCTGCTTTGCACTTTCTATATCTGTTCATGCTGTTGATAATACTGCTGCTGTTTCCTTGCAGTTGTGGGTTTACGCATATTTTCAGGCCCTTGCTCCAGAGCCTAAAGAGGAGATCTCCACTGTTATCCCTTACTCGCGACGGTACGACGGTCGGTGTCAGCGCCGGAGTCATGAGACCTTCGCCTTCTTTTACCAATACTTTGACACAGTGGTCGCTAACGAGGTAACTCGAAACTCACAATCATTTTTGCTCTAATACCGCTCTAATTCACACCTTAGCAACTGATGGCAACTAATAATCTGTACATTCTCTATTTGCAGATCATGTGGTAGCCCTGGGCAATGATGCCAGCCATGGTGAGGAACCAGTATGCGGGGGCTTAGGGCATATCTCGCTTCTGGATTCTGCTGGAGGGCCCAGTCTGTCGGGCTTGGTTTCTGAGCAAGCGGTTTGTACACCAGACTGTGCGCTCGCCTGATCCAGTCGTTCATGGCACCCCTAGGCATCTATGCGGACAGCAGATAGCCTTTCAGTCGAGGCTATTATACAGTTCATGGCAGGCTTGGATGCAAACTTCTTCAGAGCAGAGGGCGATTATGCCACATTCATCCAGACTCATCTCATGCCTTCATTGACGGGTATTCGCACAGCGAGGGAGCAGGAGCTCCTATAGCGAGTGGCGAACTCGGGCGACCAGGGCCCATATTAAAGGGGCCCCTCTTGTTGGACAGATGACAAGTTGGCCGGAGATTCCTACTACACTCACATGTTGGCAGCCGATTGGAACTGCTTACCAAATTCCCATAGAGCCAGCAGAGGCAGGGCACGAGTATATTAGAGCTCGAGACGCGTCTCAAGTATGGACCACACTTTTCAATTTTACCCCACATTTTTCGTTTCAGATATGTTTATTCTAGATATTGATCGGTCAATATACACTTGCAGGCACCCACTACAGAGTATGCAAAGAGCCTCCTCGAGCTGGTCGCCTTTTTGATCAGCATGGTGCAGAGGAGAGAGATGCTGTTTGGTCTCCACGGTATTCAGGTATTTTCCCCCATTTCAGCATGTATTTCATTATTAATTATGTTTTACACCACACTATCATTTCCACTAATACATTGGTATTTCCGTCATAGTCTTCCCAAACTGTACTGATACATTGCATTGGCACACTGTACTCACACTGTACCTGATTTCTGCATGACACTCATTTTGCACACTATGCTCGTATCTGATATATACACTGTAGCTGATATATTGACAACTATTTTTCTAGATCCTAACGGTACTGAGAGCACCAGTGGTAGCAGCGGTGGTATCAGCACCAGCAATACCTCATCCATCAACAAAGGGGCGAGAGAGACAGGCCCCAACACACAGTTGAGACAAGCGTCGCGGTCGAGGCCAGAGCAGTCCTTCGGAGCCCATTTTGAGTGGCGATGATGATGACGAGGCCAGTGCCTCCGAGGAGATAGTGAGTGGACACTCTAAGTCTGAGAGCAGGGAAGGTGATGCTGGCTCAGGATCAGAGAGTGGAGATGACACCGAGGCCGGCTCCAAGAGAGGGAGCGGAGGCTCAGAGTCTAGTTCTAACAGCAGTGCCGATGGAGACAGTGCCTCTGAGTCCCCTCCAAGGAAGAGAACGAAGAGGGCCTCTCGAGCTTGAGATGATTGGCACTGTTTTTGGACTTTTTTCTTAGTTTCTTTTAGTTTTGGTAGTTTAACACATGTATAGCTTCAGATAGGTTTTACTTTTGCTTTTGAAACTTGTACTTCTTTTGTAAAATCTATGATCAGAATAAAACCTTTGCAGTTTTTTATGAAAAAAGTTTTGGTTCTTCAAAATGAGCACTGCACCATGAGTAACATACTTGCATGAAAAAGAACATGAAATTGAATTGAAACCAAACATGCTTGCATTGGAATTACATTCTTAATCGGATAATGAGCCGACCAACAACAAAAATACAAAATACAACTCAATAAACAAAGCAAAAACAACTCAAATACAAATATAAACACTTGCTAAAACCAAAAGGACTCAAAACAAGACTGATCAACACAAAGATAGAGACAAAACACATGCTGCCAACACTACCCAGCACACAAGTGGATGGCAGGCTAGAAGAGGGAGTTGCCGGCCACAAAAGGGAGGTTGCAAGCCAAGAGAAATGGCCTGCCGGCCACAAATGTGAAAAACCACCAGAAAGCTGACAGTTGGCCTCCATTACAGCCTTATCTTCTATAAAAGGTTCTTCTTCGTGATTTCTTCTCCATAACTTCATTTTAGCTGATGTTTCTTCCAGTTATGGAGCCATTTCTTGTCGAGAAACTCATGGACTGGATAGCCACTCTAGACGGCACGAAAAAGGTAAATTTTCAGGGTTTTGGCATAAACGCGCTTTTTCCGTTGAGCCGTACTCTACTTTGTTTTCCATTCTTCCAAGCCGCGGTCCGATGCTGTGACCCGATTATGTTGTTTTTTTGGAGCACAAGAAATATGCCGACTCTTTAAGAATTTCAAGCACTAATGGAATCCCGACATGATGGGGAAATCATACTTCAGCCTCGTTTTGGCCATGCCTTAGCCTTGGGACGGATGTGTGGGCTTACTTTGCACGAAGCTCGATCATTGGCCCATGACAGAGAGCTAGATATACCCAGCTTGCTTCATCGATTTTCTGACATCGGTGACCGAAGCGACCTCCTCTGGCGAGGCTTTAGGCAACACACTATGGACTCGCCTTTTTTCGCACCTCACATTTCGGAAAGGTTTTGAAAAGAAGGCCTCACAGTTCGGACTCCTGCGGTTCTGAATCTAGTCTTACAAGTGCAATGTAAAACTGATAAACACCAAAGAGTCCAAATATGGTAAATCCTTTTGGAAAATCGATTTTAAATCAAATAATGCCAAAATTGGATTGCTTTGCCAGATATGGAGTCGCCACCTAAATATTTTATTTTGGGGAAATTTAGGAAACCCTAACTCGTGCTGAAGGCCACGTGTCCATCATCACCAAAGTTGCCTCGGCTCGGGAACTTAGGTACGAAGGGGGAAGGTCATGAATTGAGCACCCCTGCTCGCCCGATCAAAGATTGGCCTCTACTAATCATGATATGTTTTTTTATAAACATTATGTGTTCTTGTTCCGGTTATTAAATTAGCTTTACTATGTGACGCGCACAAGCAAGTATAGACTAGAATTGCAAGGATTGGAACAACTTAACTCATGTTTGTTTGCGAAAATGGTTTGAATTTGCCACCTCAAGTGGGCTTAAAGATGCAGATTTTGCCACCAAACATAGTGGGTTTAAAACATGATTTGCCACTCAACAAAATGCGCTTAAAACACACATTCGTTGATTCGTTCCAATTCAAACAATAAGCCTCCATTCACAGGCATTCATGCAATTTAGCATTTAAACACATGGCCTCATGGTGAGCATGCTAATCATGGCAACATTCACATTCATGCAAGTATGCTAAAGCATAAAAACTTACAGAGTACTCCGAGCCAAAACAGACACTAGTTAGAAAGATGCATGATCCTAACTATACAAGATGCCTAATGCAACGCATGCAATATGCAATTAATAGGCTCGGCTACTAATATGGCATATGGACCGATTTTGATAACATGCGATTGAACACGTAGTCAAATAAGGTATTGAAATTGCAATGCAGTTTCAATGATGCGCCGAGCCTCGGTGCATGCAATACAAATGAATGGATGCAAGCATGCGATATGCTAAGTTGAAATATGTCCCTAATCTAACCATCAAAATCGATTAAATAAAATGGAGAAAGACGTAGGGTTGGAAAAGATACATACACGCACGCACGCACACTTATTACAACATTATGCCCTCACGAAGGAGGGTCCGAATGAATAAGCTAACTAACTAGCTATGCTAATTAAGTTAACTAATTATTACAAAACTCAAAACTAATTAACTATTCTAGCTAATTAATTATTACAAACCGAAAACGAATAACTAGTTAAACTAACTAATTATTTACAACATTTAATTAGCTACAACTAATTAATTACAACACATGCTTGATCTAATGCTAATTAAACTAACTAGCTAATCTCGGGAAGCGAGGAATGCATGCATGCTTAATCCTTCACCCGAAAAAGCCATTACTTTGCTGCTGCAAGCCTCTATTTGCACATATGATCATTGAAAATTGTGCCAACTTCCAGAACACCTCTGCTCCATCTCAGGAACACATTATACAAAAATCATTGATGGCCGACAAGAGGGACAAGGGGCTGGTCGGCTACCATTGGTGGCCGATCGGCCACTGCTGGTTCACACCTTCATACTGCAACAGAGAGCAAAACAGTGTATTCTCACAGGTTGTCTATACTGTTTACCCTCCTTATCATTGCACAAGCTCAAAGGAGAGAAACTCTTGGCTCTCAAACCATCAATCAAGCAATTTCCATGCATGATGGCTAAGGGACCAAGTTTGTACAAGTTCAATAAATACACAAACAAGACCAAAATGACCACCACCCTATCATGCATGATCAAGGGCAATAGTGACCAAGGAAAATAACACATTTCATCACTTTGAGTATGTAATGTCCCATTTGCCTTATGTTCAAATTAACGTCCGATTTGAACACATGCAATGCAATACAAAGAATGCTTATCTTGCGCACTTTTTACTTACCAATTTTTGTTTAGTCATTTTAATTATCAAACCATTATTTAGTCAATTAGTCCATTGGTGAGTGTCTTCTAAAGTGAAAGAAGTGTCAACCAATGGGTAGTTTAAGGCATGAGAAAAGCTTCATGCCGTTAGTAATGAACCTTCAAAGGAGGATTAAACCATTAAGCATGAGCCTCAACCTCAAGCTTAAACAACCCTAAGGTTGAAACAACCCTCAAAACAAATGAAAAAGTGGAAGAAATGAAGGGGATCGCAAAGATTGTATGTGCTGAAATTGAGTGATAAAAGCACTAAAAACATGCAACCAACTCACACCAATGAAGTTTAAAGCCTTAAAACACTAAACTAGTGAAGGAATTAACACTACAACTATGCAAAACAAGACTCAAACAAGCTAACTAGCCCAAAACAGAGCTAAAACAAGTTATTTTAGAAGCAAAAACATGTTGGACTTGAGCTAAGTTAAGCTAGAAAAACATGTTAACATGTGAAGCTAACTAGACATGCAAACAAGACATGAGGAGGGGAGGCTAACCCCTTCAATTTTGGACTTCAAAACAAGTTTTTGGCCACTGAAAATACTCTAAAATTCAATGGTTAAAAGGCCCAAAGAAGTTGGTTTGAAAGTGATGAATGAAGAGCACAAAAGCTATACAAGCTAACAAGCAAAAAGGGTAAACCACCCCTAACTAAAAAAAAGCTCAGACCACCACTTTTGAGACACAAAAACAGAGTTTTTTATGGTTCAAAACCAGCCTCAAAGCAGTTTAAAAAGATGAGAAAAACAAGTATACTAAACAAGTGAACAAAACAAGCAAAATACCTTTTGAAGCAAAGAGCAACTCTAGGCACAAATCCAAGCTAAAACCACTTGCTAGAGCTTAAAACAAGTCTCAAGGAACCTCAGCTCAAAGAGAAGGAGATTTTGTTTAAGACGTATAGGCTAAAGTGTAGAGAAACCAAGCATACACAAAAAAAATTTGTAAGAGAGAGAGAGAGAGAGAGAGAGGAGAGAAATCTAGAGAGAGAGGGAGAATTTTGCTCCAAAATTGCTGACCTCTCAAAATGGGGGAGGAACCCCCATATTTATATAAAAACACCCTCTAAGCTTGGAAACATCTCACCATACACGTGTAGGGAGATGTAGCTTATTGTGCTAACAACTGGCACAACTGTCAACAAATATCTGGAAAAAGGCATTGGTGGTTGTCGGCCACCACTGGTGGCCTACCGGCTACACCTCTAGCCGACAACCATCATCCATGGCCGACAGCCCATGGTGGTGGCCGATAGGTCACCAAAAGGTTCCAGACTCAAAAACAACAAGAATTGGTCCAAAACCAAGCATAAAATAGATGAGGTTTCAAGGCTCAAAGGCAGGGCACTCTACTGAGAACTTCGAGCACTTAAAACGAACACATACAATCATAATCCTCAAGTGCATAAGCGATGACGTCCGAGTCTTGAGAACGGTCAAAAATGGGGTGTCTACACACACCCTCTGCTTGTGTATGCTTGCACACTACCTTCTTGCCCCTAGTTTCGGTGGAGCCAATATCAAGTTGATTGAGGTAGCCCAATACCTGAAATAAGGTAAGAGTTGCATTGGTTTGGTCTTAGTCGAGACCCTGATGGGTTTGGACGCTTTCCACCAGCAAGTGACCAATAGGTTTGCAGGAGTTCACTACTGCTCCAGGTATTGTTTCCCACCCTATCTCATATATATTTCTCACATCACTCGACATTCACACTCTATTTTCTCTCAAAGCCTTTTTCTTTCTTTTATCTCAACATACATCTCTCTATTCTTTAATCTCTCTTGTTTTTCACCCCTTCCCAGGTTTGGCTGATGGACAAGCTGAAGGTGTTGAACCGTTGCCCAATTTACTCAGCTCGAGCGTACTTTTTTCACCAACGCCTAGTGGACTTCCCCAATGAGGGATGGTAGTGCAACTGGATGTGCCATAGGTCTACAGTCGACATAGCTTGGTGTTGCCCTTGACTTGACTTAGCTGAGATGAGTTACAGCATGACCCGACAGCTTGGTGTTCAGTTGATTGGCCTCACGCACTGCGTGTTCTACTTTCCCTTCCGGTTTAGATGCCAGTTTGGGCATGATCAGACCCGCCTAGAGGAGGGGGTAGAATACTCGGCTTCATTCCCGATACGTGCTTCACATTTGGCTAGGTACCTTGCTACTTGGAGGACAAGAGAGCTTCTGGCCCCTGCCCCTAGTTTTAGTTATGCCCTTTCTAGCAAATGCTTGTCTTGGCTTGAAGACGAGGCACAAGCTGGACTAACTTTAGCTGCAGGGATTTTTGCCAGTACGAGCGGAGGGCTCAGGAACACTTGACTCATGTGCTCCTAGTTTTATTGCTTTGATCTTTATTTTCAAGTTTTATGATGCAAAAGCAACTTCAATTTGTAGCAAAGATGTGGAGATGTACTAGATATTGAAATCAATAAAATTAAAGTTGCAAGTACTGAAAATTTTCCTTTTGGTCCAAAAAATGGTCCAAGTTGTAAAAAGTAAAATTTTGAACAAAATCAACTTTTATTAAAACTTTTCAAAACTATTTTTGAAAATGATCACCACCTGACACACGCAAAATCGATCCTCAAGATGTACAACCCCAAATCGGAAGATCATAACTGCCCTTGATTGAATACCACCATTGCTATACATTGTATAATGAGTCTTCTTCTCAAAACGAAGATCACAACCAAGCTTATAAATAACGAACAAAGATGGCCTAATCAAACAAATGGACAGGACAGTTGAGTTGGAGATGATTACGGCCGAACTTCGGGACGAAGTTGCTTATGTATCCCAAAGATGGGAATCAGGCCTTACGTAGTTCGGTTCAGGTTCACTCGGGTTTTAACTCTCTCCTTTTGCACTCTAACTTTTGCCAAAGTCACCCTTTAGGGTTTTCAACCTTGCGAGCTCAGTTTTTACTTATTTCTAATTTTTCATGCTCTAACTTTTGCCTAGGTCGCCCTTTCGAGTTTTCGGCCTAGCAAGCCTCTTAGGGATAATATTTTTTCAACTTGTCCATGTTGACTTGTCCATGTTGATCGATTGTAAAAACTCCAGGCCATCTAAGTCCATGAGAATAACTGTTCCACCCAACCAGATAGCTTTGATGATGTAAGGACCAGTCCAATTGGGTCTAAACTTGCCCCTAGGGTCATAGATGGGAGCTCGGTCATCTTTTAGTACCATGTGTCTTTCTTTGAGATTCCAGGACTTAACTTTCTTGTTAAAAGCCCTAGCAATTTTGCGTTGGTAGCCCTAAACATGATACAATGCTTTCAGCCTTCTTTCATCAAACAGCATCAACTCCTCAAATCTACTCCGTTGCCAATCTGCCTCCGCTATCTAACACTTGGCCATAACCCGCAGCGACGACACTTCAATTTCAATCGACAAAGCAACCTCCATCTCGTAGACAAGAGAATAGGGGGTCGCTCCTGTAGACGTTCGAATTGAGATCATGTAGCCCTAGAGCGTAAATGACAATTTATCTGGCCAGTCCTTGTAGGTTTCCATCATTTTCTGCAGAATTCTTTTGATGTTTTTGTTCGCAGCCTCAATGGCTCCATTGGTCTGTGGCCTGTAGGTTGATGACTTATGGAAAGCCACGTTATATTTCTCAAGTAAATCTATCACCTCTTTTTTGAAGTGCGTCCCATTATCGGAGATAATCTTATTGGGCACCCCATATCTACAGATGATGTTGTTCTTGATAAACTTAGCCATATGCGATGCTTTCAGCACGGAGTAGGACTGGGCTTCTACCCATTTCGTGAAGTAGTCGATTGTTACCAGAATGAACTCATGCCCGTTTGACCCCTTTGGCGTAACTGCGCCAATAACATCTATTCCCCAAACAGAAAATGGCCATAGTGAAGTCATGTTGTAGAGTTTAGACGGTTGTATGTTCATGTGATTAGCATGAATCTGGCACTTATGGCATCGCCGAACAAAACCAATACAATCCTCTTTCATGGTTGACCAGTAATAGCCTTGTCTAAGGATTTTTCGGGCGAGCATCACACTGTTCATGTGGGCTTCGCATTCTCCTCCGTGGATGGCCTCCATAAGGTGCTTTGATTCCTTTTCCTCAACACATAGCTTGTGCATTCCCAAATGACCTCTTTAGTACAACTTACCTCCCCAAATGATAAATTGAATGGCCAAACGCAGTATTCCCCTTTTGTCCTTGGCATTTGCTCCTGTCGGATACACCTCATTTTCGAGGAAATTCCAGATATCATAATACCAGGGATTGTTGTCTAAAGTCTTATCTATCGCGGTAATGGTTTCATAGGCCGGCGTGTACTTTTGTTCAATAATAATCGGACGCATCTCGACTCTCAATAAAATGTCTACTACAAAAGATAGAGTTGCTAGTGCATCAGTGAATCGGTTGTTCTCTCTTAGCAAATGGGTAAATGTTAACTTCTCAAACCTCGGAATCAGCATATCCAAGACCTGATGGTAAACCTTCATTTTCTCTTCTTTAACTCGCCAATCTTCGTTGGCTTGAGACATAACCAAGTTTAAATCCCTGATGACGTCCAACTTTTTTGCCCTTAGTTCCAGGGCGGCTTCTAAACTAGCAATACACGCCTCATATTCCGCTTTGTTATTGGATACTTTGAACTAGAGTTTGAAGGCTAAGGGTATATGGGAGTCATCAGATGCTATCAGCAACACACCAATCCCATAACCGTACTAATTGGTTGCTTCGTCAAAGTACATCGTCTACGTTTTCTCCTCTATTTGTAGAATATCTTCATCTGGGAACAAGTACTCCACCGCTTTATCCCCCTCTACTAGGTGATCTGCCAAGAATTCCGCTACAGCTCTCCCTTTAACCGACTTGCGTGTAACATATGTAAGATTAAATTCAAAGAGAAGAAGCAACCAACAGGCTAGCCTACTTGTAAGCGTTGGTTTCTCAAAGAGATATTTGATGGGATCTAATCTCAAAACCAGGATTACAAAATAAGCTAACAAGTAGTGCCTCAACTTCCAAGTAGCCCATACCAAAACTAGACAAGATTTCTCGAGGGGAGGGTAACGGGTCTCGTAATCCAGAATTTTCTTGCTCAGGTAGTAAATGGCTTTCTTCACCTTGGCCTCGGACTCCTGAGCTAACATACACCCCATGGTTGAATTTGTCACTGACAGGTACAAGATCAGTGATTTTTTCGGTTCTGGCGGTGATAACATAAGCGGATTCTGCAAGTACTGCTTGACCTGTTCAAAAGCAAACTGACAACGATCGTCCCATTGGAACTTCTTTCCTTTCTTCAGGAGACCAAATAGTGGTTCACAAGTCAAGGTTAGTTTGGAAATAAACCGTCTTATGAATTGCACTTTACTCAGAAAGTTGCGCACCTCCTTTTCAGTCCTTGGTGGTGGCATTTCTAAGATGGCCTTAATTTTGGAAAGATCTACCTCAATTCCTCTTTATGTGATTAAGAATCCCAGCATTTTTCCCGTTATTACGCTGAAAGTGCATTTTTGCGGGTTCAACCGCAATCTATACTCTTTGATCCGTTAAAAGAATTTCTCCAATGCGGTATAGTGGCCCTCTCGATCTTTGGACTTAACAATCATATCATCTACGTACACATCAACCTCTTTATGGATCATGTCGTGCATAATAGTAGTTGCAGCCCTTTGATACATGGCCCCAGCATTTTTCAACCCAAACGGCATGACTTGGTAGCAATAGGTGCCCCGACAGAGTAGTGAAAGCGGTCTTCTCCCTATCCTCAGGTGCCATCAGAATCTAGTTATATCCGGAAAACCCATCCATGAACGAGAGCAATACATGGCCCACAGTGAAGTCTACTAACTCATCAATATGCGACAGTGGAAAGTCATCCTTCGGACTAGCCTTATTCAGATCCCTGAAGTCGACAAAGACTCTAATTCTGCCATCCTTCTTTGGGACTGGAACAATATTGGCTAGCCACGTTGGATACTTAGATACAAGCAAAAACCCTGCCTCAATCTATTTGGTAACTTCTTCCTTGATCTTCAAAGCCCAATCTAGGTGTACTTTGTGCAGCTTTTGCTTAACTGGCCAGGCCTCAAGGTCAAGAGGGATCCGGTGCTGTACAATCTTAGTATCGATTCCAGGCATGTCTTCGTAAGACCACGCGAAAACATCTTTGAAATTTTTTTAATAAAGCGATTAAACGCTTGCATTCCTTTGAAGACAGCGTGGACTTGATCTGGACCAAGCGAGGATCTTCCTCAGTACCCACGTTAATTGATACGATTTCATCTGTATAGGGCTTAACACGCCTCTCCTCCTCATGATCAACCAAAATTTTCAAAACCTGAGGAATTTCTTCCTCTTCGTTTATGTCAAAATTTTGAAAATTAAGATCAATACAACAAACCAAAGGGCAGAGAAGTAGGCAACATTCACAGCATTCCCATTCAAAAAGTTTGGATCTTCGGTTACAGTGGAGTCAAAAGAAAAAGAAAAAGAGGACCAGGACAAGACTTTGGCGTCTGGGTTACCAGTCCCGGAGATGCCAAACTCTAAAGAACTCGAATCTGATTCTGACTCCACAAACTCAGTGGAATCAGACATCCGATTCAGAACTGTCAACAGTGCCCTTCTCAAACTTCCAGATCAGGCGCGGAGCCTCTGATGCGTCCACAATAAGACTAGTAAAATCCTCTGCTGGTTTGTCTTCGATCATTGAGACAATAAAACTATCCCCCAAGTTGGCGGACTCAGCTACAGCTATAGAACTCGCCAGTAATTTAACTAGTGCCTTTCCCAGCAACTCCTCCTCTTTGATAACCAGGCTTGCAGCCCTTCCTTGGTCCGTACCAGTGCTTAGGTCTGCCTGTTCATCCTCATCTTCCGGTAACTGGTGCTCGAAGAAGATTTCGAACCCAAGATACCTAGTCTTCGTCTCCCAATCATACCAAGGCTCTAAGAATCCACAGAAAGGGAAATCTTCCCCTTAGCGGACAAAATGTCCGTTTAGGGTTCCCCGTATAGGTTTGTGATCCTCTTTGCTTTGATTCTTCCTGTCAACTCCTCCCCCTTTTTTTGTGCCAGTCTGCAGCAGTAGGTTTGTATCCCAACCCAAAAGCATGGGGATTATGACTCATCTCCTTGGCAATAGTACCCCCCTGTCTGTCGCTTCTTTCTAGTCTTGATCTGGGCACATGCCCCTGTTTGTTCAACAAATAGATAGACTGACCACCCACATAATTCCCCTCGTCTTCTGCCATGATGTTCTGAACCAACCGAGCTTCTGCCAGAGAGAAGACAGAGAGAAATACATCCTCTTCTCTGTGTATGATTCCCAGCACTGGTGTGGTAGTTCCTTTGGGAGGGTAAATTGCAGAATTGCCATACACAGTAGCAATCCCACTTTGAAAGGGGTACTTTACTAGTTGGTGAACGGTTGACGACACAACCTTCATTTGGTGGAGCCAGGGCCTTCCTAGTAGCAAGTTAAAGGTTACTGGAACATCCATGACATGGAATTCCACCTTATGTTCGAACGGGCCGATTAGGATATGGCTTTTGAATGTTCCCATAACATCCCGGCTTGTATTGTCATAATTCCGGACAACTTGGGTCGTGGGTGTAAAGTCAATCGGCCTCAAACCGATGGCACAGGTAATTCTCACTGGACATACATTAATCGCCGACCCAGTATCTACTAACACCACCGAAATCCTTTTTTTTTTAACTTTCCAAGGTTACATACAAAGGACGGTTGTGGTTGGTACCCTCGGGAGGCAACTCTTTATCCGTAAAGGATATCACTGGCATAACATCTCCAGAGGTGACCAATGACACCAATTGATCAGCGGTGTGTCAATGGGCAGTTTGGTTCGGTTCATTGCTTCAAACAGGGCTTGTCTATGCTCCCGAGACGCCATTACCAGTACCCAGATGGATATGTCAGTCTGAATCTTCTTTAGTTGTTTCAAGACCAGGTTTTCCTCAGTATCCTTTTCATTTTGCTTTCTCAGCCTCTCTGTTGGAAAATTCTAGCTGATCCAAAGTCAGGGGTTTAATGTACCGACCACTGCGGATCAGATGATTAATCTCATTAGTATACCATGTATCATCAGGGGTATCATCCTTCCACCCTTCATCCGTGTATGCGTGGCTTAGATCGCTAGCTTCCCACTACTCCCCCCGGTCATGGCTGGCTGCAATCAAGCTTTATTCTGAGCATGTTAACATCACGTGCCCCGTCATCATACCATTATTCCTCTATTACAGCTCAGGTTCAGCATCCCGGTACTTTCTAAGTTTCTTTAACATTCTCTTCCGATCATTGGGTTCCTACTCGGTTTTTTTGGCATTTTGAACATTGCTGGTTATGGACTCAACCTCTTCTTTCTTTTTTTCCCCTTTTCTGTTCCAGAGCTATTTTCACCTAGATCTCCTTTATCATTTCTCTTTGAAATTGCTCTAGTGCCTGTTCTTTCTTAGTCAAAGGTGCAGCCTCAGCCTTACCCCTAACAATGATTTCCTCTTCCGTCCCAGTCTCTCATTTCTATTCCTCTACATCAGACTCTTCCTCACTTAACCATTCATTACTTGTTTCTGGCTAGCTCGGGGTCCCACCATTTCATCTGCACACAGCTCGTATCTTCTTCCTCAAAGAAAAAAAGATCCTCCAGATCCTCTTCCAATTCTGCCAGATCCTCCTCTAGGTTTGCTAAGTCATTCAGGCCTTGCTCGGGCCACTCATTCTGATTCTGTGCCATTTGGTCTTCCTTGATAGCATTAATGCTAAGAATGTCTGGCAGTATGACCACTGGCTTTGGCTGATCGATGGCCACAATCTATAAACTGGGAGCAATACCCCCTTTTCTATGACAGGGGTATCAGAGGACCCTGTCTTCAATGCTTTCTTCGCTTTCTCTATTTCTACTGCCACGGGCTTGGATTGGGTTTGAGGTATTAGATCCATCATGCACATGTCTATGCCTTCTGGAATAACCACCTCCGGTTTTGGTAGGTGAGATGAGGTAATGTATGTGCTAGGGTTGAAAGGGGGCGGTAGTGTATGGATGTGGTTAATTTTTTTGGGTGGGGGGACTTGGTTGTGTTCAGGAAGTGGGTTGGTTATTATGTTGGGTTTGGAAGGTGGGGCGATGACTTTGTTGTCAATGAGATCCTGGATCTCATGACGTAGACTGTAGCACATGTTCGTGGGATGGCCATCTTTTTGATGGAAGATGTAATACTGGGTAAGGTCATGCTTGGGTGGCAATGGATCTGGAAGGGGAGGAGGATCAAGAGGCTTGAGATGCCCCTTTTGCATTAATAGCTTGAGGGCATGGGTTGGGCTTATATGGAGGGGGTAAAGACTTTTCGATTTCGGAATGGACCGATGTTTTGTGAAAGTTGTGAGGTTGTGGAAGTAACAAAAGGATCAGCCATCTTGGCCGTTGAAATGACAGTACTAATATCCGTAGGCCATGGAATAGTGCTACTGCTAGCATTGGTATTCCAAGAGAATGGCCTTCTTGCGAGTTCACTTGTTTTGTGGATGATGCCCTTTTTTAATGCACTCTTACTCTGGATCCCCAGCTCATCTAAGAAAGAAAATGTGGACAACGGAGCCACTATCATTCTCTGCAACATGTCTGGCTCAAGGTTTTGGACCACCAGTCGGACTTGCTCTCTTTCGACAGGCCTATTTGTCATTCGGGCCACCTTGGCTCTCCACCGAGTGACAAAATCAATAAATGATTCTTTGGGGTTCTGGGTAGTAGCCTCCAGCTCACTAATGGTTACTTTTATCTGGGTGTCATATGAGTACTGATTGACAAACGCCTCAAATAGCTCCTCCCAATTCCGTTTTGTAGAGTGCTCCAATTTAGCGTACCAGATGGCCGCCACATCAGACAGGGTTCTCCCAAACAAGGAAAGTTTTGTGCCCGAGATAAACCCATGGGCCTCAATACGTCTAAAAATAGTCGGATATGCACAATCGGATCCCCAGTCCCATCGAATCTATCGACGTGGGCATCTTAAATTTCTCCGGTAATCTGACCAAAGCTTCAGTGTACCCATCTTCAATAACTGGAATGGAGTTGAAGCCCTAGGATTTCTTCAATGCTTTCTCCAATCTGGCAATCTTGACAAAAGCTGGATCAATTTCATTGATATCAAAATGAAAGATTCCTACGGGAGGTTGAACTGGAGGCCTATAAGCTGGGCCTGGGGAAACATGTCCTGAGGATTCAGGATTGGCAGATTTTCAATCGGTGAGAGTAGATCTGGGTTTGGCTAAGCAGCCAGGATTGGATGCACGTTTGATGCGGATGCCCCAGATGTACATCGTAGATCGGCAATAATCTCATCTTATGCAGCCATCCTCTGGTTTACAGTGTCCATGGTTCTTTGGAAAGCCATCATCATGGCAACAAATTCCTCTGCGTTCTGTGCTATATTCTGTGCCACTGCTGGTCTGGGTGAACTAGATGCCGGTGAACTGATTGAGTGAGAATGGGTAAGTGTTTGCGGAGTGCTCTGTACTGATACTACTGACTGTCTATTCCTTCTTCGTCGGGTGACTAGTGGAAGCAAGACTAACACGGGTTGACCACCAACAAGGTCTTAAGCTTTGCAAAGCCTGCCAAAGCGAGTCCACACAACTTGGGGAATAGCATGTCTTTCTGA
Source organism: Camellia japonica (assembly GCA_030407325.1). Classification (NCBI taxonomy): domain Eukaryota; kingdom Viridiplantae; phylum Streptophyta; class Magnoliopsida; order Ericales; family Theaceae; genus Camellia; species Camellia japonica. The sequence goes on along the minus strand of JAPPVO010000017.1, from coordinate 110,765,410 downwards.
AGCTATGATGATAAAATACCTAGCAAAAAGAAAGAAAAAAAAAAAAAAAGCATAATCAAAATCGAACAGCACTTCGGCCCCAATTCACAACAATCATAACACATAGCTGAACTGTAATCCCCACTGAACTCTGTTCTCAAACTCATACTAATATGAACCACCTTACACAATCTGACTGTAAAAGCATATAACAGGTAAAAGAACCAAAACACCCTTATGAAGGGGGAAATGTTACCCTGTCCTAGATTTTTGGCATGATCTAGGCTGCGCTATTTCAAACAATGAGTTCCACAACATCCTACAAATGGGTAGCATCTTGTCCTAAATTGGAATAGTCACTATAGCTTCATTATATGTAACTAGGTCAAATGGTCAAAAGGGTACCTCAACAAGACTACCTAATATACCTCTCACACTTAAATCCGAGAAGTGAAAGAAGGATCAAACTGTACAACAGTAGTCCAGATCCAAGGGTTGTGTTCCCATCATGGCAGAGGCCATGACCGGTCAGCCTTTTGGCAAGCTTTTAGGCAAGCCTCTTGCAAACCGTCCAGGAATAGCAGATGGCAAACACAGTGACTTAAGCACACCAATGCAAATGCAATGCAAAGCAAAGAACATATAAGTATAGATAAAAATTTCACATCATGAATTTCAAGTCAAGTTCTCTAAATCCCTAGCAGAGTCACCAGAAATTGTAGCTTGACTTTTCACGCTCCTTTCGGAAGACGAGAAGCCCTATAGTGTCAGACTTCCGCAGTTCTGAATCTGATCTCACAAGTGCAATGTGAAATAGATAACACCCAAATTCGGCAAATCTTTTGAAAAATCGATGTTTTGAATAATATGCCAAAAATGGACTGCTTTGCCAGATTTTAGAGTCACCACCTAAATATTTTTAGAAAATTTAGAAAACCCAAGACTCGTGCCAAAGGCCATTAGTCCGTCATCACCAAAGTTATCTTAGCTCGAGAACTTAGGTACGAGAGGGGAAGGTCATGAATTAAGCACCCCACTCGCCCAATCAAAGATCGGCCTCTACTAATCATGATGTGATTTTTATTTACATTATATGCTTTTATTTTGATTTAATTAGGCTAGCATTACTATGTGATGCGCACACAAATATAAACTAATTTGTAAAAATTGGAACACTTTGATTCATGTTTGTTTTTGAAAAGAGTTTGTGAATGTGCCACTTGAAAAAGTGGGCTTAAATGTACATTACTCAAATTATTCCAATTCAAGCAATTAGCCTTCACCCACAGGCATTCAAACAGTTTATCACTTAAACACTTAGCCTCATGGTGAACATGCTTTGACATGGTAAAAATCATGCTTTGACATGGTAAAAATCACACTCATGCGATATGCTAAAACAAAGAAAAGCTCACCTAGTACTCCAAGCCAAAAAGATGACAGAGTTAGACAGATACATGATCCTTACTATGCAATGTGACTAATGCAACACATACAATATGCAATTACTAGGCTCGGCTACTAACATGGAATGTGAATCAATTTGATAACATGCGGTCTAAGCACATATTCAAAGAGGCATTTAACTAACGATGCCAGTTAGAATGACGCGCCGAGCCTCAATGTATGCAATACAAGTGGATGCAAACATGAGAGATGTTAAATAAAACATGATGCTTGTAAACTAACCATTATAAGCAGGCAAATAAAAGGGAGAAAGACGTGGGGTTGGAAGACATACACGTTATTACAACATTTGCGCCCTCACGCCGGAGGATCCGAATAAACTAACTAGCTTAGCTAATTACTACGAATTACAAAACGAATGAAATAATCAACTCAACTCAACTAAGCTAGCTAATTAATTATTACAACAAATTAACTAACTAATTGAACTAACTAATTTAATTAATTACAAATTAAAACAAACTAATTAATTACAAATTAACTAACTAAATAAGAAATAAGTACTAGACTAGCTAAGTTAATTACTCTGCCTCGGGAAACGAGGAATGCTCATGCATGCACGGATTTCCACCCGAAAAAGGCCATTGTCCTGCTGCCAGATGCCTCTGTTGCACAGTAGAACACTTGCACTGTTTTTCAACTCAAATCAGCTCTGTTTTGCCAGAAAAAGCACACTACTTGGTTTTGCAGTGGTGGCCAACAAGCTAGAAATGGTGGCCTGCCGGCTACCAATAGTGGCCTGCCGGCCACTAATGACTGGATTTTCCTACTGCAACAGTGAGCAAATAGAGTAGGAACAGGGTATTCTCAAGGGTTTGTTTGCACAACTTACCTCTCCTTATCATTTAAACAGCTCAAAAGAGTAGTAAACTTGGTTCACAAACCATCAATGAATGCAATTCCATTGCATGATGGCCTATGAACCAAATGGTGCAAGTTCAATAAATGCAACAAATAAAGACTCTCAAACCTCCTCCCTATCATGAATGATCAAGAGAAGTGGTTGACAATGACTCTTGAACCGTTTTCATCACTAATGAGTATGAAACGACTCAAGACTCAAGGGTTCAATTAACGTCCGATTGAACCCAAACCAAGTTATTATCTTGCATCATTTTTAGTTCCAAGTTTTATTATTCCATTTTAATTACCTTTCCATTCTTTAATTCATTAAGTCCAAAGGTGAGCTTTAAGTCCTCTAATGGAAAGAAGCATCAAACCAAAAATTGTTTTAGACATGAGAAAAGCTTCATACCATTGGTAATGAACCCCCAAAGGGATTAAACCATTAAGCACAAGACCTCAATCTCATGCTTTAAACAAGCAACTAGTTTGAACTAACTTTCAAAGCAAAGCAAAAGCCAAGAAAGGAGGGAGGTTACAGAGGTGATTAAAGGTGATCACAAGTATGGAAAGCCATGAACAAATACTATCAACTCAAATAGGATGGTGGCTAAGGCCTAAAACACCAAACATATGAGGACAATTATACTATAAACATGCAATACAAAGCTTAAATGTAATGAACACTCAAAAATAGTCCTAAAACAGTGCTAAATAAATCCTAAAACATGTTGGAATTAAGACGAAAATAGCTAGAATAATAAGCTAAAACATAAAGCATGCTAGGCTAGTAAGCAAGACACAATGAGGGGAGGCTAACCCCTCCAATTTTGGGCTTCAAAACAACATTTTAGCCACTGAAATAACTCTAAAAATTAGTGTTTAAAAGCTCAAAAAAAGATAGTGTAAAGGCGGGAAACACAAGGGTAAAAGCTAGAAGAGTAAGATGGAAAGAAGGGTGAACCACCCCTCCACCCTTTAAGGCCTTGAACCACAAGTTTCAGCCCAAAAATACAGAGTTTATATAGCCCAAAAACAGTGGAAAAACAGTAAGAAAAAAAGAAACTAAAACAATGAGACAAGCAAAGCCTTATACCTCTTGAAGAGAAGACCAATTTTAAGCAATAATTCAACACATACACACCCTCAAGAGCTCAAGATAAGCTTAAAAGTACCTCAGCTCAAAGATGGGAAGGTTTGGTTAAGAGTGTACAGGCAAAAGCTCAAGAAATTTCAAGAAAGAGAGAGAATTGTAGAGAGAGAAAATTAATTTTGCTCAAATTTTTCTAATCCTCAAAAATGGGAGAGGAGGTCCTATATTTATAGAAAAACAGGCCACTCCCTTAGAAACATCCATCCATACACGTGGGAGCAGATGCAAGCATCTGTGCAAACAGTTGGCACAGCTGTCACAAAATATTTACAAAACACACTTGTGGCTGGTAGGCTGCCAATTCTGGCCGGCAGGCCACACTCTTGGCTGGCAAGGCACAAAGGTGGCCGGCAGCCCACAAAAATAGGCCTACAGGTCCCAAGTTTTTCAAGTTTGAAAGGTTGAGGTTTTTGTGCAAAAACAAGGAATAAGGTTTGCAAGGTTTTGAGGCTCAGATCTGTGGCATTCCGCTGAAGACTTTCGAGCACTTGACAAGCATATACATTCATCATTGGGTGTGCAAGTGATGGTGCCCAAGTCGCAAGGGCGGTCAAAATGGGGTGTCTACATATGGTGTTAATGAGTTGAATATTATATTGGTACTAGTGCGGAGAGTCTAAGTGCCCAATTGTCCTGCCTTGAACTTATCACCGGACGAATGCAGGAAATATTTTTGGTTTTCCAGTAGCTCTACTATATCAAATCAGTGAATCTGGAAAAATAAATATTTTTGGGTGTCCATTCGCCCTGTCGTATCAAGCCGACGAATGTGGAAAAACAAGTGATTTTAGGTCTCCACTGGCTCTGTCGTATTATTTGTCGGCAAATATGGAAAAGTTGTGTGTGTTTTAGGTGCCCATCATCCTATTGTATTGTGGACAAATATGGAAATAGCTTAATGATGATTGAGTAGTTGGAAATTGCTAATTCTTGATCTTACTCAGGAATTCATTGCATCATATTTCTTAAAAGAAGGAAAACAAGGATTTTGTCCAAGCATGTGCGTAACATGATCATATCTATTTCAAGCATTTATATATTTTGCTAAATGTATCAAAACCCAACTCAATTAATCCAAAAATAAAAAAATTGAAAAAATAAAAATAAAAATGGCAATTCAAACTCAACCAATGTAATAAAAAATTCCCATGAGAATCAAGAGCAGAGTGCATGACCATTAAAAGCACTAACCCATGAACTATTGTCCAATACCAGTGCTACATGTGTGACATGTTAACCTTCGGTTCAAAGAGTCTAGTTTAAGACTTAGTTCGCTATGATTCTTCGAAGGGAAATCGTTGACATTAAGTGAGGTTCAAGTCCGAAAGACACCTATACCTATTACACAGTATATGTTGCCCATATTAAATATCTTTTATTTTTATTATTTCAAATTGTAATTTTGAAATGTGGGGGTGTATTATAAATTTTATAAAAATATTAAAAAAAATATTTTTATTAAAAGTGGGGGATTGTTAGGAATTTTTAATAAAAATAGGATTACTATTACTATTTATTTTATTTGACCATTACAACATAAGTTATGATTTTAATAATTTCGGTTACAAGAGTTTTATTAGATATTATTATTGTAATTATATCATGTTTATTATATATATATATATATTAATAGATATACCTATATGAGTTGTGTAGAAATATATAGAGGAAATAAATACTAAAGAGATGAAAAGATAATTTGAGAGATGAAATATTTTATGAGAGTTCTCTATATTTTATATTGATGTTTTGGGAAATTTTGGTTCATGGCATATAGTTCAAGCCTCTTGGTGGTCATAAACACTAGATGATGGACGATGTGAGCAACATGAATTTTATCTTGAAATTGTTTCACTCCGATTGTACCTTCACGAGGGGTGGAAAAGCAGTTTTAGGACAGTGATAACGTGACTTCCAAAGGCTCACAACTATGTTTCTCTAATCTAGTTTTTTGTCTATTTATTATTATTTATATTGTCATTAATATTATATTATTCGTACTAATTAACTTGTTTATTATTTTGCTAAACTAACAGTGGATACACTTCCATCACATATCAACAAATAGTTGTGTGGGTATGAGGAAGTGCTTGCAAAATTACAAAATCACAAACTTGGCCTGAAACAAAAAAATAAAATAAAAAAAGACTCACAGATGTAGACACCCTATTTTGACCAACCTTTTGACTTGGGCACTCTTTTCTAGTTACCTTACAATGAAAACCAAGATGTGCTAATCTTATGAGTTCCTCAGTAGGAAAACCTAGAGTTAAGCTTTAAATCCCAACCACATACCTGTTTTGGTCGAAATGCTTTTCGACCAATTAAAAACCTTTTTCAAAGTATGTTTGGTTGTGCAATTCCAGACATTTCCATCATGTCCCAATGCTCACTTCTTCAAAACTCAAAGTGTTGTCTTCTTTTAAAAGGATCGAGCAAAGAATATAATGTGAATGAATAGAAGATGTGGAATCCTCTGAAATACCTATTTCTCCTTTCAAATCTTACTAACTTTACCTTATTGATCCGATGATGTATTTGTTGTATGGACGGACAACAATTCTTGGCCGGATGAAAAATATAGTCGGCCGGATACATAAGAGTACGACCAACTGATTTGTCTGGGAATAGAGTATTTTCAGGAATTTCGATCTTTTCTGTGAGGTTTCCACAAATATCTTAGATATTTATGTCTAAAATTCTATAAATAGAGGACAAAACCTCATTTCACTAGGTTAGAAAATTTGCCTAAGGCTTAGAGAGAGTTTGACAGCTCCATTCCCACACTTCATCTTCAACCTTCATTTTTCAAACTTCAATCATCAAACCTCCATTAAAACTTCACTCTAAGCTTCTTGCTGAGGATCTTAGACACTCTAAACTATATTTAAAGGACCTTGAGGGTGCCAAGAAAGAGTTTGGGAACCAAGAAGTTCATCCTCCTTAAGAGGTGAAACTTTTGAACTTTTTATCACTTTCTTTCTTTTGTTCTTAATTTTTGAGCTATATTTTTCACTATTTGCTTGTTGTAATCATGTGATAAGTCCTCATGGATGTGGATAGAGGTAGCAAGTAGCCACCCATCTATTGAGTTGATAGTTATTATTACTTTTCTATAGCTTTGCTCTCTTTTCCTGCTTTCTAGAGATGTAATTCATTGTTGTCATATATTTTGGAACCTTATGGTTGTGGTAGGGAAGTAGATAGTAGCCACCTATCCACAAGTTTGATTATATAGAGTTAATTCTTTCAATTTTCACACTTTCTCATCACATATCTCATTATTCTAGCATATTGGTCCATATGTTTCAATCCTTGCTCAATCTAAATGAGTAGAGGTGGTTGTTTCATTGGGCTAGGTGGCTGATCTTTGAGGTTTGAGAAAGTTGTTGTTTTTTATATTCATTGATTTTTCTTGGAAGTAACGTAAAAGGTTTTGAGTTAAAGATGTCAAAACTCTATTCTCAATCATTTGTGAACATAGAAAGGGGTGGAAACATCTTTGTTTCATGAATAGAAGATGAGTCTTCAATAACTTTTGATAAATCTCTTACTTTAGAGGCAAGGCTTCCACTAAGAAATGGTAGACATTAACCTACTCTCTCCAATTAATATCATGAATTTGGGTACTAACTTGCCCTTATTCATAAAGAGATGATTGTAGGTTCCTATCTATTTCTTGGGCTTGAATTTCTTCTTGTTTAATTCATGTAATTTGGTGAATTGTTGTAAAGTATCTGTTGTGTATAGCCCTTTGTGTAATTGTTAAGGGTTTAGGCCTATCTACCTCCCCTTAAGTGTTCTCTACAAGAGCGAGGGATAAAAGGGATGAGCTCCCCTTAGAAGGTGTACTTTGTTTCTGTTTAGGACCTTCTACACCAAACAAAGTTTTTTCCTAAAGAATATGTTTGGCTGGGCATCTTTTTAGTCGGCCGGATGAATTTATGTATGACCAGATGATTTTCGCAGAGCAGAACATGATAGTTTCTGGATAGTATTCTTCTGGGCATTTTAGAGCTGCTGTGTAAAGTTCATTATTTTAGTTTGATTTGTTAGATTCAGCAGTACTTTGACTGAATCAATTCATTGTTGTAGTAATTTCTCTAAACCTACGTCTTATTTATTCAATTGTTGTAATAATCTCTCTCTCCTGTCTTTCTTTATTTTCATTCGAATTGTTGTAATAACTTCCAATCTCACGTCTTTCTATCTTTTTATTTTATATTTTTTATTTATCATAGTCCTAATTTGCATACATTTTTTATGTATTCAAGCTCGGCTCATTTGCATTTGTGGAATTCATCATTTTCTAAACTGGTTATGTGCGCTACCTCATGCCTTGAGATGATACATATATCATATATTAGTAGCCGAGTCTCTAAATGCATTTTGTGTATGCATTGCATTAGCTATCTGTATATAGTAATCATGCATATATTTCTAATACATTCTTTTGGCTTATCATGGAGTACTAGATAAGCATTTTTTTGGTTTAAGCATATTATGTGTCCATGTTATTTATCATATCCATTGCTATACCATGAGGCTAGATGCTTTAGTAAAATATTTGTGTGAATGCTAGTGGATAGAGGTTATGTTGCTTATGTTGGAATGTTGTTAATTCTTATGCTTCTGAGCTTCTTTTCATCGGAAGTTATACAAAAGGCTTTTCAAAATGCATGAAATCACAGCATAACTAGAACGAGTGACACAATCTATATTTATTTGCCTCAGATAGTAATGTTAGAATTATTAAAACTAAAACATAGATATATGAAGACTATAAAATCACATCATGACGTAGTAGTTTGATTGGGTAAGTAGGGTTGCTCAATCCATGACATTCCACCCTCATACCTAAGTTGCCAAACCGAGACACTTTGATTATGATGGACTGTGGCCTTTGGACTGAGTCACGGGTTTCCTAGTTTTCCCAACAGATTAGGTGACGACTCTGAGATTTGGTGATGTAGTCCATTTTCGAGCAAAGATTTTGCAATAAAATGGATTTTCTGTATAAATTGTCAGATCTAGACTTTCATTTATATTTCACATTGCACTTGTGAAACTAGATCAGGAGATCGGGAGTCTGAACTGTTTAGCGCGCTCGGTAACCCCTAAAAGGCATCCCACAATAGCACAAAACACAAGGGCGAAAAAGAAAAGAAAAGAGAGAGCCATCCTACACTATAGATATGAAACTCTTTCTTATATTATAGTTGTATAGAGATATATTACTTATGTCAAAACATATTGGATGATGCACAATGTCAAACCACAGTTTTCAAAAGATCAATTATGCAAAAACTAATATAAACATGATTTTTTTAAATAAAAACTCCACTTTTAATGTAATGATTACATGTAGTTCAAAAAGATAGCGAATGTTCTATACTAATATGTCTTAATGGCTTACAATTTCTCCAAAACTTCCAGTTTGGTTCACAACACAATAATAAACAAAACAAATATCTTGGACACATTAGCTCATTAATTAATCACAATAGGCATAACAAGCGAGCATCCGTGCTCCACAAAAGGTTTAGCCGTGTACTCTAATCAACGAGGTAGTCCTCTTTCGTCTTAATGAGCAGAATTTCCTAGTAGGGAATACATTTAACAAGGTATATAAACATTTGATTTAATCATACATGACCCAAAATTCATTGGTCCATGAATTTTATTCACATGAATTCATATGGTTATATATATATAGAAGAGTATAAATCTTTCCAAACATTCCCACATTTTTCGTCCTCATACGAATGGGCCAATGGGCACCTCAAACTTTCGACATTTATCGTCCTCACACGATCAAGCACGTGGACACCTCAAACATTCCCCACATTTATCGTCCTCTCACCTAATTTTCCCGCGCGGGTACCAAATACATCACACAACATAACATTTCAACTAATCCCAAAACTTGTTCCATTACAAGATGTCTCAATGCATCCACATGACATCAATTCACTTCCCATTTTCTTCTAAAAATGGAAATCAACAGTTAGGGCTTTGAGAAATTTAGGGCTTTTCTCAATATTCATTATAAATCCAAGAATCATGGGGTAAATGTTTATTTTATAAAAAAAAAATATTCAAACATTACAAATTATTAAAGTAAAACCCCCTTTTCCCATTAATACCCATTAAATCAAAGGGGAACTACATATAGGTGGGAGTTAGGGAAAAAAAATTACCAACACATGGAGGGGTGCAAGTGACACTTGCACCCTCACAGCCTTTCATTTGCACCCCACAACAGATACACTTACATCTCCCATGTGTTTGTAATTTTTCTTCCTAACTCCCACCTGCATGTAGTTTTCCCTTAAATCAATTCATCTATCTCATAACACACACACACACATATATGTATATATTGAAAACTAATACATAATCAAGTCAAGATATAGATATACAAGGTTAAAAATATTCCTACCTCAAAGATGAATGTGAGAAGATGAAGACCCAACGAGGAAACCATGAAGAATTCACGATCCGATTGGTCCAAAGTATTGCTGTAACACCACAAAAATCAGAAACATCAAAGAATATAATAATAAATAAATACAGGATTTATCTAAGGCTACAAGAGTAGGAAACGTCACTAATGAGTCCTTTGGCTAATAACCAAGCAAAATCCCAGGAAGGTCGGAGGAGTCAATATAGTCTCCCTTCTAAGTCTAACCACCTTAAATAGCAAAGCTACCTTTTTGAAAAATCTTAACAAGGTATTAATACAAGGCCTACATGAGTTGACGGAGTATAAGGGCAGGTTACAAATGATGTATATAATAATTACAATCATGTTTTAAATACAACAAGCGATTAATCACTTACAATCTTAAAACGTGTTTACAAAACCAATTCCTAACTCTCACAGGGTAGCCATACGTCTTCAAATACTTCAGCTTTTCCTTTGACCACCGGTCTAATAGTCTTTAATACTTGGCATGAAACGCCATGAGCTTTGAATGCCTAGTAAACGCACACACACCCTGTCTATTTTTTCCAATCCAATACATCATCACAATTATAACAAGCAAGTAATGAAGCATGATAATCATTCAATAATAAGCGATTGACAGGATATCAACCGACGAACATGATGAAAACCTATAACAAAATTTAGGGGTCTCGCAAAGCAAGACTTTAACTTTCAAAAGGGAACACGTCCTGCCAACCAATTCAATTTGAACATATACTTTAAGGTAACGACTTAAATTTCAAGGACGAAATTTGTTTAAGGGGGATAGTGTAGACACCCCATTTTTGACCGTCCTCAAGACTTGGACGTCACCGTTTGAACACTCGGTGATTATCCATGTTTGTGTTCGTTTGGAGTTCCCGGAGGTTTCGACTACGCGCCCTGCCTCAGGATCTCCGAACTCGATCGTTTAGTGTTTGGTTTTGGCACCAAACACTTGTGTTTTGCCTTGGAAGGGAAGGGAATGGCTTGTTGGCCATCCCCACACACCACCAGCCCTTCCCCACCATCACCGGCCACATATGTGTACCGCCGACACTATTTTGTTAAAATATTTGGCCGGTCAGCACTATATGTTACCGACCGGCACCTTTTTGTGCCGATGATCCCTTTGGTTGGCCGGTGTGCACCCTTTGAACCCCTGAGGCATGGTGCATGCCAGCTGTGCCAGCTGGAATGCACCATCACATTCCCCCGTGCATTTGTGGCCACTTTGCACCTTTGGACACCTTTGAACCCTCTAACCTTCTAGAAGGTTGATCCTTTTGGCCAAGCTTCTTGAGAAGCTTGGCCAGCTGTCTTAGCTTCTCCAAGAAGCCAAGACCCTTTGCACCTCTTGCCCCTTTTCCTTTGCTTAGCCCTTAAGTCATTTGGCTTTGTCTTGGCCTATATAAACACCACCTCTCTCCCTTTGAGAGGGGTTGGCCATTTTTGATCAAAAACCAGAGCTTGTGTATCTATATATCTGCCATATATCTCTCTCCTCTACATTTTCCCTCTCTCTCCTCTTGTGTGTGTGTTTTTAGGCCTAAAAGTGTGGTTTTACCTTACTTTTGCACCAATACACACACCATTACACCCTAGCTCGAGATTGGGAGACTTGGAGGGTTGTTTGTTGAGTTTTTGGACTGGTTTTGATCAATAGAGGAGGGCTGCACCACCACCTGTTCTTCAAGTGTTCTTCAAGGGTGCACTTTACTTTAGATTCCCCATTTTTGCAACAAGTTTTTACCTATCTTGCTTTGTGTTTTGAGCTTTGTATATAACTGAAAAAAGTCTTAGATTTTCTTGCTTTTGAACTTTCATTAAGGTCACTTTGTGGTTTGAGTGCAAACTCACCCTCTTAGGCCTTATTTTGGCCCTTTTGGTGCCTTTTCTTGAGGCTTGGTTTACTTGGGTGTTTTGGTCTTCTCACCACTGAAAACCAGTGAGTTTTTTAGTGGTGAGGAAGGTGATTTATAGTCTTGTGTAGGGGAGGGACACCCCTCTCCCCTTTGTCCCTCTTTTGCCTTTGTTTTTTGGCCTAAAGATTAGCATGTGTGAGTACTTGCATTTGGCTTCATTTCAGAGTTTATTTGGGTGTTTTGGAACATGTTTTACCTCTGTCTAATGGTGGTTTGTTGGCCTCTTTCACGCATATCATACTTGCTTAGCATCCCTCTATTTGGCATAGAAATGCATCTTGTGATTAGGCCATGATTCTTGCATATTAGCCTCATTTTGTCATGTGTAAGGGCTGTGAGCCACTGATTTTGCCATGTTTGGCATGCTTGATGTGGTTGTTGTGTGCATTTTAGGCTTGTAAGCCTTGAGTGTTTTGGCCTCTAGCATGCTCACCTTAGTCCATCCTCATGATTTGGCATCATTTAGGATCATATTTTAGTCCATAAATCATGTTTGTATGTTTGCATATGTGACCTATTTCATGCTTTGAGGATGTGTCCTTTTATGCCTAGGAATAGGCCTTATGCATACTTGTATGTTCTAGGCATTTGGGTTGCCATATCAAGGGGTTTTTGGGGGTATTTTTGCATGCTAGAAATCTGTTTTGGGTTGCTTGATTCATGCCATGAATGGTCTTATTGGTGGTAGTGGAAAGCCCCTTGTTTATGCCTTGGTTTTGGGCCCATTTGCTTGCATGTTTGCATGAGTAGTGGTCCATCATTTTGGGCACTTTTTGCCACTGTTTTGGGAAGTTTGAGGGCTGCCCCATTATGGTTTAAGTCTACTATTGCTTGCTTGAATCATGTTTGTTGCATGCTTGATTAGCAAAGCCTTGTTATATGCTAATTCTTTTACAAGAATTGTCCATGTTTGCATTATACTTTGCATCTTGCATGCCTAGTATTGCACACTTGCTATAACATGTTGCATTGCATTTGGTATGTCTTGCACTTCATGTCATATTGCATCATTTGAGCCATGTTGTATACATGCATTCCATGTCTTGGTTTGGGGTGTCAAACCAAGTGTAAGGGTTAAGAGAAGTTCACACTACAAGTGGTGCAACTTGTCTCAACTCTTGGTCACTAAGGCCCTTGATTTATACATGATAGGGTCTTGGTCTCATTTGTGTGTTGCATGCATATTGACATTGAAATGCAATCTTGGTTCCTTAGGCTATCATGCACCAAGATGCGTAATTGATGGCCCAAGAACCAAGGGTCATGCTTCCTTGAGTCCCATGCATGATAGGAAACATTGGCCATGCTTACATATGCTCAAAATCCCATACCATGCACTGTCTGTCTGCTGTTGCTGTCAAAACTGTCTTCTGCAGGAATTTTATGCCGACCGGCAGTAGAGAGTGCCGACCGGCACTATATGGGTGGCCGATAACCCCCTAAGAAGCCGATGGAAATTTCAGCTGGCCGGTGGGCGCTTCCTCCAGCCGGTGGTGTACAGCAGTATGCAAGGAAGGTGTTCTGGGACTTTGGCAATTTTTGGAGAGACAGGGCAGTAAAAACAGAAGCAACAGTGGCATGGTACGGGTTTCCCGGGCGAGTCGGATCCGAGCATGCATCATTCGCGTATCCCGAGGCGGGAGGCCGTGGCCTCCTTTCCTTTTCCATTTATTTACTAAGTAATTAGGAATTTTGTAATAATTTATTTATTTATTATTCGGGCTGTATATTCTTTTGGTCCCTCCGAGTGAGGGCGTATTTGTAATAAGTGTGTGTGAGTGTGTGTATGTCTTCCAATCCCCATTTCTTTCTTCCCTTTTATTTACCTGCTTACGATGGTAGATTAGGGCATATTTAAATTAGCATACAGTATGATGGCATGCGTGCATCCATGCATTTGTCTTACATGCACCGGGCTCGGTACATCACGCTAACTGCATTGTATTTCAATTTCCAAATTGAATACTTGTTACTTGTAGCATTTCACATGCCATGCTTAGGATAGCCGAGCCTGTCTAGATTACACCATTGCATGCGGTGCATTAGTCACTCTAACATGAACTAGGGCATGCATGTTTGCTAACTAGTTTTTTTTGTTTTGGCACGGAGTACTAGGTGAGTTTTTACGCTTTAGCATCTCGCATGTGTGTGGATGTTGACATGATAGTAGGCTTACCATGCGGCTAGCTGCTTATGTGATATAACTGTTTGAATGCCTGTGGGTGGAGGTTGGGTTATTTGGATTGGAACAATTCATCAAGTGTTTTAAGCCCGCTAGACAGTGGCAAAATCATGTTTTCTAAGCCCACCCGAGGGTGGCAAAATCTGCATTTTAAGCCTACCTGCGGGTAGCAAGCCATCTTTCAAAAATAAGCATGAAATGTTTTATTCCAATTCAGACGACCCGGTCTATACTTGTTTGCTGTGCGCATAACATAGTAATTCTAGGCTAATAATTGGTATAAGAACACATAACGTTCTCAAAATCGGATATCACGGTTAGTAGAGGCCGGTCTTCGGACCGGGCGAAAGGGGGTGCTCATAGCTGACCTTCCCCGATCGTACCCAAGCTCCCGAGCCAAGACACTTGGTGATGACGGACACGTGGCCTTCGGCACCGAGTCAGGGTTTCCTAAATTTCCCATTTTAAAAATATTTAGGTGGCGACTCTGTATCTGGCAAAGCAGTCCATGTTTGGCACTTCTTTTCAAAATCTGTTTTCTTTTCTCAAAACGATTTGCCAGAGTTGGACTCTTTGGTTCAGATTTAGAACCGACACAAATCGAGTCCGAACTGTAACCCCGTTGAGGTCCCCTCGCGGGCATGTTACAGTTTCTGGCGACTCTGCTGGGGATTTTAGAGAGCTTGACTCGAACTCGTGATATCCCATTTTGATTTCATTTATGTGTCTCTTTGCATAGCATGTGCATTGGTGCGCCTAGGACACCGTGTTTGCCATCTGCCATTCCTGAACGGTTTGCCGGAGGCTTGTCTTGTCAAGGCATGACCATAAGGCTGACCGGTTATGGGCTCTGACAGCATGGGAACACAAACCCCGGTTTTACCGGGGCACCCTTTTTGACCATTCGACCTAGTGCATATTCGGAATCCGTAGTGACCATTCCAAACTAGGACAGGTTGCTTACCCGATATAGGTTGTTTGAAACCGCTGCGTGTGTAGTGAAACCCTAGCTCCCGACAAAATAGGACAGGGAAACCCTACCCCAACATAGGGGTGTATTGGCTCTCATTTACTTGCTATGTGCTTTTAGATGTATCTCTACAAGAATGCGCATATCAGTTGCAAGTTTTGGTATGTATCGGCCTGAAGGCACCAGTAATAGTATTTTGGGGAATCAGTTATCTGTGGGTACCGGATTCAGACATGGGGGCAATGATTCGGAAGCAGTGATCAGTATTTAGGGAACAGTGTATCCAGTTCACCAGCAGTGTGTTATGATATCCAACCGTGTGTTGTATGTTTATTTTATGCCGTTGTGCTGTCCGATTGTCTGTTTATTTATATGCTTTATTTATCTTTTTTTTACTAGGTAGTTGAGCACAATTGCTTCTGACCCAGTAGATACTTCCCAAGCACTCTGGACTAGAGGTCGTCGACTCCATCGATCTGAGGATCTGATAGACGGACAACCAATGTACTGCTCTCTACCCCCAGTTGCTAGACGGAGGACAGTCAGGCAGAGGATATCAGTACAATAGTCAGTTCAGAGGGCCTTATCTACCCCACCTGTGTTCAGTAGGGATCAGGGTTCCGTACCACCAACAGAGAGAGAATATATACCGGTAATTCAACCAGAGCAGAATAGTATGGCTAGTTTAGAAGAGATGGTGCGCCACCTCCAAGAAAGCATGAAAATGATGCAGCAAGATGCTGTCCGACAGGCAGAATTTGCCAGGCAACAGGCCACAGTTGTGAAGGAACAGGCAGAGACAATTGCCAGGCTAGAGCAGCAAACCGGAGCCTCTGCTTCGCAACAAGTTCCTCCCCCACCAGGAGTCCCGAATCTCGGAGAGACGACCAATGCTCAGAATGATACAGAACTTCCTACAGGACCACCCCCACTTCCGATCCTACCTCAAATCCAACCTCAGCTATCAAAAACACCTACCAACCTACCGGACTCTCCCTTTGAGTTCGAAACTGATCCTACCGCACTGAAGTTGAGCAAGCTTGAAAAGCTGTTCAAGAGATCACAAGGGGTCAAGACTATCCCCGACATTGAAGATGGATACACCGATGCAGCTGTGACGCTGCCCGACAGATTCAAAATGCCTCATATTGATCGATTTGATGGGTCCGGGGACCCCATGGTGCACTTGAGACTGTTTTCAGATATCCTAAGGCCAATGGGCCTCAGTAGGCTTCAGAAGTTGTCTTTATTTGGCCGGACCTTGTCGGGTGTGGCGGCCATCTGGTATGCCAAGCTAGAAGATGACGTTAAGAGGAATTGGGACGAAATGGCTGAGGCCTTCATCGTGCAGTACTCATACAATACACAGATTGAGATTACGACCCGTGATCTCGAGACGACTAGGCAAGAGCTTAAGGAGAGCTTTTCAGAGTTCGTAACCAGATGGAGGGCCAAGGCTTCGATGATGACCTTGAGGCCTACGGACAAAGACCAAATTCGGATGATTGTGCGCAATCTTCAGCCGAAGTTGATGCAAAAGATGATAGTACTCCCCTTTCCTACTTTTTCTGACCTACATGAAATGGGGGTACAGATTGAGGATGCCTTGAAGCAAGGCTTAATTGATAACGACCGGGAGCAACCCCGACGAACTTTCAATCGTGGTAGCAATGCAGGCCCGAGCGGCACTACAACTACGAGAGCCTCCGAAGTAAGCATGGTCACCACTAACCCCCCTCCAAGAAATACGACAGCTGCACCATTCTCCGGTGCGTCCGGAAGTAACCCACCAACAGCCAGATACCCACCCAGAAACACCAGAACTTTCGCTCCACTTTATATGCCCCTATCCAAAGCTCTGGGGGTTTTGATCAAAAAAGGGCATCTGAAGCCCTTGGAGCCG
The DNA here is from genome assembly GCA_030407325.1 of Camellia japonica. NCBI lineage: Eukaryota > Viridiplantae > Streptophyta > Magnoliopsida > Ericales > Theaceae > Camellia > Camellia japonica. The sequence continues at coordinate 110,748,519 of JAPPVO010000017.1, read as the reverse complement.
CGGCCCCTACCAGAAAAACTTCCTCCTACCCATAACCCAGCCAAGTATTGTGCATTTCACCAACAGCACGGTCATGATACCGATCTGTGTTTCCGGTTGCGTCATGAGATTCAAGATCTCATCGATAACGGGGTGATTTTGCCTCCCGAGAAGCCCAATGTTACTACAAATCCTCTCCCCACACATAACCAAGCTCCACCACCCAAAAGACTCAATTTCATCCAAACTGGGATTGTGTTCTACGATCCTAGTATCTATATCACACCTTCCCACCTGCCCAAGCCGGAGGTGTTCCTTCCCGATTGCACCGACTTGTGCATGATGGACATCTCCATGATCCAACTTAAGCCAGCAGTGGTGACCACCGAGAACATAAGAGAGGACACCCCAAAGGAAAAGAGCATTGTTGGGCCAGAGTCTGCGGGATCTGGAATTCGTGTTGAGAAAACGTATAGTCCGGGTGACTACATTTTATCGATAGGCCAGGATGCGCCGATTGTGGAACTTCCAGCAGGAGGAGAACTGTGTGTAATCCAAGGAGATGGTCTAGGACAGGGAGCAGATGATGTAACAGCTGTGGGGGAGGACCTTGCCGATCTCCAGTTTTACGGTGACCAAGACCCAGAGGATGCGGTAGTCGCATGGTTCGATTATGAGAATTCAACAGAAGTTACTGGGTGGTTGGACGATCAACCTGATGTAATAGGAGAGTTTCAGTCAGAACAGGGTTCAGCAGGATTGAGAATATCAGTGACGGCCGGAAGGATCGAAGAGCAGAGTACATCGCCGGAGGGCGCCGGTGTCGAGAATTTCGCCCGAGATTGGAATATTTTGAGTACAGGGATTATGGAACAGTCAGTTATGTCGGAACAAGCAAGTTTTGAAGATTCCGAGAGAATCAGGAAGGCGAAGGCCCATGTGGGAGTTGAAACTGCTGTGTGCACGGGAACCGAGAATGTTGCGGGCATGTGGACGGAAGGTGCTGCGAGCGCAAAAACAGTCATACCAAAGCCAGGTAGGTGTCTGTCGGCCGCTAATGGAATGTGGTGGGAAGATGAAGACTTATGTCTCGCTCACACCGACAAAGATTGGGGAAATAACCAACCTGATAACACCTGGTATCTTGGAGAGGTCGACCACATGACACGGAGTGGGCGGTATTTCAAACCCCCACACTTAGATCAACCAGAGGCCTCGGGGAAGGATAGAGAAACTGAGAAGCAAAGGGAGAAGCAGCTTGAGGAGGAAGCTGTACTCAAACAGCTAAAAAAGATACAAGCAGACATCTCTATTTGGGGACTGCTCATGGCGTCACGGGTGCATAGGGAGGCTGTTTTATCAGCCATGGACAAAGCGAAGCTTTCAATAGAAACCACGCCAGAGCAGCTGGTGGGATTGGTCTTTCCAGGAGGAGCTACCCCGACGCTGACCTTTTCAGACAAAGAACTTCCGCCCGAGGGCATAAATCACAATAAACCCCTCTACATCTCCGTGGAGTGTAGAAATAAGTGGATACCGGTGGTACTTGTTGATACCGGGTCTGCCATCAACGTCTGCCCAGCAAGGACGGCGTACGCAATTGGTTTGAAAGTTGCGGATTTTGTACCAACAGCCCAGGTCATCCGGGCGTATGACAATACAAGTAGAGAAGTAATGGGAACAGTAAAAGTTCAGACAAAGGTTGGGCCGGGACAACACGAGATAGATTTCCATGTCCTAGAAGTTCCCGCAACTTTTAATTTGCTTTTAGGACGGCCGTGGCTGCATCAGGTGAAGGCAGTGTCGTCTACTTTGCATCAATGGTGAAATACCCCTACGGGAAGGGAGTAGCCATTGTCTTTGGGAATTCATCAATCCACCCACCACCAGAGGTATCCACGCTGTTCTAGAAATCGAGCATGGCATGGAGGATGTGTTCATATCAGGTTTTACCTTGGCCGAGGCTCAGGTTGTACAGAGTATCATGGCTGCTAACGAAGGGATATGTGTCAGTGCTCAAGCAGTGTATCTCATGAACAACTCCAATACATCCCCGGGATGGGATTAGGAAAGAGCGGCCGTAAGGGCATTGCAGCATTGGCCGAAGTGCCGCACAACCCCCATACCTTTGGCCTGGGTTATCTGCCCACCAAGGAAGATTGGGTAAGAAAAGGAAAAGAGATGGCTGGAAGAGCCAAAGCAAAACAGATGGGAAAACCCTTTGAATTGATGCACGGCCCATCCGAGGTACCCTGAACGGACGCTTCGTCCGGGAGGGGGAGGATTTTTCATTCTGTGGTTTTCCGGAGCCATGGCTGAACGCGGAGAAGAAGCGCGTACCAGGGTTCGAAATTTTCTTTGACCTACAGTTAGCTGGGGATGATGTTGCTGGAAAGCAGACAGACCCAACAGTTGAGGATGAGCATAGCAAAGAATTAGAGTCTGCGGACACAGAGTTTGAAATGGGGGTAGCACTGGCATGTCTACTTTCAGATCCTTTGATCGACCAGTTGTGCTTGGGGGATGACTCCTCGGTGTCCATGATTGGAAATGAAACGGCTGCGGGCCTACCAGCAGCTATTTTGGATGCATCCGTCGCACCCTCCCTCACCTGGCAGTACGAGGAGGGATTTTTGTCAAGCAGCACCGGGTCAGGTAGTGAGCCGGAATCTGATTCCACCGAGTCTTGTGAGTCGGAATCAGGTTCCAGCTCGTCTGAGTCTGAGTCCGGTATTCCTGGGGGTGATAACCCGGATGCCACAGTCCTGTCCAGGTCGTCTTTTTCGTTCTCTTTTGAGTCTGTTGTAACAGAAGAATTGGACGGTTTGGAAGTACATAATGAGAATGAGGTGAATGTGGTTTCCGAGTACTTTTTGTGCCTTTGATTTATTGCTTAAATCAGGACTTTCAAAATTTTGATGAAAACGACGAGGACGAAATTCCTCCGGTTTTGCAACGACTAATTGAACAAGAGCAGGAGAGGTTTGTTAAACCCTTAATTGATGAAATCACTACCGTGAACATTGGTACTGAGAAGGACCCGCGGCTGGTCCAGATCGGGTCCACGTTGTCTCGGAGGAACGCGAGCGCTTAGTCGCTTTATTAAAAGATTTCAAAGATGTTTTCGCGTGGTCCTACGAAGACATGCCTGGAATCGATCCTGAGATTGTACAGCACCGGATCCCTCTTGACCCCGAGGCCCGACCTGTCAAACAGAAACTCAGAAGGATCCGCCCTGATTGGGCCATTAAGATCAAGGAAGAGGTCACCAAGCAGATTGAGCGGGCTTCCTGCTGGTATCCGAATACCCGACTTGGTTGGCCAACATTGTTCCAGTGCCGAAGAAAGATGGAGAATTCGGGTATGTGTGGATTTCAGGGATTTGAACAGAGCCAGTCCGAAGGAGACTTTCCCTTACCGCATATCGACGAGTTGGTAGATTTCACAGCGGGGCATGCTTTGCTTTCGTTCATGGATGGCTTCTCAGGTTATAATCAGATAGTAATGGCACCCGAAGACCGGGAAAAGACTGCTTTTACCACCCCGTGGGGTACATATTGCTACAAGAGTGATGCCATTTGGGTTGAAGAACGCTGGGGCTACATATCAACGGGCTGCAACCACAATATTGCATGACATGATCCATAAAGAGGTCGAGGTGTACGTGGACGACATGATGTCAAGTCCAAAGAAAGAGAGGGCCACTACACCGCCTTGCAAAAGTTTTCCAAAGGATCAGGAGAATTTCGGCTGCGGCTGAATCCTCAAATGTACGTTTGGTGTTACAGCGGGAAAAATGCTGGGATTTTTGATTACGCAAAGGGGCATCGAAGTCGACCCTCCAAAATCAAGGCCATCTTAGAAATGCCACCACCAATGACTGAAAAGGAGGTGCGAGGCTTTCTGGGTAAAGTGCAATTCATAAGGCGGTTTATCTCAAAACTAACCTTAACTTGTGAACCACTTTTTGGTCTTCTGAAGAAAGGAAAGAAGTTCCAATGGGACGGCCGATGCCAGGCTGCATTTGAACAGATTAAAGAGTATCTACAGAATCCGCCCGTGTTGTCACCACCAAAGCCGGGGAAACCGTTGATATTGTATCTGTCAGTAACCGAGACTACAATGGGCTGCATGCTCGCACAAGAGTCGGAAGATAAAGTGGAAAGGGCCATCTACTATCTGAGCAAGAAGATGCTGGATTACGAGACCCGCTACACTCCGCTGGAGAAGGCTTGTTTGGCCTTGGTATGGGCTACCAGGAAGCTGCGGCACTACCTGTTAGCTCACTCTGTAATGTTGGTTTCACGACTCGATCCCATCAAATATCTTTTCGAGAAACCAGCACTTACGGGTAGGCTAGCTCGTTGGCTGCTGTTGCTCTCCGAATTTGATCTCAAGTATGTGACGCGCAAGTCAGTAAAGGGGAGAGCGGTAGCAGAGTTCCTTGCCGACCACCCGGTTGAAGGGGATGAAGCGGTTGAGTACCTATTCCCAGATGAAGCCATTTTGCACATCGAAGATGAAACTTGGACGATGTACTTTGACGGAGCGTCAAATCAGTACGGGTATGGGATAGGGGTGTTGCTGATAGCGCCTGACGATTCCCGTATCCCTTTAGCATTCAAGCTTCGGTTCAAAGTCTCGAACAATGAGGCAGAGTATGAGGCATGTATTGCCGGTCTAGAAGCGGCCCTAGAACTAGGGGCAAGGCGATTGGACGTCATTGGGGACTCGAACCTTGTTGTGTCTCAGGCGAAAGGAGACTGGAAAGTCAAGGAGGAAAAGATGATAATTTACCACCAGACCTTGGATTTGTTAATTCCTCGGTTTGAGAAGCTAAATTTCACTCACCTAGTAAGAGAGAACAACAGGTTCGCAGATTCGTTAGCAACTCTATCTTCCATGATAGACATCCCATCTGGAGTCCGGATGCGTCCAGTCATTATTGACCAGAAATTTGCACCTGCCTACGAGTCAATCTCTGCCATAGATGAAGTGCAGGACAACAACCCTTGGTATTACGACATATGGAACTTCTTGGAAAAGGAGGCGTACCCACCAGGGGCAAATGCCAAGGACAAAAGGGCAATCAGAAGAATGGCTGTTCAGTTTATCATCTGCGGGGGTAAATTGTACAAAAGAGGTCACCTGGGAATGCACAAGTGTGTGTAGAAGCTGAAGAGTCGAAGCGCCTGATGGAGGCCATCCATGGAGGAGAATGTGGGGCCACATGAATGGGGTAATGCTGGCACGGAAGATCCTCAGACAGGGTTACTACTGGTCTACCATGGAGGAAGATTGTATCGGCTTTGTTCGGCGATGCCACAAATGCCAGATCCATGCAAACCGCATGAACATCCCGCCGTCAAAGCTGTACAACATGACGTCGCCATGGCCATTTTCAGTTTGGGGAATTGATGTGATTGGGGCTGTTACCCCGAAGGGGTCGAATGGACATGAGTTTATCTTGGTAGCAATAGACTACTTTACGAAATGGGTTGAGGCCCAATCTTATGCGGTGTTGAAGGCTTCGCATGTCGCAAAGTTCATCAGAAACAACATCATCTGCCGTTATGGAGTCCCGAACGAGATCATTTCAGACAATGGTTCCCACTTCAAGGAGGTGATTGATTTGTTGGAGAAATACAATGTGGCTTTTCATAAGTCGTCCACATATCGGCCGCAGACCAACGGAGCAGTTGAGGCCGCCAACAAGAACATCAAACACATATTGCAGAAGATGGTGGAAACCTACCGGGACTGGCCAGATAAGTTGCCATTTGCTCTGTGGGGCTACCGAACTTCAATTAGAACTTCTACCGGGGCGACTCCGTATTCCTTGGTTTATGGGATGGAGGCCGTTCTACCTATAGAGATTGAGGTTCCGTCTTTACGAGTATTGGCTGAGTGTCAAATAGCCGAGGCAGATTGGCAGCAGAGCAGATTCGAGGAACTCATGCTTTTCGATGAGAGAAGACTGAAAGCACTGTACCACGTCCAAGGATATCAGCGCAGAATTGCCCGGGCTTTCAACAAGAGAGTTAAGTCCAGGAATTTGAAGGAAGGAGATTTGGTGCTCAAGGACAACCGAGCCCCATCCATGACCCAAGGGGCAAGTTCAGACCCAATTGGACTGGTCCCTATATCATCAAGTCAATCTGGTCAGGTGGAGCTGTGGTTCTGATGGACCTAGATGGCCTAGAGTTCTCCCAACCGATCAACATGGACAAGTTGGAAAGGGCGACCTAGGCAAAATCCAGAGCACAAAAATTAGAAAATATAAAAACTGAGCTCGCAAGGTTGAAAACCCGCAAAGGGCGGCCTTGGCAAAAGTTAGAGCGCAAAAGGAGAGTGAAAATACTCGAGTGAACCCAAGCCTGAACTACGTAAGGCTTGATTCCCATCTTTGGGATACGTAGGCAGCTTCATCCTGAAGTTCAGCCATAAACTTTTCCCCGATCAACTTTGTCCATTTGATCATCTCGGTCATCTTTGTCCATCAGCGTCTATCGAATCTCCGGTACAGTTCATTCAGACTAGGGGCAACTTTCCGTTGCTGTACAGTGCCGCGGTACCATTCAGACAAGGGGCAACTTTCCAGTTGCTAGGATCCAGGGTTGTGTATCTCAGTGACAAATTTCGGGCATGTCCAGTTCTGATCCATACCAAAAATAGTTTTGAAAAGTTTTAATGAAGGTGACTTCGTTCAAATAAATCTTTTTACAACTAAGACCATTTTTGGACCAAAGCGGAAAATTTTCAGTACCACAACCTTCAATTTCATTGATTTCAATACAGAGTTCTCTTGCTCCTGCATACAATTGAAGTTGCTTTTTATTACATTCATAAAGAAAACTTGAAAGTACTAATAAAGCAATAAATCGGGGCATAGTCAAGTCAGATGTCCCTGCGCCCCCTCCCAGAGCTAGTTGAAGCCTCTGATACCGAGCTAGGCCCAATCTGTGCCTCCTCATTGAGCCAATCCAAGCACTCATCAGACAAAGTGTAATTAAAAGTAGGAGCGGGGACAAGGAGTTCTCTAGTCCTCCACGCGGCGGCCTGTCGGATGAGCTGCGCACCTCGGACCGGAAATGTAGCCGGATACTCCATCCCCTCCGGCGGACAAGTCTGATCATGGCCAAACTGGCGCCGGATACGGAATGGAAAATAGAACACGCAGTGATTCAAGCCAATAATCGAATTCCGGTCTGCCGAGACATACTGTAACCATCGCCGGGAGATTGAGCCAAAGGCATCGCCAAGCAATGCGGTCTGCGGACAAGCTGCACATCCATTCGAACCACCAACCCTCATCAAGGGCATCAACTAGGCGTTGCCGAAAGAAGTAGCCGCGAGCTGAATATGCCGGACAAGAGTCCACAACCTGCAGTTTATCCATCAACCATACCTGGGGAGGGATGAAAAATGAGAGAATAAAGAATAGAGAGATGTATGATGAGAGAAAAAGTGAGAAAAGGGTTTTGTGAGAAAAACCGAGCTTGAGAGCCGAGTGACGTGAGCATATATATGCGAGATTGGGTGGGAAGCATTACCTGTAGTAGTAGCGGACTCCCCGCAAACCTGGTTGTCTCTCGGCGATAAAAGGCGTCCAAACCCATCAGTGTCTCAGCCAGAGTCATAGCAATGCAGCTCTTGCCCTCCTTCAAACCTTGGACAACCTCAATCAATCGAACACTAGATCCTCCAGAGCCTGAAGCGAACAGGAAATGAGATAATACGCACAAGCAGAGGGCATGTCGTCGAAAGCCTTGCCAATGATGGTCACTGCGGTCACCGGCATCAGAAAACCGATAAACCAGGCTAGGAATATCCAGCATTCCGTCACGAATCAGGGATCGAGCATCGTACATGGTAAGGCCACACATCCGTCCTAAGGCTTGGGCATGGCCGAAATTGAGTTGAGGCAAAATTTCCTCGTCACGCTCGCACTCCATTAGAGCTTGGAAATCTTCGAAGGTAGGACACACCTCTTGCCCGCTAAAGCTGAAGACGTGTGTCACCGGATTCCAAAACCTTGCCGCGGCACGAAGAAATGGAAAATGCAGCGCGGTACGGCGCAAAGTGAATAGTGCGTTTATGCCAAAGGCCCGGAAATTCAGCTTTTCCGAGCCATCCAAGTTGTTAATCCAAGTTGCGAGATTTTGGGCAAGAAATTCTTCCATTTGGAGTAAATCAAAGTGGAAATGAAGAAAACTACGAAGCTGGGGTCTTTTGTAGGAGATAAGGTTGAATGGAGGACAGGTGTCAGCATTCTGCTGGTTCCTTCCACTCTTTGCCAACCGACCAAATAGATTGCCGACTGGCCAAATAGATTGCCGACCGGCCATCATTTTTGGCCGGTGGATCAATTCTCCGGCCGATGATCATTCCTCACGGCCGATTGGACTTTTTGCAGGGCCGGTGGTTCTCCCTTGTCCCCTGAGCTTTCCATGCTAAGAAGTTTGGGAATCCCACCATTTCCAATACCCTCCAGTGATTAATTCTCACGAGGGCGCGCCCATTTGTTTATCGAGTTGTTGTATATTTTCTTATCGAGTTGTATTTCACTCTCTTTAAGTCTTTGTATTGTTTACCGAGTTGTACTCGCGCCTGCTTGGTCATAACGAGTCCCTCTGTTTTGCTTATCGAGTTGTAATTGGTTCACTACCTGATTATTACGATGTGATGCTTCGTTTTCAAAACACAGTGTCAATTTGATTCACGTTGTTATGTGATGCCTTGCGATACGATGCATAGAGGGTGCAAATGCGATACCTCTTGAACAAATAGCTGTTTCATTTCCATCATGTATTTTTGTAAAAATATGCAATTTCAAAAAAATAGAACCGGCCTGAGGCAATGCAATGTGCTTAAACTCCTAATAAAAAGGAAAGTAAAGCAGGAAAATAACAGGGTAGCAGGATACCGGAATGGATACCAGTAACCTCCCCTCGTGGTCATTGTACCTTTCGCACCCCTGTTCGGGTCAATCGTGTGGTTTGGCACCTTCATCACTCAAAGCAATGCAAGAAAATGCACTGACAGAATGCAAGTGGAACTTCGAGTTGACCTCAGACCGTGACTTTTGTGAGCAATGCTCGGTACATGCGAAGGACGCTCCTTCCCGTATCCTTTTATATCTTGTGATTCCTCGAATCATATCAATCATACTGTGTTGTGTAGACGTCCCCGAACGCATCCCGGGGAAAGGGAGTGCGAGTCCCCCCCCCCCCGGTTCTGGTTCGATATTGGGTCACTACAGTTCGAAGGACTCAAATGTCACGGTTCTTAATCTTGAACCAAAGAGTCCAAATCCGGCAAATCGTTTTGAAAACAGATTTTTTGAAAGAAGTGCCAAACATGGACTGCTTCGCCAGATACAGAGTCGCCACCTAAACGTTTTTATTTTGGGAAATTTAGGAAACCCTGACTCGGTGCCAAAGGCCACGTGTCCGTCATCACCAAAGTTGCCTCGGCTCAGGAACTTGGGTACGATGGGGAAGGTCACTTCGTGAGCACCCCGCTCGCCCGGTCAAAGACCGGCCTCTACTAACCATGATATCAATTTTTGAAAACATTGTGTGTTCTTATTCCGGTTATTAGCCTAGGTTTACTATGTGATGCGCACAGCATACAAGTATAGACTGAGTCGCCTGAATTGGAACAAAACACTTCACGTTTGTTTGTTTGAAAATGGTTTGATGGTGCTACCCGCAGGTAGGCTAAGACGTGGATTTGCCACCCTCGGGTGGGCTTAGGAAAACATGATTTTGCCACTATCTAGTGGGCTTAAAACAAACAGTCAATGATTTGTTCCACTTCAAATAACTCAACCTCCACCCACAGGCATTCAAGGCAGTTATATCATATAAGCATATAGCCTCATGGCAAGCATGCTATCATGGCAGTCACCCACACGCATGCAAGGATGCTAAAGCATAAAAACTCACCGAGTACTCCGAGCCAAAAACAGAAGCTCATTAGAAATCATGCATGATCCTAATTATACAGAAATGTCTAATGCAACGCATGCAATAATGCAACTATAGCAGGCTCGGCTATTCTAAACATGGCATATGGAATGCTACAACTAACACGTATTCAATTTGGAATTGAAATACAAATGCAGTTTGTATGATGCGCCGAGCCCGGTGCGTGCAAAACAGATGAATGATGCAAACATGCTGTCATACTGTATGCTAATTAAAATATGCCCTATATCTAACCATCGTAAGCGGGTAAATAAAAGGGAAGAAAGACGTGGGGTCGGAAGACATACATCACACTCACCCACACTTATTACAATTATGCCCTCGCGCAGAGGGTCCGAATAAATAATAATACAGTCCGAAATAAAAGAATAATACAGTCCGAATAAATATACAGATTAACTTAGAAAAAAAAACTGTAAACTGGCATGCAAGCCAGGGACTGCCTTGACTCCGCTCCGGATAACGAAGTGATACATGTTTTGGGCTGTTTTGCGCAGAAATCCATTGGGATGCCCGATTTAGCCTCTGTTTGCAATGTTTCTCGAAATGCGTGCCAGACTCCGAAAAGTTACTGATTCTCTATTTTGCTGCAACAGAGAGCAGGAAAGGGGCATAGCAATGTATTTCACAAATATATGCATGCCTCGATCCTCGTGCCACCAATCACGCATATCGATGCATGATGGCCGAGGAGCCGAATTGCACAACTCAATATAGGATGAATGCAGATGAATGCGACAACAAAACCTAACTCCATCAGGGGTAATCCAGAGTGTCGGTGACTTGGGAATTGAGACCCGTTCCGTCACTCGGAGTACGAAACGCGCCTCGTTTCCCGTGCCCGAGCTAACTCCTATCCCGAACACGATGCAATATGCATGATATGCATGAATGCAACTAAAATACAATCCTAGCATGCACAATGCTATGAAAATGAGATGCCTCGAAATACGTGCACACGGGCATGCAAACCGAGGCGATGATCCTAAGGCATGAAATGGCATACGCAATGCCAATTGGACTTACACTAACACGAGTGGACCTCAGCCACACTCACATAAGAGGCCGACGGATGAAAATGAAGCGCCTCGAAATGCGTGTACACGGGCATGCAAACCGAGGCGATGGCCGTAAGGCACGAAATGGCATGGAAATGATATGCAATGAGACTAAAATGAGATGTCTCGAAATGCGTGCCCACAGGCACGCAAATCGAGAAAATAGCATACGGAATGCAACAGGACTAAAATGAGATATGCGATGCAATATGGGCTTACACCAACATGAGAGAGCCTCAGCTACACTCACACGGGAGGCCAATAGATGAAAATGAGATGCCTCGAAATGCGTGCACACGGGCACGCAAACCGAGGCAATGGCACACGCAATGCGATGAGACTAAAATGACATACAGAATGCAAAATGGACTTACACTAACATGAGAGAGCCTCAACCCTACTCACACGGGAGGCCAACGGATGAAAATGAAGCGCCTCGAAATGCGTTCACACGGGCGCGCAAACCGAGGCGATGGTCGTAAGGCATGAAATGACATGGAAATGATATGAAAACATGCAAATGAATTTTGGCACTGAAATGTGGGGGAAAACAGCCCCGAAATGAGGCGAAAGTACACCCGATGCATGAAATGGCCCGGAAACATAAATTTAGGCACCCGAAATGGCCTATAGCTATACCAAACATGCACAATACAGACATGGAATGAAAATGCAGTAGCAAGACAGCCCCAAGACAAGCATTTTTCAGTCATAAAAAGGGCTAAACAGCAAGCACGCATAGGATTAAGCAAGAATGCAAAAATGGCCCCGCAAGCTCCCGAGCCAAGACAAGACACTTGGTGATGACGGACACGTGGCCTTCGGCACCGAGTCAGGGTTTCCTAAATTTCCCATTTTAAAAATATTTAGGTGGCGACTCTGTATCTGGCAAAGCAGTCCATGTTTGGCACTTCTTTTCAAAATCTGTTTTCTTTTCTCAAAACGATTTGCTAGAGTTGGACTCTTTGGTTCAGATTTAGAACCGACACAAATCGAGTCCGAACTGTAACCCCGTTGAGGTCCCCCGCGGGCATGTTACAGATAGGTTGTGAGACCCCTAAATTTTGTAAATCCTAGTAAGACCCTTACTTTTGAAATATAATAAAAGCCCTTAGATTCCCATTTATTCGTAAAATTAACCCTAGAACTGAAAATATATCACGGATGAACCCGTACAAACCCTGATCGATCCTGGTAACTTAGAAATAATTTCTAATAGCCTAATACTGATTAATTGACTCTCTAAATATGGAATTACCACTTAAAACCCTAAGTTTTTCCAGTTTTCATCATGTTCGTCGGTTGATAGCCTTTTTTTTAAAAAAAAACAAGAAATCCAAACCGAATTATATTCTCTAACCCTAATTTAGTTTAATTCTAAACTAAAGTAAATGTTCCAATTCATAAATTAAATCCAAAGCCCTCACATTTTTATCAAATTACAAATTGACTCCAAGTTAGTACCATTACATACATACATATATATACTTGTACCTTCCTTAAATAAATAACTTTGTATCCAAAATATCTTCATTGTACACAAAAAATAAATCAAAATAAATCCCCTCAAATCCACTCCCCAAGGCCGGCTATGCTATGTATATATATATATGTGTTTGTGATGTCTTTTTAGGGACAAATTGCTTGATTTAGGGAAGAAAATTTGACCTAGGGTACCAATTCAACTTTGATTAAACCTAAGCCTAACTAGAACATGTTTAAAGGTGTAATTAAGGCTCTAATCATCATACATTCCATTTCATCCTAACTAAATCTAAGACTATTCAATTGAATTGGAACTAAGGACATTTTGGACTTTTCACCGTTCTTTTTTTCTATAAATACACCAATTCTCTCTACACTTTTGAGCACAAAACACACTCACACACTTACATATTTTCCTGAGAGAGAGAGAAGGGGGGGGGGGAAAGAGAGAGCTTTGGTGGTAGAGGAGAGAAAAAAAAGAAGAACCTTTATGAAAACTCTTCAACTAGGCAACAAGCCACATCACCATCTCTCCTTCTATTTCCTTTTTCAAATACATATTATTAGATATTTAAAACCACATTTTTAGATGTGTTGTAATGGTGTTCATGTGTTCAAAGTTGATGAATTGGGCTTTGATCCTTCTTCCATTCATAATTCCTCTTAATAGATGCAAAACTACATTTTTCTTCCCATATCTCACATTATTTCCAAAGGCATACCATCACTCTAAAAATATGAGTTATTGATGTATTATTTAGTATGTTTTCATAACAAAATAAGTGAAAAATTTCCCTTATTTGGCCTCTTTTCTCACCAATATTCTTATTTTGAGTATTGTGCATGAAAAACCTGTTTTACGGCCAACTTTTGAAAATTCTAGAAAAATGTAGAAACATCTCCTGGACCTCGGTTTTATTTCAAAAACTTCCTTATAGAGTTAGGCTTAAAGAAAAATTTGTTTCATTGAAAAAGAGTGAGCGGTTTGTAAGAAAATCTGATTTTTGTAACGGTCAACGAATCTGGACAGTGCTGGAGTGTTTCTTAAATAACTAAAAATCTAGAAAAGTTATTCCATTTTCGAAAAATGTGCTCAAAACTAGATGAAATTATCTACAAACCATAGGAAGGCTAGGCCCAGGAAAAATCTGAAATGGTCCTCTTGATTCTAATCTTTAGATGGTACTGAATCTGGAAATTTAGTTTTGCCCTGGTATTTTATGCTCTTGTCTTCATGAGTATGCTTATTAGTATATGATTATGTCTTGGTATGATATTACATGTGTTATGGTGATGTTCCTTATCTTCTTCATTTGATGATGCTCATGCTTATGCGGATATTACTATCTTGTTAAGTTGTTCTAACTTTGATTTAAGACATCTAACTCAACGGAAACCTTAATTGGGGTGGTATTAGGTTTCGATCAGTTAAATAATGAAGAGATGATAATGTGTTATGTATGGATTGATGGGATGTGCTCCCTAATTAAAGGTTTTGTGCAAGCAGTTATCGCGTAAACCCTAGAATGAAACGGATGTATTTAGACTCTTTGCGATGATTTGATTTGGTGAGATAAGGTTGGGTCCAGATGGGATATTCAGGAGGATAAAATTTTTTTGGAAGGACAAGGTTGGATTCAAGATGATGAAACCTTTTTCTTTTCGCCGTCCCTTTTAAGGTCCACTGATGGCACTGCGTGGTATGTAACCGTTACAGGCATCCGTGGTAAGGTCTGCAAAGTAGCAAAAGGAAGAGTTCGGAATAGTCTGATGTTCGATTCTTGTGGTTGGGAGGATGAAATCTCTTTAGGGGATTTCTAGATTACTAACATCTAACCTTGCAATCCCTTATTATTGAATGATTATCATGCTTTATTACTTGCTTGTTATAATTATGATGGTGTATTGGATTGTGAAAAAGGGACAGGGTGTGTGTGCATTTACTGGGCATTTAAAGATCATGGTGTTTCATGCCAAGTATTAAAGACTATTAGACCGGTCAAAGGCAAAGCTGAAGTATTTGAAGGTGTATGGTTACCCTATAAGAGTTAGGAACTGGTTTTGTAAACACGTTTTAAGATTGTAAGTGATTAATCGCTTATTGTATGTAAAAGATTAATCATTTGTAACCTACTCTTATACTCTGTCAACTCATGTAGGCCTTGTGTTAATACCTTGTCAAGATCTGTCAAAGAGGTAGCTTTGTTATCTAAAGTGGTTGGACTTAGAAGGGAAGCTATATCGACTCCTTCGACCTTCCTGAGATCTTGTTTGGTTATTAGCCAAAGGATTCATTAGTGACGTTTCCTACTCTTGTAGCCTTAGATAAACTATGCATTTATTTGTTATTATATTCTCTGATGTTTTTGATTTTTGGGGTGTCACAATTGCTCTCAGCTTGCTTTACACCTTTAATGGAGGAACTAGGATGAATTCTTGGTATAAGTAGATGAAATCTAGGGTTTTTGGAAAGGAGGAGTGAGAAAGAGAAAGGAAAGAAAAAGTGAAAGAAACGAGTTAAAAAGTCAATTTTTAAATGGTTGATTCCAGACAGACCGCTCAAGCAATGAACGCTAAATCCTAGAAATTTTGGAGGTCTGAAATCAAAGTATTAGAAGTCACATATCTCTGCTCAAGCGACCAATTGACCGCTTAAGCGGTCTCACCCTACACTCAGTTTGTAGAAGAAATACTGGAAACCTCAAATAACCGCTCGAGCGGTAATTCCACCGCTCGAGTGAACCTACAAAACAGGGTGTTATAACCTTCCTTCCTTAAAGAATTTCATCCCTGAAATTAACCTACAAAGTAATGTATGATGTTAATGTGACCATAGCATTAGTTTTGTTAAATTAGAATTTAATTGTTTGCTGGGAAAGGCAGTGCAACAACAATCTTGGCTTGTATGCACTGGAGCCTGAATTGGCACATGGTCCAAGAGATGGTCTCTTTGAGGCTAGTAATTATTATTTTTGTGTTATTTATGGGTATTTTATTATTATTAGTTGACCCTACAAATTTCGTAGAATTGTATTACTGAAAGCGTACGTTTTCTGTATCCGAAATTATACAGTCTTGAGCTAGGGTTTTGGGGGGAAACACAAAACACTTGAACTAAGCAAATATAATTTTTTTTGGGATCCTAGAGAACCAGCTAAATATCTCACTCACTTTTCCTTCATATATTTGTCATCTTTACCTCAAATGATGCTTACGAACACCTAGATTTTACTTGTATCTTCTTTTCTTTCACCATTTGGGAAAAGTAGGCACATGGGCCAATTGGCCATCTTGTTATATATATATATATACATATACATAAATATGAATTTCGAATCTAGGTTAAGGATTTGGTTTTCAAGATTCAATTTTAACCATTAGTTACAACTTTGGTTAAGGGTTATGGTTAGTTTAGGGTTGTTAGGGCTAAGTTAGAGGGCAAGAAGCTTTCATTTTAGCCATTTCCTCCGCCAAACTGTGGCTCTCTCTCACTTTCTTTTCTCTTTCTAAATTTATCTTTCCCTCTTTCTAGAATTCCCACACAAAATCCTTGACTAGATCCTTGTTTGTCAAAGTGAGTGTTCTTGTGTTTTTTAAGCCTAGAACCTTACATTAAGGAGTGATTAGAAGACTTGAAAGTGGTTTTTAGTGAGTTTTGAAGATCGAAGTTGAAGGACAAAGCTTGTTCTTGGAGCATTCACAGTTCATACCTTATTTTCTTATCCTTAGTGTTGAAAGAGCTTGGATTTAAGGTAGGGGTCCTCTCACATCTATATTTCAAAGCATGTTAGGGTTATTTAATAGAAATCTCATGTTTCAGTTTTATTTTAATGCTTATTATCCATAGTTTATGACTAATTGTTTAAATATAGCATGAATGTATCAAATTCTCCTTCTTTTGAGAAATCATAGCATGAGTTCTAAAACTTGCACGTTAACATGTTTTTTTTCACCATTATTAAGCAACAAAGTAATCTTTGCTATGAAACCCTTGAAAGTGTAATTTGTGACACCCCAATTGTTTAATTAATTTAATAAATAAATGAATAAATAAATAAATAAATAAAATTAAGTAATATAAAATATTTGATTTTATAGTTATACTTGCTAAAATGTAATCTAGTTAAAAAGCATTAGTTTTACCAAAAAAATAACAATATGATTAATATATTGTTTGGAGCCTAATCAAAATAATCATGAAATTATTAAAATCTTTGGATCCAGAATGGAATTAAGGGAATAGTGGTATCATGGTGGCACTTCTAGCTTAACCCACCTGTATACAATGGTGGCATTTCTAGCTTAGGCCAGCTGTTTCTAGCTTGGCCACCTGTAGAAAATATAGTGCCTAGATGGTGATTCACCTCCTCGGGGCCAAGTATAAAAGGGGGGGCGAGGTAGTAACTAGAGAGTAGGAAAAAAAAAAAAGCAACAACAACAACAACAACAACAACACAATAAGTCTGTAAATCGCGAGAATCAGAAAGTAGAAAGGAAGAAAATAGTAAGGGTCAACATTAAGGTGAGTTATATTATACCTTGAGTCATCATAATATATTTCATATATTTCTTGAGTTACCATAATTTATTTTATGCAATTCATGTTTTATAAGCTATATTAATATTTCAATTATATTGATTATTTTTGAACTCTATTTGCTTAAATTGAAATCCATGGATATGATTTTTGAAATTATTTTGACAATGATTCTATAAATAATTATTTTTGTAAGTACACCACAGGAGTCCCATGCCTTGGGGGACTTAAATAAACTATTGGCTTTTAATTGGTCATTTTGCGGCTTTCTGTTTGTCATGGATCTATTGGCGTCTGTTTTGATTGTCACTTTGGTGACCTCTATTCTGTTCTGTTTCGTGGTTATGATTATTTTGCTTATATGATTTCTGAATTAAAATTTTGTTGTTTAAATAATTTATTTATTCAATCTGAATTGTTCACTATTTTAGCCTAAATAATTATCCATGGTGACTTTTATACCCTTATGCTCTTAGTATACTATTCTTCACTCTGCCATGTGCTTATAACTGTTATCCGCTTCAAGGTGATGAGATTTAGCGAGATCAAGATTGGGCATAAATCGCAGTTTGTTTTATATTATTTTATTTACTACCTGTAATCTTGATTAGACTTTTGTAATTAAAGAAGACCCAAATAAATGTTTTTCTTTTAAATAAACGTGTTTTTATTTTGGTACCTATTTATTTTATTTTATTTTATCCGCTTGTGCTATTAATACAGAAATCTTAAAATTATGTTTTTATTTTCGCGATGCCTAACTCCTAGGTACTGAGGTTGGGTCATGATAAAAGTGGTATCAGAGCATGGTTTTGTTTTATGAAAGAGTAAAAAAATAAAAAAATAACACCTTAGTTTGTCCAACACGAATAAACCGTTTCATAAATAATTTTTAGGTTAAGTTTTCCTATGCTGTATGGAATGGCAAATCTGGTAGAGTTTTTCTGGTTCGAGCCCCCAAGAGCCCACCTTGTCCCGAATCTACTAGAGGGGTGGGGAGATTCAGAGAGTATCGTCAGACAAGCCCACCCAAGACTTGACCAGCTCATGGGGAGACCTCTATACTTACAGGCTGACCCCGATGAGGATTTTTGGTGTTGGAGACTTAGCCGTGACAGTACATGCGAGAGATACATTGGGCCGATCCATGTTGTTGGTCTTACACTAGATCTAGGACATTTGCACTTTGTGGTTGCACCTTTGCCCCTGGGCTTTGCTGAGATGAGAGGGCACGCATACACCAGTAGCCACATACGTACTACAACACTTCCCTCACCGCACATTATCCATGTCCCAGTTGTGGATTTCACTGATAGCGCAACATACTTGGAGGTACCTATACGGATTACTGGATGGGAGTTCTAGGGATACGATCACGGCATTCCTGTCTATATGGTCCACGTTGTATGGCGTTCTTTTGGGATAGAGCATAGTGGTTGGGAGTTTGAGTCCCTTATGCAAAATGAGTTTGTAGGGCTGTTTCATGGCCTAGTCTTTTAGAGCCAGTTCTCGTGGTTGGTTAACGGTCCATTTTAGACGCTCGACCAGGAGAATTTTGTAAGCTGACCATGATTAATCTGTTCCTTATTTTTGTATTAGTAGGATTAGATACTAACTCCTGGCTATCATATAGTATGTTGCACTAACACCTTATGCATAAGTAAGGTAGGTGTTGTGTAAATTATATATGTGTTGTTGTAGTATCTTTGTGAATCATAGAAGTAATATTGCGATGATTAAGTATGAAATAATTAGTTCAAAAAAATTGGACTATTCCACTAATTATTTTAACCTTGTAGTAATGGCTAACGATGGAAATGGAACCGAATCGTCGGTTAGCGGTGCCAACCCAATGGAGCAAATCATGGAACGAGCAATTACTAATTTTCTACAGGCTCTACAAACCAACATAAATAATGGAATGCCTGAACAGCAAAAAGAGCCAATTATGATAAAACAGTTCCAGGATTTGAAACACACCATATTTACCGGTAGTCTGAACCCACTACTAGCAGAAGCTTGGGTTAAGGACATAGAGAAGATTTTTCGCGCGTTACCTTGTACCGAAAGACATAAGGTAACCTTCACCACATTCACCTTTAAAGATAATGCACAGGAATGGTGGCTTCTTACCTTGGAAAAAGAAGAAATCATGACCTGGGCAAGATTCTTGAAAGTATTTTACGAAAAATACTTTTCAGATTCACTATGAGAACAAAAGGCATCAAAATTCATACACCTAAAGCAAAGAACAATGACGGTGGCCGAATATGAAAGCAAGTTCACGCAACTAGCTCAATTTGGGACATATGTCATTCCCTTGAAGCCTAGAGAGCTAGGAAGTTCGAAGTCAGCTTAGATAATGACATCAGAAACAAGATTGAAGTTCTAAAGTTGCCAACGTATGCAGAAGTGGTGGATCGAGCATACATCGCTAAAAAGGGGATTAAATTCTCTTGTTTTGGGAAAACGAGCCAAAAGAAGCGATTTTAGAAAAAAGACAACAGAAGATCTGGTGTTGCATTCCCAAAGAAGGTAAATACGGACTCAACTAGTCCAAGAAATCAAGGTCCTACTAACCCTAGAAATGGCACAATTCCAAATTGCCCTACTTGTGGGAGGACTCATTGGGGACGATACCATCGAGATACGGGAGCATGCTTTAAATGCAGGCAAATTGGTCAGTTGCTGAGAGATTGTCCAAAGTTTACCAATCCTATAGCAGACCCCTCTAAACTAGCCCCAAAACCCTTGGTACCTGGAGGAGTGAGGAAGAACCAAAAACACCAAGGAAAAGCTTCTGCCTTGGTGCCTAAAAACCTAGAAGTTACTGAGAACATTGTGCTAAGTACACTTTCTATCTGTGGACATTTAGCTCATGTTCTCTTTGACTCTAGTTCAACTCATTCTTTTGTTGCACCACACTTTGCTTCCAAGTTAGCATCAACACCCCGAACCCTTAGGATATATACTATCTGTGTCCTTTGCTTCTGGTAATTCTTTCCTTGGTACTGATGTGTACAAATTTTGTGCTATATCCTTAAAAGGTGAAACCTTGTACGTAGACTTATACTATATGTGTCCTTTGCTTCTGGTAATTCTTCCCTTGGTACTAATGTGTACAAATTTTGTGTTATATCCTTAAAAGGCGAAACCTTGTACGTAGACTTGATTCACCTCCAAATTGGTAACTTTGATGTGATCTTAGGAATAGATTGGCTAGCTGCCAACCATGCCTCTATCGATTGCAAAGCCAAAAAGGTCTCCCTCCAGTTACCAAACCAACTCGAGCTTGTCTTTGATGAAATTAGGATTTCCACCCCTGCATGTGTTATATCCTCCATGACAGCCCAACGACTTCTAAGAAAGGGTTGTTGTGGTTATATCTGTTATGTGATCGATACTCTACAAGAAGCCCTCACACTTGACGTAATCCCTGTGGTTAGAGAATTCTCAGATGTCTTTCCTGAAGACCTACCTGGTGCCCCAGTTGACCGGGAAATCAAATTCACTATTGAAACCCAATCTGGTACATAACCAATATCAAAAGCCCATTCCTGCATGTCAATGACGGAATTGAAAGAACTGAAAAACCAACTCTAGAAACTACTGGACAAAGCCTTCATTTGACCAAGTACCTTACCATGGAGAGCTCCAGTACTGTTCATAAAGAAAAAGGATGGCACAATGAGGTTATGCATCGATTATCGGGAACTGAACAAGGTCACCATCAAGAATCGGTACCCCCTACCACAAATCAATGACTTGTTTGATCAACTTCAAGGCATCTAAGTATTCTTGAAAATGACTTGCGTTTCAGCTATCATCAACTAAAAGTCAAAACAGAAAGCATCGAAAAGACTGCCTTCAGAACACGTTACGGGCACTACGAGTTTCTCGTCATGTCATTTGGCATCACAAATGCTCCAACGGCCTTCATGGACCTCATAAACTGAGTGTTCAAATCATAACTTGATGAG
The DNA here is from genome assembly GCA_030407325.1 of Camellia japonica. Classification (NCBI taxonomy): domain Eukaryota; kingdom Viridiplantae; phylum Streptophyta; class Magnoliopsida; order Ericales; family Theaceae; genus Camellia; species Camellia japonica. The sequence continues at coordinate 110,727,488 of JAPPVO010000017.1, read as the reverse complement.
TTCGTCATCGTCTTCATTGACAACATTCTCATATACTCCAAGTCACTGGAGGACCATGAGCACTTTCCTACTTGAAATTTCAAGTCTCATCTTCGTGTATCTGCATAGCTTTTCTGGCGGCTCTGAGTGGTGCGCATTCACTGTTGGATGAGTTGAACTTTATCATTCATTATTTGCACGATTTCAGGACCTAACAGTTTTCTGTCTCCGACTTCCGCCCAACATAGAGGTGATCGACATCTCTTTCCATATAGTGCTTCATACGGTGCCATTCCAATGCTTGTTTGGTAGCTGTTCTTATAGGAGAATTCCACTAAAGGTAAGTGCTCATCCCAATTACCTTTGAGGTCTAGCACGTACACACGTAACATGTCTTCCAAAGTCTGGATTGTTCTTTTGGATTGCCCATCAATTTGTGGGTGATAAGCAATGCTAAACTTCAATGTGGTTCCCAAAGCCTCTTGCAATTTGTTCCAGAAGTGAGACACGAAGTGGGGGTCTCGATCAGACACGATTGAAACTGGGGTACCATGCAAACAAATGATCCTTAATGTATAGAGTGGCGAACTTAGTAAGGGAATAGGTGATTCTGATTGGTAGAAAATGTGTCTACTTCATCAACCGGTCTACTATAACCCATATTGCATCATTTTTCGAGACTGACTGTTGTAGCCCAACTACAAGGTCCATAGTAACATGTTCCCATTTCCATTTAGGAATAGGGAGTGGTTGCAGCATTCTTGCAGGTTTCTGATGTTCTGCTTTAACACGTTGACAATGCAGGCATTTGGAGACGTGCCTTGCTATGTCTCTTTTCATTCATATCCACTAGTAGTGTTCTTTCAAATCATGATACATCTTTGTATTGCTAGGGTGGAATGCAAACCTCAACTTATGAGCTTCCACCAATTTATTCTTCTTGAGCTTTGGAATGTTGGGTACGCAAATTCAATTTCGATATTTTAGCATCCCATTGCTTATAATGAAGTCAGGATCAGGCGTACTTCTTTGCTCCTTGTATTTTTTCTTCAAAAGTCTATCTTTACATTGGTGTGCTTTAATTCTTCAATCAAAGTGGGTTCCACAGTTATGATGGCGAGCTATCCATTGATTTGGCGGGAACCGAGGGTACATGCCAAACTTTTGATACGATCACGACATTCCTGTCTATATGGTCCAGGTTGTATGTGTTGTTTTGGAATAGAGTAGAGTGGCTGGGAGTTTGAGTCCCTTATGCAAAATGAGTTTGCAGGGCTATTTTATGGCCCAGTCTTGCAGAGCCAGTTCTCATGGTTGCTTAACGGTCCATTTCAAACGCTCGACCAGGAGACTTTTGTAAACTGACCATGATTAGTCTAATCCTTATTTTTGTATTAGTAGGATTATAACTCTAGACTATCATATAGTGTGTTGCACTAACACCTTATGCATAAGTAAGACAGGTGCTTTGTAAATTATGTATGTGCTGTTATAGTATTTTTGTGAATCATATAAGTAATATTGTGATGATTAAGTGTGTAATAATTAGTTCAAAATGTTTTCTTAAAAGTCTCACCGACAAGAGGAGTCATTCGATGAAAATTGAACCCGCATTATATTGGGCCATTTGAAATATTGGAAAGGATTAGCCCTGTAGCATACCATTTTGTTCTTTCACTAGAATTGTCCAATATTCATAATGTATTTCATGTATCGATGCTCCGGCGATATCTTCGAGACTTAAAACATGTCATTGATCACGAAGACCTTGAAGCTCAAGACAATCTCTCTTATGAAGAGCAACCAGTACAGATCCTCGATCATCGTGATCAAATTCTCCGAAACAAGACTATACCTCTTGTAAAAGTTTTATGGCGGAATCATCGTGTCGAAGAAGTTACATGGGAAATGGAGAGTCAAATGCGAACTCGATATCTACATCTTTTCGAAAACTAAGGTACAACATGTTTGAGGACAAACTTCTATTTAGGAGGAGAAAAATGTGACACCCAATTGTTTAATTAATTTAATAAATTAATAAAATTAAGTAACATAAAATATTTAATTTTATAGTTATACGTGCTAAAATGTAATATAGTTAAAAGGCATTAGTTTTACCAAAAAAATAACAATATAATTAATATATTGTTTGGAGCCTAATCAAAATAACCATGAAATTATTAAAATCTTTGGGGCCAGAATGGAACCAGAATGGAATTAAGGAAAAGGTGGTATCATGGTGGCACTTCTAACTTAACCCACTTATATACAATGGTGGCATTTCTAGCTTAGGCCACCTATTTCTAGCTTGGCCATCTGTAGGGAATATAGTACCTACATGGTGATTCACCATGGGGGCTAAAAGGTGAATCACCTCATTGGAGCCAAGTATAAAAGGGGGAGAGAGGAGGAGGAGGAGGAGGAGGAGGAGGAGGAGGGGGGCGGTCAGTAACTAGTGAGTAGGGGAAAAAAAAAAGAGGGAGGGAGGGAGGGGGGGCAATCAGTAACTAGTGAGTAGGAAAAAAAAAACAAACAAACAAACACAATAAGTCTATAAATTGCAAGAATCGAAAAGTAGAAAGAAGAAAATAGTAAGGGTCAACATTAAGGTGAGTTATATTATACCTTGAGTCGCTATTAACATATTTTATGTATGTCTTGAGTTACCATAATTTATTTTATGCAATTCATGTTTTATAAAGCTATATTAATATTTCAATTACATTGATTATTTTTTGAACTCTATTTGCTTAAATTGAAACCCATGGATATGATTTTTGAAATTATTTGACAATGGTCCTATAAATAATTATTTTTGTAAGTACCGCCACAGGAGTCACATGCCTTGGGAGACTTAAATAAACTATTGGCTTTTAATTTGTCATTTTGCGGCCTTCTGTTTGTCATGGATCTATTGACGTCTGTTTTGATTGTCAATTTGGTGACCACTGTTCTGTTCTGTATCGTGGTTATGATTATTTTGCTTATATGATTTCTGAATTAAAATTTTGTTGCTTAAATAATTTATTTATTCAAAATGAATTGTTCACTATTTTAGCCTAAATAATTATCCATAGTGACTTTTATGCCCTTATGCTCTTAGTATAATATTCTTCACTCTGTCATGTGCTATAGCTGTTATCTCCTTTCAGGTGATGAGATTTAGCGAGATCAAGATTGGACATAAATCGTAGTTTTTTTTTTTTAATTTAATTTTATTTACTACCTATAATCTTGATCAGACTGTTGTAATTAAATAAGACCCAAATAATTTTTTTTCTTTTAAATAAACTTGGTTTTTTTTTGGGTACCCATTTATGTTATTTTATTTTATCCGCTTGCGCTATTAATACATAAATTTTAAAATTATGTTTTTATTGTCGCGGCACCTAACCTTGAGTACCGAGGTTGGGTCATGATAATATCCTTCCACGATCTCATGAGTTTTGGAGTATAACGTTGGTATGTTTTATTTAAAATCAAGAAAAAAATTATTTAATAAATTTAAGATTTTCATGTCAAATCTCAAAAAGTGAAATTGATGACATATATTATAAGACTAATGGTGTAAGAGCTTGTTATTTGGAAAACTTTAAAATTTTGATAGTTAAGTGTTGAAAAGATGGTCTGGCTACATTAATCATAGGTTTAAATGAGTTAGTTTAAAATATGGTTTGATTTGGAGTTAATTTACTATTTTTCTCATAATTTGCATACTAGTTTTGCTTACAAGTTTCTTTAAAATATTTGTTTTCATGACTATTTTATTATTTAATTTGCTTACCAGTATCTCGAAAAGTCCAACATAACGCGGCTTTAGCTCTCTTGGTCTTGCAAACCAAATGACTCCTTTTGTTGGCTAGACTTTCAAGAATATAAAAAAATCTCTGACTTGAAATTATTTAATGGCAAAATATGAATCTGTTCACAACATCAAAGAGAGAATGCTTGTATCAAAATTGTAATTGTACAAAAGATGATTGTCGATTTTTTTTTTTTTTTTGGCTAAAATAATTTCTTTAACCTATGGTGATTTATAAGGTTAAAATAGTAGAAAGAGATAGAGAGAGTAGAGAGAGAAATACAAAGAAGAATAAGATTATGGTGGGTTTATATGGTAATTTTCACCAAAAAAGAGCTATATAAGTATATTGCTATAGATAACAAATCTTATTGCAAATGGCAAGAGATAGTTTTAAAACAAGCTTTCATTGTTGCTCCTAAAGAAGAGGAAGCAATAGATATAAAAGTCCCACTTTTCTTGAATTACGGTTCCTGCTGTGATGTCCTATAGGGGCTTGTCTCAATCATCTTTTGATGATTCAAACCGTTTAATTACAAGATTCGTCAAGTAGATCATTTATGTAAAAAAATCTAATTGATTAGACATTTGTAGCCCATAATAAAAGCGCATTTGTTTATAAAAAGAGTAAAATACACATACTATCCTTGCACTTTCACCAAGATCTCACTTTGGTCCATTCGCTTTCAATTGTAACAATCATCCCCTTATACTTTAAGTCAAATTCCAATCTCACCCTTCCGTCCTTCTGTCCTTCTGTTCATTAGTGAAGAGTAATGTGTGCCCTCTAAGGTTTCAGGTTTGACTCCCCTCGCCAACAAAACTCTTGGGGCCATGGATTGCAAGGACGAAATCTGTTTCAGAAGGCTTGTTCAAGCTGTATGGACTTAGTCTTTTTACGTGCAAGCTAACTCAAGATACCCTACATATCAAAAAAAAAAAAAAAAGAGTGAGATTTTAGTAAGAATGTAAGGGTGCTAATGAGATAACAAAAATGTCATAAAAGACAAATTCCGTCAACCTTGTTAATGATAAATGGATGGAAATATGAGATTGCAACTTGACTTAAAGTATAGGGAATTGACTGTTACAATTGAAAGTGAAGGAACTAAAGTGAGATTTTGATGAAAGCGCAAAGGTGTAAAGTGTAATTTATCCTTTTTAAAAAATAAACCGTTAACGAGATTTTGATAATGTTTCTAAAACAATTAATACTTGATTATGGGGCTATAAATATCCGATTAACTTAATTTTTTACATAAATGATATACTCAATGAATTGTGCAAGCAAACTTCTGTCCCACTTTTCTACCATGGCTATTCAAAACAAGTCAAGCTAGCACTCCTAATCCAAAAAGTGTAGGAAAGAAAGAAAAAAAAAATGAAATGGCAGTGGGTAGTTGTTTAAAAGACAAAGACGATGTGAGTCTTACTTTTTCATTGCAATAAAATTCTAATATGGTATTCTTGCAATAAAATTCTAACATGGTGTTTTCGCAATAAAATTCTAAAGGGTAAAGGAGGTATAAAAGAAAAATAGGACTTATTGTGAGAGTAATTCTAAAAGGTAGGATTTAATTGTCCCCCCACAAAAAATCATTGGACTTGATGGCTTTTTTTGGGAGAAAAGTAGGACTAATATGTTATTTAACCGTGCTAAAGGCCTCGAAAGAGAGCTCGAATTTGTCTCGAAAAGTTATTTCTTTTTTTTTTTTTTTTTGGGAAGGGCTTTTATGTGTACCCTAAAATCTAAACCCTAATAAAAAAAAATTCAAACCAACACAGCCCAACAAATAAATAAAATAAAATAAAATAACCAACATAGCCCAACAAATAGAAAAAAAAAAAAAAAAAAAAGTTGGGTTTGACTGATTGGGTGATAAAATTGACTGATCAGTTAGACTGCTGGTTAAAATTTGTTAATTCTATATAATTTTGTACGAGTCTTTACTATATTTTTATTTCAAATCAGAAAGACTCGGAAAGAAAAAAAACCTAAACCTTAAATCCTAAACTCTAAACCCACCCCTACACATAACCATCCTAAAAATAAATAAATAAATAAATAAATTTACAACAGCCCAACAAATAAATGAATAAAAAAAAAAATTACCACAGCCCAACAAATAAATGAATAAATAAAAACCACCAAACTAACACAACCCAACAAATAAATAAAAAATAATAATAAAAACAATCAAACCAACACAGTTTTAAAGAAAAAAAAAAACACCATTTCGAGCCACATTCGAGGCCTCAAATTCGAGGCCTCAATCTTTTTCCTATGTTATTTTTCAATATATAATTGTTTGGATTGCAAAATGACAAAATGTTGTTGCAACAAGCAAATAACTAAAAAAATTAAACGTTTGTTTTTTTAGGGAAATAACAAATTAATTGATAGTTTTCAAAAATAATTACAGATTTATAGTAAATTTAATTTATAAATTTTTTATGAATCTTTAATTATTTTTGGATATAACCACGGATTTGTAAATTCTCCTTTATTTGTTTTGAGGCTCCTAGTTCTTGTGCCCAAATAAGAGTAGACCTCTTAGCTCTCACGCTTCTCTCTCTCTCTCTCTCTCTCTCTCTCTCTCTCAATCAATCAATTCTAATCTCTCCACTCTTCTATGACCAAGAAAAAAACAACCACCAACTGCCGCACGGTCGATTGTCACTAGTTGATGCAACCCCTTCAACCACACCGGAGAATTGTTGTAGCACCAGTAACTCCATATCCACTGGAGCACTTGTCCACTACTCTGGTAAGTCCACACACTCTTTTTGTTGATCCCTCTGTCAAGCACACACACTTTAATTAAACACAACATGAATTTCTTGATAAAACAATTTATAAACATTAAAAAAAATCTTGTAATTAAGATTTAAATTTTGATTATAAAATGGATAGGCAATGAAAAGCCAAAAGCGGACTGGGTTCGGAATCGCGTGAAATTTTGTGGGTCAATAGAAAAACGTGATTTTAAGAAGGATCCGTGAAAGTATAGTATGGCTGTACAATTCTTGGATCAATGGATAGGCAATGCAAAAGCCAAAAACGGCCCAGGTTCGGAATCGAGTGAAATTTGGTGGGTCAATAGAAAACGTAATTTTAAAAAGGATCCATGATGATGTAGCATGCATAGCCGTACAATTCTTGAATCAAACGGATAGGCAATACAAAAGCCAAAAACGGGCCAGGGTCGAAATCGCGTGAAATTTGGTGGGTCAATAGAAAACGTGATTTTAAGAAGGATTCATGCTGATGTATCATGCTTGGCCGTACAATTCTTGGATCAAATGGAGAGGCAATGCAAAACTCAAAAACGGGCCAAGCTCAGAATCGTGTGAAATTTGGTGGATTAATAGAAAACATGATTTTAAGAAGGATCCATGATGATGTAGCATGCATGGCCATACAATTCTAGAATCAAATAAATAAGCAATGCAAAAGCCAAAAACAGGCCAGGCTTGGAATCGCGTGAAAATTGGTGGGTTAATAGAAAATGTGATTTTAAGAAGGATCCATGATGATGTAGCATGCATGGCCGTACAATTATTGGATCAAATGGATTGACAATGCAAAAGCCAAAAATGGTCGGGCTCAAAATCACGTGAAATTTGAGAGGTCATTAGAAAACGTGATTTTAAGAAGAATCCCTGATGTTGTAGCATGCATGGCCATACAATTCTTGGATCAAATAGATAGGCAATACAAAAGCCAAAAACGAGCCGGGCTCAGATAGAAAACGTGATTTTAAGAAGGATCCATGATAATGTAGCATGCATGACTGTACAATTCTTGGATCAAATGGACAGGCAATGCAAAAGTCAAAAACGGGTTAGGCTCGGAATCGCTTGAAATTTGATGGGTCAATAGAAAACGTGACTTTAAGAAGGATCCATTTTGATGTAGCATGCATGGCTGCACAATTCTTGGATCAAATACACAGGCAATGCAAAAGCCAAAAATGGGCTAGGCTCGGAATCACGTGAAAGTTGGTGGGCTAATAGAAAACTTGATTTTAAGAAGGATCCAAAATGATGTAGCATGCATGGCTGTTCAATTCTTGGATCAAATGGACAGGTAATGCTAAAGTTAAAAACGGGCCAGGCTCGAAATCACATGAAATTTGGTGGGTCAGTAGAAAATGTGATTTTAAGAAGGATCTATGATGATGTAACATGCATGGCCGTACAATTCTTGGATCAAATGGACATGCAATTCAAAAGCTAAAAAACAAGTTGGGCTCGAAATCGCGAGAAATTTGATGAGTCAATAGAAAAAGTGATTTTAAAAAGGATCTATGACGGCATAGCATGCATGGCCATACAATTCTTGGATGAAATGGATAGGTAATGCAGAAGAAAAAAACAGGTCAAGCTCGGAATAGCATAAAATTTGGTGGGTCAATAGATGACGTGATTTTAAGATGGATCCATGATGATGTACCATGTATGCCCGTACAATTATTGGGGCAAATGCACAGACAATGCAAAAAGCCAAAAACGGGCTGGGATCGGAATTGCATGAAATTTTGTGGGTCAATAGAAAACGTGATTTTAAGAAGGATCCATGATGATGTAGCATGAATGGCCGTACAATTCTTGGATCAAATACACAAGCAATGAAAAAGCCAAAAATGGGCTAGGCTCGGAATCGCATGAAATTTGGTGGGCCAATAGAAAACTTGATTTTAAAAAGGATCCAAGATGATGTAGCATGCATGGCTGTTCAATTCTTGGATCAAATAGATAAGTAATGCTAAAGCTAAAAACGGGTCGGGCTCGAAATCGCGGGAAATTTGGCGGGTCAATAGAAAACTTGATTTTAAGAAGGATCTATGACGATGTAACATGCATGGCCGTACAATTCTTACATCAAATGGATAGGTAATGTAGAAGCCAAAAACGGGCTGGACTCGAAATCGCTTGAAATATGGTGGGTTAATAGAAAGTGTGATTTTAAGAAAGATCCATGATGATGTAGCATGCATGGTCTTACAATTCTTAGATCAAATGGACAGGCAATGCAAAAGTCAAAAATAGGGCCGAGCTCGAAATCGCACAAAATTTGGTGAGTCAATAGAAAACGTGATTTTAAGCAAGATCTATGATGATGTAGCATGCATGGCTGTACAATTTGTGGATCAAATGGACAAGCAATGGAAAAGCCAAAAACAGGTCAGGCTCAGAATCGCATGAAATTCTGTGGTTCAATAAGAAACGTGATTTTAAGAAAGATCCACGATGATGTAGCATGCATGACTGTACAATTCTTGGATCAAACGGATAGGTAATGCGAAAGCCAAAAATGGGTCATGCTCAAAATCGCCTGAAATTTGGTAGGTCAATAGAAAACGTGATTTTAAGAAAGTTCCATGATGATGTAGCATGCATAGCCGTACAATTCCTGGATCAAATATCAAGAAATGCAAAAGCCAAAGACGGGCCAAGCTCGAAATCGCATGAAATATGGCGGGTTAATTGAAAATGTGATTTTAAGAAAGATCCAAGATGATGTAGCATGCATTGCCGTACAATTATTTGATCAAATACACAGGCAATGCAAAACCTAAAAACTGGCCAGGCTCGGAATCGCGTGTCATTTGTGGGGGTCAATAGAAAATGTGATTTTAAAAAGGATCCAGGATGATGTAGCATGCATGGCCGTACAATTCTTGGAACAAAGGGAAAAGCAATGCAAAAGCCAAAAACGAGCGGGGCTCAGAATTGCATGAAATTTGGTTGGTCAATACAAAACGTGATTTTAAGAAGGATCCATGATGATATAGCATGCATGGTCATATAATTCTTGGATCTAATGGACAGGCAATGCAAAATCCAAAAACGGGCCAAGCTCGGAATTGCATGAATTCTGGTGGGTCAATAGAAAACGTGATTTTTAGAAGAATCAATGATGATGTAGCACGGATTGCCATACAATTCTTGGATCAAATGGACAGGCAATGCAAAAGCCAAAAACAGGTTGGGCATGAAATCGTGTGAAATTTGGTGGATCAATAGAAAACGTGATTTTAAGAAGGATCCATGATGATGTAGCACCCATAGCTGTACAATTCTTGGATCAAATGTATAGGCAATGCGAAAGCCAAAAATGGGCTTGGCTCAAAATTGCGTGAAATTTGGTGGGTCAACAGAAAACGTTATTTTAAGAAGAATCCATGATGATATAGCATGCATGGCCATACAATTCTTTGATCAAATGGATAGGCAATGCAAAATCCAAAAACGGGCTGAGTTCGGAATCGCAAATAGTTTGTTGGGTCAATAGAAAACGTGATTTTAAAAAGGATCCATGATGATGTAGTACGCATGGCCGTAAAATTCTTAGATCAAACGGACAGGCAATGCAAAAGCCAAAAAATGGTCGCGCTCGGAATCACATGAAATTGGATGGGTCAATAGAAAACTTGATTTTAAGAAGGATCCATGATGATGTAATATGGATGGCCGTACAATTCAGGGATCAAACGGACAGGCAATGCAAAAGCCAAAATCAGGCCGCACTTGGAATCGCGTGAAATTTGGTGGGTCAATCGAAAACTTGATTTTAAGAAGGATCCATGATGATGTAGCATTCATGATCGTACAATTCTTGGATAAAATGGATAGGTAATGAAAAAGCCAAAAATGGGTCGGGCTCGGAATCGCGTGAAATTTTGTGTGTCTAGAGAAAACGTGATTTTAAGAAGGATCCATGATGATTTAGCATATATGGCCGTACGATTCTTGGATCAAATGGGTAGACAATGCAAAAGCCATAAACGGGTTGAGCTCGAAATCGCGTGACATTTAGTGGGTCAATAGAAATATGATTGTAAAAAGGATCCATGATGATGTTGCATGCGTAGCCGTACAATTCTTGAATCAAATGGATTGGCAATGCAAAAGTCAAAAACGGACCGGGCTCGGAATCGCGTGAAATTCGATGGGTCAATAGAAAAAATGATTTTAAGAAGGATCCATGATGATGTAGCGTGTATGGCCGTACAATTCCTAGATCAAATGGATAGGCAATACAAAAGCCAAAAACGAGCCAGGCTCAGAATAGCATGAAATTTGGTTGGTCAATCGAAAACGTGATTTTAAGCTGTATTCATGATGATGTAGCATGCATGGCCGTACAATTCTTGGATCAAATGTATAGGCAATGCAAAAGCCAAAAAGGGGTCAGGTTCATAATCGTGTGAAATTTGGTAAGTCAATAGATAACGTGATTTTAAGAAGGATCCATGATGATGTACCATGCATGGCCATACAATTCTTGGAACAAATGGATAAGCAATGCAAAAGCCAAAAATGGATGGGGCTCGAAATCGCATGAAATTCGGTGGGTCAATAGAAAACATGATTTTAATAATGATCCATGATGATATAGCATGCATGGCCATACAAGTCTTGGATCAAAAGGATATGCAATGCAAAAGCCAAGAACGAGTCGCTCTCAGAATCGCCTGAAATTCGGTGGGTCAATCGAAAACGTGATTTTAAGAAGGATCCACGATGATGTAGCATACATAGCCATACAATTCATAGATCAAATGGATAGGCAATGCAAAAGCCAAAAACGGGGCGGGCTCGTAATCGAGTAAAATTTGGTTCGTCAAATTTTAGAAGGACTCAAGATAATGTAGCAAGCATGGCCATACAATTCTTGGATCAAATGGATAGGCAATGAAAAAGTCAAAAACGGGCCGAGCTCTGAATCACGTGAATTTTGGTGCGACCATAGAAATCGTGATTTTAATAATGATCCGCGATGATGTAACATCCATGGCCATACAATTCTACAATCAAATGGATAGGAAATGCAAAAGCCAAAAAAGGGCCGGCCTTGAAATCGTGTGAAATTTTGTGGTTCCATAGAAAACGTGATCTTAAGAAGGATCCATGATGATGTAGCATGCATAGCCATACAATTATTGGATCAAATGGATTGGCAACGCAAAATTCAAAAATAGATCATGCTCGAAATCGTTTGAAATTTCGTGGGTCCATAGAAAACTTGATTTTAAGAACAATCTATTATGATTTAGCATGCATGGCTGTACAATTCTTGGATCACATGGATAGGCAATGCAAAAGCCAAAAATGGACTGGGCTTGAAAATGCATAAAATTCAGTTGCTCAATAGAAAACATGATTTGAAAAAGGATCCATGATGATGTAGCATACATGGTCATACAATTCTTGGATCAAATGGATAAGCAATGCAAAAGCCAAAAACAAACTGGGCTTTCGCATGAAATTTGGTGGGTCATTAGAAATCGGGATTTTAGAAAGAATCCATGATGATGTAGCAAGTAGGCTGTAACAACCCCGACCTTTAATTAACGTCAATTCATGATTAAGTATGCCTAATAAGTAATTAAGGGAAATTCTGAAGAAATTGCATATGTGTCACATTATTTGTGCTCATGTCTGTCTAATATAGAAATATCTGCTTGAATTCCTATTTGGTTTTGTGAATTGAAGGCCTTATCGGCATTTGATCACGAAATTGACTTGATTTATGTGTTAGTTGGAATTTTTAGAACATTATGGTAAGTTTAATAAGAATTCGATTCGAAACGATTAAATTAGAATAATTTAATGTCTATTTGATTAGTTTGATCAACAATTTAATTACCAAGCCTATATGAGGCACCATTGGTACCTCTACTTATCCTTTTTGCTTCATTTAAATACACTTTGAGCCTACACAAGTAAACAAACGTGAGAGAGGGAGAGAAAGGAGAGATTTGAGATCAACTAAAGAACTTGCTAGGAATTGAAGGATTGAACATAGAAACACAATGATCAAGCTTCTAACTCTCTTACTGACAAGCCTAGGCAAGAATTCAACCCTTGGATTGTGCAATTGTAATGTGTAGGACATAAACTCTAGAGAATTAAGTTGGTTAATGCAAGAATTGAGTTAGAATTGAAAAGAATTGAACCATATCATGCATGCATGTTCATTTCATCACAATTTGAAGTTGTTTTCAAGAATTTCCTTTTGCATGTCCTTATTTTGGCCTTGATCAAAGAATTCAATATGTTTTTTAGTTAAACACCTCACTTGATCATGTTTTGAAAGCTTTGAACTTGCACTTGTACATGCATGATGTGTAACGGTATGTTTTCACAATTTCAAGTTAGAGTTTTGATCAATTGGCATACCTTTGGGCCTTGATTTAATGAAATGATCTTCAAACCATGGTATTTTACAAGTTTTGAAATGTTTTCTGGAGTTTTGGCCCAAAAAGATGAGTTTTGAAGTGTGTAAATTGAGTTTGGAGCTTGGAGTGCAATCTGGAAATTCCAGATTCTGCACTTCCGCTCGAGCTGCAGAATCTGCGCTCGAGTGACCACTCTGTGATCTTACACTTCCGCTCAAATGACCTGAAGTCCGCTCGAGCGTGAAATGTGAGCCCCAAGAAGTTTTATGTTTTTGCAGACCGCTCTAACGGCAAGAGTTGCGCTTAAGCGAGGACCTGAGTCTCACGCTCGAGCAACCGTTAAGCATCCGTCGAGCGTGAAAATCACACAACCAGTACTTTTTCAAAGTTTGCAGATCGCTCGAGCAAAGTAAGTTGTGCTCGAGCGTCCCCTCACATGTTTGCATGTCCCCTCGAGCGAGAGAAGTTGCGCTCGAGCGCGACCTCTGTTTTCAGTAAGTTTGGTTAAAAGCCCCTAAGTGTATGTTGGCATTCGTATTGCATCCTAGGCATTCCTAGGCCATGTTTAAGACTCAATAAGAGGCTAAGACTTAGAAAAACACTAAGGATGAAACGAAAGAAGTTAAGTATCAACCGAGTGTGTGTTTCATTATGTATTTATGTTATGTGTTGATGTAGGTCACGCGCCGTAAACCGTTTGATTAGTCTGCTCTGCCTATCCGCACCCGGAGCCATCTGTGAGTAATAACTTAGTAAAGCTATGTTCAACTTTATTTAATTTCTGAATGATGAAATAAGATCTGTTTTCTGAAATATTATGTTATGTACAATGAATGATTGTTTGATTTTTGACAATGTATTCATGGCATCCTTAGCATCATGTGATATCTGTTAGCTGTTACCCGGTTTCGGAGGTTCCTTCATGGAACTTAATATGTTTGCAAACTGTTACCCGTACCGAAGGCTCCATCTTGGAGCTCAGCATGTCTATTCTCCATTACCCGGATCCGGAGGTTCCTTTATGGAACTGGTTACTCATAACCACCATCTGTTCTGTATCTGCTCTGTTAGCGCTAATGGATGTACCATGTATGATTAAGCATGAATTCTAAATTCTGTATATGATATGAATATGAATATGTATATAAATCTGCTTATAAATCTGAATTCTGATTTCTGAATCTGATATGGACATCATTCATTAAAACTCTTTACTCTGTTATATTCACTGTACTCCCGCTCACTATTTATAGTATGTATGTAGGTGAGCAAGCGCGTGACCAAGCCTAAGCTGCTTTGAAATTATTAAAAAATTACAAAAATATTAAAAAAGAATCAACCATAATTTTAAAAAAAACAATATTAAAAAAAATTGTTGTAAAATTTTTTAGTAAAGCAAAAATATTAAAAAAGACATTTTAAAATTCATTTACCGCGTTGGTGTTCTAAAAAACCAACCATAATAGTACGTGGGATTGTACGTGAGAAAATTAATAGTTGGATAACTCTACTCTTGTTGGAGTGGAAATAACAACCATTTTAAAATTCATGTACCCCGTTGGTGTTCTACAAAAGCGACCATAATTTTAAAAAACATCCCCAAAAAAGTTATTTTTGTTGTAACATATTATAATATTTCAGTAAAACAAATATAATAAAAAATTAAAAATAAAACATTTTAACATTCATCTACCCAGTTGGTGTTTTGCAAAATCAACCATAATTTGTAAAAAAATATTACAAATATTATTGTTGTAACATATTAAAATATTTCAGTAAACCAAAAAAAAAAAAACCAGTTTGGTATTCATCTAGCCGTTGGTATTCTACAAAATCAACCATAATTTTTTTTTTAAAAAAAAAATTGTTGTAAAATATTAAAATATTTCAGTAAAAAAAAATTATTAAAAAAAAACATTTAAAATTTTAGTTGACTCAATTGGTGTTCTACAAAATCAACCATAATTTTTTTAAAAAAATATAAAATAATAATAATTTGGTGTAAAATATTAAAATATTTCAGTAAAAAAAAATTATTTAAAAAAAAATCATTTTAAAATTTTAGTTGACTCAATTGGAGTTCTACAAAATCAACCATAATTTTTAAAATAATATAAAAATAATAATTTTGTTGTAAAATATTAAAATATTTCAATAAAACAAAATTATTAAATAAAAAAACCATTTTAAAATTCATCTACCCGTTGGTGTTCTACAAAATCAACCATAATTTTTAAAAAAAATATAAACAAAATAATTTTGTTGAAAAATATTAAAATATTTCAGTAAAACAAAATTATTTAAAAAAAAAAAAAACACTAGTTGGTTAGCAGTGTTTTTCAATAACTGTTATTTTAAAAAAAAAAATCAGTTTGGTTATAGCTATTAATTTTTTTTTTGTTAATAATTAATTTTTCAATTAAATTTTAAGAACAGTTTGATTAACAGTATTTTTTTTGTTAATAAATATTTTTTGAATTGAAATTTGAAAAGAGTTGGTTATGAAAAAAAAAATGAAATAAAAACAAACTAAAATAAACAGGTAGGTGCATCATTTAAAAATAAAAACAGATATCAGTAAATTATACGAAAAAAAAAATACAAAAACAAAATATAACGACAAATGGTGCTTACATCCATGAACCAAAAAATTAAGAAAAAAATAAAAGGAAACAAACAAATAAGAACAAAAAGTACGAGTACATCTGCAACACAACTAAAAACCATAATATACGTCAACTATTTAATCGCTCATCGAAACAAATTAAACGTCATTGTTAGGTAGTGGTGGTGGTGGTGGTGGTGGTGGTGGTGGAGGGAAGTAGTGATGGTAGACTTGAGTCACTCAATGGTCAATCTGATCAATACGGTTTCTTATAACTTCATCACGTCTTTCAATGTCAACATGAAACTCACCAAATTGTTGAATTAGTGAGTTCTGAGCAGCGACAAATGCATCGAACCGGTTACCCAATGCATTGAACTAATTCTCCATTTGTTGTTCCTATTGTACGCGATGATTATGTCGTTCTTGTTCCAGCGCCAAATAATCAGTCCAGTATTGGGGTTGTTGATTTTGTGGCATGGCATTGTCATTGGGGTCTTCGGGATCATCAGCTATTAGTGCATTTGCAATATTAATAAATCCCAATAAGTTGTCAGCGCCACCAACTCGGGTTAGTGTATACTTTAAAATTGGTGAAGAAATTTTCACATCTACTTCATTTACAAGGCTGACATGATGAGTTTTGAAAATTTTGGTTAGCAGAGCTCCAAAAGGTAGTGACCGGCCACTGAGAGTACCAAGATTTGCAACCATCATTTCCTTCAGTAATATGTAGCATAAATCTAATGTTTGTCCAACTTCAAAACAATATAACAAATAAACATTATAAAATGGAACAACATCAAAATGTTCTTTTTTGGGAGTGACATTTTCGACTATCCATCGATGAAGAATATGAAGGTGGGGTTTTATTTGTCGTGCTTGTAAATTAGTGCCAGTAAATCGGTTCTCACAATTGTAGTATAAACCTTACTTACATCACCAACCATATTAACTAGATCAGCCTCACTTTGAAAATGACTTTGCAAATCCCCTGACTGAACTCCAATAATTTGTGCCAAAGTGTGAGGGTTCAGTGTGATTAGTTTACTTTTCACGTAAAATGTCAAACTATTCTCTCCAATTGCTCCATCAGTAGGTCGTAAGGGAAGATAAAATAAATACATAGGACTGGATATACCTTTTGTGGCAAAAAAATAGCCATCTCATCATCTCCAGTCTGCCAACCAACAAAAGATCGTATTGAGAAGGTAGATTTACCCTTCTTCCGGTAACAATTGGTCAGTTGGCAAAATTTGGATAAACTTGTTCATGATTATACGTAAGAAAATCAATAGTTGGATAAATCTGCTCTTGTTGGCGGGGTGGAGGGTTAGAGGTTTGCCCACGTTCTGGTCTGGCTCTTTTTGTTCTCAACATGACTTATGAACGTAAAAAAAAAAAAAAGCAAAAGGTAACAAAAATGTATCGCAAAATGTATGAAAATTGTGTGCAAAAGGTAAGCAACAGACAGCCAAAGCTTAGCCTGGGTTCAAACTTGCTGGAAGCTGGAACAAGCGAGGCCGGGTGACCTGCCGGATGACCCACCGGTTGACCGCCAAGTCGACCTGTTTGCTGCACTGTTCGGCTTAGTTCTACAGCTCTGAAATTGTGAACAGATCTGAAGGAACCTTTGATCAAAGCTTTTCGTCTTTTGTTTTACACGGATATGAATTGTAAAAATATAGACTGAATTTTTAAAATTAATTAATTGTGAAATTAATTGAGGTAGGTGGTGGAGGAGGTGGTTGTATGGTTCGGGTATTAACACTATTTTGATACTATTTGAATAATGAATGTCAATGAAAATGGTGAAGAAGTTGGTGAAGAAAGTGTGAAGTAATGAAATTGTTGGAATGAAGATGGTGTTGCTGAAAGTTGTGAAGTGAAATTGTGGTTAGGAGAGTGATATAAAGAGCTTCGGTCAAACAAATGGTAAAAACATACTGCTGATTTTGTGGTTTTTTTTTTTTTTTTTTCTTTTATCAAAGCTGACCAACTGAAGTTTTGCAGAGGGCTGATGGCTCTGTAGAATATGAGTTAAATTACCATGTTGTCCTTTTTATTTTTTTTCTAACATATGAATTTAGTATTCATTGAAAGATGGGTAATGTGGTGATTTCAATGTCAAACCCATCCCACACTAACATTATTGATGGCACTTCCACTTCACGGGTCTCTCTTTCACGGGTGCAATTGACAATGAAATGGACAGGTGAGTACAATAATGAAGGTGAAAATAATGGTATAGGTTTACGGATTTTTTATGAAAGTGACAAAATTTAACAAATGAAAAATGTTTAGGTAGTTTGGTAACGTTTATATTTTTTATTTTCTATTTACAAAAATTTATTAATTATTTATTTATTTTTAAAAAATATAAATTACAAACGCGTTTGGTTTGAATATAATTTTATTGTCTAAATTTATACACATAAACAAAAAAAATATGTTTCTTCAGTTCTAAAATATTTATATTTATTTTTTATTATTTTATGACAATGGGATCATACACATTATAATTGAAAAAAAAATAATTATAAAAATAAATTGGGAAAATTAATTTTTAAAAAAATAATTGAAAAAAAAAAACAAACGAAAAACATTAATTGCAATAAAAATTATTTCAAAAAAAAATTATTTGGAAAAAAAAATCAATTGAAATGAAAAAATTAATTGAAAAAAAAGTAATTGAAAAAATTAATTTAAAAAAAAATTTTGAAAAAACAAATTAATTGAAAAAATTATTTCAAAAATAAATTAATTGAAAAAAAAAATTATTAATTCATTTCTGAATTGAATTTTAAAAAGAGTTTGGTTATGAACGTTGATCAAAAATTTCAATTGATGAGTGGTGCTTGATTATAATTTATAACTTTTTGAATTAAGTTTTGAAAACTCATAAAAAAAACTCATAACCAAACAAATTTTCTTATTTCACATGTCACATCAAACTTTCAAAACTCAATTCCACATTTAATTCAAAACTCAATTCAACACTCTATTCAAAAACCATAACCAAACAAATTTTCTACACTCAAATCATAATTACAAAACTCACAAATTTAAAATATAATTTTTACTCTCAAATTATATTTAAAAAATTCTACCAAACGCAACATTGATATTTCTTGAGATCTTTGCTTTGCCAATTGCTTCCGGAGTACAGCCAGATTGATGTTTCTGATGTTGTTTGTTTGCTCTCAACAAAGCAAGTTTCGCTAGCAAAAGCATTCCTTGAAACAATACTACATATAGAAGAAATCTTGACGTAGTCATTTACCATTGATAACTAATCATCTTCATCGCTTTCGTAGTTTTGACATAGAGCCAATAAGGCGTATCTTAGGCCCCAAAATTTTTGCCAAAAAATAGGGTTTTAAATTTAATAAAATATTATAGGTCTAGTAAGGATCAATTTAAAGGGTCTTAAATATTTTATTGGATCCATGTATGATTTAACCCATACTTATTTATAAGTATAATTTGACCCATATTTATTAAAATGAAAATATATATTAAAAAAAAAGTATTTGAACTCAAGAAGAACAATACATACAATATATTGGTCCTAATTTTTATTTTTACTTTTACCTTTGTTATCTATTAGATTTTAATGAAATAAATAATTTTGTCCTAATTTTTTTACCCAAGTCTTTATTAATTTTAATTGAATAATTTTTTCCTAATTTTTTTGTCCTAATTTTGTTTTATTAAATTATTTTGTTTATAATTTTAATAATTATGTGTAAGTAAATTTTTTATGATTACAAACAAATAAAAAAATTGTATCTTATCATTTTATTTATGAATTTTTTTTTTTCAATGTAAAAAAGGCGCCTATTTTCAAAATTCGCTTTAAACCCCCTAAATCTCAATCTCAGTGCTCCTCATGTTTTGCCGGTCCATTGTTGTTGGAGGCTACTGATGGTTTACTAACAAGAGAAACTCTGACTGACGGAGACTTGAAAATGAATTTACCTGGTGCCCAGAAATTCATAGGGCCCATTTGGCACTGTTCTCATTATTTTTGGTTTTTAATTTTTCTTTTTTTTTTTTAAGTAATGGAAATACAAAAACAAAATTATTTGCATGTTATTTTCATTGAAGTCAAAATTTTGAGAACTCAAATAAAATAAAATAAAATAAAATAAACAGTTCCTAAAAATGGGGCGTTTTTCAAGAAAATTCTTACTAAACATGTTTCTAGTATCGTTTTTATTTTTTCAGTTTTTTAGAACATTACCAAATGGGCCCTAAAAATTTGTTTGCTTTGAGAAAAAAAAAATCCTACCCTTTTAAGAGTTCAAAAAAAAGACTTCCCATTTAGGAATGCCCACGCACACGCAAGAAAGGGAAAGGTGAATGGGGCTTGGAACAAAGAGCAACTAATTATTTACGTGCCCTTAAAAGTTCTAGAGAACGTATCACATCACTATAGCAGTTTGTCACAGCCTTGGTAATTTCCAAGCACTCTGTGCGGCACTTAAACAATCTCAAGCCTCACTTAATGATGCTAAGTCAGCCTTAACTCACAAACTTAGAAGAAAGACAAGTAAAAAGACAATAAGAGTTTGAGAGAATGCCTTTTGTATTTCACTTTGAGAATGCTTTAGAATTCTTGGATGGATTAGAGCAAATGAGCTCCTCTCCTATTTATAGGCTCCCTATGAGCATTCTAGAACTCCCAAGAAAATGTCATGTAGAAGCTTTCCATGGAAGCCTTCTTTACAAGCTACAAAAATGTTCTAGAATGCCTTCTAGAACTATCTATACAAATATCTAATTATATATACAAGTGTATATGTTTTTGAATTCCCTAGGTTCTTCTAGAATTCTTCATAGTTTGCTAGGGTCTCTTTCTTTCATGCTCCCCTTTGGATATTTTGGAGAATTCCGTAGGGGCGTGACAGGTTGCTAACTTGCTACAGATGCATAGTAAGGGATAACAGACAACAATCAATCAAATGGAACTTTGCAAACATTAAAAAAACAGAATCTAAGAATTATTTGGACCAACTTAACAACCTTCATTCTTTGAATTGTAACTTGTTTTCGTCAGATAATCTGTTGGCTAAGTGGGAAATTCTTCAGAAACCTATTAGTGGGAAGTTCTTCAGAAACCTTTCTCCTCTGCACAAGAAACATAATGAACTTAGTAACAAATGCATAGAATTCATAAAGTTAAATGATTTATTCATTTTTTGTATCAGGTACTACAGTATTTTCATTGTAAACACCAACTATGATTTCCGTGAGTGCTCCTTGAATGTGTACGATAGACCCTTACTTGGAAGCATGAAAAGAAATGTGGGTGTGGGGAGAGGAGGCAGGGGCAGAAGAAAGAGTGTCTGCCAACCTAGATTTATAAGTTTAGGAGCAGAAGTATGTATGCTGCATCAGTTTATGGCATAAAAGAAGTGTCCAATATATTCAGCTTTCAATAAAGTATCACATCATTTCTGCTAATAGCAACATGCACAGGGTTAACTAGCAATTGATACAGAAGAATCAAATTTGCTATCATCAGGTTCCTTTCACATGTATTGTAGAAAATTTGAAATTTCAAATCTTCCTTATGCTGAAATTAATGCCTAGACTTTTCCTCTATGCCATCCTGTTGTGTGTTTTTAAAAACAAATTTAGCCCAAGACTAACATAACCTTAAAGCCTACATTTAAAAGTTTAGCAAGGGACATGGCACAAATAAAATGAATCCATCATAAAGCGTAATTATCAAAATGTTACAATTTGTGAATTGAATCTTACAATTCAGATAGTTTGAACACCATTTTCAATATGAATCACTCGTTGAATCTCATATCATAGAGATGACACGTGAAACTATGTGACATAAAATAATTTCACGATTAGTATAGATCATAAAACCAAATTATTAGTAAAGGATCATACTTTTGAATTATTGTTTGATGTTTCAGCGTTGTCAATTGAAATCGGAGATAAATCTTCATCATCATCAAGAATATCATCATCGATCCTGCGAACGACCTCTCTTGGTGCCTGAGAAAGAATTTTGATACCAAGTAAATCTCACAAGTACAAACTACCAGAAAACAGGGGCAGCAATATGGCAAAGTAGCAGTAGTTTGACAATGATATACTCACTCCAAATAATGATTTTATGAGTGCTTCATCCTCTTCTTCCAACTTCTTTTCCTGTTGACAAAAAAAATCCCAGGACGTAGTAAGAACTGATGGTGATAAAATAGTATCCAAATTCACATGTTTTGAGTTCCTATGCTGCCTTGACAAATTCACACTGCAGCTATGATGTGGTCAAATAGCTATACCTCTAGATGATTTGTTATGACATCAATTGGTCCAACAATTTAAAGTATAGAAATACTGAAGCTCAAATTCCAGCAAAATTATAGTTTGCTTTTGAATTCAAGCCCCATCAAATTCTCGTCAGATCAATACAGCCAGTGCCTAGCCTTAACACTGAACAGATTTTAGGTAGGCATGCCAAACCAGCCATTTAACTAACTTATCTCAAAAGAAGAAAAAGAGACATTCAAAGACTTTAATATATATATATATCTAGAACTTATTACTTGTGTTAATTTTCAGTTCAATGAGTTAAGGAGGCAACCTGAATCAAAACCTATTATGTTCAAAAGTGAGTAGAAGATTACTTGAATGCAGCCCATCCAAAAAAAAGGTCAAACTACATGCTTACTTCAGGCAGTTCTGCAGGTATAAAATAGTATTGCCAGCTAAACATAAATTCAATCCCACATTAGATACTGCTGCTACCATTCACATAAATCTAGTACATCACAAAAGTGACCAAAATGGCAATTGGGCTTCATTGTTCAAGGCCTACACAAAATGTATTTACACCCAAAAGGTTGAAATAATGAACTAGCATAAATGACCTTACCTTTTCCTCAGCTGAACGCTGCAAGATCTCCAGCATTGCATCTACACTGATAGTTGCTTGTCTTGACTGAAAAAGCAGAAAGAAGACTTGTTTTAGTATGCTTAAAATATAAATTCAAGTTCACATCTGAGTAAAATGAATAAACAACAAACTTTCACACACTCGGCTAATGATCCCATATGTCAGGCAAATTGACATTTTAACCCAAAATAAGTTTACCAACCTATGAAGTTAATAAGGCCATGAATTCAGTAGCTGAATCATTAAGTTATTCTCAATACATCTAGAATTCCAGCCTCGGCCCTGCCTGACTCTATTGGGTATGAGTTGGGGTTAATCGGGGTTGGGGATTAATAAAACTAATCTGGTCAAGGTCGGAAATAGGGCATCCCCTCCCTGAACCCCCAAATTTTTTATATATTGATTATCAACATACCCCCTTAATATATGTTTATTGTGTTCACTACGTATTAGTTATTTGACTAAGCAAGTACCCTCATGGACTTCACTTCATCCAGGGCAGCAAGGATGTCCTTATCTCTTTTTGAATCCAAGGTTCTATTCTCCAAGGATTTCATTGCATCTCCCATCTCTTCAGTTTCCCTTTTTTGTTTTTCCTTATCCGCTTCCTGACAAAGAGAGCAATGTACAAATTATATAAGAAGCCAACATCAAATCACGATTGCAACGAAGTAAGGAGATCTAAAGATGAAATAGAAAGCTCTATATGGCATGCTAACTTAATACCTCATCCTTTGCATGCCAAGGTTCGAAATTCCGTGATGCACCCGACTCAACAACATAGTCTGAATTTTGTGGGTCGGTCTTTATTGTTAACTCAGCAGAGCACTTAGTGCATTTGAAATAAAACCTGAATATTCGGATCCCCAAGTATGTCTGCAAATAGTTTTAACATTTCAGTAAGTTCACTGAACAATAGTAATACACATCTCATAATCAAAGTCTGAAAAGGATGTATTTTACCGATCACAGAAATAAGGATAAATAGAGTGAAGATAACAATATTATAAGCATAACAAGGGTATCCATCTTTCAAACAGCTTAATGTTGATATTCATCCAATGTCACCTCATGCTTTTACATAGAATATGTTCAGTCAGGACATCACTTCATCAGGTTAATCCCTATGTGAAAGTAGAAAAGATAAGGTAGATGGTAAAAATCTGGCATCTAGAACAGTAGTAGATTTGTAGTGACAGTACTGGGGGTACATTGAATCCACATAAAAATATGGTTGCTCTACTTAGAAAGTGTCTCTAGATTTATGATCAATAGTTGCCTTTTTACACAACTTGTGTTAATCCTCTAACCTCAATTGGAGACATCTACCATTTGTCACTAGTTAGGAAATAATAGGTGACCCACAGAAACAGGGGAAGAATAATAACTTCTAATAAAGACAAAACAGAGGGAGATCCCCCCCCCCCCCCTTTCTTTTTCTAGAAAAAAAATAATGACTTTCTAGTTCATATGTAAAAACAAGTTGAAAAACACAAGAAGTTATGCAGACATTCTCATCAGTTAGAAATCGTGGTAGTTATGCACAACAACATTCTCTTTGGATAAAAACCTACAAAATAGTTTAAGGCCTAGATAATTAGTCCTTATCTAACATCAAATTAATTTTAAAAAAAAATCTAAGTGACTATAAACTAATTAAAATGGTTTTCCTTATCAATAATAAGCAGATTGATTTTCGATGTCAAAAACATGTATTTAAAAAATAAAGAAAAATAATCATCACAATACCAAGAGATACCATTCCAAAAGGTTAACAATCAACCAAATGTTAAAACAAGTAACCTGTCCCATAGAAACTAGTTTTGTAAACATCATAATTTAACTTAAAAATTAGAAAGATCATAAAACACATCATATCCCACTATACATTACATATGAGGAACCTATGACTAGAACGCTTGATATGCACAATCACCAGCATGGAACCAGGCCCTAAAACATGCATTAACTAATAGCTATTTTGTTTTCTTATTATTCACTATGTGCTCATACCACAAGGGTGTAGTCTGATCAATGTGTCTAGGTGATTAAACACATACCACCAGTAAAAGCTGATGTACACAAATCTTTTGGTTCTCTACAAGTCCCATGGATAAAGCCCGAGCTATGAATAACATCCAAAAAGTACACTTTCCTTCACAAAAAACTGTTGCCTCAATTACATGCCAACAATATTTGAGTTCTACTAGTATACCCAAAATTCCTAGCAATCAATCATTCTAAAACAAAGGCATAAATTTAGCAGGACTAATAGTGAGGGATTAATAGTCCATGAGATTAGCGTAGGATTGGTTATCTAGCACAGTTAGTGAGATACATAATTCCCTCTTGTCCACGTTTATTTTGCAATAGATATGGAAATATATAATCCCAATTATATATATGTTTTGCATTATTAGTGGTAGGATTAAAAAATCCATCAATTTTGTTGAATAAAATGGACATTGAAATCTAATCCGAATAAAATTTGCAACCAAACAGTGTAATGTGAGTCTTATGAATTAATAATCCCAATCAGGGATGGAACTGTATAGGGACGGGCACCTCCCAAGTTTTGGAATATTCAAATACTACCCTTATATTTCATGATTATTATAATATATAATGAGATTATTTATAAAATATATAATGAGATTATTTATAAAATATATAATGAGATGATACCTATTTTATAAAATCACTCACTAATTTTTTATTTTATCAATATTTTATAATATATAATGAGATGATTTTTAACTATTTTAAATTATAAAATGACTGTTTAGATTTATTTAATTTCATCCTTGTGAAATTCTGTTTTCACAATGTTTGTATAAAAATTATTTTTAATTAGTCATGTACCAAAAAGTCAAATCTTTTTATATACACACCTTCCCCAACCCCCCCCCCCCCCCCCAAATCAACATTTCTGGTTCCGCTCTTGATCCCAATCCTAGGCAATAGTCTGCCCAACCAAACAGATATATCAAAAAAGCACAGGTAGATAACGATACAAATACACAATACACAATATGTAGAGTCTCCAATTTAGAGAATTATAAAAAATAAAAATAAAACCTCTCAGATAGTGTAATCAAGGACTATGAAAAAGATTAACAATTAACAATTACGAATAAACAGACACACACACACATATATATCTATATGTATACCTTGCAGATGACTTCTTCCTTGCGGGAGTTGAACTTGGTACCTTTGTAGATGTAATTGCTGCAGGTGCTGCAGCGAATGCTCATGGGAAGCATCATCCGCACCTTCATCTGCTGGTGCTTCGGCTGCCTCCGCCTCGTAATCTTCACCGGATCAAAGTCCGACGGGTAGTACTTGTTCAACACCTTCCTTTCTCCCATCTCTCCTTACCAAAACTACTAACAACAAAAAAAAAAGTTGATAGATCAATAAATTTGCTTCAAATTCAACTGTCACACACACAATTTTAAGTTATTGTTACTTGAAAATTGAGAGTTTATCTTTATTAATTCTTTATTTCTTCATTAAGAATGATTCATAAAAAAATATCTAAAAAATAGAAAAGGTAAACGATCAAATAGAAAAGGTAAACGATCAACTCAGAGACGAAGAATCTCACGCTACACAGAGACGAAGAATCTCAAAAGAAACCATTGACAAAGATTCTCAGAGGCCGATTTCTCGTAAACGATCAACTTAATATACAGAGAGAGGTATCTGAATAATCTATCTAGAGAGAGAGAGAGATACCTCAGTGTAGATCGATTGGCGTTCAATGTAGATCGATCGCCGTTTAGTGTAGATCGTCGGTCAGAGGTTCAGTGTAGACCGTCGGACAATGGGTAGGGGGGAGAGAGAGAGAGAGTGTGTGTGTGTGTCTCTGCGTGCGTTGTGTTTTTTTCTGTTGAGTCTGTGAAGAAATTAGGGTAAACTGAAAGAAAGGGGCCTGAGGCGTAAAAAAAATTTGGGAAAAAAAAAAAAAAGAAGTTAAGGGCGGGTCGGGTTTGTTTGGGTATGGTGTGGATCATCTGCCACCCGACCCGAACCCAAGAAAATTGAAAATTTGAGCCAACACTCATCCGCCACATGTCACGCATCCATTCATTACTGGTCGGGTCGGGCGGTTTTGACAAATCGGTGGATCCGCTACACAACCCTACTAAGGAGATAAAAACTCTGTGAATTCGAGAATAACAATTGCAATACCTAAAATTAGGATTTGGTTTGAACTTTTGTAAGTTCTACATAGCACAATCCTTGTTGGAGTCTAACTCTTCTTTGTAGAACAGTGATGCTACATGCATCAATTAGTGTACTAACTAGTGTAGTAACACTAGTTATGACATTATTATTGACCCCACTCATTAATTATATTACAAATACCAAAAACCTTTTAAATTATGTCACATCATCAATTGGTACATTAATTAGTATACTAATTGATATATATAGCATTATTCTTTGTAGAAACCTCCTTGAAATCACATTCCTAAAAGATAATGTATATCCTTTAACATCCTCCTTACAAGCTACGTGAGATATCACAACTCTTTGGACGGCTTCCCACCAAGCATCTAAACTACTCTACTTTGTCTGCCACTAACTTAGCCTTGCAACATGCAACACTGTGCAGAGTTTGCACGACGCACCACCATGTTGACATTGCGCGATTCTCTTTCTAGCTCGGTCAAAGTTTCCTCTCAATTTTTGTTTGACCGTCTTCCCTTGTATCTCGGTCAAAGCATTGGCCACCTCTAAGAAGTAGCTAGGTCAAAGAATCTAGGCATTTACTGGTCCTGTCAAACATCTTTGACCAACCTGACCTCTGCTCGGCCCATCACACAACCCAAACCTTAAAGCCACTTCCAACTACTTCGACCCAATTTGGCTATACAAATTACTCTTTCAATAAGTAAAGAAGAAAATTGATCATAACTAAAAAAAAAATGGCATGACTGATGGTGTATATGGCGCATCCTTTTTAAAGGTGTGTAGGTTAGAATTTCCTTTTTCAAAAACAGTCCGTAGATGAGTTTTTCTTTATTTTTAGTAGAAAAAAAATGGGGGATTGACCAATAATAAATCTTATATTTTGGATTTGTGGGTCATATAGTTTTTTTTTTTTTATTTAGTTCTTTTGAATATGTAATTACTTATTTGCCCATCATATTGGAATGTTACATTTGAAAAAAGAATAAATGGAAATTTTTTTAGTGTGTTACATCATACCCGTCATATTGTATGTCATATCATACCCACCACATTGGAGTTTCGCATTTGAAAAAAGTATACTAAAGTGTTATTTGGTGTGTCACATCATATCCACCACTAAGGGTGTGCGCGGTGCGATTCGAGCAGTTTAAGAGTAAAATTATAATGCAAATGGCGGTTTGGCAAATTGGCAGTTTGGTAAATTGTGGTTTGGGCGGTTTGAAGTGGACTAGAGGATTGAAAAATATTCTTAAGCAATTATCAAGCATTTACATAATATATAATATTAATTTGCATAATATTTTTCATATATAACACAAACTAATTTTACATTATATTTTTCATACATATAACTACTAATTTGTAACAAATTTCACATCTTAAACCTCTCTCACACTCATTTTACTTTGATATTTCATTAGAGGTTAAAAAATATATATGTATTAACTATAGTAGAACAAAGCGGTTTCGAAAGTGAATTATAAATTTTAAAATTCAAACTGCAGTAAGCGGATAGAACGGTGCGAATCGATGCAATTTTAGTGGATTGGGCGGTATTTTGCACAACCCTGCCCGCCACATTGGATTGTCACATTTGAAAAAAGTACACTAAGGAGTTATTTAGTGTGTCACATTATATTACATTGGAGTGTCATATTTAAAAAAAGTGTACTAAATTTTTTTTAGTGTGTCACATCATACTTGTCACATTAGAATGTCACATCATATTTGTTACATTAATGAAAGGGTATAGTCATCCATCAAAAAACTACCATAACAAAAAACAGGATCATACAAAAAGAAACTCTCTACTAATAGGACTTAACAGATTAATAGAAAAAACTTGAAACTAATTAGAGTTTTTGTTTGTGAGATGAGATTCATTGGTAAATATTTTAATCAATTTTTTATATTTTTTAAATGTACTTAATCAAGATGAATTTTAAAAATAAAATAAATGGATTAAAATATTTAAAAAAATGGTGAAAATTTCAACACAAATCTGTGGTCATTTTTGTTCTAATTTTTATTATTTTTAATAAAAAAATTTCATATTTTAGTTATACTTTTTTACTTTATAGATATTTCTAGTTTTGATGTATGTATAAAATATAAAAATTGATTAAAATATAAAAAAATATATGAAAATCCATTTAAAATTAATTTCTGAAAATTATAAACCATTCAAAATCAAAGGAATAACTTGTTATGATACTTGATGAACTGATGGATAAAAAACTTTATCCATATATTTTCAAAATCATTATGCTTTTAAATTTTAGTTCATCTAAAATGATTGAGTAATGTTATATAAATAAATAAAAAATTGGGTAATCGGGTGAAAAATCCAATTCTGTATTTTCCCCTCATTATTTTAGCATGTCCATAAGGACAAGCCTTTGTGAAATGACAAAAATACCATGTATATATATACATGGTTCTCAAATCAAAACCCTGACCAAACTATTTTCTCTCTCATTTCTCCCTCTCTCTCCGCATGCCTCTCACACACACACACAATCTCTCTCTCTCTCTCTCTCTCTCTCTCTCTCTCTCTCTCTCTCTCTCTCTCCTTTTACGACAACGCGCTCTCTCTCTAACTCTCACTCATCGTCGTCACCACTTTCACTGCCAACCACCACCACAGCTACTAAACATGGCCACCACCACAGAAATACTTACAATCCATGAAACCAGTAGAGAATGTATTTGATTGAGATCTATGATTCAACATATTAGGGAAAAGTGTGGAATGTCTGCAATCAAAGAAATCCCGACAATATTATTTGAAGATTTAATGTTTCATGCATTATATAGATCAAAGGAGGCTATATAAAAATAAAAAATAAAATCGAACTAAGCATATTTCTCCAAAATTCGTTTATACCCGCAAGCTTCATTAGAGCGGAGATATTTATGTTCAGCAATAAGGTCAAGTGAAAATCTGGAAAATTTATTCACAAAGGCACTACCACTGATAGCGTTCATGATGATAGTACATCTCATTGGAATGTATTGACTCAAATATCAATTATGCAACATTGAGAGGAAGTCATTAGATTAAATATTCCCGACAATATTATTTGAAGATATAATGTTTCATGCATTACACCGATCAAAGGAAGCTATATAAAAATAAAAATAAAAATCGAACTAAGCATATTTCTCCAAAATTCTTTTATACCCGCAAGCTTTAATAGAGCGGAGATATTTATGTTTAGCAATAAGGTCAAGTGAAAATCTGGCAAATTTATTCACAAAGGCACTACCACTGACAACGTTCATGATGATGGTACATCTCATTGGAATGCGTCGACTTAACTATCAATTATGCAACATTGAGAGGAAGTCATTAGATTAAAGATTTTTTCCTTCAACTAAGGGTTTTTTCCATAATGTTTTCCTTAGTAAGGTTTTAACGAGGCAATCTGAAAGTATCCAACATCACCCCATGAAACACAAGAATATTACACTCTTTTTCCTTCACCTAATTTTTTTTGGTTTTTTCCATAATGTTTTCCTTAGTAAGGTTTTAATGAGGCAATCTGAAAGTATCCAACATCACCCTATGAAACACAAGAATATTATACTCTTTTTCCCTCACACACACACATATATATATATATATATATTTTCACTGAGTTTTTCCTTAGCAAGATTTTAACAATGCATATTTTTGTGTATGGTCATCTAAGGAGGAGTGTTATGAATGCAAGATTGGCTTGGTGGATGACCACCGCCTTACCGACTTGCCTCACCAATCATGATTTAATGCTAATGGCAACTTAGACACTATAGTCTTATATATTTGCAAATCTAGTCCTTGGAACTACTACTATAAATATAAGCTTTTAGTTCTCAGTTGTGATATAGATAGAAGTGAAGGGAAGAAAGAGAGATATAAGAGATTGTAGATAAATGTATGAGTGGGCTGTTTAATAAATAATCTTGGTTGGTCCTGAAGATCAATCCTTAAAGGTTTATAAAGAATAAAATATATGTTTCTAAAGAACTTATTTCTTTATATTTGGTGTTATGTTTTTTCTTTATGCTCTTGAATATCTCTTGTCAACAATTTTTTAATTTTATAACAATATAGACATAATTTTATTTATTTTTATAAATAAATGGATGATTTTCATGAATAGATTTCACAATAGTTTATGTTGTTAGCAAAAAAGTTTGTAAAAATTATATTTATTTGAAATCAGATGATAAAAAGCAAGGACGCAATGCATCTTTAATCCTTGACAACATGATTGTCCTCAAGCAATGGTTGAATATCTTTATACTGTAAAATTAAATCACATAGCAAAAGGTTAGGATCATTCAAAATCATATTTCATGGCGATCTAAATTCCTGAGGTTGAAATCAACATATCCATCCTATCCGAGATGGTCCACCAGTGAATAAACTTGGCTGAGGTATTAACCTAATGACTCCCTTAAAAATAAAAAATAAAAAAACCTTAATTACCCTAGCTAGATTAGCAGATAAGATAGATCAATGGTAGAAAAAAAAAAACTTTTGAAGACAAGCTCAACTGATATATTACCTGTAAGAACCCGAATATACAAATAAAATAAATAATTAAATAATAATAATATTACAATCTCAAATATTTTGATGGTGAATCCTAAAGTACAAATTAAATATTTGGAGGGTCTTTCAATTAATTTTAAAACCTAAAATAAATTTACGGTGAAAGTCTTTAATTTAGAGGCAAGATTTATTATAAAAAAAAAAAAAATTTAGAGAAGAGGGTGTGACTTGAACTCTAGACCATAAAATTAATAAATAAAGTTCTTACCATTTGAGTTGCATATAACTTGTACATATATTTAATATATTTATCTATTTATTTGACCTACACATGCTTTAGGTGTACCCAACCACTAGTATAAAATAAAATAAACACAAACCCTACCCCCTTATTTGTTCACAACACTAGCAGCCCTAGCAGCCAGCCGTGGGTTTATGAAGGAAAGAGAGGGGTTTTTCAATCATCAAGATTATTGTTGTAGCCAAGAAGGAGAGCTTTGGGTGTGTTGTGCTATGTGGCCTCTTAGGTTTTCTTCTCTTCTTTCTTTGTTCTTTATCATTATACTATTGTTATTTAATTCATTGATGGAGAGATTGTAGGTGTATGTATTTTGTGTATATATATATGCTGTTAAGAAATTTGTGGGGTTAAATTGATGTATAAAGAATGGGTGTAATTCTTAGTCCAAAAATTATACACAGAATCATAAACTTTAAAAATTAAGAAACCATATCAAACGAATGAATTTTGAATTGAAATTTTTACAGTAGATTAATTATATATTGAATTGCATATCTGAATTTTTTCATAATTTTTGGGAGTCAAAATCCATATAAACGGATGCGTTCAAATCTATCCAGAAAACTGGTTTAAAACAGTAATTTCGAGAGTGTTGTTCTCTTTGGGTATAAATCCGAAAATTATCAAATCAGCGTCATTAGAACCGGTTACGAGTCTAGTTTCTTAAATTTTTGGCCTTGCATTGATTGCTCATGTACATTAAGAGAACCGTCAATTTATTTAAAGTGCTGCAGAAAACAACCTGTTTGGATATAATAAATTGTAGATAATTATTTTGATAAGCAAATCAAGTGAAACCAATTGGGTTTGAAACTTAGGATATATTAGTTGATATCTGGAGGTTTTTGGAATTTTTCGAATAGCGTGGAGTGGGTTTTGTAATTTTCAAAGTTAACGAATAGATTGGGAAAACTTGTTTAAAACTCTGTTTTATCTTAAAGTTAT
Source organism: Camellia japonica (assembly GCA_030407325.1). Lineage (NCBI taxonomy): Eukaryota > Viridiplantae > Streptophyta > Magnoliopsida > Ericales > Theaceae > Camellia > Camellia japonica. The sequence continues at coordinate 110,694,997 of JAPPVO010000017.1, read as the reverse complement.
TTTTAGTTAAGTTTTGATCGGAACCCATTTCTTGGGTGATTTTAGACCTCGAAGAACATGAATTTAGGTAATATTTGAGAGTAACGGTGAGTTAGGTTGAGCCGTGTTAGTGTGCTTTAAATTTGAGGTTACTTAGTTCCTATTCTTTAGTATTTTTAAATTAGTAGTGACGTGTAGTCTTCATACTTTGTTCAAGGCACTAGATAGACTTTCATACTCTATTCGAGGATTATATTATTTCGTTTTCAGGTGAGTAGTTTCATGCTACATATTTTTATAAATGTACCCCTACCTTGAACTGTTGGAAAATTAAATTGTTGTTTCAGGACTAAACTGTTTTGATAAATTATTATATTATCAATGGAATCAAATTATTTCTGAAACATGTGTGAACTTGGCATACTGTAAACTATTTGTTTTGGTCTCATGTTTATAATGATGAACTACCATGTTTTGTGAAACTGATGTGTATTGATTATTGGGACCATATGTATATTTAGTCTAGGGAAATTATTCCACTGTGTGTGGTGACTCTGGCCGCTAGGGAACAGATCCGGGTTGGGCCGTGATGACTCTAGTGCTCAACGATTGTAAGGAAAAGACCTTAAAAAAAAGCTAGGTGACCTTCAATCGGATCGTCTTTGAGAAAAGGCCCAGGTTGCCACCCTGAGGATGACTCTTAGTTCGGTATTAGATCCAACGGGGCTTATAGCCTTGAGAACTGCATGGCATATTACTTGTTATTTTCTTGGTACCCAGAAAATTATTGGTGTTCATGTTGTAATCTGTTTTAAATGGAAAATGTCATTTATCATGTTCTTGAGAGAAATGAGTATTTTAACTGTTGAACTGTGGAACCTTCTTTTTGAAATAGATTGTCTTTACCAAACTGTATGTCAATCTAGTTTCTGTGATATATGTCTTATTTTGGAATTAAGCCATGTTTTCAAAACTATATTTACTATAGCGATCCCGGTTTTCCTCTCATGTTTACTGTATTCCGGACTCGGTTCCGTTGATAGTTGTTGTTGTCTGTATTTCATTTTCGTCCTTTAACTCTTTGTATTTGAGTTTAGAATTGTCTTGGGCGTGTTTCGAACAGGTTGGTTGAGCTTTTGCCCCAACTCTTGTTGCCCAGATTTTTAGTGATCCGCTCGAGCGGGTCTTCTTGCGCTCGAGCGGAGTTTGCATACCTTCAGTAGTTTGTTCGTCTGCAAAAATACTGCAGATGTGTTTTTTACGCTCGAGCGGGTATACTTGCGCTCGAGTGGGTGTTCGATGTTTGTAAAAGTACTGGAAGAGTGTAATCTACGCTCGAGCGGGTTCTTTTTTGCGCTCGAGCAGGTGGTGTCTTGTTTTGTGCCTTGGCGCTCGAGCGGGTATTTTTGCGCTTGAGCGGGTTAAGTTTTTGTGTTTGACGCTCGAGCGTCCTATTCTCCGCTCGAGCGGATCATACGTATATCAAATCTGGACTGTGTTATTTTAAATCACTTTTTACTCTCTCTCTCTCTCTCTCTCTCTCTTACTTTTCAAAGCCTCCATTAGAGAGCTTCTCTCTCTAGATTTCAACTTCTCTCTAAAGTTTGATCTAGTTTGAGTGAATCTCCACCCTTGTCCCTTTGTAAAAAGTGTGGGGTTTGGCTTGCTCTTCATTTTGATCCGAAAATCTTGAAGTTTGGATTACTTTGGAAATTCTTCATCATCTCCATTTGGTCTCATCTTTTGAGGTAAGGATAACTACTCACTTTTATGATCTTTGACATAAACTTTTGGTCATTGTGATTTAATGTTGAAGTTGGGTAATTTTGGGTGTTAGGGTTTCAAAATGCATAAAGAGGGGTTTTGCTATTTGGGCCAATACATGTGTATTTTGGGTCTCAAATGGGGTTATTGTTATTTATTGTTGGTATTTGAGCCTTTGGGTCAATGTTGAGGAAATGGAGAGAAAAGCCCTAATTTGTTGTTATGAATTAATTTGTATAATTAATTTGGAAGGTTATGAAATGATGAAATTGAGTTAGAATTAATGAAATTGGGTAATTATGGGAATGAATGGTGGAGTTGGATTGCTTAACCACTCACCTTTGAGAATTGTTGATAATTTATCTGTTGATGCATTTATTATCTGTTTAGAAATAATTGCTTTGGGCTATCGGTGGAGGATGGTCTTGATTGTTGTAGACACTGCATGATGATTAGGTGAATTAAAACTAATCGGTTGAATATGTCATCGAATATGATGGTTGGAATAATACATCGAATTTGTGTATTGATTGATCGTGTATATGATAATTGTTTATATACGTTGTTTTGTGTGGGAGGAGATAGGGGATGTACTCCACGGTTTAGGAGGAGATAGGAGATGGACTCCTAAACCGGATATTATTTGGGAGGAGATAAGGGATGGACTCCATTGATACAGCGAATCTGTGTATCATTTGTGAAATATGGAAGTGTTTTATTATGAGTTGTTATCTCATGTGAATTGTGAAGTATGGAAGTGTTTGTTATGAATTTTAATTCATTTGAATTGTTGATATTAGAAAGGTTTTTAACATGAGTCGTAGTCTCATGGGAATTGTTTGGCCAGGTTCTGAGCCATGTTTATAAATCGAAATTGTTAAGTAAAGGAAAATGGAATGAAGCATGGACATATGTGTCATGGAACTGAAATGTGTTATGAGTTGATTTATATGAGTTAAACATTTATCAAATGCTAATGTTTTAGTTATTGCTCATATTATGTTTAGCATATCTCTACTGGGCGTTGGCTCACCCTATATGGGACATCATTTTCAAGTTCCGGTGATATGCCACCTCCAAGGATGTAGCTTGGAAGGCTTGAGGTTGATAGCTCTTTTTGTTGTTCTCTTTTGTATATTACATGTATATCAAGCCATGGGCTTATTTTGTGTAAAGAGTTAGAACTCTACTTTTGTTGAACCCAAGTGTTGACTTGGAAAGTTGTAAGCCTATAGGGCATTTACTTTTGTTGTCAACATGTAATATCTTTTGTAAGAATACTCTGATGAATGGCAATATGTTTTATTCTCTTCAGTTTATGGATGTAATGAATGCATGATTTATGGGTTTATTCCGAGGGCATTACAACTTGGTATCAGAGCGTACCGGGTTTGAATACTTTGGGTACGTAGGAAGTGGTTAGTACCACAATGGGTTTGTCTCGCTTGTTAGAGACTTAGGTGTAATGTTATGTACTTATGTGATAACATGTTTATGTGACTATATGGGTATGGGATTTACTTTCTAGGATGTTGATTGGACCCTTGGGTTTCTGTGAGTCTTGTTGGAAAAGCGCTTGATCAATGCTGTTTCTAACCGGAACTCTAGTAACGCCATGGGACTGTCATTATCCGGAAATGAAATTCGTAAGTGCTTATGTGATTATGTGCTTACGTGGATTGAATTACAGTTGTCCATGCATTAGGACGCGAGTGTTATAGTTTCGGCACATTTATGAATGTGCTAATGTTCTTCGTTACCTTTATTAGGATGTCAGAACGAGGACGTGGTGGTAAGCGAGGTAGGCCTAGGAGGCAGGAGATGCCTATACCGTATGAAATTCCGGCGCAGCAGAAAGGTGTTGGTCAGGCCAACGTGGCCGAGCCAGTAGGTCAGCAGGCCATTGGTGCCTTAGCCCGTGAGATGGCAGGAGCATTGAGGGAATCCATGGACATTCTCAGAGCTGAGAATCAGGTCCAGGCCCATGTTGACAACAAAAGTAAGAAAATAGCATATGACAACTTTATGTTTATTTCAATTAAGAAAATAGCTTTTGGAATGGCTATGATGATTACAATGGTATTTCAAAAATCATATGAAAATTATTAACAATTAACAAATTATAGAAGGAAATAAAAGGGTTAGAGTTGTTGCTGGAATCCAGTAAGTTTCTTTGAATAAAGATAGCTTGCAAGGCAAAAAAGATGCAGGGAAAATCTAGTTTTGCAAGCAAAATTTGTGAGCCAATGGATTGGTTTTTCGGGTTTCACACGCGAATTCTTACTTTTAATGTAATGCCCTCAAAATAAACCCATAATATCATACATTCACGATAAAGAAAAGAGATTTCATATTACAATCATCAGAGTATTCTTACAAAAGATATTACATGTTGACAACAAAAGTAAATGCCCTATGGGCTTACAACTTTCCAAGTCAACACTTGGTTACAAAAAGGAGAGTGCTAACTCTACACAAAATAAGCCATTGGCTTGATACACATGTAATACAACAAAAATGACAAAAAGAGTCTAACAGCCTCAAGCTACGTCCTTGGAGGTGGCATAACACCTGTACCTGAAAATGATGTCCCATAGGGGTGAGCCAACGCCCAGTAGAGATATGCTAAACATAATATGAGCAAAGACTAAAACATTAGCATTTGATAAATGTTTAACTCACATAAATCAATTCATAACCCATTTCAATTACATGACAAATATGTCCATGTTTCATTCCTCTTTTCTTTACTTAACCGATTTTCAATTCATACATATGGCTCAGAACCTGGCCAAACAATTCCCATGAGACCACAGCTCATATCAACAATACTTCCATACTTCATAATAGATACACACATTTGCTGTATCAATATCACATAAAACACTTCCATACTTCACAATAGATACACATATTCGCTGTATCAATACTTCAATAGATACACATATTTGCTGTATCAATGGAGTCCATCCCCTATCTCCTCCCAAATAATATCCGGTTTAGGAGTCCATCTCCTATCTCCTCGTAAACCGTGGAGTACATCTCGTATCTCCTCTCACACAACACAATGTATATAAACACATATCATATACATAATCAATCAATACATAAATTTGATGTATTATTCCAACCGTCATATTCAAAAACATATTTAATTGATTAGTTTTAATTCACCTAATCATCATGCAAGGTCTACAACATTCAAGACTATCCTCCACCGATAGCCCAAAGCAATTTATTTCTAAACAGATAATAAATGCATCAACAGATAATTTGACAACAATTTCATAAGTGAGCGATTAATAAATCCAACTCCACCATTCCCTCTTATAATGAGCCAATTTCATTATTTCCAGCTCAATTCCATATTTCCATAACATTCTCAAATTAATTATATAAATTAATTCATACAACAATTTAGGGCTTCTTCTCCCTTTTTCTCAACAATGACCCAAAGGTCCCATATATCACCAACGACATCAATACCATCATTTTAAGACCCAAGATACACATATTGAGTCAAAATAACAAAACCCCTCTTTATTCATTTTGAAACCCTAACACCCAAAATTACCCAACTTCAACATTACATCAAAATGACCAATAGTTTATGTCAAAGACCATAAAAATGAGTAATTATCCCTACCTTAAATTCGGAGCTTAAAGAAGAAGATGAAGAAATTTGAAAGTGCTCTAAACCCCAATATTTTCGGATCAAAATGTAGCCCTCAACAAGCTCCACACTTTTTACAAAGGCCCAAGGGTAGAAGATCACTCATACTAGATCAAACCCTAGAGAGAAGTTGGAGTTTTAGAGTGAGGTGCTCTCCAATGGAAGTTTTGAAAAGTAAGAGAAAGAAAAGGAGTTGAAAAAGTGATCCAAAAAGTCGAACTACGGATTGATATACCGCACTCCCCGCTCGAGCGTCAGACACAGACTCACGCTCGAGCGTCAAAAGCGCCGCTCGAGCGCCGAATGCACACTTCCAAAAGTTTTACAGACCAAGGTCCCCGCTCGAGCGTCAGACTCCCTGCTCGAGCAGAGGAACAAAACCAAAAGGGCCCGCTTGAGCGTCAAAACTCTCGCTTGAGCATCCGATGACCTGCAGAGAAAAATACTAGGAGATGGATATTCACGCTCGAGCGTCCAAACTCCCGCTCGAGCGTGAAGGCCAAAATCTGGGCATCAACCTTTGGTTTCTTGTAACAACCCCGGTCCGTAATTAGCTACTAATTCATAATTAAGAATGCTAACTAAGTGTTTAGAATGGAATTATGTGTTATTATTGATTGTGATATGTGCTTTGTAGTAATTTGTGCATATCTACCTGATTTGAAAATTATTTGTCATGATTTCTACTTTGAATATGAAATTGTTAGCCTAAATGCTTTCAGAAACCGAATTGAGCACATGGATTGACTAATTAAAATTTTTAGAACCATCTAAAAATTTTTGTTAAAAATTGATTCGGTTTGATAAAAATCGCATGTGATTAAATTGAACCTTGATGGGAACTATTTTGGATTAATTGAATTTCGGTCTAACCTGAATAAATTAAGGTTACTTATGTGTGATTAAATAATGCAAGATTGGTGCCTAATCTAATCCTATTAGTGATCCAAGATGTGATTAAAGAGTAAGGTGTGCTAGGCCTTGGTGGTGTTGAGTGTAGAAGATAAATTCTTGTGTTTGTGTGCACGTGTATTGTGCTCAATGTGAGAGTGTGTGAGTGTTGTGTGTATCTGCTGATGTGAGGGGATGTAGGCAACCTTCTTCTTGTTCTTCCTACCACTGTGAGCAGAGAGTTCACCTTAGAGAGAGAGAGAGAGATAGCTCACTCTAGAGAGAGAAAGCTCTACATTTGTGTGGTTTGGAGGAGAAGATGAGAGCTAAGGGGAGTCCATCTCTTGTGGTTCGAAATCAAGCTCTAGGTAAAAGTTTAAGCACATTTTTTGTAGCTATTCTTCCATGCATCATGATTTCAACTCACCTTTGAACCAATTTCATGAAATTAGCAAGAGAAGTGGGTCTTTGGGCTTGTAGATGTCTTGCATGTGCATCCTTGGGGATTAACCTTTTGGTTCCATCATTTTTTTTTGTTAGAGTTTTGAAGTCCTTGCATGCATGTGAGCTTTAATCATGTCCATGGTTTCAGAATTCATGAAGTTATTGATCACTATTTGCATGTTTTGAAAAAAAACATGGAAGAGTTGAAAAATATTGCATGAAGAAGTTTTGGTTCAAACCTTTCAAGAATTGATGAGTTTTTGAATAATAGATGTTTCAAGGGTCTTGTATTGAAGTTTTCTAAAGCTATTTTTGTGTGTTTGATCAAATCATGCAAGACCCCAAGGTTTGAAGGTGGTTTGGAAGCCATTTTTGTTAAGCTTACTGCCCAGAAATTTACAGTTGGCTCGAGCGAAGAAGTGGTGGCTCGAGCCAACATTTCGAGCTCTCAGAATTTTGAACTCTGCAAAAGCTGGCTCGAGCGAAGAAGTCCTGGCTCGAGCGAGCTCTGTTTTTGCCTTCTGCTGGCTCTAGCCAAGAAAAGCTGGCTCTAGCCACCAGCTTATTTTCAGCATGTTTTCAAAAGATGTTTTAAGTGCATATCTTCACTCCCATCTCTTTATGGGCATTCTTAGGCATGATTTATGAGCCGTTAAAGATTAATAAGCTAAGAAATAACATAAGTAAGTGAATTAGAAAATATGTGTTGAATTTGAGTATATGGGCAATATGAACAAGTTATGTAGCATGGAATGAATGGGCAATTAAAGTGAGAAAGCTAGCCGTGTTGGCCACTTGAATGTGTAATGATAAGACATGCTTATGTTATGTATTTTGTGGTTGTAGGTCAAGACTCGAGGGTTGATTGACCATTGCAGGAAACCACTGTGAGTAACGTTATTGTAAAGATACGTTCATATGAATTACATTCCAAATGAAATATGATAAGCTCTGATTTCTGAAATGATATCTGTTTTCGTGAACGAATATTCCATCTTTGAAACCTATTATGGCATCCATAGATAGTCCCAAGTCATGGGGGATGGCATGAAAATGCGGGTCCATGACATACATGTGATTACGAGATCTCGTTAGCCACTTCATTGTGGTGATATGTGTTTAATCGGTATCCAGAACCGATTACTCTAGTCGGAAGACGTTTTGTGATGTGTTCTATGGGATGTACCATTATTATGTTCTGATATGAGAATGATTATGCTCTGGTCTGTTTTCTGCTTTTGATATATTCGGATTTCGTTCACTAACTCCTTTACCTTAATGTTATTCACTGGGCTTTAGCTCACTGTGTGTATATATATATATATATGTAGGTGGGCATTCTGGAGTTCGAGTTTGAAGGCTTTTGTTCAGATCTGTGTTCTATTGTCAGCCAACCTTTGTGTCTCGCGTGGAGGTTCCCGAAGAGTCCTGTGTTTAAGTTTTGTTGGTTCTATGTATATATATAAGACTTGGTAGTTTTGTTGGCTGTACTTAAGATACTTTAATGTGTGTGGGTATAATGTATGAATGACTATTGCATACTTATATAAAGTTTTAAATATTTTGTTCATATAAGTCAGCACAGCTCATTGGATAACTATATTTATGTATTTGCTTCCACTAGTCCCTTAATCTTGTTAAATTGTTCAGAGGCCTTCGGTAGTCCAAGGATTACTGGCCGGTTACGATGCTAAACCTATAGGGGCGGGTTTGGGTCGTGACATTTCTAAACACAACCAACCTGTTTTAAACCTGCCCAACACAACCCAAGACTCAAATACAAAGAGTAAAGGATGGAAATGAGAATACGACATCAACACACTCGCGGAACCAAGTCCAGAATACAATAAACAAAGAAAAGGAAAACCGAGATCGCTATATTTAAACTCAATTATTTTAATGATACAATTTCATACTTTACTATAAACTTGATAGTTTTGACCTACCTACCACTATACTTTACCCTACCTAATGAATGCTCTCTCAAACCATTTATATTAAAATCGGATTAGAACAAATACAATCAGGTCAGGCAATTTTGCCGTCCCTTTTATAGACTGCTTCTGTTTCACTCAATAAACAGAATAAATTATTTCATTTGCCACATATAAACACTAATTTCATTTTAAAGAACTTCTTCAGCTGTAAGCAACAAAAGTACTACTAGAAATCAATGCAAACACAATTCAATAGTAAAAGGAAATATATGCAATATCACTAGCAAAAAGGGGTGGACTTGATAGAGAATAAGTTATACCAAATGTATCACCAAAGTTGGTCCATATTTCAACATGGATGGATTGGTTACTGTCAGCAATACCAATCACCTCAACATATGTAATAAGAGGCAATGGTGGTGAGCCTTTTACAACCAACTGTTTTTCATCTATAGATTTTCCAACAACAACACCACCACTAGGTCGCATAACCTGAATTACTGCCCGAACCCTCCGTCTCACATACTTGGGCAACAGCTTTGCATTTAAAAAAACTGCAGGGCTTGATGTATCCATATCCTTCGAAACAGATAAAATAAGAACAATGTTGCAAAGCTCAAGGTAATGGTCAACCGCAGGTAAAAGAAAAAAATTTCCTCATTTCACAATTAGACAATAAAGCATAAAGGATCTAACCAAACCATCTACATAAATTTTTTTGGCCATTCTGTTCTATCATGGGCTATATACTATGTTAAAATAAACTCATATATATTTTTATAACTGCCACATCTAATGTCAGTTTAGTCTTCTCATAAAGCATAAAGGATCTGTCCATAAAATAAAATCAAAAGAAATAATTTTGTAGTCTGCTATCATGTGGATTGTGGGGCAAAAAATATATAAAAAAAAAAGGAATATGCAAAGGTTTGGGCTGCACTTCAAGGCACTCTGATCTCAGTTCTAAGAAACACTTAACTCAGATATTTCAAATTCTAATATCTTCTTGTCTAACCCGCTTTGCCAATTCAGCCCTAGTCAGGAGTAGTCCACTTTTAGGGTTTCATGCAACTCATTTGGATTGATAGCAATCCATCATCGGGCAAGATAGAACATCAAGATTATCACTCTAAAGTAGCCATAAGACTAGTGAAGAACTAGATTTTAGTAGCTCTAACACTGCAAGAGTGAGAAAAGCTATGCTGACCCAACATTGAATCAGAGGGTATTTAACTAAATAGCATTGTTGAAATGTGAAAATGCAAATCAGTATTTGTCATATAAGACATCTTTGCCAGACCATACAGGTGTTACTTAAGGCACCATAATTGTAAGTGACTATGAAGAAACTTAGCTAGCACATGCAACATGTAATGACTCGGTTTTTAATTCGTATCGGATTGATGTAACGTGGTGCCCGTCACATTAAAACTTATATGATTGTCGGACTCTTGGTATTGATGAGTTGGCAAGTGAACTTTAAATATTAATATTGAGGACCCTTGGGTAATGTTTAGAACCTTTATTGAAGCGTTAATAAGGTATTTAGGCAAGATTAGATCAAGAGCCCCAAATTTGAGTTTTCATTTTTTACCAACCTTCACTCTTTTGCCCTTTTCTCTTCTTCCATACTTTGAATTTGGATGTGAGGCTAGAACCTTTGGAAAGCTTGTTTCTGGGGCTTCGATGTGGACACAAGAACAACCTAAAATGGAGTCCGGACGAGAAAGTTATGTCTATTTGAATTTTGAGTCTCTATGCTGAAAGCAGTCTCGCTCGAGCGAACTGCACGATTTTTAGAGATTCTATGAGCTTCTTTTCCATGCTCGAGCCAAGCTTCCTTTGCTCGAGCGACCAGGTCGCTAACAGACATTATAAAGTGACTTTTTAGTCTAAAAACCTTAGTTTTTCTTCCTCTCTTCTTCTCCCCTCCTCCATGTCCGAAAACCTAGCTCTCAAAACGTTGATTTCATCCATTTTTACAAACAATCCACCATGGATCTTGCATCAAAGATGAAGAACAAGAGAAGATCAACATTTTCAACCGCTTAGATTTTGGATTTTCGAAAGAATTCTTGATCTAGCTTCCTTGCTCCCAATCTTGAGGGAGGGATGTCTTTAACTTGTTATATGTTTGATTTGGGATACATATGTGATGACTTCATTAGATGTACATGTAGTGAGTATTTATATATATGTATATATATATATATATTGTGATGATATAGTTGTGTGAATGAATATTTGGATATATGTTGTAAATGTTTCATGATTTATGAGAGAAGTTGTGCTTGCTTATGGATGATTATCATTGTTTATGATGAGTAATTTCCTCAATTTCATAAAGAAGAGAAAAACCCCAATTTTTCTCAAACCCTAGTTTTTTGATTTTTTTTTTTTTTTTTTTATAAAAAGGGGTTTTGCTCAATTGTTTTAAAAAAACTGAAATTGAGTGTAATTACTTGATTTTGAGGTTGAGATTGTAAAACTTTAAGCTTCTCTCTACATATTTCCTTTGAAAGGATGAAGTTTTGTTGTTAAATCTACTATTTTGGACATGTGAAGTTGTGAAATTGTTGTGAATGGAAATCATTGTAGGAAAAATGAATTATTTATAAACTCATGCATCATATGCATTATTTATTTCTTTTAGTATTACCTTGGTGCCAAAAGTTGAAAGCAAAAAGGGGGTAAATAGTCTATGAGTCCGGGTAGTAAGTCGGGTTGATTTTGAGTTGTGTATTGTAATTAGTACCCGTGCAGGGGGTCGAGGTACCCAATTGCCCTATTTGTGCATATCGCCGGACGAATGTGGGAAAATGTTTTTGGGTGTCCACGAGCCCGCTGTTTCTGGAGCCGGCAAATGTGAAAAAATGGATGATTTTGGGTGTCCACTCCTTGCCGTTTACGGAGCCGACAAATGCGAAAGGTCAAAATGTTTTTGGTGCACATCACTCCGCCGTTTTTGGAGCCGGCAAATGTGGGACTATTTTCAATACACAAAACTATATATATATATCACTGTTTTGATTGTGGCTCTCCCTTGGAAGGTCATAGTATATTTACCGCCCATGGTTTCTTTGAAAAAAATGCTGAATAAATGTCATGCATTGCATATTTCATTTGTATTTAAACAAATATTTATAATTAAACATTTAAAATTTCATCATACCTGCATTGCGTGATCATGTGTGTTTCAGTTAATTATATAACTTGTTAAATACATTACCTATTGAGCTTTTTGCTCACCCCAAAAGTTAACAAATTTCAGGAAAAAATATTGAGGCACCACCACAATGATGGATGTATGAAATGAAGTTGGATGAGAGCACAAGGGCTCTTTTGTAGATATTTTGTGATTTGGTTTGCGCTATTTTGTATGGACTATTTGTAGTGAAGCAACCTATACAGCCAGTAGTTTGAGTAGTCCTCAATAAGAACATCACCAACATTTGCAAGAGCATCTCTGTCCCTAATGGCAATAGCAACCCTGTTCTAATCCCAATGCTCTGCAACCATAGAAACAAAATTTCTTCATGAACCTAGAAAGTTCAAATAGTAGTATACTTAGTTTAAATTAGTAAAAAGATAAGGCAAAAAAATGATAGAACTAAGCTTCTCAACATGGGAAATAACTTCCTTAATCTCAATCATATAGATGAACAGCCTGTAAATTGAACGAGACTTAGACATGAAATGCCACAAGAAATAAAGCCTTAAGTAACAATGATAGGGGTTGCAGGTATGTCTCAGTGCAATGTGGTGTTGCCTATCCGATTTTGACCTGTATGGTCAGTAGAATTGGTTTTGAATAGTGTTCCTCAATAACTTCACCTTTCTTTTTTTCTTTGCCTTTTGCCACTGAACATGAGATGTATGAATTTATACTGAATTTCTGGAGGTGCCAGTACTCCTGTGAATATATTTAGGATTCTTGTTATGTGGATAAATTAGTGTGCACCTGTTCATTGGAATTTGTTCAATGCCTCGTGAATTTAATACATTATTGCCTTGATTCCTAGAATATTCTTTCCTTGTAAAATTTGTCAACGTTCTTTTTTTCTCATTCAATCAAATATTCACTACAACAAAATTGAATTTTTACGGCTTGCCATGCATGCCATTAAAACTCTTTCGCGGCATGTATACAAATGTTGTTTTATGACATGCCGTGAAAAGTTAAGTATCATTTACGACATGCAGGTAAAGTTATAAAAAGTAATAAATCAAACATTAATGACATACTTCGTATGTCCTATATAATTTTTTATGACATTTTCTTGCATGTCATAAATCATCACACTTTTCACGACATAATTTTGTATGCCGTAGAAGGTCATTTTTAATATATTTGACATACTGTGTATGCCGTATATAATCTTTTACGGCATTTTCTTGCATGTCATAAATCATTAAGCTTTTTATGACATAATTTTATATGCTGTAGAAGGTTATTTTTAATATTATTATATATATATATATATATATATAGAGAGAGAGAGAGAGAGAGAGGAAAAGCAAATTCAAAATTCATTACACAGATTATTAATTTACTTTTACATAGAAAAAGCTATGAAACAACATCTCTGAGAAATTTTCCCCAGAAGTTGAAGGCCTTTGGCCTAAAAACTTCTACACACTGAAAACTTTGAATTTGACTGTATTTAGCCACATCCACGTTTGTATGTATGAGGCATAATTGAACACACACAACAGCTCATTTATATATATATATATAATATATAGGAACTTTATTTTTTTGCAAATCACCTTTTGATTCTATATTCAGTGAAATGGTATATATGTAATATGACTGTACAGTTGAACCTCCAACCTAAGCAAATCACTTGAACCACCAATCATCCTCATTAAAATGTTCTTTTAACCACTGAAATCCCAGTTGGATTACCGCCTCATTCTTCAAACACAACCAATGAATTTCCACTTGCTTTCAGCCATGAGCGTGGCACGTGGTACCTGAAATCAATAACCTCATCACATTTTCTAGAATATACAGAAAAACAACAGACATCATAGTAACCTGTAAAATTTTATACCATCTTTGAGAGGATTGTCTGCAATTGAATCTACATTTTTTCTCGGTAAAAGTTCCAGCGTAGCTGCAGGCACCGCATGTAATGCCCTCAAAATTGTACAATAAATATAACGCAAAGCATACATAACAATTGCATAATTTAGAGTAAATAGTTCTTTCATTTCATGAAGTTAATGATACAAAAGAGTTTAACATAAATAAATGCCCTATCAGCTTACACCTTTCCAAGCCTCGGCTTGGTAACAACAAAAGAGAGACTAGCTCTTACAAATAAGCCCTTGGCTATACAAAAATATATAATCAAAACAGGAAGCTCGTGCTTCCAAAAGTCCCTCCCAGCTATTGTCTTGGAGGAGGCATGCCCTCAATACCTGAAAATGTTATCCCCAAATAGGGTGAGCCACAGCCCAGTAGGAATCATCTAACACAATATATGAAATTTAGCAAAGGTAAAAGTACACTATGCATATACAACATCAGTGATAGAACATCCACATTTTTATATGGTCATAAGATACCAAATTCAATCCTTAATCCATTTTCATTCAATTCATTTCATTACATGAGCTAACTTCATCATTTCTTTAACAATCCAAATGAGACTACAACTCATTAGTTCTACAATCAAATCACCAACGTATAAACACTTCAAACTTTCCTTTCACGGATATTTCGTCCGCGGGAAACCGTCAAACAAGACCCATGTAAACATAGGCTATACAAGCACTACAATTGCCATTTTACAGATATTTCGTCCGTGGGATTGGCACCCATGTATAATTTCGAGACTTTCACTTAAGACACTCCGACTAATTTAATTATTATGGAGTCCATCCCCTTTCTCCTTCCAAACAATCATTCATATATATACAATGTATTTAAACACATAATCATACATAGAGCACATTCCCTTTCCACTCCCAATCATACATATACAATGCATATAAACATAGTCACATTCAATGACAACCAACCATGGACTAGTTTTAGTTCACCTAATCCACATGCAATTTCTACAACAAACAAAGTTATCCTCCACCGATAGCCCAATACAGATATTTCTAAACAGATATACAATCTCATGACAGATAATTTATCCAAAATTTTCAAAGATGTGAAGTATTACATACTCAATTCCACCATCTATTCCATCACTTGCTCAATTTTATGTTTACCCCACCAATTTCAATTATTTATATAAAATAATTATGATAGTCAAATTAGGGCAAAAATTTCCCTTTTTCAAATATCAACCCAATCATCAAACTCAACCATTTTGACCCAACATAATTTCATTTTCACAACCCACATTCATTTATTTCATATTCAACAATAATCCATTTTTCCATATTATACCCAAACCCTAAGTTTGCTTGAAACACCCCCAAATCACTTCATTGTTACACAAGAGACAAATAACTAAGCTAAATATCATATGAAGGTGTAGAAAAGATCCCTACCTCAAAGGAACAAGATGAGCCAAGCAAGAGTGAAACTCCAAGAACACCGAAACCCACTTCTATTTGGATCAAAATGTAGATCTTGAGGTGCTCTAGTTTTTTCTCAAAGGCACAAGGGTGAAGAGATCGATGGATCTAGATGAAATCTAAGTGAGAGGGTGAGTTTTAGAGAGAGAATGTGTAGATCTAGGTTTTTGGAAAGTTTTAGAGAGAGAGAGAAATGAAAAAGTGATTTAAAACATCATCTTCAGGGACTGTTATACACGCAGCCTACTCGAGTGCGGAAAGTGACGCTTGAGCGTCAGACACAAGGTTCCGCTCGAGTGTGAGAAGTTACGCTCGAGCGCAGAATACACACTTCCAAAAAAATTACAGACGAAGGACCCTGCTCGAGCGTGAGACTGGACGCTCGAGCGTCCAATGCACTCTTCCAGTATTTGCAGGTCTGCAAAAATACTGAGAGTTAACAAGTCCCGCTTGAACACAATAATGGCCGCTTAAGCAGAGGAGCAAAATTTGTGAAGCCCGCTCGAGCGTAAGAATGCCCGCTCGAGCAGAAGAGCCAAAATCTGGGCATCACAAGTTTTGAAATACAAGCAACCAACCTGTTTTAAACGCACAATTACAACCCGAAAACCAAAATGAAGGGGAGAGAAGGGAAACAAGATATGAATAACCATTCTAAACCATACCAACCCGAGTATGGAATACAATAGGTAACGGGTCAAAATCGGAATCGCTATACCACAGTTACCACTTACTTTATATCCGGGCCAATGACGTACGATGCTTTAACCATTTACCTACATTTTACCTTTTCCCATGGTATTCATATCCATAGCTAATGGATCATTTTTTCACCTTTTAAGTGAGGAAAACTATTTCACACACATCTTCTGATATTACAAGGATAACTTGGATAAGCATTAAATAATTGTTAAAAGACTGTAAAAAACTAAAAATTCCCTACCTTTGCGGTGTTGAAAATTGCATTTTTGCAGTCAGGGAGAATGCTGACGAATCAAGGAGGCAAGTAATATTGCGCAATCTAAAAGGTCACTGTTGCCGGAGAGTTGGTGTCGTAGTTGGCAAGGAATGCAGGGTCAGCCAGCCACCGTGTCTCTCGGGGAGGTTCCTGTGTCTAGAAGTTGAATTTTGTGGGCTATGTCAAGAGTTAATCTGTGTATTATGTTAAAGACGTTTATGTTTTGTCTTATTTTGATATCTGTATATTGGGCTAAGTCCCTTTTGATGACGCTTACACGGTGTTGCAAGACTTACATGGACATGAAATCTCATGTCTATATTTTATAAGGTTTCAAATTTTCGTTCCATATATGTTTGCACAGCTCTATGGACTATGTATATTTAGTGTAATTGCTTCCGCAGCCACTAATTATATGTTATTTTGGTAAGAGGCCTTTGGTAATCCAAGGATTACTGGCTGGTTACGACGCTAAACCTATAGGGGCGGGTTTGGGTCGTGACAAAGTGGTATTGAACACATGTTATACCACACACACGAGTCCATAGAAGCTATAGGATGCCCTAGAAAAGAAGTAGGGACATTTCATCTGCATGCGTGAGTGTGTGATAATCTTTATAAATATGAAAACTAAATTTGAACTTGAACAAATGAAATTGAAAGCAATGAACAAGATTATTCCTATGTTTATTATTACCTTGTCTCTATAGCATCATGGAAAATGCAAGGAGTAATGATAAAAGTGAGTCCTCGAAGCCTCACATGAGTCGTATGGAACAAATGCTTGTAGCCCTGACAGAAGCAATGATGCAACAACAGAGGCAACAACCTTTGCCCCCACTGCCTCCACAGCACAAAATGAGCCAGACAACAATGATATAATCAACTTGACTCAGAAGTTCATGAAGATGAAACCGCCAACTTTCCTGGGAGGTATTGAACCATTAAAGGCTGAAACATGGTTGTTGGAAATGGAGAAATTATTCGAAGTGTTTTCCTGTTCTGAGGTGTAGAAAGTTCTTTTGGCCACCTACACTCTGAAAGATAAAGCCCGGAAATGGTAGTTATTGATCTAAAATAGTAATGGGAATATGACATGGGCTCAATTTAATGCGATCTTCTATGACAAGTACTTTCCCCAATGCTTTCAAGACCGGAATGTTTCTGAATTCCAAGAACTCAAACAAGACAGGATGTTAGTGGCCGAATATGAAGCCAAGTTTACTGAACTAGCTCGGTTTGCTCCTTATATGGTGGATATGGACTACAAGAAAGCTCAGAAATTTGAGGGTGGATTGGATTTAGATATATTTGATCGGGTAGGTGTCCTAAAACTACTTACGTATGTGGATGTACTTGATAGGGCATTGATGGCAGAAGCCAATCTGGCAGCAAAGAAACAAGTTAAAGTGCCAATAACAGAATGAAAGGGTAAAAGGTCTGGGTACGATTTCAGGAAGGGCTGTTCTTTTATAAGCAAGAAACAGAACACGGGGTCTACAAGTCGCTCAAGTCAAAGTAGTGGGTCCATACCAATTTGTCTTGATTGTAGAAGGAAACATCGGGGTGTATGTTACCATGCATCTGGTGCTTGTTTTCGATACGGCAAGACGGGTCATATAGTGAGAGATTACCTACTTAGATCTAATAATGCTAATCGTCCTGCAGCAAGTTCAACCGAATCCGCCTTTGCAACCAAAACAAATACGAGAGCTAACACTGGGAGAGAAACCTTGAGACAAGGCCAAGTTTCTGCACTAGTGCCTGGTGACGTACAGAACACCAAAGCTGTGGTGTCAGGTATACTCCCTATTTATTCTCAAAATGCATGTGTACCGATAGATTCTGGTTCTATACATTCTTTCGTATCGCATGCTTTCTCTCAGAAATTAACTGGACCACTAGAACCTATGAATTATTTGTTATCTGTATCTACACCATCTGGAAGCCCTATGGTATGTGCATATGTTTATCCGACATGTGACATTGTGATTGGTGGCATGACATTATATGTTGACTTATTGCCTTTGGAAATTGATCATTTTGACTGCATATTGGGTATGGACTGGTTAACGAAGTACTGTGCATCTATTGACTGTGTGAATAAATCTGTTGTATTTCCTCCACCTGGGTTACCAGAGTTTGTGTTTGTTGGAAATGGGGTAGTTTCTCCTCCATATTTGATTTCTGCCATGAAAGCTGTTAAATTACTTAGGAAGGGATATAGGGGCTACGCATGTTGTGTTATGACTGAGACTTCTGTTAGTCCTAATGTGAAAACCATTCCTATTGTTTGTGAATTTTCTGATGTGTTTTCGAAAGAATTGCAAAGGGACTTAATTGCTAGAGAGATTGAATTTACCATTGATGTAATACCCGGAACACAACCAATTTCTAAAATCCCATATCGAATGTCAACTTCTGAATTGAAAGAATTAAAAGCTCGGCTCCAAGAACTCTTAGACAAGAAATTCATCCGCCTGAGCATTTCACCATGGGGTGCTCCAGTTTTATTTGTCAAAAAGAAAGATGGATCTTTAAGGCTGTGCATAGACTACAGGGAATTGAACAAAGTGACTATCAAGAACAAATACCCATTACCTCGAATAGATGACCTATTTGACCAACTTCAAGGAGCCCAAGTATTTTCTAAAATTGACCTTAGATCCAGGTATCACCAGGTAAAGGTCAAGGCAGAAGACATAGAGAAAACTGCGTTTAGAACTAGATATGGGCACTATGAATTTTTGGTAATGCCATTTGAGGTAACTAATGCACCTGCAGCGTTCATGGATTTAATGAATAGGGTGTTCAAACAATTTCTGGATGAATTTATTGTTGTCTTTATTGATGATATGATTTACTCCAAAAGCAGAGAAGAACATGAAAATCATCTAAGGATTGCCTTACAAACCCTTAGAGAAAAGAAATTATATGCGAAACTTTCCAAATGTGAATTTTGGCTTGATAGTGTAGCATTTCTGGGGCTTGTAATCAACAAAGACGGCCTGTCGGTGGATCCACAGAAAATTGAGGCCATTGTAGACTAGCCAAGACCAACTAATGTGTCAGAAATCCGAAGCTTTATGGGACTTACAGGTTATTATCGCAGATTCGTGACAGACTTTTCAAAACTTGCTATGTCATTAACACAGCTAACATAGAAAAATGCACCATTTGATTAGACCGATCAGCAGGAATCAGCCTTCAAAGAACTGAAGACTAGACTAGTAACTGCACCAATTCTATAATGCCCCAAAAATTTGGGCAGGGTATATCTATTTATACAACAACCCACCTGATAGACAAACACATATTTATAGCTAACTATTCCATACATCCATTTCCATTTAATCCCAAATGCCAAATACATGTTGTTCACATCTTAATGCCCTAGTTCTAATCCCAAGCATGCATTTTACAACAAGTATGAAATAGAAGCCAAACAGATAATGAGTGCCCTACAGGCTTACAAATTTATCCAAGAACATTTTTGGTTACACAAAATGGAGTTTCAACTCAACACAAATACAGCCCTAGGCTTACATTCAATAAACAACAATAAAACAAAAATGAAGCCTCAGCTCCGAGTCCTCCCAAGTCAGTGCCTTGGCGAAGGCATATCACCTGTACCTGAAATGGTTTCCCTTATAGGGTGAGCCACAGCCTAGTAGAGATATACTACACAACATATGGACCATGACAAGACTAAAGAGGAGTATGCTCATGCCATGCTCATGATAAAACAGTTTATCTCTCTTTTTATAAAGCATACAATGCTGAGATGCAACAACAGATATAAAGCCATTTCCATTTTAAACCATATCTGTTACATGAATACACGCTCTGCAAATCTCTAGGTGAGTGTCTGCAAGTAGGCCCTAATGCACTACCACTGTCATTTTTACCAGTAAACTGGAAGGCTCGACACCTAACCGCGCGGTTCCACACCCCCTACCCAGATTCACCAAGTATTCATCTTTTCACAAACAGAAACATTTACAAATATTTCTCAAAAACTGATACATTTCCAATGAAATGAATGTAATGCAATGTCCAATGCAACAAATGAGAAATGTGGTTCAATTTACCTAAGTCTCATGCCTTTTTACAACAATCATGGATATCCTCTACCGATAGCCCAAAACATATATTTTTAAACACATATTTAAATAATTAAATTCCAAAAATTTCGATAAATACAATCTATTCCACATCTCATCAAATATGAACAACTACACTAGTTTTCATATCACAATTACGTCCGGTAACCTCTCAAGGTCCATTTTTAACCGTGTCAATTTTATTCCAACAGATACATTAAGCAAAATAATACCGTTAATGCCCAAGAAAACATCATTTTCTTTACAAACTCATTTTCCAAGCATTATTCAACCATGACATCCTATTTTGATCAAAAGCCCCAAAAGTTAAACGTAATTCCTTTGTTTTCTTTAAAAATGCTCTTTTGGTCACAAACCGGTAAAAATTTCAAAACCGATCGAGTCGAAGTCCGTTTTTGCTCAAATTTAAAACATAGCTCTTTCATAACCTTACAAACATATTTTAAGTTTACACTTTTTCAATTTGGGCATTAACTCTTTATTTTTCTCAAAATTTCCCTTTAAAGCAAATAAATCACAAATTTTCCAAAAATTCTAATTAAATTATATACATCTCTAAGCTCCATATAATCAAGTAAAAGTACATAAAGAAGTGTAGGAAAAATCCCTACCTCAAGCCAAGAAGCTTTCAAATTTTTCAGCAATAGAAATTAAATTTTTTTGGAGCTAAACGACGCCTTTTCCGCCCTCTACGTTTTGATCCAAAGCACTAGGGTTCAAAAATGAGTTACAGTAGATCAAACCCAAGAAAAACTAACATTGGAACCCTTTTCTCTTCTTTCTTCACGGCAAGATTTCCAAGAATTCCCAAAAGTTGGACAAAATATTCCATTTGGTCACTTCTATAGATATTTCCTAAACAAATATCTAACTATATATATACACCTATATATATATATATATATATATCAATTAAAAATACATTTCAACATCTTTAATTAAAAAAGTAAATATAATATTTTCTCACCACAAAATATATTTCGTTTAATGGTACACACCATAAATATTCACAACTCTTTTATGGTAATTAAATAATAATAATAATACTACAACAATATTACATGGTTACTAACGGGTCACGATTCAATCAATTGGGTTCAAAATGAATGGAGTTTAATAATTTAAAATAAATCCCCAACTGAGATTAAAATATAAATTCAATTTGATACAACTCGTTACAAATTCTGACATTGCCCAACGGAACCGATGGGTTCCAGATTTATAGTGATGCTTCCTACAAAGGCTTGGGGGTGTGTGTTAATGCAGAATGGAAAGGTAATTACATATGCTTCTCGGCAACTCCGACCGCATAAAAAGAATTATCCAACGCACAACCTTGAATTAGCCGCTGTGGTATTTGCTATAAAAATTTGGCGACACTATCTATATGGTGTGACTTGCAAGGTGGATACCGACCATAAAAGTTTGAAATATTTCTTTATGCAGAAAGAATTGAACATGAGACAAAGATGGTGGCTTGAATTAATAAAAGACTATGATTTGCAGATTTTGTATCATTTGGGAAAAGCCAATACCGTTGTAGATGCTTTGAGCCGAAAATCCATTGCCAATTTGTCATGTTTCCTCACCGGTCAGAGAGAGTTATTATGTGACTTGGAGAAGGACGAGATTGAATTGTGTTACGTGAACAGGGCGGGATCTTAGCCGCCATTCCTGCTCAGCCTACAATCATTGAAGAGATTAGAGAAAAACAACTGGAAGATGCATTTTTGAAAAAGATTGTGGAAGATTTTGACTCAAAATCGAGGCCAAAATTTATACTTGAGAATAATGTGTTGAATTTTCATAATAGACTTTGGGTACCAGATTCTTCTGATTTAAGAAAGCGTGTTATGACTGAAGCTCACAATTCTAAGTTTGCTATGTATCCGGGGAATACGAAGATGTACCATAACTTAAAACAGGATTTTTGGTGGCCGGGAGTGAAGAAAAGTATTGCTGACTTTGTGGCTAGATGCTTACATTACCAACAAGTTAAAGCTAAACATCAACAACCCGCGGGATTACTTCAGCCGTTTCCAAAATCGGAATGGAAGTGAGAGCATATTACTATGGATTTCATTGTCAGACTGCCTCGCTCTTCTCGAGGTATGGATTCTATTTAGGTCATTGTTGATCGTCTAACTAAATCTGCTCACTTTTTACCTGTCAAATCTTTGTATAATGGGAATAAGTTGGCTAATTTGTATGTCAATGAGATTATAAAATTACACAGAGTTCTAGTGTCCATAGTATCTGATAAAGATCCCAAGTTTACTTTGAGATTCTGGTAGAGTTTGCAACAGGCTTTGGGAACTGAGTTGAGATTAAGTAGTGCTTATCATCCACAGACAGATGGCCAATCTAAACGGACCATTCAAACATTGGAGAACATATTACGGATGTGTGTGTTAGACTTTCAAGGCAATTGGAAGACTTACCTTCCTCTGGCCAAATTTGTGTATAACAATAGCTATCATTTAAGCATTGGAATGGCTCATTACGAAGCTTTGTATGGTAAAAAATGCCGATCTCCGATATGTTGGGCCAAGGTAGGTGATAGACCCTTGTTGGGACTGGAACTGGTGCAAAAAACGACTGAAAATGTGAAATTGATTCAACAAAGATTGAAAACTGCACAAAGCCGCCAAAAGAGTTATGCTAATGTCCAAAGAAGAGACAGAGAATATGAAGCTGGGGATCACGTGTTTATCAAAGTAACTCCGATAAAGGGCCAAACGAGGTTTGGAGTGAAGGGCAAGTTAGCATCGAGATATGTTGGACTGTATGAGATCCTTGAGAAAATTAACCTGGTGACGTATTGGGTAGCCTTGCCTCCAGTCATGGAAAATATGCACAACGTTTTTCATGTTTCAATGCTTCAGGATTATTTAAGAGATCCGTTACATGTTATTGAGCCGACACATGTGCTTTTGAAAGATGACTACACCTATGAGGAGAGGCCAATTCAGATCGTGAACCGTAGAATCAAAAGGCTGAGGAACAAGGAAATTCCATTGGTGAAAGTTGATTGGCAAAATCATGGAGGGACTTATGCTACATGGGAAACGAAAGAAGATATGATGAAGAGATATCCGGATTTGTTTCTGTTGGACCTTACATTCTTCCAAAACGAAGGTAACTCGAGTTTGGAGAACCAAACTCTTTAAAGGGGGAAGATTGTAACAATCCCGACCTTTAATTAACGTTAATTCATGATTAAGTATGCCTAATAAGTAATTAAGGTGAAATTCTGAAGAAATTGCATATGTGTCAAATTATTTGTGCTTATATTTGTCTAATATAGAAATATCTGTTTGAATTCCTGTTTTATTTTGTGAATTAAAGGCCTTATCGGCATCTGATCACGAAATTGACTTGATTTATGTGTTAGTTGGAATTTTTAGAACATTATGGTAAATTTAATTAGAATTCGATTCGGAACTATTAAATTAGAATAATTTAATGTCTATTTGATTAGTTTGATCAACAATTTAATTACCAAGCCTATATAAGGCACCATTGGTACCTCCACTCATCATTTTTGCTTCATTTCAATACACTTTGAGCCTACACTATTAAACAAACGTGAGAGAGGAAGAGAAATGAGAGATTTGAGCTCAACTAAAGAACTTGCTAGGAATTGAAGGATTGGACATAGAAACCCAAGGATCAAGCTTCTAACTCTTTCATTGACAAGCCTAGGTAAGAATTCAACCCTTGGATTGTACAATTGTAATGTGTAGGACATAAACTCTAGAGAATTAAGTTGGTTAATGCAAGAATTGAGTTAGAATTGAAGAGAATTGAACCATATCATGCATGCATGCTCATTTCATCACAATTTGAAGTTGTTTGCAAGAATTTTCTCTTGCATGTCCTCATTTTGGCCTTGATCAAAGAATTCAATATGTTTTTTAGTTAGACACCTCATTTGATCATGTTTTGAAAGCTTTGAACTTGCACTTTTACATGCATGATGTGTAACGGTATGTTTTCACAATTTCAAGTTGGAGTTTTGATCAATTGGCATACCTTTGGGCCTTGATTTAATGAAATGATCTTCAAACCATGGTATTTTACAAGTTTTGAAATGTTTTCTGGAGTTTTGGCCCAAAAAGATGAGTTTTGAAGTCTGTAATTCGAGTTTGGAGCTTAGGAGTGCAATCTAAAAATTCCAGATTCTGCACTTCCGCTCGAGTGGCAGAATCTACGCTCGAGCGACCACTCTGTGATCTTACACTTCCACTCAAGCGAACGTGAAATGCGAGCCACTAGAAGTTTCATGTTTTTGCAGACCGATCGAGCGACAAGAGTTGTTCTTGAACGAGGACCTGAGTCTCACGCTCGAGCGACCGTCGAGCATGCGTTGAGCGTAAAAATCACACAACCAGTACTTTTTCAAAGTTTGCAAATCGCTCGAGCAAAGTATGTTGTGCTCGAGCGTCCCCTCACATGTTTGCATGTCCGCTCAAGCGTGACCCCTATTTTCAGTAAGTTTGGGTAAGAGCCCCTAAGTACATTTTGGCATTCACATTGCATCCTAGGCATTCCCAGGCCATGTTTAAGACTCAATAAGACGCTAAGACTTAGAAAAACACTAAGAATGAAACGAAAGAAGTTAAGTATCAACCGAATGTGTGTTTCATTATGTATTTATGTTATGTGTTAATGTAGGTCACGTACTGTAAACCATTTGATTAGTCTGCTCTGTCTGTCTGCACCCGGAGCCATCTGTGAGTAATGATTTAGTAAAACTATGTTCAACTTTATTTAATTTATGAATGATGAAATAAGATATATTTTCTGAAATATTATGTTCTGTATAATGAATGATTGTCCAATTTTTGACAATGTATTCGTGGCATCCTTAGCATCATGTGATATCTATTAGCTGTTACCTGGTATCAGAGGTTCCTTCATGGAACTTAATATGTCTGCAATCTGTTATCCGTACAGGAGGCTCCATCTTGGAGCTCAGCATGTCTATTCTCCATTACCCAAATCTGGAGGTTCCTTTATGGAACTAGTTACTCATAACCACCATCTGTTCTGCTTCTGTTCTGTATTTACTCTATTAGTACTAATGGATGTACCACGTATGATTAAGCATGAACTCTAAATTTTGTATATGATATGAATATGAATATGAATATGAATATGAATCTCCTTATGAATCTGAATTCTGATTTCTGAATTTGGTATGGACATCATTCATTAAAACTCTTTACTTTGTTATTATTCACTAGGCTTCTGCTCACTATTTATATTATGTATGTATGTGAGCAAGCGCGTGACTAGGCCTAAGCTGCTGCCTGGAAAGTTGCCAGCCATCGTGCCTCTCGGGGAGGTTCCCGTGTCTGGAAGTGAATTTTGTGGGCCATGTCAAGAGTTATTCTGTGTTTTGTGTTAAAGAAGTTTATGTTTTGTCTTATTTTGAAATCTGTATATTGGGCTAAGTCTCTTTTGATGATGCTTGCACAGTGTTGCAAGACTTACATGGACATGACATCTCATGTGTATATTTTATAAGGTTCTAAATTTTTGTCCCATATATGTCTGCACAGCTCTATGGCCGACATATATTTAGTATAATTGCTTTTGCAGCCCCTAATTAGATGTTATTTTGTTAAGAGACCTTTGATAATTTAAGAATTACTAGCCGGTTATGACGCTAAACTTATAGGGGCGGGTTTGGGTCGTGACAATGACCGTACAATTTTTGGATCAAATCGATAGGTAATGCAAAAGCCAAAAACGGGCCAAGCTCAGAATTGCATGAAATTTGGTGAGTCAATAGAAAATGTGATTTTAATAACAATCCATGATGATGTAGCATGTATGTGTACAATTCTTAGATCACGTAATTATGTAATGCAAAAACCAAAAATGGGTTGGGCTCGAAATTACGTGAAATTCGGTGGGTCAATAGAAAATGTGATTTTAAGAAGGATCCATAATGATATAGTATGCATGGCCGTACAATTCTTGGATCAAATAGATAGGCAATGCAAAAGCCAAAAACGGGCCAGGCCAGAAATCGCGTGAAATTCGATGGGTCAATAGAAAACGTGATTTTAAGAAGGATCCTTGATGATGTACTATGCATGGCCATACAATTCTTGGATCAAATGGATAGGCAATGCAAAAGCCAAAAAAATTTTTTGTCAGTCAATAGAAAACGTGATTTTAAGAAGGATCCATGATGATGTAGCATGCATGGTTGTACAATTCTTGGATCAAATGGATTGGCAATGCAAAAGCGAAAAACAAGCCAAGCTCGAAATTGCGTGAAATTTGGTGGGTTAATAGAAAATGTGATTTTAAGAAGGATCCATGATGATGTTGCTTGCACGGCCGTTCAATTCTTGGATCAAATGGATAGGCAATGCAAAAGCCAAAAACAGATCGGGCTCAGAATCTCGTGAAAGTTTGTGAGTCAATAGAAAACATGATTTCAAGAAGGATCCATGATGATGTGGCATGCATGGCCGTACAATTTTTGGATCAAATGGATAGGCAATGTAAAAGCCAAAAATGGGTCGTGCCCGAAATCTCGTCAAATTTTGTGGGTCAATAGAAAACATGATTTTAAGAAGGATACATGATGATGTAGCTTGCATAGCCGTACAATTCTTGGATCAAATGGATAAGCAATGAAAAAGCGAAAAACGAGCCGGACTCGAAATCAAGTGAAATTTGGTGGGTCAATAGAAAATGTAATTTTAAGAAGGATCCATGATGATGTAGCATGCATCGCCGTACAATTCTTTGATCAAATGAATAGGCAATGCAAAAGCCAAAACTGGGACATGTTTTAAATCGCGTGAAATTTGGTGGGTCAATAGAAAACGTGATTTTAAGAAGAATCCATGATGATGTAACATGCATGGCCATGCAATTCTTGGATCAAATGGATAAGCAATACAAAAGCCAAAAACGGGTCGGGCTCGAAATCGCGTAAAATTTGGTGGGTCAATAGAAAATGTAATTTTAAGAAGGATCCGTGATGATGTAGCATACATGTACAGTTCTTGGATCAAATGGATAAGCAATGCAAAAAACAAAAATGGGTCGGGCTCGGAATCGTGTGAAATTTGGTGGGTCAATAGAAAACGTAATTTGAAGAAGGATCATGATGATGTAGCATGCATGGCCATACAATTCTTAGATCAAATGGATAGGCAATACAAAAGCCAAAAATGGTCCGGGCTCAGAATCGTCTGAAATTTGTGGGTTAATAAAAAACGTGATTTTAAGAAGGATTCATGATGATGTGTCATGCATAGCCGTACAATCAAGGTTTTAAAAAGCGGCCGCAACTATTATGTAACGTCGTTACGTAATGGTTTATGGTGGTTACCGCCACCCGTTACGGCCGTTTTTGCAGTGTGATTGAGATTCACAAGTGTATCGGCCATAGCGGCTACCGTAGCGGTCGTAACGGTGCCGTAACAGTCGTAACAGCCTATTATGCACCGTTACATAATGATTCCGAACTGCTTCTTTCAGAAAAACACATATAAAAAAAAAAGCTGAAAATGGGAGAAGAGGGATAGAGAGAGAAGAGGGAAGATAAAGAGAAAAGATGGAGGAACAAGAAATAGAGAGAGAGAAGAAGGAAGAGGAAGAACATGTTATTGATTTGTTGAAGCTGTAAGATTTATGTTATTCTATTCAGCTACTAGCACTCAACCATTTTTTTTGTATGTGCCTATCTATATATTGTTTGAAAATAATAATAATAATAATAATAAGTGTGGTCATTATCTATTTTGCTTGATTAAAATATATATATATATATATTCTTATTTATTCTCTTACTTTTGTCATTATTTATTTTATATATATAGTTAGTGACTGATTTTTTGTATAATATAAAGTCTTTAATTATTAAAATAAAATGTAAAAACTCAGTTTATAGTGATTTAAAAATATGAAATATATTGGATCATACTTAAAAATTTACAAAAATTGATCAATATTTATTTTAAAACCCAATAAATATGATCATGTAAAAAAAATATGTGCATTGGTAAGTTTTTTTCAAATTGTACAAAAAATAAAAAAATTCACGGTTTCAGTTACCGTAATCGTTATGCTACAACCTTTACAGCCCGCACCCGCAACCGCAACCGCAACCGCATCACCGCTACCGTTATGGCGACCACAACCGCTTTTCAAAACCTTGCATACAATTTTTGGATCAAATGGATAGGCAATACAAAAGCCCAAAACGGGTCGGGGTCGAAATCGCATGAAATTTGGTGAGTCGATAGGAATCGTGATTTTAAGAAGGATCCATGATGATGTGGCATGCATGGCCGTACAATTCTTGGATCAAATGGATAGGCAATGTAAAAGCCAAAAACGGGCCGTGCTCGGAATCGCGTGAAATTTGAAAGGTCAATAGAAAATGTGATTTTAAGAAAGATCAATGATGATGTAGCATGCATGGCTGTACAATTCTTCGATCAAATGGATAGGCAATGCAAAAGTCAAAAACGGGTCGGGCTCGGAATCACGTGAAATTTGGTGGGTTTGTACTTATTTTATGAATTTTAAGGACTGCGTGTTTGGAAATGGCTTTAACTTTGAGTTTAAGCCAACTTTAGAGCCAAAATTAAGTAGGGTCCACTTAATATTTTTGGTCGATACAAGAGGCAAAGTTCTTTGTTACTATCTGTAGATAAAGATTATGTATTTGATTGGTAAAAACTATTTACGAATGAATGAGAAATCGATGCCAAAGTAAGCTATTTGGAAATGGCTCGTATTAGTGGGTTTCCTCATTAATTACTATTCTCTTGTTCCACATAGGAAAGTAGAAGGAATATGAAAGGACTTACGTAGTCCAAGTTTGTAGCAAGGCTTGGTCCCTTAGAGGCACCCATGTTTTGTAGAGAATGAGAACCGTGCCAAGTGTAGGTAACCACATGTGCATGTTCGCTCCGATCCGAGCCGATTTGGGTCGTGGGTGTGGCTGTGGGTGCAGCGCAAGTGGGTTAGGTCAAAAGAATATTTGTATATATTTTTTGCAGAAAGTTTATTTAATTAACTAAAATTTGAGTTTCCCTCCAGTTTTTCCTTTCTTCTTCCTTCCAAATAAAGGTGATTGTTTTGTTTTAAACAAAAAGTCACCAATGGCAACTTTTCGCCATTGTTGTACTGGTTCATATATTACTGAATAGGTTCCTTGCAACCTATATAAAGGCAACCCTCATTCAGAATTTTTCAATTCATTCCTAATCCATTTTCTCTACTCCATTCTTCTTCTACATATTAGTTTTAGAAAAAAATAGAGTGTAACAAAACTCAGGTTTCTGGTTTGCTAGGTAGATTGATTGAAGTGCTGCTTCAATCTTGTGATTTGATTATTGTATCCTGCAAAATAGATGTCTTCAATCTGTGAACACCTATGCAATGATGAATTTGTCATAAGGACGGAGTGTCACACACTCGACTTGATCATCAAAGAATTTAATTCCTTCCGGTAAATAAATTTCAGTAAGCAAATTTCTATTTTATGTTTGATTTGTTTATGTTTTTTTTCCTTATTTTATGCAGAAGATTGTTCCAACATTGCTTGATTTGTTAAAGTTGGGCTGAAATTATGAATTGGAAGAGCTAAGATTAGAAATGTTGAAGGGTGTGTTCAAGTGCGGTTTTATTATAGAATTTGAGGATTGTTGTTAAAGTTGTTCTTATAGGCTTCTTTTTTCTTTTCTTTTTTTTTTCTTTTTTCTAAGTTATTTTCTTTCCATTTTCAATTTTTGAATTTTTTTATTGATGGTTTTTCTATTTTTGATTGCTTGAATGTGCAGGCTTAGTGTGGTTGAATGGTTTGCTTTCTAATGGATCAATGCAGTGATTTTGTTCAATACTGCATCTCTTTATCTTGTCACATATCTCTTTTAGCCACATAAATAATAAAACATAGATAATAAAGCATAGTATAAGATTATGATGAACTTATATGAAGGTTGTAGTGGGTTTATAATATCTGTATTTGCTGGGAATCTATTTTATTTAATATGATATTGGGAAGTAGTATATTGAACAAGTATGATCACCGTTTACCTAAAAATTTAATATTGGTAATTTCAAATTCAATTTAAAGAAATGGTGTTGTATGTTCATAAGTGGAGTAATTATTTAGTGGCCGCAAGCCACTACATCAATTTTGGTCCTCAAATCAATTATAATTGGCCACATTAAAAAAAGGTAAAACCTCATATCTTACTTTGTTGGAATCCACCTACCTAAACTTTGGATTACACTTTTTAATGTAGTCAGACAAGTTGGTTGGGACCAAATTTCAGTTTCAGACCATCAAACATTTTTGGATAAATTATATTTACTACTTTTATGATTTAGAAAAAATATATCAAACCTAACAAATTTGCCATAATTATATTGAATTTTCTTGAAATTTTGATTCACATAACATTTAGCCACTTGTTCATTACTAATTTATTAGTCATATGAATGGAAAAATGATATTATCGTTTTTTTTGCATCGATTTGTTGCATAAATTGTGGGATCACATAGAACAAGTAAATTCATATTTTATATTTGACTAATAGACTATAACAACATGCTCGGAATTACAAGTAGACAAAAAAAAATACATAAATAAAATAGCAACAGAAAGCACACCGAAGCTTGTACTTGACAGTGTTCTTAAAACAGATTCGTCACCTCACTGGTTGGGTGTTGGAGGTTGTTCGACGTCTGTCTCCAAGGATACGATAATTGGACCGGCTATGCAATGCACAGACTGAATAGCTTCGGCGAACAGAACTTTGTAGCACTCTCTCACATGAAGAATATAATATAAACTAAATGAAACTTTTGACAAGAAGAGCAACAAATTTTCTAGTATAGAAAGCTGAAGGAGAGGGCCTCTTTTTTATACATATGGAGGGAGAGAGAAAGAGGCTCCCCTGCAACAAATACATGAATTAATTCTGCATTAAACTGAATTAATTCTACAAAACTGATAGGTTTAATTCCATCATCAATAGAGGAGTTACCAACTATACACACTAGTTTTGTGTATATGAATATCTGCAGCCCACAGATCTAGCTTGGCCCAAAAAGATTAAGATGGGTGGGCCAAGCCCAACCCCCACCCTCAATCCATTCAAGCCCAAGCCTAAACCCAAGCCCAAGATCCACGTATCACGAACCATGGACCCGAACCCAGACCGGTCTGAGCAGGCGACGCGCGCGTGCGTGTGGCAATTTTTGCATAACTAACTTGGACCATAGTCTTGACCCAAGTCCATCCTTGAAGCATCCATAACTCATTTCTTTCGAAAAATTTGAATGCCCCAAAAGGCTCGCACTCTTATGCAAAAAATGAGATTTAAATATCCATCAATGCTCTCCTCTACAATCAATGTGGGATACAAGGCTTTATACCTTTCCCAACGCCTCTTTCATGAGGCCAACTTAATGAGTCAATTCTCATTCAAACCTTAATGTTTTTGGTCATTCTTTTTGTGGTGTAAAGATCTCACTACAAAGAATCTAAACCCACTTTACTCCACCTCAATTGAGGATTGACACCCACTTTAATATTGCATTAAAGTCATCAAAAAACCATTATTTTTCCAACACGAATGTCCTTGTTTATGTTTATTACATATCATTTGCATTAATTTTAATTATTTTAACTTTACTAAAAAGGACACAAGTATAATTATAGCAAATTTTTGAGCTTATTAGTATATTTTTCTAAACATAGGAGTGGTTAATAGAGTTTACCCAATATATTTTATTGGACTTGACTTCCCCTCCCGTCCATGATTTAGACGAAAGGGTGCTATCCAAGTCTGTTAGACCCATTACGAATCTCGTTTCAATAATTCGAATTGTTTATTTTGTTAAACTTTTTGTGTATATTATCCATACAATAGGTCGATCTAATAATCGTAACCTATTCAATTTGTTGTATTTGTTTCTAAAAAAATGAATGACAAGTGTATTTTTAAAAATAAACCATCTATTTTTTTATTTTTATTTTTTGCAAACGCAATAAATTGATTAGACTATGAGTATCGGATTGACTTATTTTTTTTGTAGATGATGTACACAATAGATCTTATAGAACAGTTTGAATTATCGAAACAAGATTCTTGATGAGTCACATGAACCTAAACAACACTTTCTAGTCTAGATCACATCACTCTCTCTATTTCCTTACACATCTTTTCTTAAAAAGTCAAAAAACTAACTAAAATAGTCAATTCCCAAACAAACTCTAAGGTTGTGTTTGATTGGAGGATTTGATGAGAGAAATGAAAAAGGAAAGGGAAATAGAAAAAAAGAAAAAGCATTGATAGGATTCGAATTCCAAACTATGTTTGGTCAAATTGGGAAATGGAAAAAGAAAGAACCTACGGTTGTGTTTGGTTCATGGATTTAGGGAGGAATTTGGAAAATAGAAGGGAAAAAGTGTGTGAAATTAGATGAAATATAAGTATATTTTATTCACATTTCACTATCATTTCCCATTTTTTCTTTTCAAATATCTTCCCAAATCCTTAAACTAAACACAACCTTAGTGAACTCAAAACACAGAAAGTGAAATTTCCTCATTTTTTTGAAAAATGCGTGGTAGCTAGAAATTGGAGGGGGCTCGAATGCCCCGAATCCTAGTAGTGCCAAAACGATATCGTTTTGGCATTTTTTTTTCTTTTTTTTCTTTTTCCTTCTTCCTTAAAACTGGTTTAAGAGAAAGAGAGAGAAATAGAGAGGCGAGAAAAAGAGAGAAGGAGCAAGAGAGGAGAAGAAAAAAAAGAAAGAGGGAATAGAAGCTTGATCTTCGGCTGAACCACAACTATCACGACCCAAACCCCGCCTCCGTAGGTTTAGTGTCGTAACCAGCCAGTAATCCGTGATTACCAAAGGCCTGCTTAATAGTAACAATAGTAATGAGGCTGGTGGAAGCCATTAAGTAAGAAAATATATCGTGCAATGAGCTGCGGGACTTACATAGAATAAGGCAACTTTATATACAGATATTCAAATGGACCATTCCATACGTGGACAAAACATTTACATAGCTTAAGGAATTAAGTCCCATTAACAAACTTAATGAAAATAAAAGCCAACCCATAACATGATCACAATGTCAAAATGGTGAACTCCACGCCACCCAAAAAGGCCTTAGAGCTAGACCAAGAGAAATCTCGAGGTGAGGCACAGCGGTTGGCTTCATAAAACAGAGAATAGGTCGACGCCATTAAGTCTCGTCCTAAACTTGGTCACCTACATACATAGATAAAATAATGAGCTAGAGCCTAATGAATAACAATTGTGTAAAGAGGTTATGAATGATGTCCTTATGGTCACTTAAACCAGTCAGTTCATTGGTGAATCAATTCACAAAACAATATCTCATACAGGTAATAAAATCATATTAGTCATACATGGTGCATTGTCACGACCCAAACCCGCCCCTGTAGGTTTAGCACCGTAACCGGCCAGTAATCCGTGGATTACCAAAGGCCTCTGAACAGATTAGCAAATAATAAGGGGCTATGGAAGCAATAATACAAAATAGATAAGGTCCAATGAGCTGTGATAGCGTACATGGGACAAAACATTTCAAAACTTATTTGTATATACATAAATATGCCAGTCCAGATACACAATATTTACAAGGTATTTACAGAATGTACTTCCCAAGACTTGACTTTACAGAGCGTACACAAAGACTAGAATGAATACAAAAAAAAATAGCCATGGCATTAGGCTTCGTTCGGAACCTCCCCGGGAGGCACAACAGTTAGCTGACAAAAACAAAACAGAAGGCCGTCAACTTTGGCCCTGGTCATGTACCGGCTCACCTACATACATAATATAAACTGTGAGCGAAAACCCAGTAAATAATAATAGAGTAAAGGGTTTCAATGAATGAGTTCGTATAGGTTCAGAAATCATAATTCAGATTTGTATCAAATTCATCATTTGTCCGGATCATATACAGACAGAAATCATAAGTCATGATTAAGTTTACGTGATACATCCATTAGCATTAACAGAATAGAACAGAACAGAACGTATACACGTGAGGTTACGAATAAGCAATTCCATAAAGGAACCTCCGAATCCGGGCAACAGAACAGAAGCTGAGCCCTCGTGACAGGGGCTCCGATACGGGTAACAGAGTGCAGACAAAAATAAGTTCCGTAAAGGAACCTCCGATACCGGGTAACAGCTAACAGATATCACATGATGCTAAGGATGTCACGAATACATATCAGAAATTGAACAATCATTCATTGTACAGAACATATCGTTTCGGAAAACAGATCTTGTTTTATCACATAGAAAGTAGATACAGTTTGAACATAACTTTACTAAGTTATTACTCACAATTGGCCTTGAAACAGACAGACGGAGCAGATTGATCACACGATACGCGGCACGTGACCTACATAACACATAACAGACACACACTTGAAACACACATTTTAATTGCACAAAACTTACGTCGCTGGTTCTTAGTGTGTTTCTAACCTTAAATCCTCACTATAGAGTCTTAAACATGGCCTAGGAATGCCTAGGATGGAATGAGGATGCAAAGATGCCTTGGAAAACATTTTTCAAAACTTGCTGAAAACAGGGGTCTCGTTCGAGCGAGGCCTTCTTCGCTCGAGCGAGCTTGTCAAAACAGAGGGGTTGCTCGAGTGTAGACTCCTTCGCTCGAGCGGTCTATAAAAATGCAAAAGTACTGGTTGTTGAAATTTTACGCTCGATGCTCGCTCGAGCGTGAGACACAACTCTTCGCTCGAACGTAGGTCTTGTCGCTCGAGTGTGCGTCTGCGTGCACCAGAAGCCTGAGAGCTTGCAATTTATGCTCGAGCCACCATTACTTCGCTCGAGCGAAGCTCTGAACAAACCATGGTCGCTCGAGCGTGGAATCCTTCGCTCGAGCGAGGAAGCCAAATTCTGGAATTTCCAGATTTGCCTCCCAAGCTCAAACCAAGCATTCAACACCTCAAATCTCAACCCTTTGGGCCCATTTTCTGGAAAATACTTGTAAACTCATAGTATAAGATGTTTCAAAGATCAATTTGTAAAATCAAAGCCCAAGGGTGAGTCAATTGAACACAATTACAAGTAGAACTTCAAGAACAAAACAAGAGCTTAACATGCAAGTGTTCATTTTAAATCCAATGCTCTAAAACATGACCAAATGTAAGATTGAGCTCAAAATCATGATGAATTCATGGACTAAGGCTAGAATATGGGCTTGCATGCAAGAACTTCCATGAAGACACTTCAAAATGCTAAGATATGAACATGCATGCATGATTTAAGCCTCAATTCAACATTTTCAACCAATTCATGACTTAAATCACTAATGTCTCATGAACCATGCATGAATTAATCTTAAATTCACAATCAAGAAGATGATTCTCCTACCTTAGGTCTTGAATTCCAAGCCTAGAAGCTCAAATATGCAAACTACTCTTCAATTCTTCCAATTCTCCAAGAAATTTTGTTCTAGCTCTTTCCCACGGTTTGGTTAAGAAATGGATGATAGAATGATGCACAATAGGTTCCAAACAAGGCTCCTAGAAGTGGCCCACTAAGTGGTAATTAGGTAATTAACTTGAACTAATGTAATTTAGCATTATATAATCTAATTTAATCATACCAAATCAAATTTCACCTAAATTTACCATAAAATCACATAAATTCTAATTAGCATAAAACATTAATCCATTTCTGAATCGATCACCAATAAGGCTTTCAATTCGCAGTTCAAAGTCAAAACATAAACAGATCATTTTATGGCAAACAGATAAAAACACAAAGATAATGCAATACATATGCAAATTAATTTTGGATTCCTTCTAAATTACTGTTAGGCATAAATAATCATGGTTTAGCATTAGTCGGAGGTCGGGGTTATTACATGCATCCAGTAGCAGAACAGTATAGTAGGTCGTGAAGACCAAATAGTTAGAATTGATGGACGTGCCATCAATACAGTAAACAGAAGTTCCAAGAACTGGAGCTGACAAAGATCTCTGTAACAGTAACAGCAAACAGTAACAGTAAATGGTAACAGTAATAGATGTTACGAATGCCACAAATACAGTTCAGAAAACAGGATAATCATTCACTTAGTAAATCATATCATTTTAGAAAACAGTACTTAAGTACTTGACAGTAACATTCAGAAAATAATTATAGCTTAAACATATCTTTAAGCACAATGGTTCAACATACAATCTGTCCATATAATCAATTCATAACCTATTTGGTCTATTCATTCCTTAGTCATTAAATCTTTCCTTCATTAATTTCCATCATATTCATGAGATGTAAATGCATATGAAAAACGCTTGAAAACCATGCAAACAGAGGCCCGTAAGTCAGAAAAATGGATAGAAAACGAATGTAGAACCATCCTGAAAACCACACGTGCAGAGGGCCTGGCTGTACATGCGCCCCGCACGTGCAATTAAAATAGAAGCAACATAGGAACAGTGGAGACTTGGCCGCACGTGCGGGGCCTCATGTCGCACGTGCAGTCTGGGTTCATTTCAGTCCGAAAATCTGTTATGAATTTGGAACTCAAGTTTTCCAAAATCTAACTTCAATTTCATGCAAATCAAGGCCCAAAACCCTTAAAAACATCTTGAATTCAACATATCTAACTTCAAATATAAATCATAATTTCAAATCAAAACTCAAGTTGCCAAATTAAGGGTCAAATTCTTGAAGTGAATAGTAAAATCACAAAACATGGAAATTTGAGATCCAAGCTCAAGATTCATCCTTGCAAACTCAAAACCATGGAAGAAAACAAGTGTATATTAAAAAATAATGCCATGTATGTCAAACACTTAAGCTATTCCCTATAATTTTTCCTTTTTTGTTCTTATGAGCCACCACATGAAGTTATACCACGAAACCCACAATTATGCATGATTTCCTCCTAATCAAACTGAAATTCAAGAGGATAAGAGTGTAGAAGACTCAAATCTAAGAAGTTAAGGGAGAGATCCTACCTTAGATGGATGATCTATGGAGATTTGTTCAAACCCTTTTTCTTCTTCTTTTCCTTCAACCCCTTGTTCTCACAAGGCTCTCTCTCTCTCTCCCATATTTATTATTGAGTTTCAAACCTCACAAATAATCTAACTCTAATTAATGTTAAGCTTGAATTAATTCGACTCAAATTCACTTAATTCAAGTCAATTCTCATTATAACCTAATTTAACTCAACCCAATCAAAGCTTATTAAGGTGAATTAGACTCTAATCACCTAGTCCAACATTTAATTTTAATCTTATAGTTTAATGATTTAGGCAGGTTCATTTCACATGCTATCATATATGTTGACTATAACATCATTCACATAGCACATAACACATAATCATCGCACACAAAAACACATAATAAATCATAATTTCAAATCAAAACACAAGTTACCAAATTAAGGGTCAAATTCTTGAAGTGAAGAGTAAAATCACAAAACATGGAAGCTTGAGTTCCAAGCTCAAGATTCATCCTTTCAAACTCAAAACCATGGAAGAAAACAAGTGTATATTAAAAAATAATGCCATGTATGTCAAACACTTGAGCTATTCTCTACAATTTTTTCCTTTTTGTTCTTATAAGCTACGACATGAAGTTACACCACCAAACCCACAATTATGCATGATTTCCTCCTAATCAAACTTAAATTCAAGAGGATAAGAGTGTAGAAGACTCAAATCTAAGGAGTTAAGGGAGATATCCTACTTTAGATGGATGATCTATGGAGATTTGCTCAAACCCTTTTTCTTCTTATTTTCTTTCAACCCCTAGTTCTCACAAGGTTCTCTCTCTCTCTCTCTCTATCTCTCATACTTATTATTGAGTTCCAAACCTGACAAAATATCTAATTCTAATTAATGTTAAGTTTGAATTAATTCGAATCAAATTCACTCAAATTCAAGTCAATCCTCATTATAACCTAATTTAACTCAACCTAGTCAAAACTTATTAAGGTGAATTATACTCTAATCACCTAGTCCAACATTTAATTTTAACCTTATAGTTTAACAATTCAGACAGGTTCATTTCATATGCCATCATATTTGTTGACTATAACACCATTCATATAGCACATAACATATAATCATCGCACACAAAAACACATAAGCAACATATAATCACAGAAGTAAGACAAACCACAGAATTAGCAGTTAATTAAGGAGGCGGGTGTTACAACAACCCAACCCACCACCATGATTCTTGGTTGAACTGCAACCCAACCCACAGTCATAGACGAAGAGGCCGAAGCTTGATCTTCGGTTGAACCACCACAACCTAACCCACCACTATGGACGGAAAGGCCGAAGCTTGATCTTCGGCTGTTTTGATTTTGTTTTGATTTTGATTTTGATTTTGATTCTGTAGGTTTGGTTTTGATTTTGATTTTGATTTTGGGTTTGGGTTTGGTTTTGATTTTGATTTTGATTTTGAGTTTTGATTTTTAACAAAGGAAAAAGAGAGGGGGAAGAAAGAAGAGAATGTGAAGGGAAAAGAAAAAAAAAATAATTTTGATTATGAGTTCAGAGTTGTTGGAAAGAATAGAGGGAGAAGATTAAGGAAGAAGAGAAGGGGAAGGAAAAAGAAAGAAAAAAAAAAAGTGTCAAAACGACGTCGTTTTGGCACTTCGAGTCATTCGGGCCAGGGAAAATTTGAGCTACCCAACAGCTTTGCACTTTTTTTTTCCCCCTTATATTTTTCATTATAATCAAACAAAAAAAATGGGGGTGTTTGGAAAGAGGATTGGCTAAAATAACCGACTAAAAGATAAAATAGGTTAAAATAATCAATAAGACAAAATGTCATATCTAACTCATAATCATTTCACTTTTTATTTCACAACTATCAAATTAACTAATACAAAAGTCAATCAACTTCTCAAACACAACTCAACTAAATTTTTTTTATTTTTTTTTCTCAACCATTGTTGTCCACCAGAGCTCTCACATCATAGATTAAACCAAGTTGGTCCTCAAAAACTTGCTATTGAAAACAATGGAAGCAAGTTGAGAAATTGAAATTTTTTTATTGAAAAGTTAGGGTTTTGATTGAGAAATTAGGGTAGCATTTGGTAGAGTTTTCTAATATTATTTGAGAATAGAGTTATATTTTGAGTTTGTGAGTTTTGAAATTATGATTTGAGTGTGGAAAATTTGTTTGGTTGTGAGTTTTAAAAAGAGTTTTGAAGGGAGTTTTGAGTTTTTGAAATTAGAAAAGTTATTTGATTCAAAAACTTCAAATTCATAACAAAACACACAACCTAAAATTCTATTTAAAACTCATATAAAAATTAAAAAAATTTCAAAAATATTTTTTTATTTACAATATAAAAATAATAGGTGCCAAAAAAAAAAACCGAACACTGTTTCGATCAACAAGTCGAATGTCCGAGGGACGTTCAGGAGGACGACCGGGTTAGCCAAATTTTTCCGTCTAAAAGGAGTTTTCAAAAGTAGGTATGAAATTATAATTTGAAAAACTAACTCAAAACAAACACAACACTCACAAAAGTGGGTAGAAATGTGTTTGACAAACATAATCAAACACAACCTAAATTTCAAATTTAGAAATTAGGGTTTTGATTTGGGGTTCTCAAACCGACGTCGTGTTGAGAAACTAGAAGAGGATCCGAACGCCACAACAACTAAACATATTTTAAAAACTGTGGGTTTAGGCTTTGTTTGGGGTTCTTGGCTGCTACCATTCCCTCTTTAACCTAACTTCTCTCTCTCTCTCTGAGTTGGTTGAGTGTGTGTTTGTGAATTGAAGATGTCAAGGCCAGAGGTACAAGCTCCTCCTGAGATATTCTACAACGATGAAGAAGCTCGCAAATACACCTCCTCTTCTCGTATCATTCAAATTCAGGTACTCTTTCTTACACTACTTCCACATATTCTATACCTATATATGTGTGTATAACTCTTTAATTTTATAGGCAAAACTCTCGGAGAGAGCTCTCGAGCTTCTTGCTTTGCCCGATGATGGAGTCCCCAGATTACTTCTTGACATTGGTAATTATTATAAGTGTTTCTTTTTCTCTCTTGGCTATCAAGATCAGGACTTGAATAAGTTTCTAGTATTTCTCAAGAATTTTAAATAATAAAATAAAATGGGTAAATGATATGATTGATTTGCCTAATAATATGTTGGGGAAGGAACTAATTGGCTGAATTGCCCAAATTGTTGTCTTGTCTCTTGATAATTTTATTATGTGATTGAATGCTGAAAATAAATACTGGGTTATGTATAGTTTACAAAAGGGAATACTCTGAGAGTGACTTGAATCTTGAAAATAAAAAATTGTCGAAAACCCTGTTTGGCTGCTGAGAGCTTTTTATCTTCAACTCCAAAAATAAAAAACAAAAATTTATTGTAGTCAATTCTTTTAGCAACCAAATAGAGCTTAAGTGGAAAAGAAAATTCACATATTTAATGAGCCATTTGCACTTGAACACCTTAACTCATATTGGGTGTTGAATTAGGCTTTGGCCTTTCACGTGAGCAATGCCATAGGCAATAAATTTTCACACAAAATGATATGGTAAAGATTGGCAATATACCATTTAACATCATGCTGGATGGGGATTCTGTATGCAAATTTTGTTTGTATAATTCGTTTTGGTGTTCAAATTTTGTACCTAATTTTTTTTCATATTTACTTACCTTTCTTTTATTCCCTCTCAAGGTCGTTAGTGACTCCACAATCTGTGACCTACATCTTTTGTAATTTTTAGCAAAAGCACAAAACTGAAAAGTTAACTTTGGCTGTTATTGTGTTTTATAGGTTGCGGATCAGGACTTAGTGGGGAGACATTATCTGAGAATGGACACCAATGGATTGGCTTAGATATATCACAATCAATGCTTAGTATGTGAATTTATGGATTTGAGTTAAGCTCAAGTTTTTTTTTTTTTTTATATATATATTTTGTTATTTATTTATTTATTTTTTTTGTGTCTTCCCCCCTTATCCCTCATCTTGTCCCATTTTTTCTTTTAATGTAAAATTCAAACCTAGGTGTTGCATTGGATCGCGAGGCTGAGGGTGATCTTA
This sequence comes from Camellia japonica, assembly GCA_030407325.1. Lineage (NCBI taxonomy): Eukaryota > Viridiplantae > Streptophyta > Magnoliopsida > Ericales > Theaceae > Camellia > Camellia japonica. The sequence continues at coordinate 110,653,562 of JAPPVO010000017.1, read as the reverse complement.
TACTTGGTGACATGGGTCAGGTAGCCACCTATTTCAACTATTGATTTTTTCTAACATTTAATTTTGTAGATTATTACATACATATAGGATTATTAAATAGAATGTGACATTGTTTAGATTAAAAAAGGTCAATATTGTTGAGTTCTTTAGATTTTCTTTTCTCCAGTTCCTTGTATGTTAATAAATGCTTTTGAGTAAAGAGTAATCAAATGGAGGAGGAAATATTCAGAGTTGATTTTAAAATGATCACTTATCTGCTGTTTGCCTGTAGGTTTTAAAATAACATAAAATTTATCTGATTGTAATATTTAATTTCTAAACAAGATGTTAAAAAGAAAAAAGTAGCATTTCTGACTGCTAGCCATGTTTAAGTATTCATATCCTGTAAAGTATCAATAGACTGAGCAAGTTTTTATAGGTGATCTGTCGATTGAATGTTATGTGATGAGAACAATGTCCTTAGCACCAAAGAATTGTATCACACAAGATGCAATTTAATTTATAATTCAGGAAGTTCCAAGTGTGAGTCTTAATCCTTTGACATCATGCGAAATGAATGACAAGCCATGATAGAGCTCAGGAACCAATAAATATCTCGTTATATGTCCTACCACAGGTGGTCATAATTTGATCTTTAGAAAACTTTAAACGAAATTATGCCAAGATCAAAATTTTAACCTGTGCTTGACTTTTGAAGTTTTGAACAACGTTGTAATTTTATCTGATTATGAACTGCTTTTGCATTAATAGGATATATACATTTAGGGAAGGAAAAATTCTTTGTAGTTTTTACATTCTTGTATTGCCCCATAAATTCCAAGACTAAATAAATTGTTCATCCATTTGATTGAAGGTCCTAGTAGTTGATACAATAGAACTTATTAATAAAGAGACACCATATGCTTTGCCAAGTTGATTGCTTGCTTTCAGTCACCAAAACCCAACTCAATCATATGTTTCCAACTTGAATTTAGTGGAGAATAAATATTTTTAACAAATAACATCTGTGATTTTATGTTCTTTTCTTTTCTTCCTCTTTCTCTACAAGGACAACTTCTTGTTTTCTCTTGTTTGTATTTTCCTTGCTTTTATTAATTTTATCCTTTGTTGTCGATAGGAAAAATCTTATTACAACTTAGCATTTCTAATTTACTTATATAGGAAAAAGGATTCACAATTATATGGGGTTCATTCTGGCTATACAATAAATCCTTGATTAATAATAAGATAAATAAAATACATATGAAACTACATAGATTTTTGGAATTAGTTACTGTTTGTGAACCTCAAAGAAGAGATTTAAGTTCGGTTATATAGAATTGAAGTTGGTATCAAAATATAGAATTTGAGTTGACAAGTTGGGCATCATGTTTTGAATAAATTGAAATTATCTCAAGTTTGTATTCAATTTATGTATTGATTCACTCAAATTGGATGCTTTCTTGATGTTACGTGCAAAACAAATCTCTCGTATGTTTTTTCTCTTCAATTGCTGGATGTTTTGGGAAATAGAGTGTTTATACTGCATATATTGTAGGGCTTAGGTTTTCGACCTGGAGTTATTGATGGTGCTATCAGTATATCAGCCGTTCAGGTTCAAATTTATTCTCTCTTTTATGTTTAATTTAATTTTTTTTCTTAAAATAAAATGTATTGCTCGCTTTCTTATATATCAAATATACTATGTTGTACTCTATTTGCATTTGCTCTCTGTCACAAAATCTTCATAGTCAAGTACACAATTACATTTTTCAAAATAAAAAAATGCTAAAGCACATGCATATTTCCCATAGTTTTGTCAGCTTGGCTTGCTTCTTGCTCATGCCCCCAGATTGATCTGGAACTATGTGTCTAATTGGCTGGATGCGTTTAGTTATTCCGTTTAGTGCTTCGGGTGTTGTGCTTGAAATCCCAACTTGGGTTTACATGTGTGCATACTGCATTGGTATTTTTTTGACTGACAACAAAGGAAATTTTATTAAAAAGAAGAAAATGAAATAAATATATGCGTTGATATCTGTCCATAGCCAATATTGGAAAATGCAATGTTGCTGCTCCATTTTCTTTTGGTGCAGTTTTTGTTTATAGATGTAGTATCATATATTGTTTTTTTCTATTTCATAATTTCTTGTTTTCATAACGTATTAGAATATGTAAGGATCCAGTGGTTACAGCACAAAATATGTAATAAAACTGCATCATAATTTGACTCTTTGTAATGGTATATTGGGTTACAACACATAGTAATGAATATATGAGGGCATGCTTTTTTTTGTTAAAAGTATACCAGGTCAGAAAGCGTGATGTGCTTGATCATGCCCTGAACCCATAAAAAGTTCTCAGAAATACTAAGTTTAAAAGTTCCTGGCATGGTGCATGCGTCCACATGCCAGTAGAATTTCCCATGTGCCCGTGACTCCTGAAAACAAGAAGAGACATTCCAATGCATTAAAGTTGACTTTGTTACCACTAATTTTAAGTATTTAATTAACATCAAAAGATGTTCAATCATTACAGTGAGAATCAGATTAATACATTTTTTAAAAACATGGTGGTTGGACAACACTTTTGCCTGAAATGGAGATCTCTTGTTGATGTTTTTTCTCACCCACCCTCCTACATTTCCCTTATGCAGTGACTTACTGGTAGTTAGCATCTGATGTTCAAAATGAAAGCAAAACAATAGAACACACACAAAAGAAGGAAAAAGAAAAAGAGCATTATACAACATGTTGTGTTATAGTATGTTGGAGAGTAGAGGGTGACTTTCCTTTGGAAAGGAATTTTGTTTGTTGAGGCCACATCCAAATTCAATCCTCCAAGGTTGCTTTCTTTGTGCAGAATGTGACTCACAAGAGGTTCTCATGATTGATAATATGATAAGGAGGCGTCAAATTGTTGCAATTTGATTGTCTTTGTAACTTAATCTCTCATTTGCTCATTGTGAGGTGGTGAGTAATTTTTTTATTCCAAGTACAAAATCTTACGATTCATGATTCATGCATAGATCGATATAAATCTTTGGGTGAATCTATTTTGGTGTAGAATCAGTGAAGAAGAATCTTAACATTCATGGTTTGAATCATAATTTATGATTCATGTGACTTTTGAAATTGTGAATCTTTGGGTGAATCTATTTTGGTGTAGAATCTATGAAGAATCTTACCATGGTTTGATTCACAATTTATGATTCATGTAACTTTTGAAATTGTCGAGTTTGATGTATCTTGTTATTGTTCTTTCTTTCTTTTCTTTTTTCTTTTTTTTGGTTGGTTGGTAAAATACTAGAATATAACTCCTATGAGTGTTTAGTGTGAAAATAATAAATAACCATGCATGATTTATTATTATTTTTATTTGGCGGAGGTTGATTGGTTTGTTCCATCCTCTTGTGAGCATTGCTTTGCATTATTTAGAGATTTTGGATCTCAAGGCATGAGCTCTTTGGAGATGCGTGGTTTGTACAGAATTTGGGTTTTATGGCTAGAAAGGAATGCTAGAATTTTTTAGAATGAAGAATGTCTTGAAAGCATTTGGGAAATGATTTGTTTTTTAGTCTGTTTTTTGTGTGGGTGTTAGTGGTTCCCTTTTTAACGAGGCACCTCTATTTTTAATTTCTAGGGATTGGAGAGCCATTTGTAGAATGTTAGTGTATTTTATTTTTCTTTTATCTTGTTGGACTTCTGTCTGTCCCACTCCTCTTCTTCTTGTTCATTTTTCATTTTAATAAAAAATTTCTTTGTTTGACGACCAAAAAAAAGAGCATTTAATATGATCCAGTTGCACTTAACATGATCTTAGCCCTATTTTCTTAGCAATTTGTTCTGAGAAACAGAATACGTGATTGTTTAATGCTAACTTATAACCATGATGCATATTGCTTGGTTAAGTAATTTAATATGATATGGGTAAGATCAATAGGACTTAATAGTTCCATTCTTTCTCTCTCTCTCTCTCTCTCTATATATATATATATATTTCTGAACAATAAGTATACAAGACACCTTATAAATGTTTTATGTTTAAACTAAAGGGTTCCTAAAACTCTCACTTCTTATTCTTCTCTTGAGGGTTTCTAGGTCCATTTTTTTTTCATGTGAGAACATATTATTCTTTTTAAAGAATCTTTTGAACAGTAGGATTTGGATTCACATTTCTTGTAATTGTCTTCCTAATTAGACAATGTAATCTTGTCCTTAAATAAGAATTATGTAATATGCTTCTATCATTGCAAATTGTGTATTAACCTCGTATAGACGAGAAACTTCTCATCTTAAGAATACACCATTATCATGGACGTAAGGTTCATCTTTTCCTTCTCATCTTCCTTAACGATTCATTTTACTCTCATTCTTATGTGATCAGGTTTTCCTCATCTCCTTCCTCATTCAATTTCCTTCTTTGCTTTAGTTTTTTTCCAGGTTCCTTCCATAGCCTTCTCATCTTCTTTGTGTGTATCTTCCTTGTTGCTGGTTCTCTTTATTCACTGCTTTCTTGTAGTTTTGTCCTTCCTTTTCTTCTTCCAGTATGCTGCTGGTTTTTCTTTTGTGTCTCTTTCGTTCATCCTCTCCTTTCTTAGTTGGTTGTTTTTCTCTTTGCTGCTGGGCATACTTGGTTTTTCTTCTCTTTCCAATAGAGATTTAATGATTAAGCAAAAAGTGTTAATATTTTAGATAGATGAAGCATCAATAGGGGAATCTATCACAATTATAGAAAGAAACAGACTGCAAGTTTCACAATGACTATGACCTTGGGAGTTGCATTTTGGGTAGTTCATATTTTATTTTATTTTATTTTATGATAAATAGGTAGTTCATATTTAATAGGAAGCAGGTAAATGTTTTGTTTAGAAAGTATAGATGTAGTAATTTCATGATGTGGGCTGAGAAATTCTCCAACAATTGCAGAATTTTCATAGAGTTATCTACGTGGGTGAATGGAAAAAAGTCAAATATTATTATTCCCTTGGAAACAGATCACAGGGCTAGAAGAATATATGATCTCTATTGCATCAGGTATTGTTTGGTGAAGGAATGGGTGGTAAACTACGTTACACGGACTCTTTGGATTTTTGGAGATACCCGTGTCGACACGACACGGGTGCGGGATACGGCCGGGTTCACAAACGGATACGGCAAAAGAAATGAAAGAGGAGAGAGCAAGAGAGAACCTGGTTGTCGTTCGCTGTTCGATTTGGTCACCGACTTTGATTCCTCTGGTCGACGACTTCGACTTTGGCATCGATCTTCTTCGCTCGATGCTTGATCTCTTTCTCTGTCTTCTCTCTCGTCTCTCAATCTCCCTCTTCCTCTCCTCTCAATCTCCCTCTTCTTCTACTCTCTCTCTCTGTCTCTCTCTCGACTATCTTCTTTTCTCTCTGTTCTCTTTCTGTTCTCTGTCGTCTATAAATTACATTAATATAATAATATATAATAGTATTCATATTGTAAAATATTATTGTATAATATAATATATCATAAATAATATAATATTTATACCTAAAATAAAAATAATTTATTTTATCATATATAATATTATTTATTTTATGCTTAAAATAATTTTTATTTGTTATTTATATTTTATTTGTTATTTTTTTTAACAAAATCTGTTATTCCTTAACTTTTTTTAACTCATCTTCATATCATAAATATATTTAAAAATAACTATTTAATGTATCCCCGTACCCGTATCTAAATTTGGATCCATATCTACGTATCTTCAATTTTTAATTTTGAAGTGTCCGACCCCTAGATACGCACTTGCACCCGATACCCGTACCTGAGTCCATGTAATGTAGGTGGTAAAGATATGGGAGAGATTCTGAATAATAGGTCTGGAATTTGTTGTAGAGTTAAGGGCCAAGGAGCAGGGGCAAACAAAGGCATGTACAATTCTAATTTAACTAATTCTATCTTGCTGGAAACAAGAAATATATGCAAGAATTTTGATTGGGGTTGTGCTTACGTTTGTAGGAGGGGGAATTTGCATGATTCATGGACTCTAGCATTGTTATTAAATCGCGAATCGTTTGCTAAAATGTGAATAGTAAATGGTCAGATTACTCTATTTAATATATAAATTTATATATGTATATACATATACAAATACACACACAGTGTTTAAAATGAAGTAAATATCAATATAACTAAGTATATATAATCATGTATATCAATATAAATAATTGATCCTCTTTTTATTTGTTGATAGAAAGGCGAAAATAATGTTATTTCATGAATTTTGTAAGCAAAAATAAGAACAAAACTGAATCACAATTAATCATTGTGAATCTCAAATTGAATCACATGTTTCATTCAATTTCTGATTCAACAACACAATTTAAGTCGGTTTGGTTGAAACTCATATCGAATTGTACGAATCGAATTGTAAATAACACGATTCTAGCAACCATGGACTCAAGTTCAAACTGCTTTAGGGAGATTACTGCAGCAAAATTTTCAATGTTTTCTTCCTAAGCCTATCATAGTTTATGATAACAGGGAGATGGCTAATGAATGTGAAAATTTTGGTTGATGCTTTATTGAAGGTCTGTTCATGGTGGTGTTAGGAAAGTGGAATCCAGATGTTTGTAAATGTTCTGAAATGATCGGGTCATATGGGAATGGGTAGTTATTGATTATTTACCATTTTGTTATTAAAGTTTGAAGTTTTCAATTTGAACTGTGGAAATTGTGATCCATTGGTGGAGGTTGATCGAAGAGCAAGAGATTTGTCCAACCTGTTTGAGGCAAGAATCAAAGTAAAAAGGGTTTCGAGATGGGATTTATTCCAGCAAAAATCAATATTTCCATTGATGTTCATGTAGCGGATAGATTGAGGGCTATTTTGAAGTTGGCCAGAGAAGGTGAGGGTGATCAGAGCAAGTACAGTAAGGGTGGTAACATGGAAGTTATGTACACTCGGCTAGAGTTAGAAGAGAGGAGGAAAACTAGGAGAATTACTAGTGGCGTGGAGTGCAGAAGGGTTAATACTACTTCTTGTGCTACTGCATCTGATAATCACGATAGCACCATTAATTTAGGAAACAAAAGTGTTGGTGTAGTTATGGGCTCTATTAATGAAAGGTCTAAACAGCTGGTGGTTGTTATAATAATAATTGCCTTCTTAATCAGAGTTCTAATTCAAATAGGTTATCAATTAAGGGATCTGATGGATATAGGTCAAGGGTAGTTGGTAAGGCCCATAGTGAGGGGGCCCCAAATCAAATGAAACGGGTTATGTCAGCTGGGCCTTCTTTCTCGGAATCCTTTGTTTATTACAAAAAGTGCTATCATGGTAAGTTTAAGGCTTTGGATAATTGATCAGGATGGGCACATTAAACTTTCAAATAGTATGCCCAGTCAGGAATTTTTTTATCCAAGTAAGCATCTTTCGTATGCTGAAGCTCTGTTTACTTCAATCGATGTGCTGTTGACAATTTATTAGGGCATGGAGACGAAGAGGAGGTGCATGGAACTGAGGAGCATGGAGTGGAATCTAGGGCATGTAATTTGTTTATAGTTGAAATAAGGAAAGGGTTTCGAAGTGTCTTTCCTCGAGCAATGTTGGAAGAGGGAGAAATGTACAGTCTTGAACAGAAAAATTGACTGATGATTTGACGAAAAGCAAGGAAGCGAAGGAGAACATGAAAGCTGGGCTTAATAGTGCTGAAATAATGATGGGAGCCTGGACTTGCAGATAGAGATAATGACATTAATGGTGACTTTATTATTTGCCAACCATAAGTTTTGAAGATGGACATATGGTTTCTCAAATATGTAGGACATTCAGAAGATGGATTATTTTTGGAAGATGGTAATGTCTACGCTTACGAAACTTTGGTTGGGTTGGAAGAGTGTAGTACTGACGAGGACACATCTGAGGAAAGTCTTTTGTTGAATAAGCACAAGAGACCAAAAATATTCTCTCTTTTTTGGTGTTAAATTTGGCAAGACGGTAGAGTTAATGATGGCAGTTACAGTTTGTCCCCCAGTGCACTTTTTGTACCTTTTTCTTCTTTTAAATAAAATTTTTGTTGCGTATTGAAAACAAAGGGTTGGACTGTTCTACCATAACAAACTGTTTATATGAGAAATCAAGAACTATATCTGTTTGGAAATAGACTTGCCTAAAGAAGTGATGGGAAAAAATGTTGAGATACTTTTAGAACAATGTGGGTGTTTGGGAAGTGAGTTTTTATGTAGGTTTTTTAGTTGTAGGATATTATTGGAGAAATTTTTTTTTGTGTTTGGGAAGATAATTGGATTTTTTTGCGGTTGGATGTGATGTTTGTGAGAAAAAAAGTGAAATAATTATGGGGTTAGATGTTATATTTTGTTTGGATATGTTTTTTTTGGTTTTGCAAAAAATTTGTCTTTTTGTGAAAAAAATAAAAAAAAACCCAAGTTCAAGACTTCCCAAACACCACCAATGTTTTGAAATCCGAGTATTAGCCAAATCAAAAAAGTGACCATGTCAGGGTCACTAGTTTAATTGTCGGGTGAACCGGAATCAAACCGTGACATCATAATTACTTAATAACTATATTAAAAATTATATCTAAAATAGGTATTACATAAGCATTATATATTCATATTCATGTTATCAGAAAATGCTCACACCGTAGCGAATTATGTATTGGTATGCATATTTCGAAATATAGTACACTTCTGTTCCAAAATGATAAATTTAGTGATTTGAAGCAATCTGGAATTTTTTTTTCTCAATATATTTTCTTAATTTTTTTTTTCCTTAGGAGGAAATGAATCAAATATAATGAAGTAAAATCTAAAGTGAGTTAAGTTTTGACATGACAAAACATTAAAAAAATGAGTCATAATGCTCACAGAAATGTTTTGCTACCTAAAAAAAAAAATTACATTTTATTGAATACTTAAAAGAAAATTACACTAGAAGTATTTAAAATTCTCAAGTGTAATATATACAAGTTTACCTCCATCATATTATATTTTAGAGCATGTGGTGTACTATGTTCTAGTTCCCGATCTACACACTGGAACAATCCATGTTCTAGGTAACATGGATTTATATAGATATGTTTACTAACTATATATGTTTTATATTGATATTATTTTGAGAGAAAATGAATTGAATACATTAAATAAAATATATATACCGTATGTATAAGAGCAAGGAGCATTGTTGCTCTGGTGGAGAGCAGCAGCACCTTTGTACCTGAGGTACTGTGTTCAAATCCTTCAAGCAGTGTTTTTGAATTCCTAGACCATGCGTGTTTGAAGTTCGGCCGGTTCTCTCCAACCAGCACCGGTTGTCCTGTCAGCTGGTTCAAGCATGGGTTTCTCTGGTTTAAGCAAAAAAAGACCAGCTTTTGAACTAGAACGGGTTCAAGTGTGTATCTGTATTGGAGCCTAGACCCTGTTGACGGATCAACCGGTTGAACCAGCCGGTCCTGTCCAATTTTTAAAACATTGTTTTAGAATGGGCTTGCAAGCAAGGTTTCACAGCTTTAAATTTGATAATAGTGAAAGTGGGAAGAAGAATTGATGGTTAGGAAGCTAGCATATTCACTTTGAGTTGTGTTTATGACACCAGGACTATCTTTTAACATCATCATCTATGAACTTCCACATGATTCAGAGTACCAGAAAATTTTCCAGCATTTTGTCTCTGGCTAAATCCCATCTATGTCTATACATTCACTGCCCTCTCTGATTTGGCTTATTTCTATTAAGGCTACTTAATCTTTTGAGGCTCATACCTTTTTCCTTGATGACTGAATCAGCTTCTTGTAATAATTGAATATGAATTTTACTTTTTGAAGGAAAAAACAAAGAGATTATTACAATGTATGATTAATTATGTGATTACTACAGGCAAATAATTTTTACGGCTTGTTTGGTAACGTTTATATTTACAGTTTTTTTTGTTTATATTTATAGAAATTTTGAAAATTATAAATAAAAACTCGTTTTGTTTCTATTTTCGTTTCAAAAAGTTGTAAATAGTTTATAAATTAAAAAGTAGGAAATCACGGCAGCCAACTGGCCACCATCTCTGACCATTAGCAATCACTTTCAGCTACCACTTCTGGCCACCACCCACCACCTCCTACGGTTGACAACCACCTCAGCGACCATCTCCAGTTGTTGACTGTTACACAGTCTTGGGTAGAACTCACCCTAATAGCTAGCTATTAAGGTGAGAGTGCCCTTACGCTTATATGCTTAATATTACTTTAGTGTTTAGGCGATGGGAGACTTTGCTTCACACCCACCCTCACATCCAGCATGCTCACTTGGCAGCACTCACGGTGTGCAGGCTAGGGACACACACTCTACCCATCCCTGACTACTCCGACTTTGATACCATGTTACATTGTCTTGGGTAGAAAGCTAGCTTTTAGGGTGAGCTCTACCCAAGACCGTGTAACATTGACAACCACCTCTTTTCACTTGTTTTCAAAACAAATATTTTTAAAAAAATACTTGTGTACATTAAACATGTTTATGTTTATTTTGGATAAAAACGAAAACAAAAAAACATGTTTGGTACATAAGTATTTTAAAAATTTGTTTTGAAAACAAATGAAAATGGTGATTACAGGAGGTAATTGTCGACAGTTGGAGATGGTGGCCGGCAGTGGTTGTTGGCCATGGGAGATAGTAGCCGAAAGTGGTTGCCATGTGTAAAATGAAGTTGCTAATGGCTAGAGGTGGTTATTGGCCACAAAAAGTGTCGGTTGAAAGTGATTGTCAATGGTCAGAGATGGTGGCCAGTCAACTGCCTAAAGTGGTTGTTGAAAGTGGCTTTCAATAGAAGGTGGTTACCTCCCGTGAGAGGTAGTTGGTGGCAATGGCAGGTGGTTAGCAGTTAAGGGAGATGATGGCTGAAAGTGGTTGACGGAGGACGTCATTGGTAATGGTAGCCAATAGTGATGAGTATGGATGGCAACGGGGCATGTTTGGAGTGGATTTGTTGTCCTCCACCCCCACCCAATATCATATCAGAGGTGGGACGAGAGTGGGGCAGGTTAATTTTATAGCTTTAAAAATAAGAAAATAGCAAAAATTAAAGGTAATATAGTATATTATAGATAATAATTTATAATTAATGAGAGTTAAAAGATGTAATACGATACATAAATGAGTGAAAATGAATATTAAAGTATAATATTTTAATATTTTAGTTTTATTATATTAAAAAATTAAATTATATATATATTATATATAAAATATATTTAATAAATAAAATTAAAGCAAGGACGGGATAGATAGAGACGGGGGAGCAATGGGTGGTAGTCAAAAAGAGTGAGAGAAAGAAGAAGAAGAAATGAAAAATAAATAAATTAAACAAAAAGAGAAACTAACTTTTTTGTGTTTATTGAATTAAATTTTGTAAACTGTTTATAACTTTTTGAAAACGAAAACAGAAACCAAACAGAGTTTTTGTTTACAGTTTTCAAAAATTTTGTAAATATAAATAGAAAACAGTAAATATAAACGCTACCAAATAGGCCGTGTTTTTTTGTAAACTAAAAATAGTAAACTATAAACATTGCCAAATGGCACCTTACCATTTATTACAACATGTTTTTGTATAATTATGAAGATGATTACATCTGTTTTAAATGCACCATGTGGAGATTGGAGAATAAAGATGCAACTGACCTGAGCACTTCTCTCCTGATTATATAGTAGTTCATTTTGTTCGACCTAGTTTAAGAGTGCAGAATGTGCTTAATTGTGTGTGAGATACATAAGCTGCCCAAACTAGGTTTACTTTTAAATAAGGCTGAAAACTCGGAGTTTGCTCTGTTTTTCTTTTATCATATAGAAATGCAGCTTTCATGTTTTTTTGTTTTTTTTGTTTTGGTTTATATTTCTGTACAAATATTCCCTATTTGGATCACTAGTGATTTTATGAAACATAGACTGTTCTAGAAATTATATTCTTTGCTAGGAACTTTCTCTAAGATACTGCGAAACCCTTTATGTTTTTGTTTGATCGAGCAGTGGCTCTGCAATGCTGACAAGTCCTCCCATGAACCTCGGTTAAGATTAAAGTATGTTAGAGTTCTCTTCCTTTATCTGTTTTACAAATTAGTACACTTAAATTCTTATAGAAAATGTTGCTTTAATGTAAATTGACACTAAACCATTCCATGTCTCTTTTGTTCCAGTTTTAATGTGTTTGGCACAATGCCTTTTGTAGGGCTTTCTTTGGCTCATTATACAGATGTTTGGCAAGAGGAGCAAGGGCAGTATTTCAAGTATATCCGGAAAGCGTTGCCCAGCGTGAGTTGATACTCAGTTTTGCTATGCGTGCTGGGTTTGCTGGTGGTGTGGTTGTTGACTTCCCCCACAGGTATGGGTTGGACTTATATGGGTTTGTGTCATAACAAGTTTGACACATTTAACATATTTATTAAACAAGTTGGGTTAGGGTTGTAGATCTCAACCCGATTGGACCTGCTTAATTAAATGTGCTGTATTAGCCCACATAACCTGAAACCAGTTTAACCCATTTAATGACACTATGATTTTTATGATTAATTATTTTTTCTTGTCCTTTTTCGCCGCATTTAATTTAGCTTCATTTAATTTTTTTTTTAAAAATAATTTTAATTACATTGCGTCAAGCAGAAATTGGGTTATAACTTATAAATGAATGAAATTAGCTGTAAATTTATATTTTTATTGTAGTACTTACTACATAACTGCCACTCTACATGAAGGTAAAGCTGGAAATAATTAAGAGCTCCCCCCTGACATCCACAAAAATAATAATGATAAAATAGAAGCCAACATAACTCCATGGACGATAAAAGTGGCCTCTTAACTAATAAAGAAGTTCCCTGTTGTCTGTCTCATAGGCTGACCTATGGATGCATTTAATATTTCTCTTTGAAGAATATGTTAATCTAAAATCTCACCCAAAAGGTGACCCTAGTACCATGGGCCTAGAGATTGACATCCAATGCATTTTGTTAGAATAACATATTATTAGTTGGGTTATTACTGTAATTATTCTATGTCTTAGGGCTCCCTTGTAATTATTAATCTTCATTAATATAAAAAGGGGATAATATTACAATCATTCCCTAATCGTGGTATTGTCTAAAATTATCATGGTATCAAAGCCTAACCCTAAAACCTAATATTGTTACCCATTGGAGCCACCATCCATCAACCGGAGACAACCCACGCAGCCAGCTCCATCCGGAGGGGTTTCAGCTCAAGCTGAGATAGACCCAGGTTGTTTCGTGGTGGGTTGATGCCTGTCCATATGCCTTCTTTGGCTTCATGCGACAGCCTCTGGTATCGTCTCTCTGCTCATCTCCCTTTGATCTCTTTGTTTCATGTGACAACCTCTGGTCTCTCTGTTTCTTTGAACACTGGTTCTGTCTTTGAACACTAGTTTCTGTTCCAGGTTTTTTCATTTCTTTTTATTAATTAATTTATTTTGTTTCTGTTAAAAAAAAAAAACTCTATGAGTTCTTAATTCTTTATGCTTTCATAGTGGTAGTTGTGTCTTTCCTTCTATCACCACCTTCTCGGTTTGTGATTGGCACTAGTTTTGTTAATGGTTCGGTAGTACAATATCTATGGCAGATTCCACCAGTGTCCACTACTCTCAGACACCTAGGAGTGAGAGTTCCATTCTATCTATTATTATGATTGATAACCTCAACCCTAGTCTTAAAATCACCACCTCTTAATTTAATGATCAGAACTATTTAGCTTGGTCACAGAGTTTGACTATTTTTTTGAAGAGTAGAGGGAAGATAGGGTATGTTAATGGTAGGATACAGGCACCCAGCACCACTGACCCGGGTTATGACCAATGGGAGAGTACCAACTCTTTGATTATGGGTTGGCTTATTCATTCGATGGTACCAGAAATTGGTGAGGACTACTTGTCTATGGAGACTGCCCAGAATATTTAGGATGTTCTGGCTGCAACCTATTCCCGCAAAGGAAATTTCTCACAGGCATTTGAGTTGCGCCGCTCTATTGAGAACTCTGTTCAAGGGAAGCAGACTGTTCTTCAGTATTTCACCTTCCTTACCAACGGCTGGAAACGTCTCGATCACTTGCAGGACTATAAGCCTGTTTGCACTGCTAATTTTGTCGGGTACAAGAAGTTCATCGCACAGGAAAGGGTCTTCAAGTTTTTGGCAGGTCTCAATGTGGAGTATGATCCTGTTCGGAGTCGAGTTTTGGGTATGGACACTCTTCTTTCACTTCAGGAGGCATTCATCTATGTACAGAATGAGGAGAGTCGCTGGTCTGCTATGATGTCACCTGTCTCTACTGACCGCTCAGCTTTACTGTCTATCCCTTGAGATGGCCTCAGCTTGACTCCCATTCCTCCGTCTACCACCAAGGAGTTTGTATTTTGTGATTACTGTCCCAAGCCTCGATATACTCGTGAGACGTGTTGGAAGCTTCATGGGACTCTATCCGGGGGTCGAGGGGATCAATCTGGTTTTAGAGGAGGTTGATCAGGCTAGTCTAGAGGACGTGGCTCTCATTTATGGGTCTATCAATCTAGTGTCGTTGATGCACTTAATTCTACTTCCGCTTTCGTTGGCCAGGCTTCTAATGGTCTCTCTAGCATGACCACTCATGAGCTTGAGGATGTTTTGCGTCACTTGTTGGACTGCTGGTCTTCTACTGCTCTCAGTACATCTTTCTCATCGTTTGCCCGCTCAGGTAACTTAGTTTCTTCTCCTTGTGTTTTCCTTTCTCATTAGTCTTTGCCTTGGATTATTGATTCTAGTGTCTCAGATTATATGTCTGGATCCTCTGACCTTTTCTTTGCCTATAAACCCTCTTCAGGTCAGGACAAAATTAAGATTGCAGATGGTACTATTTCTTCTATTCTGGGAAAGGTTTAGTCCATGTCACTCCTGCCATACCTCTCTCTTCTATTCTCCATGTTCTTAACTTTTCAGTAACCTGTTATCCTTGAGTCGTATTACAAATGATTTGAATTGTAGCGTGACTTTGTTTTCCTGATTATTGTCTTTTTCAGGACCTTGTCAGAGGAGGACGATTGGCAGTGGTAGTGCAAAAAACGGTCTCTACTTCCTGGATCAACCGGACATGCTTGCTCATTCTTCCATCACGAGTCCTACCATCAAAGATGATTTATGACTGTTGCATCGGTGTCTTGGGCATCATTCTTTTTATCTACTTAAGTATTTATTTCTATTTGTTTTTGCAAACAACAATCACTATGCTTTGTTTGAGTTTTCTAAAAACACTTTTTAAAAAATTCTACTTTCTTGTTTTCTGTATTTTTTTGTTTTTTACTGAATTTTTTTAATATTTTAAGCAATTTTTTTTTAATTTTTAGACACACCTAACATAAATACACTTAAAAAGTATAATTTTTTTGAAAAAAATCTTTAAAAAATTTACTAAATAAATACAAAAAAAAAAGAAGCGAAAACTCAGTACATTTTTTTTGTATTTTTGTGTATTTATTAATTTTAATTTTTTAAAATATTTTTTCACAAATATTTTATTTTTTAGACACATCTAAGTAAGATGCATCTAAAAAAGTAAAAAAAAAATGCTTAAAATTTAAAAAATATTCACTAAAAATAAAAAAACACGAAAAACAAAAAAACTCAATTTCAAAAAACTTAATTCAGAAAACTCAGACCAAACACACTGAATGTGTCTGAGTTTTTTTTTGAGTCTTGTCAACTTAGAAAACAACACAGAGCCTCTTTTGCTCCCAGTTTTAATGAAAGTTTAGTTCATTTTTCATTAATACATTCTGATGTCTGGGGTCCATCTCGTGTTATGTCTGTGAAAGGTTATCGATGGTTTGCTATATTTATTGATGATTTTTCTCGTACTACTTGAGTGTATCTCCTGAAAGACAAGAGTAAGGTTTTCTCTATATTTCGCATTTTTCACAAGATGATTTGTACTTGGGGCCACTGTTAAAATCTTCTGTTCTGATAATGGAGGTGAATACATAGATTCTGGGTTAGGCCAATATTTTTTCTGCTCGTGGCATTATCCATCAGACCTTTTGCACCAATACCCCTCAACAAAATGGGATGGCGGAACGCAAGAATCGTCATTTCTTGACATGGCTAGGTGCATGTGTTTTTCCATGAGTATGCATCGGTCTTACTGGGGCGACACTGTTCTCATCACTACCCATCTTATTAATCGTCTTCCTACCCAGGTTTTGTAAAAACAAGTTCCCCTTCAAGTCCTTCTAGGTTCCGAGTCCTTGTTTTCTATTCCTTTCAAAATATTTGGTTGTGTCTGTTTTGTCCACAATCACTCTCATACTCGTAGTAAGTTGGACCCTCACTCCCTCAAATGTGTTTTCCTTAGGCACTCTCCTACTTAAAAGGGATATAAGTGTTATCACCCTCATTTTCGTAAGTGGTTTGCGTCCATGGATGTCACCTTCTTTGAGTCCCAGTCCTATTTCTTGTCCTCTCCAGTGTCACAGTCCTCCCTTCAGGAGGAGCCTTGGTGTGAAGTGATGCTTGTGATTCTTATGGTGGAACCAGTTGCTCTTGCACCACCACCTCTTACTAGGACTAGGAAAGAGCAAGTTTATGTTAGGGACAAAGACAGACAGAAAGTTAACTGGATACAAGAGACCACTTCTGCTCCCTCACTGCCATCTCCTGCTTCTGATAAGAGTCTAGGTAACTTTGAATCTCTTGAGTCCACTGATCTTGATACTTCTATTGATCTTGATATTCCTATTGCCAAGAGAAAGAGTGTGAGATCTTGTACTCAACATCCTATCTCAAATTTTGTGTCCTACTTTTATTTGTCATCTCGTATAGGGCTTTTGTGTCAAATATTTCCTCTGTTAGCATTCCTAACCATTTTCAGGATGCTCTTGCTAGCTTTGAGTGGAAACTTGCCATGATTGGGGAAATAAAAGCACTTAGAAGAATGACACTTGGGAATTGACTGAGTTACCTAAGGCAAACGACCTGTCGGATGCAAATGGGTGTATACCATGAAACACAAAGCGAATGGTTCTATCGAGCGTTACAAGGCTTAACTTGTGGCAAAAGGGTTCACTCAAACATAGGGCGTTGACTATCAGGAGATCTTTGCACCTGTGGCTAAGATGAATTCAGTCAGAGTACTTCTCTCTCTAGTAGCTAATTTAGATTGGCCACTTCATCAGTTTGGTGTGAAGAATGCCTTTCTCTATGGTGACCTAGAAGAAGAGGTATATATGAATATTCCTCCTGATTTTGAGGATCATCAGACAGATGGTAAAGTATGTTAGTTTCGGAAGTCATTATATGGTCTCAAATAGTCTCTAAGAGCTTGGTTTGAGAGATTCACTTAGGCTATGCTTAAATATGGCTTCAAACAGAGTCAGGCAGATCACACATTGTTTGTGAAACATTCATCTCGTGATAAAACTACAGCGCTCATTGTTTATGTGGATGACATAGTTTTTATAGGTGATGATAGTGAGAAAATCTCGCTGTTGAAGAAATATTTAGCAAATGAGTTTGAAATCAAGGACTTAGGGAGCTTGAAATATTTTCTGGGAATTGAAGTTGCTTACTCCAAGAATGAGATATTTTATCTCACAGAGGAAGTATGTGTTTGACCTGTTGAAGGAAATTGGGATGCTTGGCTGCAAAGCTTGTGACACTCTGCTAGAACCCAATCAGAAACTGGGGGATGATGAAGGAGGAGTAGCTGTTAATAGGGGGAGCTATCAGTGATTAGTGGGTAAGCTCATCTACCTATCTCACTCCGTCCTGATATTGTTGTTGCTGTCAATGTGGTTAGCCAGTTTATACATGCTTCTCATCAAATTCACTTTGAGTCTATCATAAGAATTTTGAGGTACTTGAAGTCTGCTCTTGGTAAGGGTCTTTATTTTTCAAAGCATGATCATCTTCGTGTGGAAGCCTAACAGATGTTGACTGAGCTGGATTAGTAATTGATAAGAGATCGACTTCAGGGTATTGTACTTTTGTTGGAGGCAACCTAGTTACTTGGAGGAGTAAGAAACAGAATGTAGTTGCCAGGTCAAGTGCAAAAGCTGAGTTTAGAGCGATGGCACAAGGGGTGTGTGAGCTATTATGGATTAAGTTATTGCTGAGTGATCTAGGTATTGATCAGACGGACTCCATGTGGTTATACTGTGATAATAAGGCGGCCATCAACATCGCTCACAATCCGATTCAATATGACAGGACAAAGCATGTTGAGATTGATCGCCACTTCATTAAGGAGAAACTCACTAGTGGCACAATATGTACTCCATTTGTGCAGTCTGGTGAATAACTCGCTGACATTCTCACCAAAAGAGTTGGGAGTAAGCCATTGCATGATGTCCTTGACAAGTTGGACATGAGAGATATCTTCGCACCAGCTTGAGGAGAGTGTTAGAATAGCATATTATTAGTTGTGTTATTATTGTAATTATTCTATGCCTTAGGATTCCCTTGTAATTATTAATCTTCATTAATATAAAAAGGGGATGATATCACAATCATTCCTTAACCTTGGTATAATCTAAAATTATCACATTTCTCATTACAGAATGCTTTCAATCAAATGACGCAAGTTTATGGCAGATACTTCACTGAAATGTTTCAATAGGGCTCACATTTCAGCCTATCTTCTATAGCCTATGCTTGCCAGTCTAAAAAACATAAACTAGTGTTCTTGACATCATTCCTGATGGCACCCCCATTGCCTAACTACTGAGTTACTGAGGGTGGAATCTTCATTGTTAATCTTCATCTTATCAGTTGGATGGGAAGTCTACAATGGGGGCAGATTTAAGTTGCAATCGTGGGAGGTTCATTGCCACCAGTTGCTCCAATATAAAATACTTAATTGAATGAAAATACAAAGTGATGCTAAGAATTGAAAATTTTCGATTTTGCAAGATTGAAGGACCTTTACATTCAAAGGCAGACATTTGAACCCAATGTTTTTCTATTGAATTTGAAGAATTGAATTTCTTTTGATCCAAACAACCTCAATCCATGATTGCAGAGCTCCACATAGTTTTGGCTCTCTCCATTTTTCTTCAGAAGTGCTCTCAAGTATAGCTTGAAGTACAGAGGGCTCACCCAACTACTAGTCTTAAGACTTAGAGCATGAGAAACAGGGCAATGTGCAAAAGATTGGTTGGAAGTTTCATTTTTCCTGATAAGTAAACCACAAAAGTCTAGTCTAAGAGCATTAGCTCAAAGCATCATTTCATTGGTATCAACTTGCTAAAGAGTTGCTGGCTAAATTAGAGCCTTAGCTTTGGGAGGTGTCTTGGTCTCTATAATTAGCTTTGCTGAAGGGAAAGTAGTAGGGGTTTGAGAGTCTTTTAAAGTTGATAGTAATGGGATTAAAATGGAAAGAATTGTCATGAAAAGGCATAGAATGTGACGAGCTATCAAGTTTTTTGATAGTATGTGCTGGCAGTGTAATTTGTATGCTACAACATACTTGTAAGTGTTACTTCAGTTTATTCTTCGAATCCCTTGCATAGCATCTCATTTTCTTTCTGGCTGTATGTGTGTGCACGTGCTCGTATGCTTGCACGTGCAGTTCCCAGTAACCTGTTGTTTAATAATTACATGGTCTATGAAGATATTGCTAAACCATTATTACTCATTGGCTATGTTCATCTATACTTATTGTCTTTCAAATGGGGTTCTACAAGTAAAAGGCACTACAACGAATAAATATGTTCTCCAAATCATATTTTCTTGCCGGCTATTCCAAATGAGCTTACATTGCTGTTATGTCATCATTTTGAATAGAAACCTTGAAGTTGATTGATTAGCTGTGTTGCCATGTGTCATCTGAAGTGAACTAATTAGACACCTTTTAGGACTGAAAGGTTTGATAAGAAAACTTCTAAGGCTGTCCTCTTTGGGAAATAAGACATCTTGAACTCTCTTGAGGATTAAAATTTGTGGCGGTAGACTAACTTGATACCATCTGTCTGTAACAGTACTAAGAGCAGAAAAGAATACCTTGTGCTCACTTGTGGTCCGCCGTCCCTGACCACAGCCACTCCAAAAGCGATAGGTGAAGATGAAGAGAGTTGTTCTGAAGATGAGACTAGTGAAGATGAAGAGAATGAAACAGTGAGTTCTCACATGATAGTTTCTCAGCAGTTTAAATTTGTCTATTGATTTATTGAAGTATTAATATCTTTTGCTTATTACAAGGCCAATATATGAACTTTGTCTACTTTTATTTTTTTGATAAATTATATGTACTTTGTCTATTGATTTATTGCTAGTCAATAGACCAAGTTTTTATTTATTTATTTATTTTTTTCTGCTGGGAAAAATGACTTAGATTCTTTGGGCCATGCAGGTTTGCATCTCAGACAGGCATAGACCAAGGAAAAAGCAAAAAATAACAAAGAAAGGTAAGGGACGTGAATGGGTTTTGAGGAAGAAGGAACAGATGAGGAAAAGGGGAAATGTTGTGCCTCCAAATACAAAATACACGGCGCGCAAGAGAAAAGCTCGCTTTTGATGATCACATATCCTGGTGGAAAATTTTGTATTCAGGCTTTTCTCTTATATTAATCCAAATTGGGAGTTGATTTAGGTATTTCTTGTTTCCTGTGGTGATCTCGTGTTGTGGGTTTTTCTAGCCCTAATTAAATGAGAGTAATGTTAGGTGAAAATATGAAATTTAAACCTGATTGCAAAACCCACAAGAAACTGATTCACCGAGGCAAAAACAAGATGCCATTAGCGAGCGCTTGAGTTTTGAGGTCTGGTTTTCGTATATTTGGAACCCAACATAGTTTTGTGGATTTGGTACACCGTCTTCATCTTGTCCGACTTTGAACGCTGATGAGTAAATTTTTGCTTTGTAAAAATTAGCAGCAACCTATGGTATAATTGATGACATGTCAAAATTTGGTTTTATTCATTTTTATATGGAGCAGCTTGACTATTATAATTATATTTGCCATGTTAAAAATGCAAGCTGCTGGTTATGGTTAGGTCTGTTAATGTTAAAAGACCATATCTGATTTGTGCTCTTGGGATTTGGATCCCAAGCTACTTGTGAATTTCTTTACTTTATCCCAAGTTCAGTGTTCACTATAGGTGCAACTTGGGGAGTTGAGGGGTTGAGAGGTTATCCAAGTTTAGTCCAAGTTGTGTTGAGAGTTGTTCAGGTCAATCTAAACAAGAATTATAATTTGAGATTGCTTGTTCAAATTTGACCCGAGTTAGGCCCGAATTACTCGAATTGCACATAAATTTAGTTTTTTTTTTTTGGTGTGTAATTAATTTAATTAATTTGGTAAAATTAGATTGGGTTTACATTTTTTTTTTTGGGGGATGCACCAATAAATTCCAAATTTGTATCCTGTAACCCATTTGCTCCTATGAATTTTCTTATGAACTGTTAGGTCCTATCCCAATATTGATGACCATTGAACATCATCCACATCAACTACAAGTTCAACAACATCAAATGGATTTCACATTGAGAACATCAAAATTCATTGAACATCATTGAGACCCTTGAACATCAGATTCATTAATCTATATATATATATATATATATGTTGATTTCACATTGAGAACATCAGATCGGAGAGAAAAATGGTGAACATCAACGTCTGCAACATCGCAACGCCATGATCAACATCAACTTCAACAACATCAAATGGATTTCACATTGAGACCATTGAACATCAGATTCATTAATCTATATATATATATATATGTTGATTTCACATTGAGAACATCGGATCAGAGAGAAAAATGGTGAACATCAGCGTCTGCAACATCGCAACATCAGCGTCAGCAACATCAACGCCATGAGATTCAAACATCAAAACATCAGATTCATTAATCTATATATATATATATATATATATATGTTGATTTCACATTGAGAACATCGGATCGGAGAGAAAAATGGTGAACATCAACGTCTGCAACATCGCAACATCAGCGTCTGCAACATCAATCTGAGCCCCTGCTCCGACTAACGCTCTCTTGGCATCGACCCGAACAATCTGTCTTCCACAATCAGAGTCTTCACTGTAACAACTCCTTCCATCAGATTCAACCTCGTCCACCACCTCTTCGATCTTCATGTCACAGATTGCAACCAGAATTCGAACAAAAGCAAAACCCTAACCCCGATTCTTCTGATCAAAACAATCGGAAAACCTCTAAACTCTAGCGATTTGATTATTGGGTCGAATTTGAGAAGAAGAAAAAAAAAAGTAGATGAGGCGTGGAATCGAAATGGGTACCAAATTGGGCGAAAAATAGATCGATCGGAGGAGGGAAAAGGTGGGTTGTTGGAGTGTACGGAGACGTATATTCGGCATCTTTTGGTGATTATTCGAACATAAATGACCAGTTTGGTACTGCGATTCTCATCAGTGGGGTCTCAGAGAGAGAGAGCGAGAGTCTGGAAAAACAATGGTTGATGAATTGATCTGAAAATTGATGATGTTCACATTGATGTTTTGTTAATTTTTTAATCAATGACCCGTATACACGATCACTTTTTCGATTCACTAACTAATCCAAGTTTTAAAACATTAGGCCAAAGGAAACCAATCAGTCATTATTAACCCAAAAAAAAAAAAACCAATGAAAAACTTGTAGAACTAAATGTTTTGATGATGTTAATAATGTTGTTGGTGTTGCTGATGTAGATAGTGGGACTAAATGGTGCATAAGAAAATTTGTAGGACTAAATGGTTTAACTTTCTACCACATAGGATTTACTGGTAATTTTTTCTTTTTTTTTTCGAGTACAAAATCATTACTAACATCAAAATGAATAATTTATATAATGTGAAAGTTACAAGAGTTGAAAACTAATGTGGCGACACGGTGTTTTTATAATATATAGGGTAATAACAAATATATATATATATATATATATTCATAGTCTTATTTTGTAATAAAATATATTTTGAATATTTTATTTTATTAATTTAAATTTTAATCTTTTAATTTATTTTTAATTTAAATTATTTATTTATTTTCTTTATGTAAAATCGGCAAGAAATATATTTTAGCTATTAAACTCAATGTAGGTGTACGTAAAATGATTAAAATATTATTTTCTTTAAGTTTAATGACTAAAATATTATTATTTTTTTGGTTGATTTTATTTAATGAAAATAGACAAATGACTTAGATTTAAAATAAATTAAAATATTATGATTTAAATTGAGAACATAAAAAATTCATAATTTTGTTACAAAAGTTAAACTCTAAGATTTTATTTATAATTATCCCCCATATATATATGATCTAACGATCTAAATTATTTTAACATCATTCAATAGTTGATAATTTATATGTACATTTAATATATATTTTTTTATATATTTATATATATAATTCAAGTTTCTTGTTGCTCTAATTGTTCAGCATCTTTGCCCAAACTATGTAGATTTAATTTGAGGTCTTGAATTTTTGTTGAAGCCTATATCAAATTTAAAAATATTTTGTTCGAGTCTTAAAATTTTTTTAAATGAGCTTGAGCTATTGAGTTGAGCTCGTCCAAGTTGCACCTCTTATTTTTACATTCCTTCCAATAATTTAGCAGAATAATAAATACCATGGAGACTACATGTTCTTCTTATATAAATACTATGCAATAGTGCTAGGAAGATAAAATCATTTAAAGAATGAGACACGGATCTCTCATAAGGATCCATTGTGAGAGGTTTGTAATAATTTATGTGCCAAATACTATATTTAGGTTGATTAAAAGTTAACAACTATCTCATCCACATGTCAAATGCTTTTCAAACTAGTATGTCTTTAATTTTATGGGCTATGTTGATGGGCTATGTTGATGAAGAAACTATTTTTGATATCTTGTTGACATGAAATTTTAGCATGCACAATTGTTACGAGAGAAACATATGAAATAAAATTATTTATTAAATATCTCTCAATTTGGAGCCACAAATGTTTCATATATTATTTCTATATTGCCTTGTTTATATCATACACACTTCTCTCTCTCAACACCCTTACTGTTTCCTCCACCACCATCACTCTAGTCACACCTACCAGTACCACCTCCACCAACACCACACCTAGCTCCAAATTCCCAAGATCCACCTAAAAATCTTAAAATGGAAAAGTGGAAATAAGACAATTTTATTAAGGCTCATACTTCTTTTTTTTACCCTATGAGAAAATTCTTAGAAATTTTGTTTGTTAATTGTTTAAATAATAATACTATATGTACTAATCAATGTATTAATTAGTATATTAACAGATGATGTGACATAATTTTAAAGGTTTTGAATGTTTGTAATTTGTCTAATAAGTGGGGTCAATAATAATGACATAATACTAGTTGATACACTACTGTGTATATTAATTGGTGTATATAGCACCATCGTTCTTTAAAATGACTCAAAAAACACTTGCTACAAATATTTGAAAAATCCTATGACACACATGCACCTCCTAGTTATGATCTTTGTGGTAGTTGGTTATGATCTACTATTATATTAATTATGACTCATTATGATATTAGTTATGATTTAAAAGTTCTTCAATTATATTTTATGTTGTATTTGATTATATTTCTTTTTAAAATTCTCATAAAATTAAGTTTATAATATTTGTTGTATAAGAATAATGTGCAGGACTCCCTTTGGACCCCCTCTTGATTTGATTGGTCACTTTTTTCTTCTTTTCTCTTTTTTTTTCTTTTCCCTCCAATCACCACCCGCCACGTGTCAAAGGGGTGGTGGGGGTGGTGATTTGAGGGGTGCCAATCACCACTGTTGTTATAAACTAATAAATATCCTAACTTATATATGGTATGATAGTAATATCCATCTTCAGTATGATCGCAAGCAAAGCAAGAAGAATTATCCATGAATAATATGTTGAAAAGTAGAGGGGAGAAAAGGAAAAGGAAAAGTGGGTGAGCCAAAGAAGAAAGGGACATGGTGCCATGTGACGAAAGAGAGGGAGTCTGACACAAAAGAAGGACAATCCAGGTTAAAAGATGAAATATTTGTGTCACCATAAAAAACAGCCATGGCTTTAGGGCCACCTATCGCCAATAGGCTCTGCAGATACTCATTAATTATCACGGGCCTTTTCCTAAATTAAGGTATAATGGTAACTTACTCCTCAAATTAGGTTTAGTTGGGACAGAACTTTCAAATTAGGTTAAAGCGTGATTGTGAACCACGTTTTTATTGTTTATTTGATTTATTCATAAAGCGTGGTTAGAAACCACGCTTCTAAGTAAAAAAAAAAATTTCTTTTGAAAACGTGGTTGTGAATCACGCTTTAACTGTGCTTTTAAATAATTTTTTTTTTCTTCAGAAAACGTGGTTTACAACCACGCTTTTAAGTAAATTTTTTTTTTCTTCTGAAAATGTGGTTTTGAACCACGCTTTTACTGTGCTTTTAAATAATTTTTTTTTTTTCAGAAAACCTGGTTCAATTCAATTTTTAAATTATTCATATAAAATATCGTCTTGTTCACAATCACGCTTTTACTACCAAAATACAATTTTTAAGGAAAGCGTGACCACTCATTATTGATTATTATTATTATTATTCAATGCACATTCTATAATTCGCTCAATCATCTTGTAAATCTCTATATATAAATTATTCATATAAAATATCGTATTAAATTTGTGATCTTAGCTACCAAATTTTATTATTTTAATATTTAAAAATCAATTATATAATTTGGAAATTATGCTTCACATCCATTATTTTTTTTTAAAAATGATAAAATTATATGTACGATTATCAGATCAATTTGATATTTACATAAATAATTTATACATTAAATTTTTTAAAAATAAACAGCATGCATTGTCTAAAGAGTAGTGAATTGTGTAAAAAATATACATTAAATATTTGCTTAATTTACCTGATATTTTTTAAATTGTTATTTAAATATAAAATTTTAAATAAATTTTTATTTTGTTATATAATTCAAATATGATTTAAAAAAGATCGATGATGGACAAAAATAAAAACAACAAATAAAAAATTTAAAAATAAAAATTAAAAAAGAAGAAGAAAATAATGGCCTCGAGACACACACCCTCCCAGAGAACATTTTGCGCAGTTTCGGAGAAATTTTGTCTGGGCATTTCCCAAACTAAGTCCCTATACGAATTTATTTCCCAAACTAAGCCTACTTTTGCAGATTTTTCGAAACTAAATATTTGTTGCCACAAAATATTTACATAAAACTTCACACAGCATATATAAAGTATCTAATTTGCTAATTACTACTATGAACAGGAAAACAAAATAAAGGTATGACTATAACACTTATAATACTTTAGAACGCCGTAGCTAGTTCAAACATAAGTATCCCACAAAAATAATTTGTGGAAACATTCAACATAACACAGAACATAAAATAAAGCGACGAGTACAATACTTAACAGTTACATAGACAAATATTAGACAAACCTTTCGCAAACTCATTGTCAAAAGAGTTATTTTAACACACATAACATATAATTATGGATAACCTAACATAATTTAGTAGATAGATAAACGCCTAATCCTCGTTCAAATCGGCAATCTCAAAGTCCGAACAATCAGAGAGCTCAGGGTCAGAGAGAAGTGCAGGATCGTCCTTGATAGCCTTAATAGCCGCAGCATTTGGTGCTGTTCCGTTCTTATTGGCATCCAACTTAAGTATAGATAGTTCCATATCGCGGGCTGACCTACGGTGCATTTGAGAAATCTCACGTCGAAGTCTTTCGCATAGTCGATCAACATTATTTGGATCTTCCTTTTGGATCTGAACTGAACGTGCTTTCGGCACCTTCAGTCGATTTTCCAGACATAATCTTTCCATTTACACTCGCTCTATAAATAGTGCGGGCCACTTCAGAAGTCTAGCCTCTGCTAAACCATATCCTGTTTGATTATTAGATAGATCCTCCACGAAACCACATGGATCTCGATAGTACTTAGGCATGACAACATGTTGCTTCCCAAACCTATCATGATAAGCACAAGAGGCATCTAACAAAGTAAATGGTGTTTCATCTTCAACATCGCCACTTCTCTTTCCCGTTCCTATTCCTCGGCATGAACTCTCACCTCTTTCGAAGTTCCTACCTGGAAATGGCAACGGGGCAGGGCGGGGCCGAGGATCACCCTCCCCGTCCCCGATCCCCGATCGTAGAACTTCCCCCGTCCCCGGCCCCGATCCCTGACGGAGAACCCACTACCGCCCCCACCCCCGCCCCCTAACGGGGATCGGGTTTCCCCGACCCCGAAAATCCCCGGCCATCAACAACCCACTTGAGCTCAAATACAACATCACCAACAGATCTTCAAAAGAAATTAACTCCAGAAAAATAAAAAATAAAAAAATGATCATAACACCAACAGACCTTCAACACCAACAGATCACAACACACACAGATCTTCAACAACATCACCAACAGATCTTCACCAACATTAACAACATCAACAAAAAAAAATAGCTCTCTAAGAGAGATCTGAGTAGAAAGAGAGACCTTAGCAAACATCATCAACATCACACACATACTACATAGAGATCTGAGAAGAGAGATCTGAGTAGAGAGAGAGAGGTTTGAGAGAGAGATCTGCCGTGGTGGAGACGAGAGGAGGAGGCGGCGGCGGCGATGGTCGTTGTAGAGAGAAGAGACGGCTGCTGCGGTGGCGCGGAGAAGAAACGACGGTCGTTGGGAGAGGAGAAGAAACAACGGTCGACGGTAGTGTCTCGGCGACGGTCTCTCTCTTAGCTCTCTCTCCTCAGATCTTCTCTTCACCTTTGCTCTCTCTCTTTCTCTCCCTCCCTTTCTCTCTCGCTGATTCGATAGGTAGTGTCTCTCTCTCTCTGCTCTTTTTGCTCACTAATAAGGAGGGTTAGGTGTATATATATGAATAGATATAGGGGGCATATATGTAATTTCAACTCGGGGAAAAATCGGGCCGGGGACGAGGCCGGGGTCGGGGCTGAAAAACATATCATCGTCCCCGGCCCGAAAATTATCGGGGATTTATTTTCGAATACCATTCCTGGCCCGTCGGGGGTCGGGGGGTCAGGTCCCCGTCGGGCCGGGTTTAAATTGCCATCCCTATTCCTACCCCCTGCGAGTCCCCTTCCCGTTCTTTTTCCTCGTCGTGAACTCTCACATTTACGATTCCTACCCCCTACCGTGAATCTATACTCTATTTGATTTTTTCTCAATAGATGAACGATAGTTTCCTAGGGCGAACTGAGTGGAAAGGTTATGTGTTTACCATCACTCCTTCAGTCCTTTATATAGTTGTTTGTCAACACTATTTCCATGTGGTCGTATTAATGTGACTTAGATGGATTCTGAAATGTGAGGAAAAAACAAAGCATCTAAGTCGCGCTGCACAAAGTCACATGCATCACTGCATGTGAGGAAAAAAGTCACAAAGTATATAACTGACAAAGTCAGAAAGTGACATGCATCACTGCATAAAGTGACATGCATCACTGCACAAAGTCACATCCATCACATGCATCCCTGCATCGCTGCACAAAGTCACATAGCATCTGAGGAAAAAACAAAGCATTCAATTTATTACGTTTGTTAAAGTCACTACATCACTGAGAAATGTTGGACATATCACTGCGCCAAGCTACAATTTATTATCGTACCATAGCTACTGTGCCCATGTGAATTCTGCAATTCATAATGGGATGAGGGGGTGTCAGAACAAAACAACAAAACAATTAGACCCTTTGTGTTTAAAAAGCCACCCTATGCAGCTCCAAATAGATTCATAAACGTTGAAGATAAAATATTATAGAGTTAGAATATATTGAAGATTAATTTGTAGTAGAGTTAGAATGAATGGGTTTTTTGATGTATAGAACTTGAAAGTGTTATGGATAAAAGCTAGCCTAGTATGCAGACAAGAACAACACCGAGTTAAATCAACACATAGTTAACTTCAAATTAAATTGGTCAAATTTCTCCAATTAAATTAAATGAAATATGTAAGGTGAAAAGTGAAATTAAATATATTGTGAAGACAAAATAAATTGAATTATATTTGTAAGCGGAAAAGTGAAATTAAATTTCTAAGCGGATTTGAACTTTGCTTAAAACCTTCAGATATGCATTGAGTAGTAAATAAAAGTCGAAGTGACAACTCGTATAAAGTTGATGCATAGTTGTTCAGGTCATAAAAGTTGACGTAACAACTCTGATGCATAATTGTTTACAATAATTTCAAACATACAGCTACCATGTGTAATGGTTTTGCAATGCTTATACATGAGTTATCAATAGGAAGAGAAATTCGTAACGAATCTTGACATATGTACTTATAAATGTAGTTATTTCATAAACTTCAGGTTTATATAACAAATAGTTGAAATACATTCGTAAGTTAGATGACCAATAACATTGTCTTACACTCCAGTAACGAAGATACAACACAACATACAAACATATATGAAAGATAAAAGGGTTTGATTTCTCATTCCTCATCTGACATGTAGTTGTCAGAGAGATATTTTTCATTGTTTAAGACATTATTTCGCTCAATCACTGTCAAATCTCTGTTGTTTGCTTCTGCCATTTCGGTGGCTAATTGAAGCATGAAATGTCGACATCTCCGCATCAACATTCTGTTGTTCTCCTTCTTAATTCTGCTAATTGCTTTTTCATAGTCACTCACATTTCGTCTAGCCATGGTCAATGAACGACGATGAGGTACCGGTGCCCCAAAGTTATGTAGATCATTAAACAATCATTCTTGCTCCGTTACCCTGAACTCCCATTTTGCTCAGATACCAGCATAATAATCCTTCGGACTCGAGTACTTTTCGCTCTTGTAGTCATAAGTAAATGGAGGTAGTAGCGACACTTTCGGATATCTTTGACAGCGTGAACTTCCTGCACCTCTTGAAGACATTGTTCATAAAATAAAAAAATTAATAATAATAATAATTGTAGATATATTACTATTGTTATGACTTGAAGAAATATCATACTGGGGGTAGCGCTATTTATAGACATCATACTGGGGGTTAACTAGAGATGACTTGGTGACGATAATTGAGTTGGGACACTATGGAAGAAGTGATACCCGTGATATTATTTTATCTTATTTATTTCATGCAATCCTGAGTACCCGTGACTTTGTGTACCTGTGATGTAGTCACGGACGTGGTTGTCAGATAAAATCATAATTATAGGTCGTCCTTTTCACAATGCAATCCCTTCATATTCGAGTAGTCAGTTGTCAAATTAATCAGTAATGCAGTGAGTTGTCACATCGCCACATTAAACTATTTTTTAATGCTAGCTTTTTTAATACAGTAAGTAGTCACTTCAAACTGACGATTTCAGTACAAATTGGTGTTTTCAAAAAATTATAAATTAAATCATAAAATGAAACAGCAGCTTTAATTTTCTTTGTTTTAAAGTAATACTGTTCATAAACAACCATGAAACAGAGTGCAAGTAAATACACAACCTTCCAACTCACTTCGACCTACAAAACTATCGTTGATTTTTTCACCAAAATAATGTTCAAAATACAAACAAAACAAAATAATAAAATGGCCACCTGATATGTAGAGAAGATTGTGTAATGACCCTCACCACTATTTACTGATAAACTGTTGATTACTGCTAAACTGGGACTGATTATCATTGATAATTGAACTGATTGAGTTACTGGACTGACTGACTGAGATCTGAAACTGAATCGGTTGACTGTATCTGTTTAAATGCATTTCTATCTGTTTGACTGTTTGACTATCTGTTCATATTTCTATGTTAAACTGCAAATTGAAGGCCTTGTCAGTGGCCGAATCTGAAATTGATTGATGTTCTGTGTTCATTAGAATTTATATGATTTTATGGTATATTTAATTGAAAACTGATTTGGTATGATTAAATTAGATTAAAATAAGCGTAATGTCAAGAGTTGGCCTAATTTCCATTTTGCCATCCTTAGTGGCCCACTACCTCAACATATTAAGCCTTACATACACTTAGGCAAACTTTTCATCAGCCACATTTTGAGAGCTCTAGCCGACCAAGGGAGGCAGAGGGAGAGAATTGATTTGTTCTTGGGTAATTTGCTTGGAAGCTTAAGAGTTTTGCAAGAAAATTGTAAATTGAGCCTCCACACCTTTAATTCAAGACTTAATTTACTGAGAATGTGTGTCCTTGATTTTCAGGGAAATTGGGAAAGCCATTTGCCTTTAGCTGAATTCGCCTACAACAACAGCTATCATTCGAGTATTGGTATGGCGCCTTTCGAGGCATTGTATGGCAGGAAATGTAGATCTCCAATTTGCTGGGCAGAAGTTGGAGATGGGCCTTTGCTTGGGCCCGAGATTGTTTACAAAACGACTGAGAAAGTAAAGCTAATACAGCAGCGACTGAAAACTGCACAGAGCCGACAGAAAAGTTATGCAGATGTCAGAAGGCGAGACAGAGAATATGAAGTGGGTGATCATGTTTTTGTGAAAGTGACACCGATGAAAGGCCAGACTCGTTTTGGAGTCAAAGACAAGTTAGCACCGAGATATGTCGAACCGTATGAGATTATTGAGAAAATCAATCCGGTGGCGTATCAAGTTGCGCTTCCTCCTGAAATGGAGCATATGCACAACGTCTTCCACATCTCTATGTTGAGAGATTATCTCCGGGATCCATTCCATGTGATTGAGCCTACTCGGGTAGTGTTGAGTGATGACTACACTTACGAGGAACGGCCTATACAGATTGTGAACAGACGAATCAAGAAATTGAGGAACAAAGAGATCCCGTTAGTGAAAGTTGACTGGCAAAACCATGGTGGTGTGTATGCCACTTGGGAAAGGGAAGATGACATGGCTAAAAGATATCCTGAATTGTTCCCATTGAACCCTGTTTTCTTCCAGAATGAAGGTAACTCGAGTTTAGGGGACTAAACTCTTTTTAAGGAGGGGAGACTGTAATGACCCTCACCACTGTTTACCGATAAACTGTTGATTACTGCTAAACTGGGACTGATTATCATTGATAATTGAACTGATTGAGTTACTGGACTGACTGACTGAGATTTGAAACTGAATCGGTTGACTGTATCTGTTTAAATGCATTTCTATCTGTTTGACTGTTTGACTATCTGTTCATATTTCTATGTTAAACTGCAAATTGAAGGCCTTGTCGGCGGCCGAATCTGAAATTGATTGATGTTCTGTGTTCATTAGAATTTATATGATTTTATGGTATATTTAATTGAAAACTGATTTGGTATGATTAAATTAGATTAAAATAAGCGTAATGTCAAGAGTTGGCCTAATTTCCATTTTGCCATCCTTAGTGGCCCACTACCTCAACATATTAAGCCTTACATACACTTAGGCAAACTTTTCATCAGCCACATTTTGAGAGCTCTAGCCGACCAAGGGAGGCAGAGGAGAGAATTGATTTGTTCTTGGTAATTTGCTTGGAAGCTTAAGAGTTTTGGAAGAAAATTGCAAATTGAGCCTCCACACCTTTAATTCAAGACTTAAGGTAGATTCATTGCCCCATTGTCTATGTTTTGAGTTGATTTCTTGCATGGTTTAGAGTGAGTTGAAGTCTAGAACCAATTTATGGCTCAAATTGTGTTGTTGAAGCTTAATTGTTGCATGCATGTACATATATTGAAGTTTTGAGGTTATAGTACATGTTTCCTCACATGCATGTCCATATTTTGAGAATAGATCATGATTTCATCATGCTTTTGCAAGATTTGAGCTCATTAGAGCATGTTTTGAAGTTTTGAAATGGTTTAAATCCATGCATGTCATGTTTGTAGCATGTTCATGAAAATTGGTTTGAAATTGGATTTAATTGGAACACCCTTGGGCTTTGATTTACCAAATTGATATTTGAAACATGTAACATTATGAGTTTTGAAGTGTTTTCCAGAAAATTAGCCCAGGAGGATCAATTTTGATACATTGAAACATGATTTTGAGCTTGGAGGTGCAATCTGGATTTTCCAGATTTTGCACTCCCGCTCGAGCGGGTATTCGAGCATCTAGTACTTTGCACTGTGTTGAAGTCCGCTCGAGCGGAAGGATTGACGCTCGAGCGGGACCTTGTGCCTTACGCTCGAGCGGCTATCAAGCGCCCAATCGAGCGTGATTTTTGAGCATCCAGTACTTTTTGGTCCGCTCGAGCGGGGAGTTTACGCTCGAGCGGAGACCTTTGTTGCATGTCCGCTCGAGCGGGGAAACCTGCGCTCGAGCAGGACTCTGTTTTCTGAAAATTCTGAAAATGTTTTCTGAATACATCTTTGCATCCTCATCCCAGCCTAGCATTCTTAGGCCTAGTTTAAGACATCTTAATGAGGATGTAGATGTAGAACACACCAAGGCAAATTTAGGGATTAAGTTATTATCTTTCCCAACTGTGAGACTTAGTGTGTGTTCAATCTGTTAACTGTATAGGGTTGGCATTTCGAGGATACGCTCTAGCTTACCGTAGCCCAGAACTCTGTGAGTAACAATTGTGTAAAGATATGTTCAAAATGATTATCTTTTGAATACTGAACTGAACTGTTTACTGAACTGGTATTGTTTACTGAATGAATGTATGTCCTATATTCTAAACTGTACTGTGGCATCCTTAGCACCTACTGTTTACTGTTACTATTACAGAGATCTCTGTCGGTTCCCTCGTTGGAACCACTACTGTTTACTGATTGATGGCCATCATTACTGTTCGGTCTTTTAAGACCTACTGCTTACTCTTATGCTAATGGATGTACCACATATGACTGTTTACTGTCCTGAACAACTGATATACTGATTGAAATGAACCGTTTTCGTTACTGTAAGGACATTCATTCTAAACCCCTTTACGCATTATGTTATTCACTCACTGCTCATATATATATGTAGGTGTACAGGCACCGGATCAAAGCTAGAGGCGTCGGGGTAAACTCCAGTTTTGTCAAGCCAACCTATGTGCCTCACTGCGAGGTTCCGAGCCTGTCTAGCAAAGGCTATGGGGTGTTTTAGTTTCCCCCTTCTATTCTGTTTTTGTAATGACTGTATAGACCGTTACTGTACTGTTTAATATGGATTAGGTCCCTGTTCTGAATGGTTGTAAATATTGTGCATACTGTTTCGTACTGTGTATATATCTATGTATGTATGAAAAATCTTTTTGCATACAGATTGTCACAGCTCATTGGACATTGTTTATTTACTGTATTGGCTTCCGCCATGCCCCTGTACTCTGTATTACTGTCTTACTGTTAAGTAGGCCTTCGGTAATCTCGGATTACTGGCTGGTTACGGTGCTAAACCCATAGGGGCGGGTTTGGGTCGTGACAGAGTGTGTATCAGAGCGATACTTAACCACGAGTTATACCGCACACACGTGTCCAAATGAGCTATAGGGTGTCCTAGAAGAGCAATTAGGGCATTACATGAGCATGAAAAGTGTGTGGTTATGACATGACTGAATATATGCTAATGTGTTAAACTGTTTAAGTATGCAACTGTATATGCTTATAATTGTTATAACTGCTTATAGCGAAATGGATAATGCAAATGAATTTGAGTCCTCATCCACCGAGGCGAGAATGACAAGAATGGAAAGGATGATGGAACTGATAACTGCCAGACTTGAGCAACAACAGAATCAACAGCCCCCACCTCCTCCTCCAGTACAGCCGAACCAAATGTGAATGTTAATGATGGGGACATAATTGCTCTCAACCCATAAGTTCAGCAAGATGAAACCGCCATCCTTCCAGGGAGGCCTTGAACCGTTGAAAGCTGAAGCTTGGGTACTTGAGACTGAAAAATTATTTGAAGTTTTTCCGTGCTCAGAAGCAAATAAAGTACTGCTAGCTACCTTTACCTTGCAAGAAGAGGCCAGAAGGTGGTGGATGTTGGTCCGTGACACCAACACTGTAGCGACTTGGGCTCAGTTTAAGGAGTCCTTCTTGAAAAGTACTTTCCTCAGTGTGTCAGGGACAGAAAGGTGACGGAATTTGAACAACTGAGACAGAGCACAATGTGTCTGTGGCTGAATATGAAACCAAGTTCACCGAGCTTGCTAGATATGCACCACATATGGTGGACACTGACTACAAGAAGGCCAGAAAATTTGAAGGCGGCCTTAACGTTGCAATACTCGACAGAATAAGTGTTTTAAAGCTACCGACCTTTGTAGGTGTTCTTGACCGAGCTTTGATGGCTGAATCAAACATCGAAGCTGTGAAACAATCTGAAACACCGACGTCTGAATGGCGTGGTAAAAGACAAAATTTTAAATTCAAGAAAGGCAAGCATAACCCATCAAATAAGAAACAGAATATGGGGTCAACAACTAGCCCCAGCCAAGGGAGTGGTTTCACTCCGTCTTGTTCTGAATGTGGCAGGAAGCACAAAGGGGTTTGTTACAAAATATCTGGAGCCTGTTACAGGTGTGGCAAGGTGGGCCACATGGTTAAAGACTGCCCCTCGGCTCCACAGGCCAGTAGTAAAGCTGCACCAAGCGCAGCCGCATCGACTGTAGCACCAAAGCCTAACCCCAAAGCTACCGGGAAAGAGCCTATGAGGCAGGGCCGAGTGTTCGCCCTAGTACCGGGAGATGTGCAAAATACTGAAACCGTTGTGTCAGGTATCCTCTCTATTTGTACTCAAAATGCATATGTACTGATTGATTCGGGGTCTACACATTCCTATGTATCACATGCTTTTTCACAGAAATTGAATAGACCCTTAGAACCCATGAACTATCTGTTAGCTGTATCATCACCTATTAGGGGATTCATGACATGTGCATATATGTATCCTGCTTGTGAGATTATTGTTGGGGATATGCATCTGTTTATTGATTTACTGCCATTGAACATTGATCACTTTGATGTAATATTGGGGATGGACTGGTTACAAAAATATCATGCTACCATTGACTGTGTGACAAAGCAAGTTGTTTTCCGCCCACCTGGGTTACCCGAATTTGTATTTAATGGGGCTGGAGTAGTACCTCCTCCATATTTGATTTCTTCTGTGAAAGCCGTTAAATTGATTAGAAAAGGGTGTAAAGGATATCTGTGTTCTGTACTGACTGTATCTACTGATGATAATGTTAAAACTGATGTGAACTGTATTCCTATAGTCAGAGAATTCCCAGATGTATTTCCAGATGATCTGCCAGGGGATTTGATTGACAGGGAGATCGAGTTCACCGTTGATGTGATTCCGGGAACGCAGCCAATATCAAAGGCTCCTTATCGAATGGCTCCAACTGAATTGAAAGAATTGAAAGTGCAACTGCAAGAACTGTTAGACAAGAAGTTTATCAGGCCTAGTACTTCATTGTGGGGCGCACCCGTTTTGTTTGTAAAGAAGAAAGACGGCTCACTGAGACTGTGTATTGATTACCGTGAACTGAACAAGGTAACTGTGAAAAATAAATACCCATTGCCGCGTATTGATGATTTATTTGATCAGTTACAGGGTGCTCAAGTGTTTTCCAAGATTGATCTCAGATCGAGGTACCATCAACTGAAAGTTAAACCAGAAGACATTGATAAAACTCCTTTTAGAACAAGGTATGGCCACTATGAATTTTTAGTCATGCCTTTCGGAGTTACCAATGCACCTGCTGCATTTATGGACCTCATGAATAGAATCTTTAAACCGTACCTTGATGACTTTATTGTGGTATTCATTGATGACATATTGATTTACTCCAAAAGTATAGAAGAACATGAACATCATCTGAGACTTGCCCTGCAGACCTTAAGAGAACAGAAACTGTATGCTAAACTGTCTAAATGTGAGTTTTGGCTTGATCATGTTATGTTTTTGGGGCATGTTGTTAGCAAAGATGGAATTTCTGTTGAACCGCAGAAAATTGAAGCTGTAGTGAACTGGCCTAGACCAACAAATGTGACAGAAGTCCGAAGCTTTTTGGGATTGGCTGGATATTACAGAAGATTTGTCAAAGATTTCTCCAAAATTGCCTTACCATTGACTCAACTGACTCAGAAGGGGACATCATTTGACTGGACCGACCAAAGGGAATCAGCGTTCCAAGAGTTAAAAACTCGATTGGTGACTGCACCGGTTCTTACCTTACCTTCAGGTACGGATGTTATACTGTATTTAGTGATGCTTCTCATAAGGGTTTGGGGTGTGTTTTAATGCAGAATGGGAGAGTTATTGCTTTGCTTCCCGACAACTGAGACCACATGAAAAGAACTACCCGACCCATGACCTGGAACTTGCTGCAGTAGTATTTGCACTAAAAATTGGCGTCACTATCTGTATGGGGCGACATGTGAAGTATATACCGACCACAAGAGTCTGAAGTATTTCTTCACCCAGAAAGAACTGAACATGAGACAGCGGAGATGGCTAGAATTGATCAAAGATTATGACCTACAGATTCTGTATCACCCGGGAAAAGCCAATACCGTTGCCGATGCACTGAGCCGGAAGTCGATTGCAAATTTAGCTTGTTTGCTCACCGGACAGAAAGAGTTGCTTTGTGACCTTGAAAAATTTGAAATTGAAATCGTTTTGAAAGAACAAGGTGGACAATAGCTGCTATTTCTGCACAACCGGCACTGCTTGAAGAAATTAAAGAGAAATAGTAACAAGATGACTTCTTGAAGAAGATCATCGAAGAAAGGGAAACTAAACCGAGACCGGGATTCAAATTTGAAGGTAATGTACTGAAATTTCAAGAAAGACTGTGTGTACCGAATGACACTGAACTGAAAAGAAGAGTTCTGCAAGAGGGCCACAACTCAAAATTTTCTATCCATCCGGGGAACACGAAAATGTATCAAGATTTGAAACTGAATTTCTGGTGGCCGGGAATGAAGAAAGAAATTGCCGACTTTGTGTCAAAATGTCTTCATTGCCAACAGTCAAAGCGGAACATCAGCGACCCGCAGGCTTACTGCAACCCTTACCCATACCGGAGTGGAAATGAGAGCATATCACGATGGATTTTATCGTTGGATTGCCTCGCTCTAAAAAAGGTATGGATTCAATTTGGGTTATTGTTGATAGACTGACCAAATTTGCTCACTTCTTACCTGTCAAGACAATTTATAATGCGGATAAGTTGGCTGTAATTTATATTGATGAAATTGTTAGACTGCACGGAGTGCCTGTATCCATTGTTTCTGACAGGGATTCGAAGTTTACATCGAGGTTTTGGCAAAGCCTACAGACTGCATTAGGTACTGAATTGAGACTGAGTAGTGCCTATCATCCTCAGACAGATGGATAGTCAGAAAGGACCATCCAGACTCTGGAGGATTTACTGAGAATGTGTGTCCTTGATTTTCAGGGAAATTGGGAAAGCCATTTGCCCTTAGCTGAATTCGCCTACAACAACAGCTATCATTCGAGTATTGGTATGGCGCCTTTCGAGGCATTGTATGGCAGGAAATGTAGATCTCCAATTTGCTGGGCAGAAGTTGGAGATGGGCCTTTGCTTGGGCCCGAGATTGTTTACAAAACGACTGAGAAAGTAAAGCTAATATAGCAGCGACTGAAAACTGCACAGAGCCGACAGAAAAGTTATGCAGATGTCAGAAGGCGAGACAGAGAATATGAAGTGGGTGATCACATTTTTGTGAAAGTGACACCGATGAAAGGCCAGACTCGTTTTGGAGTCAAAGGCAAGTTAGCACCGAGATATGTTGGACCGTATGAGATTATTGAGAAAATCAATCCGGTGGCGTATCAAGTTGCGCTTCCTCCTGAAATGGAACATATGCACAACGTCTTCCACATCTCTATGTTGAGAGATTATCTCCGGGATCCATTCCATGTGATTGAGCCTACTTGGGTAGTGTTGAGTGATGACTACACTTACGAGGAACGGCCTATACAAATTGTGAACAGACGAATCAAGAAATTGAGGAACAAAGAGATCCCGTTAGTGAAAGTTGACTAGCAAAACCATGGTGGT
Organism: Camellia japonica; assembly: GCA_030407325.1. Classification (NCBI taxonomy): domain Eukaryota; kingdom Viridiplantae; phylum Streptophyta; class Magnoliopsida; order Ericales; family Theaceae; genus Camellia; species Camellia japonica. The sequence continues at coordinate 110,614,625 of JAPPVO010000017.1, read as the reverse complement.
GTGTATGCCACTTGGGAAAGGGAAGATGACATGGCTAAAAGATATCCTGAATTGTTCCCATTGAACCCTGTTTTCTTCCAGAATGAAGGTAACTCGAGTTTAAGGACTAAACTCTTTTTAAGGAGGGGAGACTGTAATGACCCTCGCCACTGTTTACCGATAAACTGTTGATTACTGCTAAACTGGGACTGATATCATTGATAATTGAACTGATTGAGTTACTGGACTGACTGACTGAGATTTGAAACTGAATCGGTTGACTGTATCTGTTTAAATGCATTTCTATCTGTTTGACTGTTTGACTATCTGTTCATATTTCTATGTTAAACTGCAAATTGAAGGCCTTGTCGGCGGCCGAATCTGAAATTGATTGATGTTCTGTGTTTATTAGAATTTATATGATTTTATGGTATATTTAATTGAAAACTGATTTGGTATGATTAAATTAGATTAAAATAAGCGTAATGTCAAGAGTTGGCCTAATTTCCATTTTGCCATCCTTAGTGGCCCACTACCTCAATATATTGAGCCTTACATACACTTAGGCAAACTTTTCATCAGCCACATTTTGAGAGCTCTAGCCGACCAAGGAGGCAGAGGGAGAGAATTGATTTGTTCTTGGTAATTTGCTTGGAAGCTTAAGAGTTTTGGAAGAAAATTGCAAATTGAGCCTCCACACCTTTAATTCAAGACTTAAGGTAGATTCATTGCCCCATTGTCTATGTTTTGAGTTGATTTCTTGCATGGTTTAGAGTGAGTTGAAGTCTAGAGCCAATTTATGGCTCAAATTGTGGTGTTGAAGCTTAATTGTTGCATGCATGTACATATATTGAAGTTTTGAGGTTATAGTACATGTTTCCTCACATGCATGTCCATATTTTGAGAAAGATCATGATTTCATCATGCTTTTGCAAGATTTGAGCTCATTAGAGCATGTTTTGAAGTTTTGAAATGGTTTAAATCCATGCATGTCATGTTTGTAGCATGTTCATGAAAATTGGTTTGAAATTGGATTTAATTGGAACACCCTTGGGCTTTGATTTACCAAATTGATATTTGAAACATGTAACGTTATGAGTTTTGAAGTGTTTTCCAGAAAATTAGCCCAGGAGGATCAATTTTGATACATTGAAACATGATTTTGAGCTTGGAGGTGCAATCTGGATTTTCCAGATTTTGCACTCCCGCTCGAGCGGGGAGAGTGGCGCTCGAGCGGGTAATTCGAGCATCCAGTACTTTGCACTGTGTTGAAGTCCGCTCGAGCGGAAGGATTGACGCTCGAGCGGGACCTTGTGCCTTACGCTCGAACGGCTATCGAGCGCCCAATCGAGCGTGATTTTTGAGCATCTAGTACTTTTTGGTCCGCTCGAGCGAGGGAGTTTACGCTCGAGCGGAGACCTTTGTTGCATGTCCGCTCGAGCGGGGAAACCTGCGCTCGAGCGGGACTCTGTTTTTCTGAAAATTCTGAAAATGTTTTCTGAATACATCTTTGCATCCTCATCCCAGCCTAGGCATTCTTAGGCCTAGTTTAAGACATCTTAATGAGGATGTAGATGTAGAACACACCAAGGCAAATTTAGGGATTAAGTTATTATCTTTCCCAACTGTGAGACTTAGTATGTGTTCAATCTGTTAACTGTATAGGGTTGGCATTTCGAGGATACGCACTAGCTTACCGTAGCCCAGAACTCTGTGAGTAACAATTGTGTAAAGATATGTTCAAAATGATTATCTTTTGAATACTGAACTGAACTGTTTACTGAACTGGTATTGTTTACTGAATGAATGTATGTCCTATATTCTGAACTGTACTGTGGCATCCTTAGCATCTACTGTTTACTGTTACTGTTAGAGAGATCTCTGTCGGTTCCCTCGTTGGAACCACTACTGTTTACTGATTGATGGCCATCATTACTGTTCGGTCTTTTAAGACCTACTGTTTACTCTTATGCTAATGGATGTACCACATATGACTGTTTACTGTACTGAACAACTGATATACTGATTGAAATGAACCGTTTTCGTTACTGTAAGGACATTCATTCTAAACCCCTTTACGCATTATGTTATTCACTGGGCTTTAGCTCACTGCTCATATATATATGTAGGTGTACAGGCACCGGATCAAAGCTAGAGGCGTCGGGGTAAACTCCAGTTTTGTCAAGCCAACCTATGTGCCTCACTGCGAGGTTCCGAGCCTGTCTAGCAAAGGCTATGGGGTGTTTTAGTTTTCCCCCTTCTATTCTATTTTTGTAATGACTGTATAGACCGTTACTGTACTGTTTTATAGGGATTAGGTCCCTGTTCTGAATGGTTGTAAATATTGTGCATACTGTTTCGTACTGTGTATATATCTATGTATGTATGAAAAATCTTTTTGCATACAGATTGTCACAGCTCATTGGACATTGTTTATTTACTGTATTGGCTTCCGCCATTCCCCTGTACTCTGTATTACTGTCTTACTGTTAAGCAAGCCTTCGGTAATCTCGGATTACTGGCCGGTTACGGTGCTAAACCCATAGGAGCGGGTTTGGGTTGTGACAGATTGGCACTGCAGCCTATATTTTATCTTATTTTCACTTAACGAAATTTCACAGTCATCCTATTTTCTCCTCTTTGCATTTTCTGCTTCTTTTTGTATTCGGTAAATTACACTTCACTCCTTTATATAATTGTTTGTCAACACTATTGCCATGTGGTCGTATTAATGTGACTTAGATGAATTCTGAAATATGAGGAAAAAACAAAGCATCTAAGCCGCGCTGCACAAAGTCACATGCATCACTACATGTGAGGAAAAAAGTCACAAAGTATATAATTTACAAAGTCAGAAAGTCATGCATCACTGAATCACTGCATAAAGTCACATGCATCACTGTATCACTGCACAAAGTCATATGCATCACTGCACAAAGTCACATGCATCACATGCATCACTGCATCTGAGGAAAAAAAGTCACATGCATCACTGCATTGTTGCACAAAGTCACATAGCATTTGAGGAAAAAAACAAAGCATACAATTTATTATGTCTGTTAAAGTCACTACATCACTGAGAAATGTTGGACGTATCACTGCGCTGAGCTACAATTTATTATCGTACCATAGCTACTGTGCCCATGTGAATTCTGCAATTCATAATGGGATGAGGGGGTGTCAGAACAAAACAACAAAACAATTAGACCCTTTGTGTTTAAAAAGCCACCCTATGCAGCTCCAAATAGATTCATAAACGTTGAAGATAAAATATTATAGAGTTAGAATGTATTGAAGATTAATTTGTAGTAGAGTTAGAATGAATGGGTTTTTCGATGTATAGAACTTGAAAGTGTTACGGATAAAAGCTAGCCTAGTATGCAGACAAGAACAACACCGAGTTAAATCAACACATAGTTAACTTCAAATTAAATTGGTCAAATTTTTCCAATTAAATTAAATGAAATATGTAAGGTGAAAAGTGAAATTAAATATATTGTGAAGGCAAAATAAATTGAATTATATTTGTAAGCGAAAAAATGAAATTAAATTTCTAAGCGAATTTGAACTTTGCTTAAAAGTCGAAATTAAATTGCTTAAATTTCAGATATGCACTGAGTAGTAAATAAAAGTCGAAGTGACAACTCTTATAAAGTTGATGCATAGTTGTTCAGGTCATAAAAGTTGACATGACAACTCTGATGCATAGTTGTGTACAATAAGTTCAAACATACAGCTACCATGTGTATATGTGGTATAAATATCGCATCATACCACAACCAAAGTTTTATATCTATTTCGAGTGATATCATCATGAGATATACAGTGGTTGATCTAGATTCAACAATGGGTCGCTATTGGGTTGCAGATGGAGATGAATTTCAATACCCATTAAATCCAAATTTGGGTTACTCATATGCCCCTGTCAATACCATGAGAGCTGAGTGGGAATTTCGCATGACTCGAGCAAACGTTCTCGTTGAGCTATGTCATGAAGTTAATATTAAATTTCCTCGCCGGTTATCCATGCGTATGCCAACCGACACTCCACAGTTGTTGCAAAGGGCATTACATCGTATCTGCGACGAAGTTAATCGCAAGACCCAACGTTTGCAAAGGTCCGAACTAATGAAGACCGCAAATGAGCGTACCGAAGATGGGTTAATGGATGATGCACACTAGTACTTCGCCTGGAGCATGGATGTTATGTATGAATCTAATATTAAGATGTCAGATGATGATGATAATGAATGAAATTGTTTGGATGAATGACCAAACCATTTATCTTGTAATGGATTTATAATGCTTATTCACGACTTATCAATGAAGGGAGAAATTTCAATAGTTTTTGAATAGTTCTTGTAATTCTACAAATAACAAATACCTTTACTTTCTCTCCGTTATTGTTATTCTGAAGAACGCTACTTGAACTAGGCTTTCATGATTTCATGCATTATTGATGTGGAATATAATGATGATACTGTGAAACACACCCACAGTGAAGTACCTAGATGTAGAACATGTACCTCAGTCAAAAACTTATGTTGCTTGGGGTTCTTCGAATACTGAAGGGAGTAAAGTTGAAATACAATCTCAAACCGGGCATGAGAATGAGTCACCCACAGTCAAGTGAGAAGATGTTGAGCATGTACCTCAATCAAGAACTTTTGCTGCTTGGGGTTCTTCGAATATTGAGGGGAGTAAAGTTGAAATACAATCTCAACCTAGGCATGAGAATGAGTCACCCACTAATATCAGGAGTTGTAATAAAAATAGCCAGTCCAATGGTGGCAACGAGTCAGCTATTGACAAAAATTAGATTTTGGGGAATGACACAATGTCAAAGGCAAATGGTTGAGGGTCCAGTATAGGGAGTTGGGGTTCTTCGAGTGAAGAGGGCCACAGTGATGATAGGAATGAAGGAATGTGGGGTTGGGAAATTAAAGAATTTGGGTGCTGGAGAAACTATTTATTATTACAGAATTTGGGTCCAGTTGGAGGGTTAATCTATTCTATTATTAAAGAGGAACACCAATTTTGGTGTCATGAATCTGAAGCCTGGCTTACAATTTTTTTTCTATTTTTCCTAAAATGACCATAACTTGTTAAATAATCTATTATTTTAACTTATATCAAATTGTAATTATGGGTAAAATCGTAAATTATCAACTCAGTAAATAGCTTCCACGTTTCCACTTCCCACATTTTAGAAACTGCTGTGTAGTTCCACGTTTCACCATCTTCTCTTTTTTTTAATTGTTTATTTTTTTTATTTTATATTTTAGATTTATAACAACCTGCTGTATAAGTTCCACAGTTCATCATCTTCACTCTATTGAAAAACTAAAATTTGTTTCTTTCTTTTTTTTTTTTTTTTTTTGAGAAAGACTATTCAAGTATTAAAGAACTTTTTTCTTTCTTTGTTTCTTTCTTTTTTTTTGGGAGAAAAAAACAGAGTATATAAAATTTGTGTTTTTGTTTTCTTAATGTCATATGTGTGTGTGTGTGCGCACGTTGTTTAAAAAAATCAATGTTCTTCAAATTTTTATTATATTATCAAGTTCTGTACCTTTTTTTTTGGGTAGTCTTATGTAATCTGAAATTTGTGTGTGTATTTAAAAAAAAAAATGTTCTTAAATCCATTGTGACATCATGATTTGAATATTTGAAGTATTTAGGAAATGTTTAAAATAAGTAAGAATAAAAAATTGTAAAATCCTATTTTCGAATAAATAAGTATGGCACATTTACATTCTCTGTACAAGTTTGATTTACAAAAACTATAACAAAAACTATAAATAAAAAAAAACTATACACTCCATATCACACCCGCTAATGCCCTAACCTGCCCCTAGTCCCACAACCCCGACGGTGGACCTCCCTCCTCAGTCTCCTGCAGTAGACTCTCTGAATATCTGGCTTCCCCAATCGTAAATGCGTATCCAGTGGCACTTCCTCTCCTGTATGTGGCCCTCCATTGACGGCCTGTGGAGCCTGTGAGTGTGACCCTCCATTTCCTGCATGTGTTGCCCCTGATCTTGTCTCTGACCGAAGATTGGATACTGTTGTGAGCTGTGAAACTCCCTCATCTGGTGCAACTGTATCACGATCTGCAGCTGCACCTCCGACTTCAACCTCTGCTTCTTCCGCCCGTACCCTGACCTCGGCCGCGACGTCCGCCACGACCATAACCTCGGCCTCTCTCTCGCACTCTGGGGGGGCTCAATATGGGCCTCATCCTCAACGTGGGAGATGTCAATGAGAACTGCATCATGTGTACTCATGGTCGCGGTCGAACTAGTCCCCACAAAAGTAGGTGTATGTAGTGTGGGACTATGTGATGTACATGTATCAACCCCAACACTACAAACACCTGAACTGTCTGGTGGTGGTAACTGGGTGGGTGGGGTAACAACGTCATGTATGTATCGGGGCGGTGTCCAATCAGGGTCAGCTACATAAGGTATGCCAGTATGCTGGATAGGATGTATGTGGAGGGAATCTGGAGATATGTATGGGCTGGGCCATCGCTGACGTGGACGCACTGATGTGTCTGGAGCAGCTGTTGCACTGTGTACACCGTAGTGGCCAAAATGCAGACGATCTCCCCGATGGGCAAGTTGGATCGCCTCGTACAATAAGTCTCGGATCTCTGCAACGGCCTGCAAGGCATGCTGTCCATCACGTCTGAAAAGGGCGTCCTTAGCCAAGTGATATGACCTCCCAGCTCCAACTACCTGAACAAAAATTCGGACGTATTAGGCTACAGTTGACTCAAAGTAAATCAATTATGATCTTAATAATTATCTGACACATACTATGATACTCACCAATGCCTCAAGATAAGGCCCAACTCCCTGATATCCGGACTCGGACAGGTGGCTCAGATTACCGACTAGTAGGCGTGTATGTCGCTGATACCACAACATGGAAGGGTCGAAAGAGGGGAGCACCTCATCACTCTAGTCAGCCTGTACAATACTGTCCCGATGGGCATCCTACAACTGTATATATTGCATATAAAATAGACTCCAGTCAGTGCCAGCTCGACCACGCCTATCAGTGACATGCAACCACCACTCGGCGTCGAACTGATCCGACACGGACTGGACCCGACCAAACTATCGGAGGACACGATGGGGGAGATGCCACTCAACCACGTCAAAACAAATAAGCGGCACTCTCGCCATCCATATCTCCTGACCTAGCCGACAGTAGTCGGGGAGCGTACTGAGGACCCCAACATAAGGCTGCCAGATAAACTACAATAACGACAACTATATTAAAATTCGCTCATGAACTTAAAACATATACAATGAACAAGACAACTAAAATTGAGAGCAAAATTTCATACCTCGCCCTCGATCATCCGGTTGAGCTGGTCTTTATAAACAACGACTACATGGGTCGAGACGACCTCGTGGCCAAAGTCAACCCTCCACCGGCTACCTCGAGGTCCCGGTGGCAACTGCATGTCTCCCTCACCCATGGGAAGCTCACCAGGAGCAACCACTTGCCGCCTAGACGGGACAATGCGAATCAGTCTCTCCCACGCCCAAATCTGCAATAGTTTGAACGCAGTTACAATACTGATATATGTCATACAATATGAATTGACATGTAATAAAATTCTTACTAACCTGTAGCAAGACAAGTGGTCCTCCGATCTCCTTTGCACCCACCTGAGCTGCTCGACATAGCATCCTATACAAGCATGCCAAAGCCGCGCTACCTCAGCTGTACTGACCAATCTCGTCAATGTCTCTCAGCAGTGGCAAGTACATCAGCTTGAGCAGGTTCTGTGACTTATCAAGGAGAAGTACCCCCCCAATAAGCCACATAATATATGCTCGGGCATGCTGCTATACCAACTCATCTGGAGCATGATCTGGAAGAGGAGCAAACTGCTCGGCCAGCCACCTCACCCTCAGTCTGCCTGCCTGTAAGTCTGCAGGTGTAGATGCTACTCTCAATAGCTCAGCACATAGGGCTATCCACTGCTCCCTCGTCAATGATGGGTCAACTCCAGTAACTGCTCGCCCATCAATCCGTAGACTATATAGGACAGATACGTCCTGCAGTGTGACGGTGGCCTCTCCGATGGGGAAATGGAATGTATGAGTCTTTGTACGCCACCTCTCGACGAGAGCAGTGATGAGTGGGTGGTCCAGTCTAATATGCCCGATACGGTAGACACCATAGAATCCCGCACGTAGTAGATATTGCAAGACTCTATGGTTCAACGGATGCTTCCATAAGCCAGAATCTGCCCGGCAGCAGGTCAACACGGTGTGTGCCTCATCCTGCATAACAGAATGACTAGTTTAAATTATAGCATTATCACATAATATAAAACAAAATGCAGGGTATTTTCATTGTAAGCGTAAAATCCAACAAACGTTATTGCATACCGGATCCTCCCATATACTGTTGGCCTGATGTGGATGACTGAAAAGTGAAACCTCATTAGGTAGATGTGCCATGAAGCCTGTACAAGTGAAATAGTAGATTATAACAATAAAAGTCTCATTTAATCATAACAGGAAAACTGTAATTATTCCATAAATTACGATTTGTAAAAGAAAAGTATACTCAGCTATTTCAAAATTTAAATTTGTGTGATACTATATATGGAAGCAATTCACTAAAATGTAATTAATTTTTATTTCAAAAAACTCTATTGGTTAACTGTAATTTAACTATAACAATTAAACTCTAATTATTCCATAATTTATGATTTTTAAATATATATATATATATATATATTTGTACTTTAAGATTTAAAATTATGTGTCATTAAATAGGATAAACAATTCAACAGAACCTACAGTTATCTACGCTATAACTAATATAGAAATTATAGCGATCCCGGTTCTTTCTCCTTTGGTTGTTGTATCCGGACTTAGTTCTGTGGATGTCGGTTATTGTTTTGAGCTTGTTTCTATCCTTCAATTCTTTAAATTTGAGTTATAGAATGCTTTGGACTTGTTGGTTCTAGGTTGGGTGTGATTGGGAGCAGGTGGTTGCTGCCCAGGTTTTTAGTCCTTCGCTCGAGCCAGGGTTTGGTCGCTCGAGCGAGAGTGGAGTTTTGTTCCTGGTGGCTCGAGCCAGAGTGGCTTCGCTCGAGCGAGCGATTGCGTCTAGTTCTGGACCTGAGAGTAGCATTTCTTGGCTCGAGCGAGCTTTTCTTCGCTCGAGCGAGGTTCTGGGTTGTTGGCTCGAGCGATACTTTCTTGGCTCGAGCGAGAGTTTTCTGTGTCTGGTCGCTCAAGCGACCAAGTCTTCGCTCGAGCGAGCCTGTTTTATATCAGTAGGCAGCAGCGGGGAAAAGATCACTTTTTCATCCCCTTCTCTTTTTGAAACCCTAGAACCGACTCTCTCTCTCTCTCTAAACTTATCTTCTCTCTAAGTTTTCACCTCCTTCTAGTGTGAATCCATCCTAGGTTCTTTGTAAGAAAGATAGAGGGTGGTTTGGGCTTCGTTCTAATCTGAAGAATAGTGGATTTGGAGCACTTTGATTTCGGGTCATCTTCTCCATTTGAGTTCTCCGTTTGAGGTAGGGATTCTCCTTGTTTCTTTTCAATACTCCATCTATAGATAGACATGTGGTAGTTTTTGTATTGCATGAAAACTTTATATCATGTAGGATTTGTTAAAATCGTGAGGTTGAGCCTTGGGTTGGTTGTTGGATTTGGGTTTATCATCATTAGTTTGATCTAGGCTAATTGGGGTGTTAATTAGCATGTTGTTGTTGAAAGGAGAGGAAACCCTAATTTTTATGTGATTTAATAAATTAATAGAGGGGTCTTGATCATTGGGCAAATACTTATGTATTTTGGGTCTTAATTGTGATTATTGTTGTTTGTTGTTGATAATTGAACCTTTTAGGTCAATATCGAAAAAGAGGGAGGAAAACCCTAAGTTAATGATTATGACTTAATTTGCATAATTAAATTGGAATGGCTTGAAAAGAATGTAGTAGATTAAAATGAGTTATGGCCTTATTGTCCATGGAATTGAATTTGTGAAAACAAAAGGTATGAGAATCGGATTGTTGTAATTTGAGTGTTGAATACACACATATGTGGAGGTTGTATCTTTACTACCATGTTAATGTTGTTGTTGGGTTTGTAATCTCATGATAACTGAGTCTTTTAATAGATGTACTAAATACCTGCATCTAGAGGTTTTGTCCTTGGTCATCGGTGGAGGATGACACGGTTGTGTTGAATTGTCGTGTATAAATTACACCATTGTTGATTGAACATCGTATGTGATGAAATGTTGAGATACATTATATATGTATACTTGTTAGGGAGGAGAGAGGGGTTGTACTCCAGTGTGTGTGAGAAGATAGGGGATGGACTCCACACATCTATGTGTTCATATACTTTAACACATTGTATGTATCCTGATAGTTTATGTGTTTGTTTTACACATGTTGGTTATGTCTTGTAGTATTGTGGTTGTTGGTGTGATATCCTGCGCTGATAATCAGAGGTACCGTTACCTTCCAGCTAGCGCCTGGAGAACTGTATGCGCTGATAATCTAAGGTACCACACCCTTCCAGCTAGCGCCTGGTAAAATGGTATGTTGTTGTGAGAAGTGTATCTTTGGCTTACTACGCACCTAGCTAGTAGAGCAAAGTTTTGTTGTTATTGTTTCAGTGTATCTGGAAACATTGTGGATTGTGTTGGTTACAGTTTTGGAGGGCCGAGTTGCCTCATTGGTTTATCTTATGCATATAGTTGAGTTGTTATCTCCCTTTATAAAGGTAGGCATGTATAGTTATGATAGATTTGGGATTGAACCGAAATGGCTTTTGTCTTTTGGAAGTGTAAAGAAAATCAAACATTTTTAGAAATATGTTTTGAAAAGGCACATCTGTTGTATGTGAGGAAAATGGAAGAGAGTAATGGGCTTAGTGAATCTAATTTCCTAAGTAATTGTTAATATTATAAAAGATTGGAAACGGGGGTTAATGTAAGGAAAAAGGAAAGATGAATCGCTTATAGCGTTGAATGAAATAGTTGTTTTCGAGAAAAGTATATATATATATATTTTGTGTAAACTGTCACATTATTATTTTAGTACGAGAATGAGTGTTCATGATCATAGCTATCTGTAATGTTGCTATTGTTGAGGATCATGTTGAGATCCCTACTGGACTATATGTTCATCCCACGTTGTTGAATCTTTTTCAGGTGTTTAGCAGGATGTGCTACAAGATTTGGATCTTCTTAATTGTTGGCCACGGGGCCTCTTGTTGTAGGCGGAATGCCATTTATGATAAAGGGTTGCACCCTTCATTTGATTATTTATTGTTGTAAGCCTGAGGGCAATTTATTTAGAATGCTCATGTTGTATTTAATTTTCATTCGAATGAGAGAATTGTTGTTCATTACTTTTAATTGAACATTTGAGTTTATTTCCGCATGTTATCTCTGAAATTGAATTAAGTTAAGGAACTTGGTAATGACTTCGAGTAATAAAAAGTGGGGCGTGACAGAAATCTTTTCCAAAATAATTTTAGGGTCTCGATTACATAAGCTTAATAATGACCATGAACATATTGTGGTAACATGTGGATAGTTTTCCTACATAAATATTTGCCAAAAAATTGAATGACAATTTTTTTTTTCAATAATAGGTTGATGATTACATTTATGGCATATTTGACAAAACTTAATTATTGATTTTGTAATGCTAAAAGTTTCAATGAAGTATAAAATTTTTAAATTACGTAAATGTATTCATAAATTGCAAATGTGAAAAATGCTTGTAGCATTTGAAAATAGGGAGAGTTACTGATAAATCCCATAATTTGAAATGTTGGTTCAATTAGTCCTGAAATTATTATGTTACTCCGTGTGGTCCTGTGGTAATATACTTTCCTGAAATGCCCTGATTTGGTGGGTTGTGCGTGGGATGTGTTTGGGTGTCACGGAGGCAAAAAGTGCTATAGTAGTTTTTAAGTGGTGTTGTTGGTGTATGACGGTTTGTATGCACAGGTGCAACCCGACCCGCACAGAGCAACCCGCGTGTTATGTTAGGTAAAACCCCAAATTAAGGGAAACAGTGTATCGTAATACCTAATTTGTTGGTGTTACCGTTTTAGGGTTACGGGATTTAGGGGATTCTGTGGATTTGGGTGCGGTTCTGGAAATTGATTTGGGAATCGCAAGAAAACGGTAGGGTTTCGAGTGACGTTGTCCATATTTGTTTTCGAGATTGTGTATTTTGGAGGCGCAGTGGGTTTGTAGGGTTTGAACGCTGTGAAAGTAGACGTGTGGGACGAACTTCGACGGTGTCAATGGCGCAAAATCGTAAGTACTTTTCCGTTTGTGATTTGTAGTGTTGTTTTGTGTTTTTTCTTGTTTCGAAAGTTGTTGAAGGGTGGGGCGGTATGTTTGGTGGTTGGGGGACAGTCGTGTGTGTGGTCCAGTACACTGTGTGACATGGGGGGTTTTGTTGGGTTCGTTTTGTAAACTTATTTGTTTGTTTGCATGTATGTGTCTCAGTCGTTTGTTGTGTGAGACACACTGTGTCGGGTTTTTGGTCCCCACATTATGTCTGTGACCTTTATTTATGTGATTGTATTTGTTTTTTTGTGATTATGTTTTGTGTGTGGCACGATCACATATGTTCGTAATATCTAGTACCACCTTTATGCATTTTATTTGAAAAATTTGTATGGGTTTGTTTGTAGTGATGGACGATGGCGATGTGATAGTGTGATGACTTGAACAAGCTGTTGTGGGGAAGGGGTAGTGATGTTGCAAAATTGATGTTGAAAGTTATGGGTGTAGTTTTGGTTTTGAATAGTTTTTGTTGTGTTACATCAGTTTTGTAGTATATGTGATGTAGTTGGGATCAGACACTGAGTGGGTGTTGTTGTGTGGAACAGGTAATGTTGTGCCATTGAGCAGCCCGTGGACTAGGTCGGCCGAGCGTAAGCGTTTAGAGGGTCATAGTGGGGCGTCATCGTCGAGGCTTGGTGTGAAGTTGCAGGGGCGTGTTTTGTTTAAACAGCCGCAAAGAGTTGGTCAGAATATACGCTCGCCTCGGAAGCCAACGCATGAACGCTCGCCTCGGAAACAAACGCATCGTATAAATTTTCGATCGAATATGGCAGGTGTAATTAAGGTTGTTTCCGAGTTGGGGTTGGGTGAAAGACACTTCCGGCAGATGAGGCGAACACCGTTTTGGCTGCTGTTTGAAGCCATTATTATAAACAAACCGGACTTCAACGAGTACAGGAAATGTGATGAGCTGGTTGTTAAGATTCTGAGGACCTTTAGGCTGCGTGACGACGCGTTCTATGTTGGGGGGGTTCCTATTAAAGTTTGCAAAGCTGATATTAGGTTAGTTTTTGGGCTGCAATGTGGTGACCAGCAGTTGGATCTGACGCCGGGCACACGGCCTCCATCTGATTTCATTCAGCGGCGTTGTAATGGCGTAGGGCGGATAACAGCGAGTCTGATTAAAAGTTTACTCGATGATGCGGTGAAAGGTAACTCGAAGCGCGATGAGGAGGACACTGCTAAGCTGCTAAGTTTATATGTGTGCGTCAAGTTATTCTTCTCAACATCGGGGGAGACGATTAGTTGGGTGTTTGTTCGGTACTTGGACAAATTGGACAATGTCCAAAATTATGACTGGACGGGGGCGATTTTGAACACGCTGCTAGGATCTGTCCGTGAATTTTGGCAGACTCCGGAGAAAGTTACGGGCTGTGTTGTTGCGCTTCTGGTATGGTGTTTACGTTAATTTGTTTTTTTTACTGTGTTCATGTTATATGTGATGCACGATGACTATGTGTGAATTTGTCTGTTTTTTGTTGAATATGTTGTTGGTATCTTGTAGTAATTGATGTTGTGTTTGTGCATGCACAGTACTGGCTTTGTGAACATACGAACATTGTGTCCACGACTAAACCCATAATGTTCCCCCGGTTTTTGAAATGGAACATCAGCACATTGTTGGCGAAAACACGTTGCTTGGATTTGGGGGCTGGGTCACACTTTGAGGTGCGTGATTGCGAGTTTGATGTGTGTTACGTGTGTGCGTGCGTTCGACTTGATGTTTTTGGTTTTGTTTTTATTGTGGTAATACGTAATGAAATGGTGGGTTTTTTGTGGCAGGTGTTTAGGGACAAACTTGTGAGTCAACCGTTCGAAAAGGTTATACTAGCAGGAGAAGAGTTTGATGGTGAGGAGGACGCTAATATTGATGAAGATCGAGAAGTGGGTGGAGAATATAAAAGCAATGCTAGTGATGATTTTTGTAGTGACAGTGGGGCTGGGAATGATGTGAACATGGTTGTTTGTGGCAATGAAGTTGTGGGTGGTGTCCGGGTGGATGCTAAACGCAACGTCAGGGGCAGTGGTGAGCGTAGAAGATCTGAAGGGGGGGTGTGGTTGGAAAAGGTAAAACCTGTGTTCCGGTCGATGTTGTAAGTTCGCCGGCGGGGGATGTGGGTGGTATTTTATGTGCAACACGGGTGAAACGGGTTGGTGATGGCAAGGGGGAACTAGAGACGGCGTTAGCCGAGTTATACGCACTTAGGGCGGAATGTAGAGTTAAAGATGGTATGATTGCGGAGTTGCAAGCAGAGGTGGAACAGTTGAGGAGGATGAAAGAAAAACAAGCTGTGGATATAGTTGGTGGTTTCACCTTAGTTTTCAAGGTGAAGGAAGATGAGATGAAGAAGGTGGCGGAGGAAAATGTTGAGCTACGAAGAACGATAGGTGTTTTAGAAGAACAGTTAGCTGAACAAGATGTGCACAACGTGACGCAAGCATTCCGTATGGTCGTTGATGGTGACACTGATATGGCGGAAGGCGATGGTGTTCGAAGAATGGAACGGGCGACATTGGGCAGTGTTGGACAGCGGGGGAATTATTTGTTAAAAAACAGTGGAAATTCTGGTGGAATTGATGAAAAGACAGGTGGTGTGGTGGTTGAAGGTAGTGGGCATGGTTCAGATGTAGTTGAAGTTGCTGGCTGCGTAAGGAGAAGACAACCGGTCGAGGGCGTGGAGAGCTCGTTTGTGAGGAACCTGAAGGATAAGGTGAGGAAGCAGGTTATGAAGCCAGATTTTGATTACGGTGGTATGGGTAAAATGATGGTGGGGTGTGGTAAGGTGGTGGACGCTGGACGGTCTGTAGATGTAGATGCATGTGCAGTGAGGAGCATGGTGTGGTCTGGGTTTGATTTGAACAATCGTTTAGGGGTGTGGAAGTTAATGACTGCAGTGGAGAAAGAGAAGATAAGAAACGCGTATGACAGAGATGGGGACAGGTATGTAATGTGCGTTTGTTAGTAATGAAATTGGGTGTGCGTGTACATTTGGTTGACATGCATTATGTCTTTTACTTGTAGTGCGGTCATGTGGGGTAGCAGTGGACACGGTGTTTGTGTATGCTTTGTGGATATTAAGTCGCTTGTTCGGCCTTCGTCTGTGCGTGGCAATGTAAGTAACTGGTGTGAAGTTGTAATGTTATTGTGTAAATGTTTTGTTTGTATGAAGTTTATTGTCTTGTGGCAGGTGATAGATGCCTACGCAGTCTTGTTGATGGAAGAACAAGATAGAATAGCTGTTGGAGTGGAGTTCCCGGACAAGTCGTACGTTTTTAGTAGCATATGCCTTGTGAGTGTTTGAAATTGTGTTTTAACTTACATTGGACAGCTTTGTGGTGCGTGGGTGCAACGATTAAAGTTTAATAATCTAACGGGTGGAATAATGATGCAGGAAATGTTGAAAAACGAAAACAGTAATGCACGGGACAGATTCGTGCTGGACAACTTCGCGGCATGTAAAGATTGTCGGTACGTCCACTTCCCCATTTGTTTCCGAGCACACTGGACACTGGTTGTTTACGACACTGAAACGGGTATCTGGAAACATTACAACTCTATGAGGCCACGGGTTGGAATTGAAGACAAGCACCTTATGGAGGCAGTGTTTTTGGTGAGTGAAATGTGGCATCATATGTGTGTGGTTGATGTGTTTTTATTTGACTTTTTTGTGTGTTTGGTAATGGTAGGGTATTTTTTTGCAGAGGGATACTGTTATTGAAATCCAGCGGGGCACAGTTGGAGTGTTGGGTGATGAAGATGCAACGCAGTGTGGTGAATTGGGGGTGGTGTCAGTAACTGATTGCCCGCAGCAAAGACACGACTCGTATGTGTAGTGCCCATATTAATTTGATAGTACATAAATAAAATGTAATTTCGTATCTGGTTTTGTGGAAGAACTAGTAATTTGTATGTTTGTGGTGACGCTCATTGCAGGGAGGACTGCGCAATCATTGTGTGTGCTGTGATGCGTCAGTATGTACATCATGTTGACGTCGACAGATCGTTGCAGGGTGATAGCTGCGTCATACTGCGCGCCAACATGGTCAAAGGTTTTGTGAACGACCATGAAAGGGGTCTGAAGGATATGGCATGAAGTATGAAGCTGATGGGTTTTTGTGTTTGGTGTTGAATTGTCAGTTGGTTTTTTATTGGCAATATGGTTGTGATTGGTTATTTACCAATTTTTTTGTGGGGTTTTGTTTTGCACAGTCATGAACATAGTTTGTTAAGTGTGTGTTAGTTTTTGTGAATTTTTTGGTTGGTTTAAAAGTTGGTTTCAAAGTGTGAATAACAATAATTACATATGATGGTTATGCGATTATGGTTTTTGCTAAATTTGACCTTGTGTTTCGTTCATGTCCCGATTGGGAATTTTGTGTGTTGGGCATGTTGTGTTCTCCTCAGTTACATTTTGTCAATAGCATATGTTGGTTTTTAATTTTGACATAAGTGGGGCAGGTATTGTGTAGTTGATTGATGGTGGTTGAATTATTGCATTCAGCATGTAAGATGGAGATATTGTGACAAAGTGAATTTGTGAAACTGTTAAGGGTTAATGGTATTAGTGGCGTATGCGTGGACATTACGTTTGTTGTGGTAATTCATAGTAATGGTTCATGGTGCCATTTGACTACTGTTATGTATTGTCTGTTTCCGCTGTAAGAGAATGTCATTAAATTTGGAATCAAAATAAAGAAATGAATTATTGAAAACGATGTGAAGGAGAAAGATAAATGAGCATACCACAACATTAAGTATTGGATACTGTTTTGTAGCATTATCCACAATGCGAAAAGTGCTTTGAAATTAAATGCATACATGGGAAGTTTTTGTGGTACCCATGATCATGAACTGGGAAAAGTAAAGTAATGCAGATAGTTCGTGGAAATTAAATGCAGACATGGGATAAATGTGTAACCCATGATTATTAAATTGCAAAAATATAGTAATATAAGTGTCAAATAGTGTGTTTCCACATGATAAGGTTGATATGCTATATGGGTTCTTTGCAGGTCTTCCGATTGTGGTGTCCAATGCGTCCACACCTACTGCAACGTATTGGTTGGACTTGCTCGCCGCGTGACGGTATCCGGTTTTTCTTGGGCCTGCCAGGTGGTCGTTTGACGGTGGGTGGCAGTATGATCAAATTGGCTGTCTGGATGGCTGGTTGTTCCACTGTTGGAATTGGGGTAATTGTTGGACTGTATGTCAAGCGGTATGTGGCAGCATGGAAGTAAGGCTCGATTAAAGTGTACAAATCTTGTCCACTTTTCCGAGCGGCAACAATGGCATGTGAGCATGGGAAACCGTTAATCTGCCACTGGAAACACGAACATGTATGGCTGTCAACGTCGACCATGACGGACGGGTGTGAGTGTACCTCGAACACGGTGGGACTTGATTGGCTTACAGTCCATGACCTCCCGTCATTGTATGACTGTTCTAGGAGTTTTTCCATTTTTGGGCATAACACACCATGCCATTGTTGTGACGTTTCCCGCCTGGTTGACATTTGTCGCATTATTTGTGTCCTTATACTGTCCACCAGACGAGTTATGGGAAGGTGACGTGCATCGGAAATCCAGTTGTTGAATGATTCGGCGGCATTGGAGGACATCTCGCCGTACCGGTTACCTCTGTATGGCAATGTGTTTGACAACATAACAGAGGTATTAGTATAGATAATTTAATGTAAGCAGACGCGTTCATTTTTTTTTTGTACTGTTCATATACAAGTGGGACATGTAAAGTTACGCACCGGAAGTAGGCATTTGCCCAATGTTGGGGGGGTAGATTTCCGAGGAAGTCGATTGCAATTTTCTTACCAGAATTGGTGAACTTGTCTACCATCTCCTGAAATGCAGTAACAGTGGGGGCGTAAGCGCAGTTGTTGAACTTGGTGATCAACCCAATCCGATGGAAATTGTTCATATATTTAAGTTTGTCTCTAAGGTTTCTCTGAAGGTGTTGCATGCAAAACGCGTGGTGAGCATTTGGGAAGATAATGGGCATTGCTTCCATGAGGCCAACATGCCGATCTGATATGAATGTAAACGTTCTGTCATCACCGAGTGCATTACGAAGATGTTGCAAAAACCATGACCAGTTTGTTGCGTTTTCTGCCCCAACAATCGCAAATGCGACTGGAAACAATCCTGCGTGTGAGTAGGGTGGTTAGTTGGGGGTGATAGTGTACATAGTTGTGTCGGAAAAATGAATAATGCATGGTTGTGTGACGTATGTGCGTTATGTGTGTGTAAATGTTCAATGTACCTCGGTTTCCGTCCTTCGATGTGGCAGCAAGTAAATTCCCTTTGAACCTCCCCTTCAAGAAAGTGCCATCTAGGAAAAGTAATGGTCGACAATGTTTGAACCCGTCAATGCATGCTTTGAATGCTATGAAAAAACGTTCAAACCGGTTGTCATGCTCGTCACAATCAATTTTGATGTAAGTTCCTGGATTGTGTTCCATAACGGCCCCACTGTACCACCGTAGCTGATCGAAGGATGCACTTTGTGCTCCAAATAACTCTCCTCTGGCTTTTTCGACACCTAACCAAGCTACGCGGTAACTTATTTCGAGGCCGTAATTTTTTTTCAAATCGAATGCAACATCAGTAGGCCTAGTCAAAGGCTTGTCACGGATACGATGCGCGAAAATGTCGGACACAAGTCTGATCCCAAACGGCGATTGTTGACTGTACGAACTGCAACGCCACAAATGTGTTCATTGTTCCATTTGCGAAGGTAGAAAAAACCATTAGCTTCCAAAACTCGCGCATGTACCAACCATGTGCAACCCTTCGACTCTCGCAAGGAACACACAGCGGTAATTCTAACTGTATCGTTTTTGAGGTACTTGAATCCAAACCCGCATTCCACCGCATATTTGCAAAGTACTGTTCGAAACTCAGCCGCACCACCTTCGAAACTCTGCCCCACGTGAGTTAGTCCGTTAGCCCATGATGCTGATAAGAATGTCTGCTGATTATGTGGGCAGTAGTTTGGCAACAAATCAATATCAGCATCGTTGTTAATATGGTGAACAGATCGTTTGGTTCCACGCGTGCCGAGGCTTGGTATGGTGTCCACTAGATCATTGTCTGCTGTAACACAGAAACCATCGTTCGACTCCACCGTAACCTCGATTAGTTGCAAACGAAAAGAGGATGCAAGGTAAACCATATTTTGCATATCTACGTCACTTTGTAAGGAGATATTTTTGTAACCCGGAACATTAAAGAACAATCGAACATTAACCGACGTAAGATCATCAAAAGTATCACACAAGAAATTAATCAAATCGACAAATACGTAAGGCGCTTTCAGATTGTATGCGACATTCGTGGACCGAAAACAGCACAACAACATAATCGCGTCGTCCATCACTGCATTAAAAAATATTAACAGACGGTTTACAAGTTATGGAGTGTAAGAAAAACGCAGGAAAGACTTATGTGTGTCACACACGGTAGTTGAATACATATGCTTGAACTCATCAGTAATGGGCTACGCAGATGACGACGGAAAATTATGTAACAACAATCATACAAGTGGGGGATCAAACGTAGTACCTGCAGGCGTGTATCTTCACGGCGTCGCAATGCAGAATCGGTGCAACCCTGAATGTGCTCCCTATGTGATATGACTGTGTTGACCAAATATTAGAGCAATACGATGTGTTACCCAGTAGAGGGGATGGTAATACGGTATGAACGTGATCCCTAATTCAGTGCCAGACGATTGGTGATAGGAAATGAAATTAATTCCTAATTCTGTGTGACCCAGATAAGGAAAGGGTACAAAAGACAAAAATTTGAATATATAAATCAAAACAGGACCAATAGGTAATAGTATTGTAACAGATGGGATCTCTTAGTATACTTGAAATTCGGTAGGACTAAATGGGATGTATGATGGTGAAATGGGATTTATGGATAATTTTCCCTTGAAAATATTAAATTTATTCATAAATATTAAATTTTCAAATAGTAGAAGAACTATGTGATTAAGTATAGAATTTTGTAATACACATTTTCAATCAAGTACACAATAAAAAACTTAGGCCTATGTGGTACAGTTAAATATTTCTGCATACATATTTAGTTTAATTTATTTGCTTAGTATGTTAGTTGTAAATTTTTTTTAATATAAAACAATTACAATATATAAAGACTTAAAGATTAGAAATGATCTATTACAAATAAAGAATGATCTATTTAAATGTACGATCCCGTTTACAAATAAAGAATTAAAAAATAAAGAATTAAATGATCTATTACAAATAAAGAATTTAAAAATGATCTATTACAATATGTAAGTATTACATAGTCTTCATCGACCAAGTCACGCCGGACATGTTCGCCTGTCATGACCTATCTGCTGGCACTCACTGCAACGAGCGGTCAAACGCATATCTGATATATCCATCTCATTCGGAATATGAGACATAGATGTACGACCTCGTTTTACTTCTCGCAGACGAAGTACATTAGGCATTAAGGTCTACTACGGATCATCCAAATAATCTTGATGCGGTATTGGATTGAATTTAGTTTCCCAAACCCTCATGTATATAGGAAGCCTATATACTGGTTTAACGTACTTGAATGGATTGTCACCGCATTCAGACATTACAGCAAGCATATGGGAACATGGATAGTGTCTTATCTCATATTTCCCACAACTGCACGTTGGTTGATTCATCCGCACAATCTGTGTATTGCGACTTCGTCCATGGCGAAAAGATGTTTTCACCTCAAATACGCGGCGGGGCCTATCAGACAATATTGATACAAACTAATCAAGTTCATGTTTTTAGGTATAATTAACTTAAGAACATAATAAGAACAATTTAGTTTACATTACAAACTAACTTGTCATACGATATCAACTGGAAAGTATTTCTCCTTGCAATGCCCTCATCGATAGTTTTTTGCATCTCTCTAGGGTATTGGAACTCATTCCGTACATGTATTTCAGCTTGGGCTCCCATCTCGTCAAAATATTTTACGAGCCATCAAAATGTAAATTCAACCATAGCTGAGATAGGTAAGTTCCTTGCACCTTTCAAGACGTTGTTGAAGCACTTTGCATCATTGCTGGTCAATACCCCCCACCGATATCCACCGTCATACGCAATGGCCCACCCCACAGGATTCATCTTGTGGACCCAATCGATGACATCTTGGTTAATAGCCTGTATCTGTTCTAAGTAAGCATTACACTTTCGTCGTTGATGAGCACTCCCTGCTTTCCATAGAAGTTGTTTCAGCTCCTTATTTTTGAACTTTGTGTTAAAGTTACTACAAACATGTCGAAGGCAGTGCCGATGATATCCAACAAATTGGAGCGAGGGATTCAGCCAATGCCGCCTCACAGCAGCTAAAATACTCTCAGCTCGATCAGATATCAAGGTCACTCCCTGTCGGTCCATGACAATATGTTCCTTGATATTTGAAATGAAGAACGACCAAGACTCCAAACTCTCCTTGTCGACAACAGCGAATGCAAGCGGTAATACTTTGCCATTGGCAGTGACAATCGTTGCTACAAGCAACACACCAGTGTATTTACCGTATAAGAATGTACCATCTATGGTTATAACAGGCCTACAATATCTGAAGCCATCGATGACGGGTTTGAAAGACCAGAAAACAAAGTGGAAGACGACATAATGGTTGTACCTCCGGTATATCTATGCTTCCATTAAACGATGGTGCCAGGATTAGATGTCTGTAATGCATGCATGAATTTAGGCAACTGCCTATATGATTCATCCCAATCCCTGAATACCATTCTAATTGCCTTTGCCCTTGCATGCCACGCCTTCTTGTATGATATAGTATAGTTCATGGTCTTTTTGATATCATCGATGACATTCTTAATTGGCATATCAGGTTCATTTTGCATACGACAATCAAATATGAGTTAGATTATTTTGGTGTGAACACTATAAACAAACAAATATGCATATATATGTAAACATTTATTTTTTATACTCACCGCAACTTGTCCCAAAAGATAAGAAGCAATGTAACTGAAGCTAATATTAGTGTGGTTCCTGTTCATTCATGGGTATAAATAATGGTGAGGACCCCTGTACTGCTTTATTTCAAAAAGACCATGTTTCCTACTAAGAGATGCACGCAACCACCATCTGCAATCGTGCTTGCAAGCTGACACCTAAAGGTCTCGCTTGGAGTCAACCACTTTATACTCTCGATTATTTGTTGCATGGTACAATTTCACAGCATGTACAAGTTACTTCTTATCAACGAAAACCATCCCTTTGTCCAACTCTGGATTTTCAGCGTTCCAGATCCGGTTACGGGGAACGACATCACGGCTACTCATGTCAAAATCACCACCCATGTGAAATCACCACCCATGTGAATGTTCTCATAGAAAGGGATTTCAGGTCTAGGTGGAATAGGGGCATTGTCAAGGTCAACAGGATCGTCGGCATCATCTTCTTCATCATCATCATCTGATCCGCCCAATAAATTTTCTTCATCATATATTTCATTCTCATCATTGTCTAAGGCGACATTAGGACCGTACATGTCCTTGTCAGCAAACTGCACATAGTTCACTGTTTCAGCTATATTACCAACAACTTCAACTGGAGTGGTATGATGGCTGTAGGTGGCACATTTCTGTGTTATTGTGAAATTCATAATCATCTCCACCACGTGAACTTGATTCTACACCATGGCCCTCAAATGTCTGATGTGTGTAGCCCACTGTATAACATTGATCTGATTCATACATAGGAGACTGAAACACTGTCGTGTCAATCCCATGTGTCAGCAATGTAGTGAACGGATGAGAATCCATCTGTGTCATATTCGGGACATTGTGTACAACCTCTTTATCAATGTACACTTCCAAACAATTTGGTGGTTGGAAACTTGCACCGATACTTAATACGGTGTTCAACGCCTCATCGTCATTGATCGGTAATATCTTGTATTTGCTGATTGCTTGCCACTAGCAATAAGGCTATCTACATATGAAGTTCAATTGGACACTTTCCCCGTAACTTGCCACCTTGGACATGAACATCTCCTCCA
The DNA here is from genome assembly GCA_030407325.1 of Camellia japonica. NCBI lineage: Eukaryota > Viridiplantae > Streptophyta > Magnoliopsida > Ericales > Theaceae > Camellia > Camellia japonica. Next base: position 110,591,207 of record JAPPVO010000017.1, on the reverse strand, counting down.
AATTGCTAAGCGTGGTGCCAAGTTGCACCCCATATATCCCTTTCGGCTCAGCATCATATGACACACCTTCATCGGGATCCCGAATTATGTTTCCCCCCAGTAAGATAATTGGAACAGTCTCCATTACTTGCTTCAATGAAACAAAAAACATTAAAATATCAACAATTACTTATATCGGATTTTACTTCTAAAAGAATTATATGAATTTTAACTCATTCAATTACAATTACTTGTGAGGCAAGAACTTTATTTAAGTAATCAGCAATTGTAATCCAACAATCATTAGTGATTTTTTAATTAAAATATGAGTTAAAATAATTATTATGTTTTAGATTTTTTAGCTTTTTAAGAAAAAAGCTTACAACACACAAACAATGTTGGTTTGTTTTGACATAACTGTCTATGGAACTCCTGTGTTCTGCTTTTTCCATTATTTATTACGATTAACATCATCTCTCTGTGCATGGCAAATGTACATTTTTTTTTTCCATGTTTCTTCTTCTTTTTGTTTTGGTAATATTTCAGTGTTGATTTGATTTTTGTAAATTAACTTGCTTTTATTTTTGTGTTGGTTATTTGAATTTGTTTAGAGCGGATACTTGGTGAAAGGAAGTTATGGGAGTCAAAAGACAATTTATATTTTCCTATAAGTGACATTTATATATCATGGACTTTGTTCACTTATTTTTTCCAGCAACTTTTTCAACATCGTCAACAATTTTCACTTTGTCCTTATTACCAAACAAGATTTTACCTTGAATGTAATACTTATACCCCTTTGAAATAAACTTGACCATACTAGATCACAAACTATCCTAACCATCCATTTAAATATTACCATGTACCTCACACAGTGGATAAACTCTCTCTTCCCCCCCATCTCTTTCGCCATTGAAACCTACATGTTTCCTGCTACATAACAGCTACAGCCTAACGCCATCAAAACCCACGCTGCCTCTACAATCATCCTCCCCTCCCCCTTGCCCCATAACCCATCGCCACCCTCTAAATGCACTGTTACATTTTGAAAACCTGGTTCCATTTCTTTTGGTAAAAATACTTCACTCAAAAAATAACTTTTGGAAAGTTTCTTTCATGTAAGACTACTCATCTAGATAGTCTATTTCTCTTCACATGGAAACTTGGGAATAATCATCAATTATCTTCAATAAGATAGTCAATTTGATGGGTAATAGCCTTCCCCATTGGATTAAGCATCCTTGTAATAATATAAATTTATTAAAATGCTTAAAATGCATCAAACGAGTGGAGCCATCCAAGCACTACCATTAATTTAATTTTATTTATTTTAAAAAAAGCCCTAATTAATTTTATAATATGGTAACTTTTGTATATGATTAAGTCACTCTATGCGACATCAAAACATTTCTTTTTGAGGTTGGATATGCTTTGTTCATATGATCCTTTTTGAATTCATACACATGTATAGATGTCCTACACTAAAATGTTTATTGAATTTGAAACAAAAAGAAATTTTGAATCACATAGCAGCAATAACTTCAGATTTTGAATAAGTCTAAGAATACAAAAATGGTTATAGAACTGTACACAAAATGTATATAGATGGATAAAATTTTTCAAAATACTAACAAACTCTATAAAATTTTATGCGTATATATGTATTTGTATTCAATTTTATAATCAATTTTGTTTGTTTATAACAAAACTATAAGATTTTTAGCTAGTGACCTATTTTGATTTGCAAGATCTGTAAAGGGGCAATTCCAAAAATTACAGTCATGGCAGAGTTTAGAGGAAGATCAGATATATCCACACACCTTATTGAGCTATGATTTGAATCCATAACACCCGAATTATAATAGAATTATTTTATTTTATATTTTTATGAGCATAATAAAACAACCTTACCATTGCGGCAAGGGCCTCCCTCCCTCAATATGATCAATTTCTAAAAGGCATTGACTCCAAATAAATAAATAAATAAATAAATAATAACTCTACACAACCCTTAATTTAGGCAATGATTTAATCGTACGCATGTAAGTGGGAGCAATTTAAAAAACACTTATTTTGTTTTATTTTGATAAATCTTGATCTATTTTTTAGTATTTTGATAAAGTAGACAGATATATATCACACATTTAATTTCTATTTTTTTAGTATTTTTATTTAATAAATAGCATCATGGATTACTAATTTTGAATCTTAAGACATTATGAAGATTCTCGTTTTATTTTTCTCTTCATATAATTTTATAGTATAATTTTAAAACAACTTCATTCTATCAAGTATTGTTTTTATTCAGTGAGATTGGACAAAATTAGACAAGTCATACAAAAATCTTAAATCATAGTGTAAGTTTTGTATGAAATTATTATTTTTTTCATTGAGTTGAAATAACTCGACTGATTTGGATAATATCAAATAGAGATTTCAAACATTGTTCTTAAATTTTTAAAACTGGTGATCCAATTCTTGAGATTTATGGACAATTAAAGAGAAGTTAATTTTATTTGCTCAAACTTGTGCCATTAGGGACCTTAATGACAAAGTTATTTTCTATGTGAAATAGTAACCCTCGTCTACTTTTTAGAGGTCATAGAGGCTTTGTTATGAAATTCAAACAAAAAGCTCATTTTGGCTTGTTTTGAAAAGTAAGAAAAAAAATTAATTTATTTACTCTTTTTTTTTTTAAACATACAAAAAAAAAATAGAGAGATAATATAATCAAAATAAACCAATAAATTAATTTTTTTCATGTTGTCAAAAGAGGTTTGTGCCTTGGCTTATGGGCTTATGTTGGTGGTTAAATCTATGTAGTAAATTTTGGATACTAATCCATGTCAATCTATTGGGCCATCCGTGGCAATTATTTGATATTATGAAACACAGACTTAGCCATGTAAGTGCCATTTTTTTTTTTCTTTTTTCTTACCTAGGAAATTTCTATGGACTATTAATTAGAATGTTTTAAGACTCTCTTTTCATGCATATATTAAATTTTTTAAAACTGGTGATCCAATTCTTGAGATTTATGGACAATTAAAGAGAAGTTAATTTTATTTGCTCAAACTTGTGCCATTAGAGACCTTAATGACAAAGTTATTTCCTATGTGAAGTGGTAACCCTCGTCCACTTTTTAGAGGTCATAGAGGCTTTGTTATGAAATTCAAACAAATAGCTCATTTTGGCTTGTTTTGAAAAGTAAGAAAAAAAATTAATTTATTTATTCTTTTTTTTTTTTAACATACAACAAAAAAACAGAGAGAGAATATAATCAAAATAAACCAATAAATTAATTTTTTTTTCATGTTCTCAAAAGAGGTTTGTGCCTTGGCTTACGGGCTTATGTTGGTGGTTAAATCTATGTAGTAAATTTTGGATACTAATCCATGTCAATCTATTGGGCCATCCGTAGCAATTATTTGGTATTATGAAACACATGCTTAGCCATGAAAGTGCCATTTTTTTTTTCTTTTCTTCTTACCTAGGAAATTTCTATGGACTATTAGTTAGAATGTTTTAAGACTCTCTTTTGATGCATTGTCTATAATTTTAAATTTAGTTGAGGTGTGTATAAATTGACTTAGATACTCAGTTATAAAAGATAAAAATAAAAAATTTGAAAGTTAATAATTATGAGTTGTAATTTTATATTATTTCTAGTAAAGTATGGTGATATTTGAAATCAACTTCTTTTTGTATTCCCAATCATGAGTCGTTTCAAATAGGGCTGCAAATGAGCCGAACTTTTCATGAACAAGCTCGACTGAGCTTGTTAAGGGCTCGGCTCGGTTCGTCAAGCTCGACTCGTTTATTTTTATTTAAACAATATAAATAACATTAAAAAAAATTATCGAGTCAAACTTGAGTTTCATTAATATTAATGAGCTCTCATTATGTGTTAAAAATTAGGTATGCTCCTTTTAGGTCTCAAGTTGAACTCTCATTATGTGTTATCAATTTCTTGAGGTCATGTTTGTAGGTATTTTTTGAGATTTTTCCGATCTACATGGAAGGACGTTTGGTGTGGATTCTAAGATTAGTCGAGAAATACGTAAACTGATTCAGACATCCGACTATCAAAAAAATATAAAGCTTAATTGAATAAACATAATCCAGACGCATAGGGAATAAGTCAATTGGATAGTTCAAGTGGGTAAAAATTCTCGAGAATGAGTCATTTTATAAATCAAAAATTTTAATTTTTTCAAACATAATTTTTAAACAAAATTTTTTTATTTATATAAAATGTTTTGGTAATAACATTTTTGAGGACGACTTGAAAGGCCTCTTTTGGCAAAGGGGTTAAAAGTCATTTTTTGACTTCTAATTTTTTTTGGGTCACATCATTTCTCTACTTTTGTACACGTTTTCCAAAAAAAGTTTTAAAAAAATGAAAAATTAGCTTTTAACATATTTTCTAAAACAACCCAAAAAAATTGTTTGTACTAGTTATAGTGGCCTAATGATGTAGTTAAGAGATAAGCGAAAGAATAAGAAGATTTAACCATATAGATAGGATTAACAAGCAAAAAAAAAAAATTTCAATTCAAAAAATACAGATAGGATTCACAATTCGCAATGCAAAAAATATAGACACGATTCACAATTCAAAACCCTAATTTCTGATTTCACAATTCAAAACCCTAACCCTAATTTATGATTTCACATTCAATTGAAAACCCTATAAAATTTTCACAATTCAAAACCACAACATTTTACCAATTCAAAACCACAATTTCAATTCACAAAGCTTATTCTACCCACATTGATATCAATTTCAATTCACAACATTTGCACATTCACAAACCCTATTCTACCAACATTTTCATCAATTCACAACATTTTCACATTCATAAACCCTATTCTACCCACATTATACCCACATTGCAACCACATTCACATTTTCACAAACACAATAAACACATAAAATTCAAATAAGACAGAGAGAGACAAACGCCATACCAGCGAGCGAGAGCAACCCACGGACAGAGAGAGAGCGAGAGCAAAGAGAGAGTGTGAGAGCTGAGAGAGTGTAAGAGCAGAGAGAGAGCGAGAACGAGAGTAGAGAGCGAGAGAGAGCCTGAATTGAAAAAACCTAAGTGTAAGCGAGGTTGCAAATGACGGGGCTGGGGGAGTTTTATATAAGTTTTAAAAGCGTGGTTATCATTCACGCTTTCTCAAAAAAAAAATTAGGTTAAAAGCGTGGTTATGATCAACGCTTTCTTCAAAAAAAAAATTTACTTAAAAGCGTGGTTTCAAACCATGTTTTATGAAAAAAAAAAAAAAAAAAAAACTTAAAAGCGTGCACGTTTTCTCAAAAAAAAATTTTTTTTACTTAAAAGCGTGGTTTGAAACCACGTTTTATGAAAAAAAAAAAAAAACTTAAAAAGTGTGGTTTGTAACCACGTCTTCTTAATTAAAAACGTGGTTTGTAACCACGCTTTTACGATTTTAGAATTTTCAGCGGGAGGGTCAGATAAACGCTGAAAGCGTGGTTTACAACCACATTTTAGCTAGTTTGGGAATTCCGTCCAAACTAGGCCTAGTTTGAGAAATAAGTTGCTATTTTGCCTTAATTTGGGAAAAGGCCCATTATCACAATTAGAGCATCCACAGTGGAAACCCTTCCACTGGTGTCAAGTGTTAATTATTTGGCCAGTTAAATTGTTTTTTGTTCATACAATGGAGCAGCTAAACACATTATTAATGCACATTATTTGTGTCAGATGTTAAATACATTGTTAACTGCAGCTAGCAAGTTAACACATAAAGAGAGAGAAAAGAGAGAGAGAGAAGCACTGACAATGTAGTAAGAACGGAGGCCCACTGCACAGGAAAATACATTTTTTATTTATTATTTATTATATATATATATATATATATTCTTAACACACATCTTAACACACACCTTAAGATATTCATTACACACCACCACTCACTCTCTAAATTAACAAACTCTTAACACACTTTAATACACATTTTTTTGTCATATAACACACTTTAACACACTTTTTTAGCTATTCCATTGTGAATGTTCTTAGAGGATCCGCATCGAACTAGCTAAAATCGTTTTTTAGCTAAATTTTTGATACTGTTAATCAAAAATGGGCGTGCATCAGTCTCGTTACTGTTCATCGCTAATTTAAGAGTGCTATAGTACCTCACTACAACAAGCGAGGTACTGTTCATCGCTACAACACGGAGATTAGTGTTACCGGACGCCTGGCCGGTCAACCGGTCAATGGCCAATTTTTTTTTTTTTTTTTTTTTGCATTTTTTAAGAATTATTTGGTTGATAACTCATCAATTTAATAATTAAAAAAAAAAAAGAATAACAAACATAATAAGAAAATAATATTTTAACAAAGTTAAGTTATAATAGAGAGTTTGATACAGTAAGTACTAAAGATGTGACTAGTTAAAATAGTAAAATAGCTTTTTTAGCTATAATTTGACTAAAAATTTGAAGAAATTGATACGGATGCTCTTAGAGGAGCTGTTTGTGTGTCAGTCTCCAAATTTTAGCTAGTTTGAAAGTATCATTTTGAGCGTCAATGGACCACTTAACACCCTTCTTAACATATGTTGGACAATCTTCACTGTATTTAAATAAATTAAATTCTGTTGTGTACTAAACAACAACCAGAATAAAAAGAAATAAAGGAAAGGAGAGAATTTGTTTGATTACAAAAACCAAACTCGAAATAAAAAAATAAAAAATAAAAACAGATTTTATTTTGTTACCAAAACAAAATTAAAATCTGATTTAAATAAATAAATAAAACAGAATAATAAATTAAACAACTTACTTGATTAATTTCTTTGAATTAATAATCTGATTAAGTCCAGTGTTTGACACTGTGTCCTTAAGACAGATTCGTCCTCTCTACGGTGCTTTTAGAATGTGGACGTCTATCTCCCAGGATGAAATGATCAACTACAAACAATAGCAGCACTACAAATTGTTTGTCTAACGAACATACTAAGTGTTTATACTCTTTCTCACAAAAATAAAATGCAGCAAAATGAAGAATAGAATTTGCAGAGGTGAAATACGAAATTTCTGAATGTAAAACATCAAATGAGGGTTGTCCTATTTATAATGTAATGGTGGCTGTAGGTTTTGAATTAAACAGGTATGAACCTGTTGGTTTTGAATTCAAACAGATTTGAATCTGTTGGGTTCATAATTCAAACAGATAAAAAACGGGAAGGGCCCTGTTTGGATGTACAGTAAAACCGGACCAGTTTATTTCCGGTTTAATTTGAATTCTAGATTTTATTTTACCAAAAATAAAATTAAATTCAAATGTTTTTGGCCCAAAAAGATTAGTGATGGGCCGAACAAGCCCAACCCAACCACGCACCCGCGCCCAAGCCCAGCCGACCTGACGGACGGCAGCGGCGGCGCGCGCGCGCGCGTGTGGTGATTTTTTGGTCCAATGGGTCTAGCCCATAACCTCTCCCTCTAAAACACTTGGGTACCCCTTGGGGCACACCCCAAGTACCAAACTCATGCCTTATAAACCCGTTCAAAACTTCCCACCAAATCAATGTGAGACAAGCCTTATTCAAACCTTTAAAAATTTTCCACCAAAACTCCATTTCCATGGAGCATACTTTGGCTTCAATTCCCATTCACTCGGTAATGGTTTTCAGCAACCAAATATACCACGTGAATCACAACGCGGTATAGAACGCGTTACCATTTTGACCCGTGTAAATCGACGCACAGGGCCCACCTAAAAAATAGACCAAACTTAGGAAAAAATTCTGATTTTACCCAGAATTTTATAACCATTTCCAACAATCCCCCACATGAATGGAATTTGATGACAATGGAAATGCAACAATATACAGACTTTATCGAAAGAGTATAAGTCAAAAATATCTTGCATCAGGATAGGTAGCTTTCGGCCTTGAACCTTCCCTAGTGATAACCTATCGGACTTACTGGCTAACTAATGGACGCGATGCCTTGAATTGTTCAGCCGTTTGTGTAAGCCAAGACAACAGATTTCACACAAAATATCTTCTAACACATCGTGGTTCTCACTGTTGTGTTCATTTTGGCCTTGAACGCGCCTGGTTTTCATGAGTGTTTCTAGAGAATTTAGCCTTTTGCATTCTCATAGAACCGGCCCCAGTTCGACACTCATATAGGTGATTCTTATTGTGAGTATCTCCTTATACTCGTCTTGATTTTATGCCTCAATCAAGATATAAGTAATCATTAAAAGCAAAGCTTATCCTTATACCCCTGCATACAACATATGTTGCAGATATCACTCTCACCATAGGAATGGGTAGGGAATTTTAAGCCCTTGGTGATTTCTGGCGAGCCATACATAACTTAGTTGTCCCTTTGAACTTAGTTCTTGGGATCTCCAGTCATATAAGTAGGGTTACCATTATGACGACTCTTATGTAATAGGCTTTAATCCCATCCCCTTCGATGAACTATACACTAGCTCTTTTGTCAAACCTTTTGTTAACGGATCCGCAATATTCTCTTTAGATTTTATATAATCTATTGAGATTATTCCGTTTGACAACAATTGCCTTACGGTATTATGTCGACGACGAATATGTCGTGACTTACCGTTATACATATGATTCTGTGCCCTGCCTATTGCAGATTGACTATCACAATGAATGCAACTAGCTGGCACAAGTTTTGGCCACATTGGAATGTCTTCTAAGAAGTGACGAAGCCATTCTGCTTCTTCTCCTGTTTTGTCTAAAGCAATAAACTCAGATTCCATTGTGGATCGTGTGATGCAAGTTTGTTTCATGGATTTCTAAGAAACAGCAGCGCCTCCTAGAATAAAGACATATCCACTAGTGGATTTTGAATCTTTAGTATCCGATATCCAATTGGCATCACAATAACCTTCAAGTACTGCTAGACATCGAGTAAAGTTCAAACCATGATCACGTGTGAATCTTAGATATCTAAGAACCCGAATGATCGCTTTCCAATGGTCTTCTCCGGGGTTACTAGTGTACCTACTCAATTTACTGATAGCATAAGCTATATCAGGACGAGTACAATTCATTAGGTACATTAGGCTTCCAATAATTTGGAATTATTTTAACTGAGACACTACATCACCTTTATTTTTTGATAAATAAAGATTGACGTCTATAGGTGTTCTAGCTAAATTCATATCATCCTTGATAAATTTACCAAGAATTTTCTCAGTATAATGTGATTGAGATAATGCATATCCGTCAGATGTTTTAGTAATTTTCATTCCTAATATAACATTGCGACCCCCATATCTTTCATATCAAATCTTTTGTTAAGCATTTGCTTAGTTGATTTGATCATGTTTTGACTGCTTCCAATGATAAGCATGTCATCCACATAAAGACAAACTATGACATATCCTTGGTCAGTGTTTTTAACATAGACGCATTTGTCACACTCGTTTATCTTAAACCCATTAGTAAGCATTGCATGATCAAATTTTTCATGCCATTGCTTAGGTGCTTGTTTTAATCCATAAAGGGATTTTACAAGTCGACAAACTTTCTTTTCTTGCCCTGGCACTACAAACCCTTCGAGTTGCTCCATATAGATCTCTTCATTTAGATCACCGTTTAAGAAAGCTGTCTTAACATCCATTTGATGTATTTCTAAATTAAACAAAGCTGCTATAGAAATAAGCATGGAATGGATGTTATTCTTGTCACAGGGGAATATGTGTCAAAATAGTCCATACCTTCCTTTTGTCTGTAACCTTTAACTACAAGTCTTGCTTTATACTTGTCAATTGAACCATCTGCTTTCATTTTTCTCTTGAATATCTATTTATATCCAAGAGGTTTAGAATCTGGTGGAAGATCCTCCAATTCCCAAGTATGATTTTGCATAATGGACTCAATTTCATTATTAACAGCCTCTTTCACAAAGGTGCTTCAGGACCTGTCATTGCTGCCTTAAAGCTTTGAGGTTCATTTTCTAACAGGTATGTAGAAAATCTGGACCAAAGGATTTTGATGTTCTCGCTCTCTTACTTCTTCTTGATTCATCATCAGTTAATCCCGTTGGTCGAGACCATTACTACTCTCTTGTGTTTGATTGTCAGTAGTCTCTTGACTTTGTGTACAATCATAAGTTCTTTTTTGTGAACTTAATTCCTGTCCTTTCTTGTAAGGAAAGACATACTCAAAAAACACAGCATTCCTTGACTCTATAATAGTGTTCACATTTATATCAGGTATTTCTGATTTATAAGTCAGAAACCGATATGCACTACTATTCTGAGCATAACCAATAAACACACAATCTACTGTTTTTGGTCCAATTTTTGTCTTTTTAGGAATAAGAACTTCAACTTTTGCCAAACACCTCCATACTTTTAAGTATTTGTAGGAAGGTGGTCGACCTTTCCACAATTCATAAGGAGTGTTGTTAGTTTTCTTGTGGGGTATTCTGTTAAGAACATAATTAGCAGACAATATTGCTTTCCCCCACAAGTTCTGTGGTAAGCCTGAACTAAGTAACATGGCATTCATCATTTCTTTAAGGGTTTTATTCTTTCTTTCAGCAATTCCATTTTGCTGAGGAGAATAGAGTGCTGTAGTTTGGTGAATAATGCCATGTTGTGCACAAAATTCATTTAATGGTGCATCATATTCACCACCCCTATCACTTCTAACCATTTTAATGGTTTTACCAAGTTGATTTTCAACTTTTATTTTGTAGAGTTTAAACATTTCCAAGGCTTCATCTTTACTTATAAGTAAATAAACATAACAATATCTTGTGCAATCATCGATAAATGTTATGAAATACTTTTTGCCTCCTCTAGTTTAAACAAATTTTAGATCACATACATCAGTATGAATTAATTCTAGAGGTTCGGTTTTCCTTTCAACCGATTTAAATAGAGCCTTAGTTAGTTTCGTTTCTACACAAATTTCACATTTATGATTAGGATTAATTTCAAACTTTGGTATATAATCTAGACTAATTAATCTACGCAAAGCATCAAAATTCACATGTCCTAATGTACCATGCCATAAATTCGACTCAAGAATATAAGCAAAAGATGTGTTATTCTTATTCATAGAAACTTTTGGTACAACTGTCATTACATTTAGTTTAAAGAGACCATCACTCATGTATCCCTTACCAACATACATACCACTCTTTGTTAATACAAACTTATCAGACTCAAAAACAAGCCTAAAACCATTTTTACTTAACAAAGAACCAGAAACTAAATTCTTCCGGATGTTAGGTACATGCAGTACGTTGTTGAGGGTCAGTTCTTTCCCTGATGTCATCTTCAAGATCACTTTCCCTTGTCTAGTCACAGTAGAAGTAGAAGAATTTTCCATGAAAAGTTGTTCACCAATTGCAGCCTCATTGTAGGTAGTGAACATCTTCTTGTCCGCACAAATATGACGAGTTGCCCCAGTGTCAACCCACCATTCCTTGGGATTTCCAACCAAGTTAGCCTCAGATACCACAACAGAGAGGTTGATGTCATTCACTCCGTTAGAGATGTAATCTAGTTTAGTTACATTGGCCTGATTGGTAGTCTTCTTGCTTGTACTTCCATGATCCTTCTTAGGGCGGCGGCAGTCAGAAGCTCGATGTCCAGTCTTGCCACAGTTATAGCATTTTCCTTTGAACTTCTGGTTGTTATCGCCTTGTTTAGGACCATCTCCAGTAAACTTCATCTTTTTGTTATGTGGTTTATGAACTTGTTCAACCACATTAGCCTTGGACTCAATGGGATTTTTCTCATTCCTCTTTTCAGCCTTACGGTTATCTTCCTCAATTCTCAGTCTTACAATAAGTTCATCCATGGTCATCTCTTTGCGTTTATGTTTTAAATAATTTTTGAAATCTTTCCAAGCCGGTGGTAACTTTTCCACTAAAGCAGCAACTTGGAAAGACTCGCTTAGAGACATAACCTCAGAATGAATATCATGTAAAATTAATTGAAAACTTTGAACTTGAGAAATTACCGTTTGGGAGTCAACCATAACGAAGTCTAGAAATTTACCGACAACAAATTTCTTCGTGCTAGCATCCTCTGTCTTGTATTTCTTCTCCAAAGAATCCCATAATTCTTTTGCTGTTTTCAGAGGACTGTATACATTATATAGCATGTTATCAAGGCCATTAAGGATGTAGTTTCTGCACAAGAAATCTGAATGTTTCCAGCATCTACAGCAGCAACAGCTTGCCGATCACTTTCACCCTCTTTAAGTGCTGGAGCCTCTTCATGAAGAAAACAGGCCAAATTAAGAGTTGTAAGATAGAATAACATCTTCTGCTGCCATCTCTTAAATTCAGTACCGTTAAATTTTTCCCGTTTTTCTCCATGATTTATTGGTACATGAACATGGTTCTGGATAGGGACTGGTGTTGGTGTAACAATCAGAGTACCACTACCAGTTGCAGTTTCAGTTGTAGTAGCCATAATTTCTGATTACAAAAATCAGAAAAAATTAAAACTCAAATTAATTTTCTAGTTACTAAAACCAGAAAATAAATTATAATACAAAATAATTTTATTTTCCTTGTTACTAAAACTAGAAAAATAAAATATCACAATAATTTTCTGTAACACAATTAATATTCTGCAATTGTTAATGACATCAGTATATTACTACTAGTTGTCAAAGAAAAGAGACAGTATATTACTACTATCTGTCAAATAGCATAAATCACTATTTATTTTTCCAACCAGAATATGTCTTTATGAAATCAGAAAATTAAATACAATGAAGATACCAAAAATGAGTCTGTCTTAAGATTGTTGGACAATCTTCACTGTATTTAAGTAAATTAAATTCTGTTGTGTACTAAACAACAACCAGAATAAAAAGAAATAAAGGAAATGAGAGAATTTATTTGATTACAAAAACCAAACTCGAAATAAAAAATAAATAAATAAAAATAGATTTTATTTTGTTACCAAAACAAAATTAAAATCTGATTTAAATAAATAAATAAAACAGAATAATAAATTAAACAACTTACTTGATTAATTTCTTTGAATTAATAATCTGATCAAGTCCAGTGTTTGACACTGTGTCCTTAAGACAGATTCGTCCTCTCCACGGTACTTTCAGAATGTGGACGTCTATCTCCCAGGATGAAATGATCAACTACAAACAATAGCAGCACTACAAATTGTTTGCCTAACGAACACACTAAGTGTTTATACTCTTTCTCACAAAAATAAAATGCAGCAAAATGAAGAATAGAATTTGCAGAGGTGAAATACGAAATTTCTGAATGTAAAACATCAAATGAGGGTTGTCCTATTTATAAATGTAATGGTGGCTGTAGGTTTTGAATTAAACAGGTATGAACCTGTTGGTTTTGAATTCAAACAGATTTGAATCTGTTGGGTTCATAATTCAAACAGATAAAAAACGGGAAGGGCCCTGTTTGGATGTACAGTAAAACCGGACCAGTTTATTTTCGGTTTAATTTGAATTCTGGATTTTATTTTACCAAAATAATAATTAAACTAAAATGTTTTTGGCCCAAAAAGATTAGTATTGGGCCAAACAAGCCCAACCCAACCATGCACCCGCGCCTAAGCCCGCCCGACCGGACGGCGGCGGCACGTGGTGATTTTTGGGTCCAATGGGTAATGGTTTTGAGCAACCAAATATACCACGTGAATCACAACGCGACATAGAACGCGTTACCATTTTGACCCGCGTAAATCGACGCACGGGGCCCACCTAAAAAATAGACCAAACTTTAAAAAAAAATTCTGGTTTTACCCAGAATTTTATAACCATTTCCAACAACATATTCATTATACACATATTCATTGCATTATCTCTCACTTTCCAAATTAATAAACCTTGGATTATTTAATTTTTTATTATTATCTTTTTATTAATTTTATGTATAATATATTTATACATCACTTAACATCCTCCTTAACATATTCATTGCACAATCTCTCACTTTCCAAATTAATAAACCTTTTAACACAAAAAAAATGAGTCACACTTTTATCACTTTTTATCATATAACATATCTTAACAAACAATTTTAACTATTCCAATGGTTTTAACAAGCTAACTGTTTTTTTTACCTTTCTTCAATAAGTGTGTTAACTTTGTTGTCAATTATGGCAGTAGCTAAAATGATTATAAATTATGGAGAGAGATTTTAGCAAACTTGGAGGACAGGGAAAGAAGGGGATATGAGATGATTATTTGATAATTTTGGAATATTATTTTGCACTATTTATCACTTAATATTTTGTTAAGTTATTTAAAATATTCAACAAAAAAAATTAGATTTCACAATTTTAAATAATGAAAAACAAATTAGAATACCATATGAATACCTTAACAACAAAAAATAATTTCTTGGAACGGAGGGAAGGGGCTACACTTACCGACAATCAAGATCAGGAGAAAAGTGGGGACGAGTGAAATGTTATTCGGTGATTTTAGAGTAATTACCTCAATTTTGTAATTATTGTTCTTAAAAAATAATTAATATGCTATTTCTAAAAAAATTTATTTATCCATTAAATTAGAGCTACTCTTAATAAAATAAGGGGAGAAATGATGGGAAGTGATCAAGTGTATACGTCCCCAAAAAAATAATAATAATAATAATTGGAAAAAGAATTCACACCAATAAAAAAAATCTCTTCTAATTTGATATGTAATTATATGACAAATTACATATTAACTTTTGGTTTATTACAAATTCAATCATGTAACTCAACTCCATTGCGATGTCATTGCAAATGAATTGTAAATTCCAAAGTGCAAGTCTTTAACATTAATCTGGAAGAGTTACCCTCTATCTTTCGTAAACAAAATTCTTGTTCTTTCAATTAAAATTCGCCAAGAAATAGATAATTAAATGTGTTGCTAATAATAAATTTAAATATATAAAATAAAATATCATTTTCTTATGGAGAGTAATATAATTGGGAAGATCCCAAAACTAAATTAAATACGACAATAATTCCATGTACGCATAAAAATCACAAAAACATGCATACAAAATCAATATGCAAATTGATTCTATGTAATGTGAAGACTACAACCATAATGAATTTAAATCACATTAATTTTAGTGCATTGTAGTGCTCTTAATGGTTCCATTCAGCAGAGCACCATTTGGGTCTAACCCCAAATAAGACTTCAGCTACATATTTAGCAGTCCTTGCCGGTTCCTTGATGTTGTATTGGGATATTAAATTTGTGGAAAAATAAAAATAAAAAGAAAGAATAAGTGAACAAAGTAAAAGCTCATTGCCAATTTAAGATATCATTGGATCCATGACTTGAACGTGACATGAGTTGATCTCATAATGATCAATGCAAATGTCTCAAATATGCATGTCAAATTTTCAACAGACTATTACATCTGGAACCTAATGATTTTTACCATTTCAAACTCAAGAATGTGTAGCCTCATTTTTCCATATCATGTAAAAAGGTGCTTTAAATTTTAGTTACATCCACCAATGCAAGTTCTCCTTGAACCTGCATATATGGCATTCTCCATTTCTATCTGTACATTAAAATATACCTAAATTTCAAGAAACTGACAAAAAGATATATAATCAATTACAAAAAATAGAAAGAATGACCAAGATATCGTGCATGATGAATAAATTACAATCAACCAAATGAACACAACAATCAAATTCAAAATCTAGAATAAATAACCTAATTGAACCAATTAAAAAAGATGAATCTTCACCATTAATTAATAAAAAGTATGATGAATCTACAACAAAATTCAGTGAGACAAAAAAATCCAGAACTTACAGGACATGAGATAAGACAACCCAATCACGCATATGATCAGATAAACAATCTGTTTCTTGGCTTCCTTAGCCAGGTCCCGAACCGTCACAGCCGGCTTTTGGGTACTCATTTCGGACCCCAAGATTCAATCTTTCACACCACAAAACTCATCAAACATACGTAATAATCATGTTCCTCCCTATAACCCTCAATTCTCTTCCAATCAATGTTCCTCCCTATAACCCTCAATTCTATAACCCATATGAAAAATAATTCAAAAAGAAACACTAAAATTTTGAAACCCATTTCCCAAAAAAAACATATCAAACCCATCACCAAACTCAAGTAAAAACCAAAAATACTGTAACCCAAATCCAAGAGGAGAAAAACCCACAAAAATATGATGGATTGCAAATTTGTAAGTTGTAGTTTACCTCTAAATGGTTGCGATGTCGTCGCAAGAGGAGAGAGGCGAAACAGGAGGGTGAGAGTAGAGAGTCGGTGGTCGAGAGGAGCGATGACAGCAAGAGGCAAGGAGAGGTGCTTGGTAGTCGGTGAGTGGCAATGTCGTCGTGAGAGGAGAGGGAGAGAGAGAAGAGCGTATGAAAGAGGAGAGAGTTTGATGAGTGTGGGTCTCTCTTTTGTAGGGAGTGAATGGGTGTGTTTTGAAATTTGAAATTTGGAAAAGTGAGGTGTGACAGATGAGGATGGGTGGTTGCAAAGTTTGTGATTTTTGGGCAAAAAGTTTTAGAGTGAGTGAGAAGGTTTTCATCTCTACCGTCCATCTTCAAGCATAAATGAATCATGACCGTTAAAATGTCCTAGTAGGACAATTGTCTTTAGGATAAATTCAAAAACCCTCTCCTCTTATTATATAGATTTTATTTACATTTTATCTTCTTTTTTTTTTTCATTTCTCTTTCTAAATTCTTTTTCAAATTTTCAACCAAACACAACGTAAAGAAAAAAAAAAAAAAAAGTTAAGGGGAAAAGAGCTTCCACAACATTATATTTTTAATTTATTCTTTCTTTATGTACATTACTATTTGATGTATGGATATTTAAGAGAAAAAATAAAAGAAATAATTTGTCAAGTTAAGA
Source organism: Camellia japonica (assembly GCA_030407325.1). Taxonomy (NCBI): domain Eukaryota; kingdom Viridiplantae; phylum Streptophyta; class Magnoliopsida; order Ericales; family Theaceae; genus Camellia; species Camellia japonica. The sequence goes on along the minus strand of JAPPVO010000017.1, from coordinate 110,574,347 downwards.
GAAAAAAAAGTAAGAAAGAGATCGGTGGTGTTTGGGAAGCCACCACCCAAATTTTTTATCTCATTTTTTCCACTAAAAGACAAAAGTTTTACAAAACCAAAAAAAACACATCCAAACAAAATATCACATCCAACCCCATAATCATTTCACTTTTTCTCTCACAAACATCACATCCAACCACATAAAAACCCAACTATCTTCCCAAACACTAAAAATTTTTTATCTCATAAAAACCTACATCTCCTAAAATCTACATAAAAACTCACTCCCCAAACATTTATCTCTTCCTTTTGTTTGGTTAAGGTGGAGACAAAATATATATATATATATATATATATATATATTATATAGCCTTTTATATTTTTATTTATTTAGTACATAGATGGATAATTTTAATATTATATAAAATTAATAACTAATAACCATCTTATTTCTTTTCTTTCTCAATCTTTTTAATTTTAAAATATTTCAAAAACAAATTATAAGAAAAATTCACACACACACACATATATATATATATATATATATCATTTCTCTTCATATCTCTTAATCAATTTCTCGTCCTTGAGTCAATAAACAATTGCTTCTCTCTCTCTTTCTTGCTCATTAGGCAAGATGGTGCTTCCAACTTTTTTTCTTTCTTCTATTTCTCATTTTTTTGGGCTCATTCTAGCCACTGTTACTCTTTTTTGTCTCCATCATTAGCTTGTTACTGATCAAATTTTCACATTTAAATAAATTTTGACGTTGAATGCGCTTTTATATGTTAAGTGACCGCATCAAATTTAAAATATTTTATTTTATAACGTAGAAACAGATATTAAGCTATCATATTTATCGGTTGTCACGATAAATGAATCGTGAAAGTAATTAGTAATGTTTATTTAGTGATGATTGTTTCGATTTTTAATTTTGTTTTATTTTTCTATATTGTAGTAATCTCTATTTGTGGAAAAGTTTTTTCCTTTCTTGAAAGTTGTCTTGTCCCAATGTGGATATTTGTTTCCCTTTCTATGTTGAAACTCGTACCTGTGTGTGATCTCTTTATCTATTTTGAAATTTATTTCGAGTCTCGCTACGTCCATAATTGAATCTTCTCAATTTCACCTTAATGATGTGAATGAAAAAATAAAGTTTTAGAGGGAGAGAGAGATGGGAGTGGGTTTGTTTTCGTGTGGATTTTAGCCATGTGATTGGCAGTGGAATCGAGGGATCTCAATTAAGGAAATGAATTATTTTTCATTTATTTTATAAGTAGTGGTACATCTCTTAATTTTGTTCCTCTAATTTCACTCCAATGATATAACCCACCTCAATGTGAAACAATTTCACACTCATCTATAAGGCTTTACAAAATATCGTTTAATCTGTTAAAATCGCACCGATTCGTATCAATTCACACCGTTCTATCCGCTAACCGCGGATTAAATTTTAAAATTTATAATTTACCTTCGAAATCTCTCCGCTATAATTAATACATATATATTTTTTAACCTCTAATGAATTATTAAAATAAAAATAAGTGTGAGAGAAATTTGAAATGTAAAATTTGTTACAAATTATAGTTATATATATAAAACATATTATATAAAATTAGTTTGTGTTATATATATAAAAAAATATTATACAACTTAATGTTATATATTATGCAAATACCTGATACTTGGTTAGAATATTCTTTAATCTGTCAATCCGTCCAAACTCGCCCAAACCACGATATGTTAATCCGTCAAACCGCAATTCGATTTATAATTTTACTCTACAACTGCCCGAATTACACTATACATACCCCTACTAATCTCTCCCTCATTTTTAACTTCTCTAATTCTACATCATTAAAAATAAAATTAAGAAATGAATCATCATTCTTATTTTATACTTTGATATTATTTTAAGAAGTAAGTTAAAAGTCAATTTTTTTAAAAAAAAACATGTAAAAAGAATAAAAAAAAATAATATATGACTCAAAAAAATTAAAAAATTAACTTTTAATTAAATTGTCAAAAATAGGCCTTAATTGGACGTGTTATTACCAAATGTACCACTCGGATTTTTATCAGTCGACATGGAAGTTTGTCAAAGTTGCCTCCTTAGCTACCCCCATTGAATTGTGGTGGATGGTTGCATCACAATTCTTCAAAAAAACAAAGAAGAGAACATTAGGCACCACCGCACCAAGCAAGGAACCAACCATAGATAAATAGTTCTTCCTCACACTTCTACTTCTTCTACTCCCACTTTTACTTGGACAGAAAACAAAAACAAAAACAAAAACAAAAAAAATGTGCACCACGAAGCAAAATCAGAAGCAGAATCAGAAGCATCAGATCCCCCTCACCGAATCCCCAGACCTAGACCTAGCAGCAGCCGCCGCCGACTGGAGAGCCGAAGCCATCAACGGCGGATCAATCAAACACGTGGACCTCCACAACGGATCCAACGGCTGGGCTTCACCCCCAGGCGACCTCTTCTTTCTCCGATCCAAAAACTACCTCACCAATAAACAAAAATCCCCCTCCGGCTCCTGGCTCCTCCAGCCAGCCGGCTTCGACTGGCTCCGATCCCCAACCAAGCTCGACAACATCCTCAGCCGCCCCGACAACCGTGTCATGAACGCGCTCCGAACCTCCCAATCCCAAGGCGAGTACCTGAAAACCTTCCTACTCGCAGTCAATCTCCAAGTCCCTGGTCGCGACCACCAACACAGCGCCGTCTTTTACTTCTCCACCGACGATCCCATTCCCTCCGGTTCCCTCCTACACCGGTTCGTGGACGGCGATGACTCGTTTCGAAATCAACGGTTGAAAATCGTTAGTCGGATCGTTAAGGGACCGTGGATCGTGAAGACTGCTGTGGGGAATTACTCGGCTTGTCTCCTCGGCAAGGCTTTGACTTGTAATTATCATCGGGGCTCCAATTACCTTGAAATTGACGTGGATATGGGCAGCTCGGCGATTGCCAGCGCCATTTTGAGACTTGCGTTGGGGTACGTGACGGCCGTGACGGTGGACATGGGGTTTGTGGTGGAGTCGCAGACAGAGGATGAGTTACCGGAGAGGCTTTTGGGTGCTGTTAGGGTTTGTCAAATGGAGACTTCTTTGGCCACTTTTGTCGATACGACGACGTCGTCTTGTAGAAAACTAGGGCCTTCCAAAGTTGTTGATAATAATCATGATTGAGAAGAGAAATTCAACTGTGGTGAAAATAAATAAATAAATAAAAATGTTTTTGTGTTTTTTTTTTAGTTCCATTTTCAATCTCTTTATGAGTTGATGACTTTTTACTCATTTTCTGCTCCAATAAAATGATTGTCAATGGATGCAAAGCAAAGCCCAATTTTCACTTTTAAATGAATATTCACCAGTTTTAGTTTTACTACTTTTTGATACAAATAATAATATGATCTGTGTAGGAGAGAAGTGATGAGAATATGGGATAGTAATACCCTTTCTTGTCCAGTTATGGATGTTTGCTTGCTTGCTTGCTTGCTTTTCTGCATTTTTTTTAGTACTTTGTAGTTTGGGTTTTAGATTTTGCTTTTGTTTTTCTTGGAAACTTTGACCTTATTTAGTTGGGAGATTTGGAAAATGTAGAGAGGGATTTGAAAAAAGAAAGAGAAAAAGTGTGTAAAAGTAGGTAAAATGCAGATATATTTTATTCATATTTTGATTTACTTTTTTTTTTTTTTTTTCCAAATTTCTCGACCAAACAAAGCGTGATGGAAACTCTTCTTTGATTTTGGAGGTGTGCATCGCGTGCCTGTAAAATTACAAAAATGCCACATTCAGAAGTTGTGGTTTTAATTTGTTGGTAGAGCCATGGTGGGTGGAGGAGAAGATTTTTGTGGATGTTATTTTGTGTTTGTTGACTGGTAGCCTGACCCACCAATATTACAGTTTGATCTTTCTTTCAATGGTTCTAACATACCAAAATTGTGTGGCCACATTTCTTCTGTAAACGAGCGCTGTCCTTCCATCATCAACCTTTCTCTAACAGAAAATCATGGCTTTGTTGAAGCCATTTTTGTCTCATACTTTTAAGACCCTCCATTCCTCACTCACATTACCACACAAACCTGGAAGAACAACAATATCAATTGTATCTCTACAACCGCCATTCAAACTTTATCATCAACTAAGACAAGTAAAGAAACAATGGAAAAAGTGGCATGCTGTGGCAGAGGTTGGTGGTGAGGTTGCGGTTGAAGGTGAAGGATCGAAAGATGATCAAAGTGTTCTTGACAAAGCGAGGGCTGAAAGGGTTGTGGTGGACTATGACTGGACTGATGAATGGTATCCGTTGTATCTCACCCAGAATGTTCCCGATGATGCTCCTCTTGGTCTCACTGTTTTTGACAAGCAGCTGGTGTTGTATCGAGATGGCAAAGGCCAGCTTCTGTGTTGTGAAGACCGGTGTCCCCATAGGTAACACAATTTCTTTGATCTTGGTTAATGTTAATACCATGTATGATTTGCATTGGTGATTTAGGATTATCATCTTAGAAGTTCATTATTAGTGAGCCTTCAACTTTTATTAATGTGAATTTCTGATTAGAATGTGCTTTGGCTGGTCATAGGATCTGTTTGGATACCCAAAAATAAAGAACAGAAATTTTAAAGTGGAATGCTTAAAATTCTGTAAAAGGTCGTGTTTTATTGTGTGGATTTCAATTATGATTTCATGAATTAGAATTTTGTGTCGTTTCAAATAATTGAATGAATTGAAGGCATTTGACTTTGGTTTTTTTTTTTTTTTGACTCGAAGATTCAATTTGAATTTGAGTAAAAAAATCCCACCCCATTCTTTAGCAGTGTGAGCAGCTTTTTAATGTCTGACCAAGGATTAATTCAAGATTATATTGCGTGTGTGCAGAGACTGAGGGGAGAGACTAATCGACACATATGAAACAAGAGTGTTATGTTATTGAGACCCCAGGATATACATGTCTTGTCCCGAAAAATGTGCAGCAGTTATCTTTGCCTACAGTTTGTAATGATCTATCTTCAATTCATCATAAACATTTCTAAGGTGCCAAGTAGAGAAATGTAAACTTTCTTAAAAATACGTTGGCTTGATTCTGGCTAGTACAAGTATTATTCAGGTGAAGAGTTTGAGAAAATGTGAAGTTGCCTTAAAATTGTGTATACACTCGGTACAACTTCTTTGAACAGTAAGGAGGGAAACAAAAAAAAGAAAAAGAAAGAAAGAAAAAAAAAGGGTCGGTCTTGTCACGACTCAAACTCACCCCTAAAGGTTTTGATCATAACCGGCCAGTAATCATGAGATTACATACGATGTCAAACAAAAATTCAAAACATAATTAAATATATGGAGCCAGAAGCGAAAGCTAAATAATAAAATTGTCCAATGAGCTGTGTATATATGGCATAAACAAAAATATTTATACGTTAATAACTCACATTCATACAAACACACTTTGATTATACATTCATTTTAGACTTCTTGTGCAAAGCTTAAACAAAAGGGCGAATTACACTAATAGGGCGAATTACACTAATAGTCCTTATAATTTAGGGTTCATGTCAGTTTGGTCTCTGACTTTTCAATTGTGACACATTTGACCTTGAATTTTAAATCTTGTTCCAAATAAGAACAATTGAAGATACCATTAGTTAATTTCAAGGGTAAAATCGTCAATTTGATAAAATATAAACTAATTTGACAAAAATAAATGTCAAAAAAATACTTTTAAATTTTTAAAAATTATTTCTATCCATCAAAGATAAAATTATGTAAAATTGATAAATTTTTTACACATTTATTTATTTTACAAAATTAATTTTTATTATGTGTTTGTATGATGACCATGTAACGAGTGGTTATTAGGATTATACTATGTAATCGATATATTTAGGCCAAGTTTGACAAGTTGAAAAAAAGCCAAAAAGTCAAAAAGTTACTCAAAAAGTTAAAAAGTTATCACTATTCACCAAAAGTCAAAAAGTACGATCTAATCCTAATTTTTCCCTACACACTAATTTATACAATTTTTTAATACACATTTTTTCATAAAAAGTCAAAAAGTTAATCCAAACAACCATATTTTTTTTCTCAACTTTTTAGTCCAAAAAGTCAAAAAGTGCACTTAATATATGAAATGTTTTTAGTTTTAAATTTTTAATTTAATGGATTGATTTAATAATGATATTAAAGTTGTTGTCATATTTGAGTTTTGAAAAAATAAAAACTAATTTAATGAAAATAAAAACTACCCATTACATGATCATCAACCAAACTTATAATAAAAATTAATTTGATATAAATAAATATATAAATATCTAAAAGATTTATCAATTTTACATAATTTTATCTTTAGTGGGTAAAAATAATTTTTAAATATTCAAAAATATTTTTTTGACATTTATTTTTATCAAATTAGTTTATATTTTATCAAATTGATAATTTTGTCCTTGAAATTAAGTAATAGTATATTCAATTGTCTTTATTTGAAACAAGATTCAAAATTTAGGGTCAAATATGTTACAATTGAAAAGTCAGGAACCAAAGTGACACAAGTCCCAAACTATAAGGACTGTTAGTGTAATTCGCCATAAACAAAAAGGTATTATTCAATAACTTAAAAACTTAAACTTATTAAAAATAAAAGATGGTCAAACATGACCAATAAAAACAAAACAAAACAAAAGACATAAGCTTCTTCCGAGAGGCGTTTCATGGCTGACATCACAAAACTTGGGTAATCTTCCACATGGTTCCCGAGGGCATGACATACCGCTGCTTACCTACATACATATATAACGGAGTGAGTTAAAGGCCAGTGAATAACATCATAGTAAAGAGGTTGCATGAATGAGTTCTACTATTTAACATAATTATTCTCATATTCAAATTCTTATCATAGCAGAACGATCTCGGGTCTAAAACTTGACAGAACGACCTCTAGTCCAACATATACAGAAGTACAGAACAGAACAGATCACACTTGGCAGAACGAACTTGGGTCCAATCAATTACAGCTATATAATGACCATTTGGTCAACACATAACAGATATCTCAAACTTATCAGATAATCAGGACGACCTTGGGTCCACCTTATCAGATATACGGAACGACTTTGGGTCTATTATACACATTCACACTTAATCAGTTCCATTAACAGATATCATGTTGATCAAACAGATAGATGTTCATTCATATTCACAAAATCATAAGTTCAGAAGAGCTTACCACATTAGAAACATTTAGAAAATAACATATATGAAAATATCTTTATTAAGATATTACTCATAGTGATTTGATTGTCCACATGGCTTTGTGGATCAACCTACACAATACATAACATATAACACACATTGGAGCACATTGCTTAATTGAATCATTCTTAACTTATCTAATTCTTTTAAGTCAATTTCTAGCTTATTAATTCATTCACGAGGCTTAATACATGCCTAAGAATGCTCGAAAAGAAATGGAAATGCAAATATGAATAGAATGCAACTTTTCAAAATATGTTGAAATAGGACGGTTTGCTCGAAGGCACTATTGGTTGCTCGAGCGGACCACATAGTTTGCAAAAGTACTGGATGGTCGGAATGTAGGCTCGATAATCGCTCAAGCTATGTGTAAAACAAATTGAGGTCGCTCGAGCGGAAACTTGGTCTCTCGAGCTGTCTACAAAACCCTGTAAAACTATTGGATGCTCGAATCTAGGCTCAATGGTTGCTCAAGCCAAATGCAATGAAGGTCGCTCAAGCGGACACTTAGTCGTTTAAGCGATGTTGAATATTCTGCAAAACTACTAGAAACTCTGATTGTGCACTCAAGCGGTGACTTCATTGCTCGAGCGATGATGCCAAATTCTGGGTTTTCAAACATGAAGAAAAATGCTCCAAACTTGAATTCAAAGCCAAAAACTCTTGCATGACATGTTATGAACCATGAATACATCTCTAAAACATGAACACGAAGTTATTTCCAAACCCTTAGCTCAAATCTTCATGAATTCTACAAAATTGAAGCTTAAAATTTCATGCATGTATGAACTGGACTCAAATTCTTCTTCAACTTTCAGAACTTGGAATTGAACTTCAAAACTCTTCAAATCAAGGATGCATGTATGATACAACTTCCAATTCAAACATAGTAACAAAATTTTATGATCAAAATAATGATTCTTCACATATTTATGCATGCATGTATGCTAAGCCTCCAAATTCATCATCTTTAGCTCAATTCTTGTGTTTAATCTCATAATCTTCTTGAATTCACATGCTAGGTGATTTAAATTCATGAATTGGGGATTAAACTCTTACCTAGAGTCTTCAATTGCACTAATTCTTGCAAAAACTTGAGTTCTTCTTCTCTATTCTTCAATTTCTAGCCAAATCTTCAAGTTCTTCCCCACTCTCTCTCTAAATTGATCTCACTCTCTTTCTAGAATGCTCCAAGAGATTTCTTGAGCTAAAAAATGATTAATTTCTAACTTAACACCTATATATACACATAATTAGCTTAGTGTACTAATTAGGGATTAAGTTAGCTAATTAAGGCTTGAGACTAATTAATTAAAGAGGTACTTACCAATTTGTCTTATTAACTAGACTTATTTACCTACAGGTCCTAACTAATAAATTTAACACTATAAAAATAAGAGAGTGATAAATTTATCACTAAAAATTTATTCATAAAAACAAAGAGACTGATAAATTTATCACTATAAATTTATTCATAAAAATAAAAGACTGATAAATTTATCTTTATCACTTAATAAATTTATCAATAGGACTTAATGGGTAATAAGTCTCCAAAGTAGGACCTATTGGTAGTTTACCCTTAATTAAAACTTAATTTTTCTGAACTGAATCAAATTTTAATCAAACTTCTCAATAGGTTCTAAAAATCATGTTATTCTAATTAAACTCATCAATTTTGGTTTCTGAAATCATTAAGGCCTTCAATTTCAAATTTAAAGCAGAAATCACAACAAATATTTCATCAATGAACAAATGTGCATACAAATTACACATCAAACACATAGTTAACATTCATAATTAAATAGATAAGGATATACTACGTGATGGGGCTATCACAGTTCTATTCAGTGGTAGTGATGTCAAAGTATAAAACTAGGAATTCCATACCAAGGATGCCAATAGAAATTACATGAGATAGTATCAGCTATACTACATACATCGGTTCAACAAATTCAAACAAAAGTACAAATTTACTTGTTAGAAAATAAAATGGGTACTATAGAACAAAATTAGATTAAGTGTAACTGAGAAAATGGATGGACTTGGAATAGAATGCAAGCATGACAATCATAAATGCTCCCAGATAGAAAATCCTTAAATAAGCACCAAAACAAACCATCGTCTGGAGTTTGGAGGAGATAAACAAGAGTTGTAGGCCTACATATGTTGAGAATCTAAGAAACACAGACACTTCTAAGATGGTAACGTTTTGTGTTCGATACTAACACGACATGACACTTGTCAAACACTTCTCAACACTTGGACAGACAAACAAGTTTATATAAAATAACTTGGAATCCAATGACAAAACAAAAATAATGTAAATTTATACTTATTCTCCTCCTTTAGACTTTAAAAATTATTATTTTTGAGTTAAATATTCATATTCTTGACATATGATATATATGACATATAATAAATATATAAAATATATATTTTGCACATATCTCCCAAGTGTCGTGTTCTATATTTTTCCAAAATTCCAATGTTGGTGTTGTGTCACGTGTCTATGTCCGTGCTTCTTAGTTGAGAAAAATATGCCATCATCTTGGGCTCCATCTAACAAACCAATTTTTCAAACCCTATATTTAGAAGGGCATGATCAACACCTACATAATATGACTTGTGAAGCAGTCTTGAGGAATTTGTTGAAGAAATAGTCTGAGATTTGATTTTCCAGTTCAGTTTGCATGACCTCCTGTTTGTCAGCCTTTGGGAGCTACTCTTAATTTAACGATTATATAATTCCTACTTCCAACCATTGTATTAATTTATAATTAAAGAGGAATCAATTCATGGAGAGAACTAGGAGCTTCTTAAGTAATAAACCACTTTTTTTCTAGTCCGTTTCATCCACAAAGGAAATGCCTTTCCTCTTGGCAATAGGTACCGTTATGTTTGTTTCAGGAGGATTCTACTGGCCCCAGTTGTTTTTGGTCTATGACTAGGACGGCAATGGTATAAGAGGCAACCATAGCAAAAATGTTCTAGGCTCCTCTAAATTTGTTTACAAGAGAGGACATGACATTACGAAGCAAGTTAAGAGGTTTCCTAAAGTTATTCCTGAGGTATGTGGCATAATCAGCCACATCACACATTACCTTTCCATTGGAGCTAGTAATAACTAAACTGTTTACATATGATCTTAAGTTGAAGTACAAATTTTCAGGCCAATTTAATTACGATTTGATCAAGTTCAAACAAGAGAATGAATATGAATTTTTTTCTCTCCTTGTCAATCTTGAAAGAGAAGGTCAATTTGTTATTGATAGGAAACCAGACACTACATAACCAAACTGCATTATGATATACTTAAATAATTTGGAGCTAGGATTTAGACCATCACCAGAAAATCAACTTAACAATTTACTTTGCGCAGAGATAGATATGATTATGAATTCAAGAATGTAACAGTAATCAGAAAATTAAAACTCAACCTCGATTAAATATGAGGCGTCCTTCAATAGCAGTCCAATTTTGTGGATTTACGTCAAAGATTTCAACGAGGAATTCAAATGGAATTCTGAAGCCATTAGGACTTTAAGCAACCAGATGATGAATTTCCAAGGCACTTGAACACTTGTATTCTTGATTAGAGTGAACTTATTGCTTTAAAGGACAAATTCAGTTGACTTTATGTAGTTGATTTTTGGTTTGTGCTGTAATTGGGTAGATAAGCACGTATTAAGATTTCTAACAATAAAAGGCTGCAAACTAGCAGGATAGATTCTTCAGGGTGAAAATCTCATGTCTGCTGTTAAAGACCTTTTTTATTCCATTTTCATCCTGAATTAAACATTTAAGTAAAGTACTCCACTCTGACCAGAGAGCGTATCTTGTTTGTTGTTCAGCGAAGTTATAGTTGTTCAACGTATCATGACATTGTCAAGATTGTAATTGGAGAAAAACCCATTTTTATTTCCACCATAACCTTGTCTGTGAAATGTTCTTGATCAAGGTTGGCGAAACTTTCTGAAGGTCAGTTGGTTGATGGAAGGCTGGAATGTCTGTACCACGGTTGGCAATTTGAAAGTGATGGTAAATGTGTAAGGATACCTCAGGTTCGTATAGATGGTTCTCGTTCTTATTCTTTTGTTTTGTGCATTCCCATTGTACTTTTTATCTCCCAAAAATGAGTTGTATGAATTTCTTTCCCAATTATTTTTTTCCACAGCTTCCTGCCAACGCAATGATTCCTCAATCAGCCTGTCTTAGAACATATGAGGTGAGGGATTCCCAAGGAGTTGTGTGGGTATGGATGTCTCACACGACACCTCCAAATCCTAATAAACTGCCTTGGTTTGAAAATTTTGCCAGGCCGGGATTTCAAGACACTTCAACTACACATGAACTTCCGTATGATCACTCCATACTTCTTGAGAATCTTATGGACCCAGCCCATATCCCTATTTCCCATGACAGAACCGATTGGACTGCAAAAAGGGAAGATGCCCAACCGTTACTATTCAAAGTCACTGAAAGGACAGATCGGGGTTTTGCAGGCTGGTGGGGAAGAGAAAGAGATCAATCAATGCCAAATTTCTTACGATATGAAGCACCGTGTGTTCTACAAAACAACCGGGAACTTGTTGACAAGGATGGAGAGAGCCACTACTTTTCAGGCCTTTTCCTTTGTAGACCTTCTGGGCAAGGCAAATCCATGCTCATTGTGAGGTTTGGAGGTACAAAACAATCCCCACTCGCTATGTTGTTCCCAAAATGGTTTTTGCATCATAATGGAAGTAAGGTATTCGAGCAAGATATGGGTTTTCTTTCTTCCCAAAACGAAGTTTTATTGAAAGAAAAAGTTTCGACAGAAGAATTATACGTGAATTTAAGATTCTCGGACACGTGGGTAGCGGAATACAGAAAGTGGATGGACAAAGTTGGGCATGGAATGCCTTACCATTTTGGTCATAAAACCATTTCATTGCCTAAAGAGCCTGCTGTGGTGGAACATGCTCCGGCTGGGCTGGTTGCTAGAATTTCAGCTTCTTCGCCGGCCAAGGGAGGGATTGGGACAATGCATGTTCCGAATCTTGCCAACCGGTATTTCCGACACGTAATCCATTGCAAAGAATGCAGAAGCGCTGTCAAAGCTTTTCGAGCATGGAAAAATGCGATCTCTGTCGTTGCGCTTGTGTCGACAGCATTTGCAATTCTTATGTCTGGAAGGCAGTGGAAGGTACTCTTTTTGGTTACAAGCAGCCTATGCTTGGCTGGAATCTATGCATGCTCAACTGCAATTGCAATGAATACAACAAACTTCATAAGGATACACAGAAGATTATGATTTATGAGCCAGGAATGGAGCATTTTATGATTTTTTATATTTTATATTTTTTTATCAGGCTTAATGATGAGAAAGAAAATCTTATAGAATTATGAAGATGGTTATTCTGGATTACTCTGTTGTTGAATTAGTTTGTTGATTTCTATTCAATGGCAAGACCCTTGTGTTTGTAATATTGTACAGATGGTTTACAATAGATAATGAGTGGAGCACATGTATAGTCCCTTTTGGTGAAGTCCATGATTTGTCTTTTACTTATGTTTGCAAAATTTTAAAAATTATAAACAAAAATTATTTAGTGTCTATTTTCGTTTAAAAAAAATTATAAATAGCTTATAAAATTTATTAAATTTTAATAAACTAAAAAGAGTTGCTTTAATTTGTTATAAAAACAAATTTTTTGCTTGGTTTTTAAATTTTTAGTGAAATTTTTTAATATTTTAATTGAAATTTTTTATCCACTTAATCTAAATTTATAAATATATATATATATATATATAAATATATAAATTCAATATGCTTTAGAAAATTTATCCATAAATCCCATCTTGAGAAACTATGATCCGTTTAGTCCTATGAGATTTATTATGAACCGATTAATTCTATTGATTTTGGTAAGGTGAATTTAATATATTCTCTTGGGTAGACTTGTTCCATACAGATTTAAATTGATTTTTCTATTTAAGAAATTTGGGAACATAAAGCAATATTTTTTGAAATTTTGTTAAGAGAATCACCAAATTGATTGAAGTGGATTCCCATTTTGGGGGGTCGGATATGAATATATACATTAAGAAATCCACTACATATACGTCAGAGTTCCAACATATACATTAAGGCCATGTTTGTTTGGGCGGACTGGATTAGCATTCCCATGACTAATAGTCCTAGGACTACGAATTCGTTGGATTATGTATCCTATCTTAACTAATAGTCAAGTTTAAAATAATTAATCCGTACTTCAATTGTTTAACCAAACATCGGATTAATAATTTTATGGGACTATTAGTCCAATCCCAAGCTCATGTCCACCCAAACAAACATGGCCTAAGTGGATTACAATAAAAAATACACATTCACATTAAGTGGGTCACTTTACAAAGCTAATTTACAAAATGTTTTATTTTTAAAAAACAAAAGTGGGTCATGTGTAAATGTATATTTTTGATTGTCATCTACGACGTATACATGAAGTGAGTTCCAATGTGAGATGCAACATTGTACATATTTACATTGGCTTACATTGAGCATAAGTTATAAGCACAAAAATCCACTACATGGATTGAACATAGTTTAGGAAATAATTAACCTCAGCTAATGTGGCTTCCAACATCAAACAAATAAATTACGACAATAACTTTTTTTAATTTGGAAATAATTTGAATAACAAATGTAACCCACATTTTAAAAACCATATCGTAAATGGGGGGAAATCGGGGTGGGGTTTGGGTATTCAAAATAGGGAGAAACTAATATGGAAATCTTCTTGTTTTGGAATGGCTTGATTTGTGAGATTCTCCAAACATTTTAAAGAGTACAAAAATCCTTTAGTAAACTTTGGGCAAACGTGTAATTTCAAGATATGCATATTTTGGTTGCGTGGTAGCGAATGTGAAAATTTTTCACATCATCACTTGGCGATTGAGAGAGAAACGTTCATGATTGCTCCGCAAGATGATAACGAGCCTAGGATAGTGCCAAAGGCTCTCTAGTCCCCTTTTTTTAGAAAGTGAATCAATATCACGCATTTTAAAACTAAGTTTTTGAGGATCAACCATTTTTAAGATTTGGTTGACTTTCCGCTATGATGCGAAATTGTTCTAAAGTTATTCACGATTTGGATAGTTGTTTTTGGAGGCATAAGGCTCGCTAGATACCTAAAAGTCGCACCATTAAGGAAGGTGACTATGAGAAGACTTCCTCTTGGGGAGTGAGGTTTACATCGACTTAGGCTATGATTGACATGATTTTGGAACTTTACTTTGTCAATATTGTGACCCAACTTCTCATTGGAGAATTAGATAAATAGATTCGTAGGGATTTACCTTATGCTCTTATGGCGAAAAATTAGGAGCGCAAAAGATTGCTAGTTCTAATAAATCTTTTACATCCTAAAGTAGTTATCCAATTAGTGATTTTTAGATTTTATTGAGCCATGATAGGCCAACGATGATTGAGAAAGACCACTGAGGTATGATCAATGGTCCAAAAGAAGTTTTTCCTTAGTCATTATGAGCTAGGAATTTATAGGGTTGGCAGCCTTCTGTTTTAGACATGATGGACATGGATGATGTGATTTATACGCTCGGATGTATTATCCTTAGGAATTTTTTTGGGAGAATTCTCGGTTTGTCTTTAATAACTTACATAAGGAATACCCTAGAATGATTCTAGATGCGAAATTGCAAACCTATTAACTTACCTATCGGTATAAGCTAGAGCCTCAACTATTGAGTAAATCCTCAGATTGTCTCAAAGAGAAACAATGACCTAAATTCCTCGATCTTTTGTTGTGGGAGCCTCAAGTACGTTGTGTGGGTGTATTTGGCATGATGAATGTTATCTTTTGTAGATGGTCAACTAAGTAGTTTAGACCTTGACCTTGCTCATTAGAATGCAAATAGGATACTCTACTGATGGTATATGAATTTGCTCATTGTTAGATTCATTTGCACTTGGTGGGCGCACCTTGAATGAACACAAATTGGTCACCAAAATATCTTTAGAGAAGTAGTTGCACAAGAGGCAGTGATCTTAAACCACTTCATATGAGGTGTACATGGTTGATTCTGTTATATATACTTATCGTAAGAGGTGCTGATAAGGCCTATGTTTGGAATCTAAAATTGCGCAAACTGTGGTTGTACATTTCAATCGATCGCTTGTTTTTTGTGAGATAATGGGATATTGTTACTATTATGGTTGGTAGCATAATGATTAACAAGTGATGATGTTAGCAGGCAAGATTGGCTCACTCACACGAGCAATCACCCTTTGTGCTTGGGAGAGATTAAGGATGAGACTATTGGTTTATTTTATTTGGAGCCAAGAGAGGCTTAAATTATCCACTATGTATGTCGCTTTGGTTGGAGCCAAGCTGAGGTCATATTAAAGACCAAACATAAATGTTGGTACCCACTTTCTATACACTACCTGTTATGATTAACCAGATGCGAGATCTCATTTGGTGCCTAGAGCAAGAAAATAGAGAATTTGGGTTGGGCACTAAAAAGTGACTCGCGCACTTAAGAGCGACCAGACTAAGATCTGTATAGTGTATGAAGTATGACGTCACTTTTTAGAAGAGTTACTCCACCATAGTATGTATTCATACTACGTGTGCTTGTCGACCGAGCATGTATGCATACTACGCTGTGATGTTTTGAGTCTTGGACCCAACTTGAACGTGTCTTTCGGACTTGCAGTTTTTTTTTTCGAAACCTCAAGGGGTTATGTTGCGTTGGTGTTTAGGATTAGGACTTGTTTGATTTTCTTAACGTAAGGCCAAGTTAAAATTTTCAAATTTCAAGCATAAGGACAAAACTAAGGAGAGCAGGATCACTTTTGGAAGTTTGGGTCGAACCAGGTAGAACTGCACGTGTGGGGACTTAGGCCGCACGTGAGGATTGAGGGCTGCATGTGCGGGGGGTTAGGCCGCACATGCAAGAAGGAGTTTGGAGCGAGAGTTGGGGTTTGCTGTAAAAGTAAGGGCGCCGCACGTGCGACTGGGGCTCTCGCACGTATGGCAAGACTTGTGAAACTACCTCGATTTTTGTGTTTTTTAGCCATAAGTTGGTTCATTCTCTCTTTATCTCTCATTTCTTCCATTACACTCTCTCTACAACTCTATCTCTCTTTACCGAAACCCTCAAAACTTTTACATTTCCTTTTGATCCAACAAATCCATTGGGATTTTGATATACCAAAATGACAATCATTTCGAGGGCTACGTTTTGATCCGAGATTGTATTCCGACGAAGTTGGTTTTGGGCTTTTTCTCCTCTTCTCTCTTTGAGGTAGGGATTTCGTTGCTCATTTTTAATAACTCATTATAAATAGATGTGTGGTAGTTTTTATTGTATTAAAAACTTGAGTTGTTAGGAGTTTTTTTTTTTTGTTTTGGAAAAGCATGTGATGAGGGTTAAGGTTTCTCGATCTAGAGTTTGATTTCATGTTTTGTTGTGGGTTTATGGGCGTGTATGCTAGTGGAACATGTTTTAAATGGATTGGAGTAAAAAGTCCTAATTGTTTATTTAATGGTTATGAGAAAAAAATGAGCATTGATGATTTGGTATTTATTGAACCATGTTGAATATTGTGAATTAAAAATGGGAAAATGGGTGCAAAGAAAATAAGGAAAAATGTTATGAATTTAATATACGTTAATAATTGTCGAGGTTTTATAATTGTTGAGATGTAACAATTGTGGTAAATCGGGATTTTGGGGAAATAAAGAGGGGTGTTCGTGAATGTTTTGGGTATTGGAGTGATGGGGTTGTTTGGAAATCAAGTGAGGTTTTGGAAACTCTTTGTAAAATTGATGGTTTGGGAAATTTATGGTTATGAGGATTATGATTATAAATTGACTAGTTGGGTTTTGACAACTAAAGAGACTTGATAATTTGTTGTGGATATTGGGAATTTGGAGAAAGGGAAAATAAATTTTGAAATCAATAAGAAATATACATACTTTTGTGAAATGAGAAACACAAATGGGAAGTAAGAAGAGTTGACAATTTTAAGATAAGTGAATAATCGTACTCATGTTGAATATACTACTTGTTGAGCTAAATTTGAACATTTTGAGCAAAATCATGAAAATGGAATGGAAGTTGAGGAAAGAAAATTTAATGATGAATTGAAAATTGAATTAATTAGATTTAAATGATAGAAATTATGTAACAAGTAAATATAATAAACCTAAACCGAGAGGATGAAATTGAATTTATGGCATTAGCCCTTGTCGTAATTATCGATGATTGGAAATCGTGAAGTCAATTATGAGGATTGGTCGGTATTATTATAGAGGTTTTGTCCTTAGCCATCAGTGGATAATAGTATTGATGTTATTGAATAGGGTATGTGTTGTGTGTTAGTGAATTAACTGTGTAAATTAGACTAATGTGTTAATTGTTGAGTTGGGTGAAGAAAGCACATTGATAGAGATTCCACTCCTTTCTAGTTTGCACTCGATAAAGTGTGATGAGGTTCCGCTCCCTTTCGACTTGAGATCCGGTAAAGTGTGGCGCTTTGAGATAGGTTCCGCTCTCTTCCAGTTTGCGCCCGGTAAAGTACGTTGTGGTGGTTATGACTTGACGAAGCTGAGTTGTTTTATGTGATAGTTTTGTTTAGTTTAGTTTCATGATGCTAGGGATGCACCATTGGCCTTCCATACTTGTGACCAGTAAAATATGAAAATACATGTTGATATATCTATTGTTTACATTTATATATATATATATATATATATATATATATATATTATTGTAGGTGTTCCATTTGCTCTTGTGCTTAAGGCCATAAAATATGATAGTTGTCCTTGTAACTGTAGTATGTTGGAACAAATGATGAGTTTATTTGTCTAATCGATTTATGAGACTGTGGTAATGTAATAAAGGGTTGAGAGCCATAATGGGGATAGTTGGTATGCATGAAATAAACTTGTTTTCAAAAAACAAAAGTTATTGCGAGGTTCTTTTGAATTAAAATGAAATGATTAGAAATGGTTGTTCTTGTACTATTAAAGAGTTTCTTTGGGAAAATGTACTTATGTCAGTATATTTTGGAATATGAAATGTCACATTACCGATACATGTATATATATATATATATATTTTTTTTTGATAACCGAGTATCCGAGCCAGCACCCCTTCGGAGTGACGCACCTCGACTAATCTCGGGGCCCTGAGCCGATCGACCAGGCAAAGACGCAGTGGCCCGCCAGTAGCTAGCTGGGGGTGGGATTCGAACCTGAGACCTAGAGAGGAGCAAACTCCTAGGTCCCTGGTCCCTTGCCGATACATGTATATATGTGGAGCATTTATGATCATAGCTATCTATATGCTGCTACTGTTTAGGATTATTGGGATCTCTACTGGACCTTTGTATTTATCCCACGTTACTAATAATTTTTCAGGTATGGAGTGAAGACTTGAACAAGACGTGAAGTCTTTTATTTGTTGGCCATGAGGCCTTATAATTATAGACAGAATGCCGATGTGTTGTTAAGAGAGTTAATCCCTTTGTTTATTTAGTTTATCATTGCTCGTTGATGCAAGCCCATGGGCATTCATTTTTTAAAATTTTTTTTTAGGAATAGAAAATTTACATAGATAAAATTTCACAAACAGTCAAACAAAACAAACAAGAGAGACAGATTACAACCATATGCTTCTATAACGAGAAACTAGTTGTGCCTCATCATGCGCAAGTTTAACTTCTACTCTATGAACCTTATAAATACATATATAATCAAAAAACTGACATACATACTTAATATCAGCTAATAAAGCTTCTAAATTCCAGTCTGTCAAACCCAGTGTAAGTAATTGACAGATCAATTCTTGACTATCCATAAGAACAGAAATAACTTTAATATGAGATTGAAGACACCATTTTAGCGCTTCTAAACATGCTCGAGCCTCATCCACAAGAGCTGATGAAGCAAAAAAGGACAGACGTCACTTAACAATCGGAGTTCCATTGCCATCCAATCCCACCCATGCGGCACCAGCTTTCAAGGATTGTTGTTGCCAAGCTCCATCACTAAGCATCCTGTCAAAAATATCATCTGACTCAGAACAAGAAAAAATCTCCTTGAAATGAGCAACAAAAGCATTTTGAATATTTGCTTGAGTAGAAATGCATGACCCATCCTCCTCAGAATCCCTGAGGGTTGCCAACATGTGGAAATACCTTGTATTTTTATCCCCTAGCTGTAGCCATCTTTGTTTAGCTCGTTGTGCCCAATACATCTCCTGCTTTTCCAACGACCTATCCAATTCACTCTGCAGCCTTTGATCTTCCGTATGATTTGACAAAACATCATTAGCACCTGTAGCTTCCCCAACTTGCAACGAATTTCTTCAATTTGCATAGCCAAACTCTGACTTGATTTGAGTATTCCAATTACGCATATGTCTGATCAACATCTTTTGAAATTGCAACAGCCGATATTCTTGAGAGCCCACCACTGGAATGTCCTAAACTTTCTCCACAATTTGTTTAGTAGTTGCATCTATCAACCAGAACGCTTCAAATCGAGGCCCTCTCCAACTCTTCTAGTCAGTAGGATAAGTATCAAGTACAATAGGACTATGATCTGATCTTTGTATAGGAAGTGAAAGAAGACAAGCTTTTCGAAATCTATCAATCCAATTTACTGAAGCCATGGCCCGATCCAATTGTTCATAAGAGACATTCATCCCAGTTTGGCTATTCGACCAAGTAAATCTAGCCCTAAAATGTGGTGCATCAACCAGACAATTCCTTGCTACAAAATCTAATAGCGATTGAGAACCTTGAATACTAGATTTAGCCTTACTCTGCCTCTCATGTATAGAACTTATTAAAATCTCTTATTAAAACAAAAGAGAGCCCAAACATTTGAACGTCAGAGACACAGTCCCACGTCACCTTTCGCATTGCCACCTGTGGATGTCCATAAAATAAGATCAATAACCAATCCTCCTTCCCATCTTCCTTCACCTTCAAGACAATGAATATTTCACTTCGCTAAAGTACTTGTAAATTCAGAGTATCATCTCACGCAGCCCACAAACCACCACTTTGCCCTACACAATTAACTTCTGTCCAAAACTTAAAACCCAACTGCAAACCTACCCATTGTAATTTTTCTGCCTTGATTTCAGTCTCAATAAGAAATAGAAGATTCAACTTCTAAGACTAGGTCAATAGTCGAGCTGTTCGAACTGTCAAAGAATAACCCATCCCTCAACAGTTCCAGCTTAACACCCTCATAGCGATGGAGGAGGTTGTGTAGGGACAATCTCCTCAAAAACCCCTTGTAAATCAACATAATCAGGTTCCAATATCAAATCAACCAGATAAGTTGTTTCCAATTCAATCAGAAAATTATCCTCTAAGGCCATACCTGCATCCCCAACTGTTGTTTTACCCTCACCTTCTGAATCCGAGCACTAACTATTTCTTCAAAAGGAATGGCTCATCTGCAAAAATTACCTTTGGCGCTGCTCTCTTCCGAAACCTCCTTACCTCTACACAAATAGAGTCCACAACTCTCTTCTTCGCATTGCCGTCTCGAACCCAAACAGGGAAATTCTTCCGTTTATTAGCACAAGACCCATATCACACCTTCTTAGCTCTACACCAAAAATGATGTTTGTGCCTCCATTAAATCCAACAACGCTGGTGATTTCCACGTAGATAGTTCACCACTTCTTGTCAACCACCCACCTGCACCGACTACATAATCTACTAGTCCTCACCCATTGAACAACACCCATAGCCCTCTCTTCTATATCTCGATTGAACCACACTGTGGATGTATCTACAGTAACTTGTCCACCCCCCAAAATCCACATTATTATCCATGACGTCATCACTGACCCATCCCACTTGGCCATTAATTTCCTCATACTCACCTGTTTCACTGATACAAATATCTGTAGTAGTAAATTTAAATTCCAGCAGCCTACATCCGCCGCCTGATTCCATGTCTGCATCCTAACCTAACGTGAGCCCGTTGAAGATACCTAACTCTCAACTTTAATACCTTTAGCCTTGAGCATTGATGACCATACTTGCCACCAATCATCAGCTTGATCCACCGTTAATAATTCATCATCTCCTAACTGGTCTGGTTGCACTAGTTGTGATAGAGCCAAACTAATGCTGTTACAATCTAACCCATCCCCTGCTACATTTTGGGATACTTTATCATTTTTTGGCATAACCGTAGGAGCTAAAAACCCATCCCGGCCACGTTCTTCATTTTCAAATTGTTGTTAAGTATTAGCATGGCTCAGCCCCACATCCCAATTACGTTCCTAGACTTGAACAAATTCATCTATACTTTCCCAATGTTCTTGCACCGGAACACCCAAAAGAGCTACTACATTATCATCCCTAGTTAATGTCTCCACTGGAACATCCACCCTAGAATCCAGACCAAAATCCATGGAAGACTCACCCACATCACCCACCACAGTAGAATGTCTCTGTTCATCATGGTGCGTAAACGCCTCCATTGAAGCCGAAAACATGGGTTGATTTTCTTGTATAAGAATAGAAGAACTCAAAAGACAACTGATTTCTTCCAACTAATTACCAATCTCCTGGTAAGCCACCTCCACCAGAACATCACATTGATTAAACGTATGCCCAATTTTCCCACAAGTTCTACAAATCTTAAAAATGCTCTCATATCGACATTCTATCCACCTATCCATGCCATCTTGACATTGCCAGAAAAACCCACTTGTAAGTGGTCTATCCGTAGGTATCCAAACTCAAATTCATAAAAATCTAAGATTAATAGGAGAGGTATCATCATAATCTACTCGAAGCACCTCTGCAATGGCAAGCCCCAATTGAAAGCTAGCTTCCACCATCAAACATTCTAACAGTAATCCATGTAATCGAACCCAGACCGCAAATTGAGAAATTTGCAATCTATCAAGAACAAGATTTGGCTACCAATATGACGATAAGCAAAACACCGCCACCACCCTATGCATGTCAGCTTCACTCGCAAAGCGAAAAATATAAAATTTACCATTATGCCCAACCATTTCAACATCCCCCAGAGCTCTCCAATGATCATCAATAAAGTGTCGCATCAGATACGTAACAAACTGGCGGCAATCTAACAGATAACCCACCAAACATCTATGAAACATATGATTGCCTATACTCCACAAAGGTGGCGAGAAACGACATACGAATGCCTCTATGTTGTTGAGAATTTCGCATGCGATTTAAAAGACGTGGATGGGGTAAACCACGACGTTCCTCTGAATATTCGCTTCCATGATCCATATCACTACTATCCATCCATGCACCTTCCTTGAAATAGCCCGACATAACTTCCAAAAATGGACACTACTAGAGGGCAAGGACCACACACTGACTTCCACCCTGCGGCCATCACCTACTCTTTCACAAAAAGAACCGACATTATGCCTTTTGACCAACAGCAAAAGTTGAGCTAGCAAACCTTGAAATTTACTCTAACCAAGAACAACCGGAAGTAGGACTACAAAAAACCAAGGTCAGAACTCTAGAGAGAAAAAGAGCTCCATACAATGGAGAAACCTCCATAGGCATTCATTATATTTCATTTTATGTATACGAGAGAGGATATTGTAATTTATTCATTTTTTATTGTTTTTCGCATGTTTATCGTTATTGAAATGGACTGGTTAAAGGTTATGGTAATGTTATCCAAGTAATAAAAGTCGAGGTATTACATACTCCACTGTAACATGTATTCATATTTCGTGTGCTTGTCAACCGAGTAATGGGATAAGAGAATGAATCCATGCTTCTTCACCGTGTGAGTCTTACATGTCATTGTTGGTATGACTTTCACTTTTGTATCCTTTGTGACCTTGACTATGTCATAAGGTAAAGGGTTGATGTTCAACTAATTTGGTATATTGCTTGCAGCCATGATTGATTCGGCCTTAAGGAACATCATTGGAAAAGCGGTCAATCCTAAACTAAATGGCATGAGGGCGAAGAGAAGATCCTCTATTACTACACCTCTGTTGTATTCACTGTTGGCCACTCATATCACTCTGTATGAGAGGCAGATTGAGTGTGTATATATTGCATGATATGAGAGGGTCGGGCATGCTCTAGAAGGGATTAGAGATGCTTAGATTGGTGTAATTGGATGGGTTTGGGTTATATGAAACACTATTTTTATCTTCGGGGTTGATGTTTCTATACTGGCTCTTTTGAGTTTCTAGTTTAGAGCTCCCATATGCAGGTGTTCTCAACGGTTGCATGGTTCATTGGCTAGTATGATCGTGTTTGATGGATGAATTAGGATAAAGGAAGCATGATATGATGCCAATGCATGTTTGAGTGGGAGATGTTGGAAATTAGGTTAGGTTTTGAACTCGTACGCAATTGAGTTGCCTATGGTAGCATGACCCAAGACCCATAAGGAGAGACCCAATCAAAGTAGATTTGGATTAACTTATCTTGGGAATAAGTGTAAATAATCCATTATCACATCTCTCGAGGAGACTTAGTTGAGTGATTATAACTCTCCCATAATAATATACATATTATATGATGAGATTGATTTAATCGTATAAGTAAGTTGCATCTGCAGTCTCTCTCTCTTTCTTAAACTCTCTCTTTTCTCTCTCCATGGAAACATAGAACATAGCCTTTGTATTGTGAATGGTGTGGATAATTCTCTAGTAGTTCTACCCCATTACTGGGAATTGTTTGAGTTCATCATGGAGGCATGTGATTCACCTACATGATCATTGGATTTGGTTTGAGTGTTAAAGGTATGCCTGAATCTGTTTATTTCCACTGTGTATTTCTGATTTTCCTACAATAGATGTATCGTGTTCCTTCCGGCTAGCAACTGGTAAAGCAGGGGTGTTTTGGTGGAGTTTGGTGAGATCACAAAGATGTATGTGTTAGGATCCTTTGTTAATAGATGTGTATGTTGAGATTTATTATGGGTTATGTATAAGTGTTGAGATTTGTTATGGATTATGTGAGTGTTGTGGTTTATTATAGTTGAATAAACATATATATATATATATATATATATATGTATGTATGTATAACTTTTGAAATAAAATGAAGTGGTCATAGAAATGTCAAGTATTTCGGACAAAAAAAGGAAAAAGATATATCATATATATGTATAATGTGGAGTATCATAATTACAAATTATACATGTATAGGACTATTAATTGGAATTAAAGATTTTGCTTATTGGACTACATGTTCATTTCACAATGTTAAAATCTTTTTGGTCATGTTTGATTCACAAGATTAATAGTGAAGTATTAATAATCCTATTAAATTAGTGTGGTATTCACTATCCGATTGGATTAATATCCATTGGATTAATAATCCCACCCCTACCCCATTACTAATAATCCTACAAATTTGTTGGATTAATTATCCTTTGGATTAATAATCCTAAACCAAAATGTTAAAACAAACATAGGATAATTGGGCCCACGGATTAATAATCCCAATCCCATGCTCTAATCCACCCAATCAAACATGCCATTTAGGTATCGGCAATGAACTAGGACCATGAGTTGGCGTGGAAAATGAGTATGAGCAAGTAGAGCTCTTTTGATTGTAGCCATGAAGCCTTTAATTGTAGGTGGAATGCCATATGATGTATGGAAAATGTTTGGGAGATCTAGAAAAGGAGCTCTAATAGCTCTAATGTGTGTGTAGACTCCATTTAATGTGATGTTTTGGCCTTGTGTGTGTGTTTTTAAATTTTTTTTTTTTTATCTTTCACATCACTAAAGCCCAATTAGAGCTCTAATTTTAGAGGGATGAATCACTACTGATGATTTATTAATGTTGTGTTTGGTTGGGGGATTTGAGGAGGGACTCGGAAAGGGAAATGGAAAAGGAATGTGAAATATGAAAAAACATGCCTACATTTCACCTAGTTTCACACACCTTTTCCCTTTCCCTTTCCAAATCCCTCCCCAAATTCCTCAACCAAACACAGCATAAGGATTACATTTTTTTTTCCTTTTATTGATGTAGGCCTAAGAGTCTTGTTAATGAAAGCCACAAAAGATCTAGTCAAGAGAGTAATAATTAGCTTTATCTACTTCCACTAATACGGAAAATTTTGAATAAAAGTATAAATAAATTGAACGTTTAAACAAAAAAACTACTAATAAATATGATATTTTCTTTTGTGGGTAAAAATATCTCATTCTTGGGGTATGAAATTGATGGTAAATTTTTTAACTATTACATTGTAATGTTAAAAAAATTAAAATAAAATAAAAATTAAAAATGTTAAAATTGTCAAACTTTTACGGTAAATGATTATTCAATTTTCTTTATTTTCTCCTTTATTTTCTTAATTTTATATACTATATCTTTTACTTATTTTTACAAGAAGTTAATCTAGATTAAAAAGAACTTTAGATAGAAATTATTTTTCTTTGGTTGAATTTTCAAATTTTATTTTGAAAAATTAGAAATTAATGTAATTAAAATAAGTAAAAAAATATTTTTAGATTTTGAAAAATTATTTCTATACCAAAAAAAGAAATAAAAAAGGAAATAAAAAGTTAAAATGAAAGGAAAAGCAGCCAAGGTGTATGGGTATTATTATAAAAAAATAGCTATTTAATTTAAGTCTTGTTTGGGAACATACTATTTTAGTAATTTTTTATCTTTTTATTAAAAGATGTGCAGAAAAGTAGAAAGAGTAATGTGACAACTTATAGTGACTTTTTGACTAAAATAAAAGTTTGCCAAACGAGACCTTGACAGCATTTAAGTTTTTACAACTTTTGATACTGGTAGAAGTGGTTGTATCTATTTAATGCTTTCTTGATATATACCCTCAGTGCAAATGTTAGCCCCATAAGTTAGAAAAATCAACTAGAGGGTGGTGTTGGGCCTCCGTAGGCCCACCATGAAGCCTAAATCGATGATCCAAACCATCGAATGCATAGTTCTTTATCTCTGATCACATTTGTATCGACAATTTATTTTTAAAATCATATTTATCATTTCCCAACTTCAAATAATCAATATATATATATATATATATATTTCCCAATTTATGTAAGTTATTTATTTCTAAATTGTAAATAAAAATTGTACCAAACACATACTCTAGAATTAAAATAAATTACTTCACTCGTTCCAAAATATTAATCCCTTATTTCATTTTTCATCGATCCAAAATTCCTTTTTCAAAAATCAAGGATTAAAATAATATAAATTTCTTATTTTGTCATTCTTTTAAATCCATTAATAAACACAAAAGGTATAATTATGACAATTGATGTTTTCAAAAAAAAAATATTATCCAAAGGTCATTTTGAAGAATTAATATTTTTAAGTGTAATAATTATACTACTAAAAAAAAGTTATATTTTAAAAAATATATTAATATTTTGAAACGGAAGGAGTACATCTTTATGCAGCAAACGACCTATTTAGACTGAAAAATTATTGTATGCTCTTGGAAAAAGCTGAAGTGGCGCTCCAACTTAGTTGTTATTGGTTAAATCAGTAGGACCCACTATTTTTTTTTTTTTTCTCTTTTTAGCAGTTGCAGCTTGAATGTAGCGTGATGTCTTATAGGAATTTCAATTAAGTTGTGTCTTTCTAATTTTATTAATTGCTTTATGTAAAACATAATAGAAAAAAATAAAAAATAATGAATATTTAACAAATAGAATTATAAAAATATATCAAGTAAGATATAAGATGGACTTATATAATAAATTTTTCAAACGTCATCTCATCATGTATACCACGTGTACGACCAACAAAGGTTCAACTATATTTATTTGAGTTCAAATCATCTGCCGCACTTTCCTGCAGTCCTCCCTGCGGTGGTCCAAAACGACGTCATTCTGAACCTTTTTTTTTTCTTTTCTTTTCTTATTTTTCTTTTCAGCCTCATTTGAGATTTTGAACCCTAACCCCTCTTCAGAAATGCAAATAGAGAGGCGACAAACAGAGATTGGAAGAGGCCTCTGGGGGGATAAAGAATCCCATAGTGAAGACTTTTTGTGCAGAGACTAGGAAAGTGGAGGAAGAGAAATTGAGCTCATCACCTTGCTTGAGTATGCTAACGATGATGAAGCAAGAGAGGCCAAGAAAATTGGAAAGAAAATTCTAATGATGACCATTAAATTTTTCTTGGCAATGGTAGCCATACTCAGCAAGTGCAACGCATTGATGTTGTCTACATCGCCCTCTCTGTTCATCTCTCACCGTCTCCCCTCCGCCTCTCCTCGCCTAAAGGCCTCTTCCAATCTCTGGAGGAAAAAAAAAAAAAAACTTTTTTCTAAAACATAAAAAGAAGAAAAGGAGCTTTTATTGTTGATTTATTGGGTTAGATTTGTTGTGGATATATTGGGCTTTTGCGTGTGCAACTTAGGGGAGAGTTTTCAAGTTCCCTAAGTTCAGCAATTTGTATTGGAAATTGCTTTATGGAAATGTTGGTAACCAGGATTTTGTGCTAATTGTCCCTATATTCAATAGTCAACATCAAATAGATTTTATTGTAATTTGGTTGTGCTTAATTTTTTTTTCTTTTTTCTTTTTTTCTTTTCATCTCTTCAATTGCAATTCATCACTCTATTATACCATAAATCTGTTGTCACTACTTAATGCTTCTTTTGTTTTTTTTACTTGTATTGGTAAATTCAATTGCATGGCTCTTTTGCTTATTGTTTCTCTCCGAAGAACCCTGCATAGTATGCTTAAACTTGCTGTGGAAGTTGATGAATCAATGACTCTAGGACACAAATAATTCAAAAATGCTAGAGGCCTTAAAAATTCTACCAAAAGTTTTACCAAATGTCTCACATGGATGTGGGACCCACATGTCTCACATGGGTGTAGGACCCACATTGTGTGGGTCCACACCCATGTGAGACATTTGATAAAACTTTTGATAGAATATTTAGAGTCTCTAACATTACTCTAAATAATTTCCTCGTGCATCAAATAAAGATCTGACTTATCTAACTATCTGAAAGTTGGTGGTAATTGCATTTCTAAAACATCGTATTGTGCTTATTTTTTTACTCATGTTCTTAACAACTTGCCTCTCATCACATTTCATGTGTTTTATCTCTACAGAAAGTGAAGAAATTCACTATGGACGGAACAGAGCCAATGGAAAGTTAAGTCAATGAACCCAAAGACAATATTTAATAGCTTTGTTTGACTTTGATCTAGAACATGGTTATGATTGTAATGCTGTGACTACAACAGAGAATGGACAAAGGGCCTTGGAATTTTTGGGCCTAGGCAACGGACAGCACTCCATCAATAGTAGTGTAAGTATTCCTTCATAACCTACTATAATATATGTGTGTCTAGTAAACCACCTTAACATCTAATTATATTCAACAGTATTAAGAGAGAAAATGCATCATTGGAAGATATAAAATCTCGGAGAGAAATCATGTGTCCCCATATCTCAAATCCAAAAAATTATCAATTGTCATGAATCATAACGTCAGAAATGAATTTAACACCACTCATTTGTGTAGATCTACATAGCTATCACATAAAAACATGACATTTGATTAATTCGTAGCATTGTCACACTAAATAGTTACTCCAACTCTCTCTCCCCCATATGATGCACCAAGATAATTAATTAGAACACATCATGTGTGATAAGCAGAGTGTTTTTTAGACTTGGATAAATGAAAAATCAAGGAAGAAGATTCATTCCCAAAAACCACATTCATTTCAAATAGTTCTTTTGAAAAATATTCCCACTTGTGGAAAAAGATTTAAGGCAAATGAACTCTATGTTCTTGCACTATAATTTTCTACGGTGTACACTAGAAATTAATTTTCAGCATTACATGTCTCTTGGAGAAGATGCCGAGTGTATCTGACATTGACAATTTTTGCATGACTCCAAAGTAAATTTGATAATTACCGATTATTGTATGTCTGAAATGTCAGGATATGAGCTACTTAAAAAAGTCAAGGTAATATAATAATATAACCCTCTTGAACATTCACCAATTAATAGAACCCCACTTTTTGTTGACATGAACTTCGCATATAATGCTTGTTGACATCAATGTGAGTTGTTGATTAATTGGTGAATGTTTAAGAGAGGTTATATTATTTTATTACTTTGACTTTTTTAAGCAGCTCATACCCTGACATTCCAGGCATACAATAATCGATAATTATTAAATTTACTTTGGAGTCCTGCAAAAGTTGTCAATGTCAGATACACTCAACATCTTCTCTAAGAGACATGTAATGTTGAAAATTAATTTCTAGTGTACACTATAGAAAATTATAGTGTAAGAACACAGAGTTCATTTGCCTTAAATCATTTTCCCCAAGTGGGAATATTTTCCAAAATGAACTCATGAGCTCCTTCTTCCAAGGATCTGTTCATGTCAACAAATTTGAAGTGAATTAATACACGGGCAACTTACAGAAAAGGACAAATTAAAATTAATAAGTGTGCTAAAATAGGATGAGTGTAAGAGTGAGTGATTACCTCTTGATTCGAGTCGAGAAGTTCTTAGATGACACTATTGCTACTGGTATCTCTTTCAAGCCCGATGATTCCTGTCATCCAAGAAAAATAATAAAAAAAGATTTTTACTTGGCAAATCATAGGGTTCTAAGCATTGTAACATACTCACAAATGCTTAATCGATGTGAGTTGTTGATTAATTGGTGAATGTTGGCTCCAACTCATCATGTAGGCTCTGCAATGATACAGCAAAGCATTAGACTTCAACACACCCAATAAATCAGATGTATGCATAAAGAATCAAGGACATTCCCATAAATACACATATAATTCAAGTGAAGAAAACAGAAGAATAAGAAGGCACTGGCCAGAACTGGGTTTTGAGAAAAGTAAGACCTGGTTCCATCAGCGCTATATGCCATTGCAGTGCACCAAAGTCCAGGGGCATCATAATCCACTCTCGATTCTAAGCAATCATAGAGCCATGCCTTAATTTTCCCATCAATGGCAGTGGAAAAAATAAACTGCAGACAAAGATAAAATAGATCACGAGTGAAACTACCAAGGGACTAAGCTCTTTGAACCTTCCTTTACCACATCAGCGAAGACGTGCCAAAAAAATCATTCTTGTGACACCAAAGAACTGATAAGGAAACGGAAAGCAGTTGGCTCTCAAGTATCAGAATTATTCACCATAATATTCTCCTTATAATGGGGGCAGACAGAATATACAGGAGCTTCATGGCCTTAAAATATACACTGCCTGCATCCAGCTACAGCATAAGAAAACTCCACTTAAAACACCCTAAAATCTTATTACAGTTATACCTTAAATTGTATTGTCATCACCACATGTGACAATACAAAGTTGCTTATTAGGATGAGTAAAGGCAATATCATTAACACCACCAACATGAGCATCAATCTGGAACAGGGAAAAGTCATCAGGTACTTGAACATTGGTCTCATTATTAGAAAAAATTGAACATATAACAGCGCTTACTTCCAAATGTTGTCTTAATTCTCCTGCTGGATTGTAAGTAAATATCTGAACAATGTTCTTGAGAAAGCAACACCTATGAAAGAGAATATGTAAGATAAGCAATAAAACACAATTCCTAAGAAGGAATTAAAGAAAAAGAACAAAAACTCCAGTGCTTGAAAATAAAGCATTTAGATGTACCAAGTATAGATACATCTGGGCCCCAAATGCATCGATTGATAGATATGGTGGCATCTTTCACCAAAGCTATCTAGAAATTATGAAATTTTTTACATAAAAATGGTAAGATACCACAGATAACATGTCAAAGGTAGCTAATACCAATGAAATTTTTACCTGCAATGGCATTGAACAAGTTGAGAGATCCCAAACCTTGAAGGGTTTATGTGCTAACCTTTCTCGAGATCCAACTTCCCAAATGCTAATATCACCAACATTCGTCCCAACTACATGGCAATAGCATAACCAGTACTAGATTCAGACATCACTACCTCATGTTATCAGGTAGTGAATATGTGCAAGTACCTAAAATTGTCAAGGGCAATAAGAAAACCCAAGAAATAGATTCATATCAAATAGTGTTACGAATATATAGCTGCACAGGAGTCAAAAGAAGAGCTCATCTCAAGTAGATATCATGCCCATCTGTAATAATCCAAATATCCATGGTTTTTCCTGCATATTTCAAGTAAACCAACATTCCCAGTAATTTCATAAAGAAATCAAGTAGCTAGCAATAAGAAAAGTCTTAAACCGTGATGGACATGAGAAACTTGCACATAATTCATATAAATTAGAGAGAAAATTATATGGAGAATAGCTTTAATGCGCACTACTCCTTTTAAGAATACAGAATTTCAAAGTAGATTAAAATGGCAAAACTCAAAGACAAACTTGTCAACTAAAAGCCATAAATTATTTAAATCACATTTGGTATTTTCTACCAAGAGTGATAGGTGCCAAAGAGGAACAATTGGGTAGATGCTTTATTGGACACTGTCAATAAGTCCATACTCAAATTTATCATATGAATAAATCACTGCACTCTCCAAACTATGGTCAAGAACTTTCCTAATGATATTGAGATAAATATAACTCAGTCATGCGCAAAGAACCACTATTTATCTTCACCGTTCAGAAGTACTAGACAAATCACCATTAATACAGGACAGGCCTGTCAAAAATTACCAAATAGATAAGAAAAAAGCTTTGCATCCACAGGGACATATGTCAAATACTAAGATGAAAGAAGGTTCACAACAGATGGTGTTAACAAGCTTTGCAACACAGACCGGCACGAATAAGGATGCAGACAATGAAAATGCAAAAGAGAAGAGCAAATATCCCCTGCTTTAACAGAAAGGTACACATTTCAACTACAAAATTGACTTCACCTCCACCACCCAGAAAATGAAGAAACAACAAACCCTGTAAATTTCACCAAGTTGCTAAACTCAAAAATCTTAATAAAAACGTAATTTTAGCATATGAGGCAATATATGAAGTAATAGACCAAAAGGGTTCCTTCTTCACTGGCCCGCACGAAATGAATATTGTTATACTTTCTATGTAAACCTTGTGTAATAAATAACCTATCGCTGGGATTAATTCATTATACATAATGACCGCCATCAAAGCAACCGAGCAAAATTTTGAAGTGGCAATGTGACATCAACTTGTGAGATCCTAAATTTGATTCATAGATATCACCAAGGTAATAGTCAAACTAATCCTAAAAGCCCAACACAAAAAAGTAAATTTGCAAAATAAAATCCAATATAGAACATCAAGGATCCACTCAAATTCCACAGGACAATGAAACCATAATCACACTGACAAAAATTAACAATTACCCACTTTAATTTGTTTAAGATAAGGCACGATTATTCAAGTTTTAATTTGAATACACTCTACAATAGATTAATGAAACACGTATATACATAAAGAGCTCTAATCGCAATTGCAAATCGATACATAGTCGTGTACAATATAGGAATCAAATTGTCAAAAAGTGGGATTTAATAGATGAAAATGTAAAAAATGGAGAATTTAATTCAAAAACTTGCTGTTAAGTTGCTGTTAACAGAGAAGTCAAACTACTTTCACCGCAATGATGACATAATCAAGGTAAGGAAACGATCACATAATCCCCACAAGCTACTTTCACCAAAACAAAATTGGCAAATAAAAAGTCAAAACAAAGAAGTCATAGTCAACAATGCTTTGAAATCATGTTCAAAAAAAAAAAAACAATGATCAAAAAAATTAATTCAAAAAAATAGGTATTCTAACAATAATATATAACACTCTTTGTAAAAATCAAACACTCACAGAAGACCAACAGTTCTAGGGCAGTATCTATGAGGCTTCTTCACACCTCCAGTGGTTGGTGGTAGGGATAGAAGTAAGTCACAATGAACGAGTCAGATTAGCCTCTCTCTCCTCGCCTTTCATTTCGGAAACATTTCACAGAAATATAGAGAGATAAAATTATACTTTTTTCAGAGAGAGAAGCAAAAATCACCCATACCCATAACTCAGCCGTCGCCGTCGCCGCCGCCACCAACAGACAAAGCAACGATTTTGATGTCCACCGGTGTCGCCACCACCGCCAACGCCAGTCCCAGACTACACACCGCCGCCCATCGCCGCCGCGTCGGAGATTTCATGGATTGCGAGAAATCATCAGATTGTTATTTATTAAACGGAGTAGATTACGATTACGATTACGACCACAATGACCACCGGGTGATTCGGTACTTATGGTTGCTGAGGAAGATGGAGGTGATGATGGGGCTAGCGATTGCGCAGTGTTTGGTTTCGGGGAGGAATGTGGGCCGTACGATCTTCGCGGCGTTGATGATGATGGTGGTGGTTTCGTGTTTGTGAAGGTCTCGTGTATATATATATATACGTGTATATATATATATACACACACACAGAGACAAATATATAAATATATATAATCCAAAACTTGAGAGAGAGACCTAGAAACTGGACTGAGGCCCGTTTGGGGGACTGACTAAATTAATTAATTAGCCAAAAAATTATTAAATTAGTTAAAAAGTTAACTATTCATATCAAAAAGTCAAAAATTCTCTTTTCTCTTTACTTTTTGCATATCTTTTCGTAATTAGTCAAAAAGTCATCCCAAACATACAAACTTTTTTTACTAACTTTTTTAGTCAAATAATTAAAAAATTACTAAATTAACCTTTCCCAAACGAGGCCTGAGTTTCATGTGATGATTTATAGGGCTAATAGCGGCGGAATTGCAGCCCTAAACCTATTGGGTTGTTTGGTTACTGATTCGTAGTTGTCCTCGATATGGTTATTCCATAGGTAAAATTAAAATAAATTACAAATTCACTCCTGCTGGGATTTGTTTAAAATATATATTACAGTTTGTGGTTTGCCAAAATAAAAAACACTCCCTTACCAACAAAAAAAATTATTTAATAGAATTAACTAAAAAAATAAAATCTCTAACTGCTTTCATATACAATAATAAAATTAATTGAAATAAATTTATAATATTATTAAAAATTATTAATTAACTTGATAATTTATTAATAAAATGTGTTATTTGTTATGAAATTTGAACTTTTAAGGAGCGGGATATAATTTCTAGAATTACAAGAATAATTTACATTTTAAGCAAATCTTAAGGGACTTGTTTGTAATTTACTCATAAAATTATGAGTAAATTACACTTTATCCCTTTCAACTATTGGCTCGTATTACTTTACCTCTGTTAATTAAAAATTGTAACAACTAATCTCCTTAATCTACTAGTAGATATATATATATATATATATATCAAACAGATTTGAGATCGTAGATACAAATATGAGTTTGTATATAAACAAAATCAAAAAATCAGATAATGAGACTCACAAAATTAATCTTCAAATCGGACTGATCGAGAACTTTGAGCCAAGATGGAGAGAGCCGGATAGAGATTACGATCGTGAATCAAAGCCTACGATGCTCAACCTAGTGAACTTTCACCATAAGAAAGAGGAGTAATGAAGAGACAGAAAACCCTAATCTATCTCAAGACTGAGAGAAATGGCAAAATGAAAAATGCATAGGCCTTAAAAAGGGGAAATATCTCGAGACCAAGTAGCACGCGTGTTTTGCAAAATGAGTTGCTTACAAAATATTTTGAACCTCTGAAACAATGTTTATTTAAAAAACGCCATAACAAAAACGTTGTTATAGGCTAGTTTTCTTGTAGTGTTTACTAGACATACATATATTTAGTAGGTTACGAAGGAATACTTATATTACTGTTGATGAAGTGTTGTCCATCTCCTAGGCCTAGAAATTCCAAGGCCCTTTGCCCATTCTATGTTGTAGTCACTGCATTACAATCATAACCATGTTCTATATCAAAGTCAAACAAAGCTATTAAAATCTACAACAACTATACACTGAAATGTAACCAGGAAATTGACTTAACATGGATCAAAATTAATAGAAAACTAAAATTGAAGAGTTAAAGGTGAGTGATTGAGTCCACTAGTTCCTCATATAAAGTTATTTACGAATTGAAAGATGTATTGCAATAGCGGAAGATTTCACCATGTTTGGTTCCAGAAAATTAAGTCTATATTTTGTGTTTTGTGTTTTTTTTTTAGTAAATTTTTATAATATTTTATACAATTTTTTTATTTTTTAGATATACCTAATCAAAATACACTTAACATATATAATATTTGTGAATTTTTTTTAAAAAAAAATCACCAAATACAAAACGACATTATAAAAAAAATACAAAAATTTAATACATTTTTATATTTTATTATATTTAATGAATTTTTGAAATTTTTTTATACAAAATGTTTTACTTTTTAAGTATATTAAGATTAAGTAAATCTAAAAATTTAAAAAAACAATAATTAAAATATTTTAAAAAATCATTACAAATATAAAAATATGAATTGAAAATTTAAAAAATTATTTCCAAAAACTGAAAACCAAACCTTTTCAGGCCTTTGGCATGTGAGGTTGGAGCTATTTTAATCACAAAAAGACAAAATAAGTTAGAAAATTAATAAGACAAAATGTCATATCCAAACCATAATCATTTTCTTTTTTTCTCAAAAAAATTGAAATAGTCAAAAAAACTCATCCCAACCGAGAATTTTTATTAAAATAACCAAAAAATTAAAAAGTCAAAAAACTAACTCATTAAAATAATTAAAAAATTAAAAAGTTAAAAAGTCAACTCATCACCCGAACGAAGGGTCAATAAGCAAATCCTTTAAAATTTCTCTAGAGTTATAGGCTTGAGCCCAGTTTGATCTATTGGGTTTGAAGGACAATTACTGTTGATAAGCCTTAGCCCTTCTTTTTTTTTCTTTTCAAATTGGGAGTTAATTTAGTCAAAAATAGATAAATAAATTAAAAAAATTAATAAGATAAAATATTATAGGGATATTTACCAATAAATCCTATCTCACAAACAGTTTTACTAATTGGTCCTAAGGTTATTTTTATTGTTCTGATTAGTCCTATTAGTAGAGGAATATCTTATCAGTTGATCCTATTTCCTTTGTTTGGTAACATTGAGTGGTCAATTATACCCTTCCTTGTGTGTGTTACGTGACATACATCATTCCAAAGCAAAAACCATAAAGAGCCTTAGTGTACTTTGTTGATGTGTGGCACCCACCGATCACTCTCATAAAGAGCCTTAGTGCACTTTGTTGATGTGTGGCACAATTTGCAGTGGTTGTGATACAATTGTGTGTGTCACATGACATACATTATTCCAAGGCAAAAAGCATAAAGAGCCTTAGTGCACTTTGTTGATGTGTGGCACCCACCGATCACCCTCAATGTGACACGTGCCAAACATAAATTTAGGAAACATACAAACATGAGGTTGTGCCACACCATACCATCACTTATTCAAGCGATCAAAAAAATATGTAGTGGTATTTACGTCATTCAACAATAGAAAGGACCAAATGGATCAAAAGAAAAAAAGTTAGGACTAAATGGAGCACAATTTCAACATTTAGGATTTATTGGTAACTTTCCCAATATTATATCCAAATATAATCATTTCACTTTTTTTTCGTAAAAGTCAAAAAAATTAAAAAAATCCAATTCAAACGAACTTTTTAGCACCAAACTAAAAATAGCCACAAAGTCAAACCACTTTCCAAACAATACCATCTCATTATAAAACAGATAAAATAGACTCTGTCAAATTTTATTTCTTTTATGATTAAAAATTGGATCAATCATAAAAAAAAAAAATTAAAAGGAAAAAAGAAAAAAAATGAGCAAAGAAAAACAATCACAAGTGAAAAAAGAAATACCTTTGCATGCAGAGTTGGTGAGAAGCCTTTCAATGAGTTTTGTATCAACCAAACTGTCATCAATAGCTAAAACATGTGGCCTCTCCTCTTTCTCCATAATAACCTTACTTGATGATAAACAAGCTATTTTCCTTTGCTTTCTCTAGAACCAAACACAAACCTTGGAAAAAAATGTTGGACAATCTTCACTGTATTTAAAAAATAAAATAAAAAAAAATATATATATATATATATCTTTTTGTGTACTTACAACAAACGGAATACAGAAGAAATAAAAGAAATGAGAGAGTTTGTTTGATTACAAAAATCAAACCAGAAAATAAAATAAAATAAATAAAATAGATTTTTATTTTGTTACAAAAACAAAATCAAAATCTGAAATGGGAAAAATAATAAAACAGAAAAGTATATTAATTACTTACCAAATTAATTTGTTGAACAAAATTTTTTGATCAAGTCCAGTTTTTAACATTGCGTCCTTAAGATAGATTCATCCTCTCCACAATGCTTTCAGATTGTGGACGTCTATCTCCCAAGATAAAATGATCAACAGTGAATAGTAGCAGCACTGCACACTATTCACACAACGAACACTTTTGTGTATACACTCTTTCTCACAGAAAATGAATATAATTAATGCAACAAAATATAGAGATGAATGGCAGCAGAGAAGAACGAAAATTGGAGTGAAAAAATCCAAATGAGGGACTGTCTTTATATAGGAAAATTCGTAGCTGTATGGTTTGAATTAAACAGGTGCAAAACCTGTTGAATAGGTATGTTACCTATTCGGTTTGAATGAACAGATACAAATCTGTTGGGTTCAAATTTTGAACAAATAAAAACCGTATTGAACAGATTTGAATTTGTATAGAAATTCAGAAGAAATGAAAAACAAATTTGAATTTTCCACCAAAAATTTGGATAGATTTTATTTTACCAAAAAATAAAATTTAATTCAAATGTTTTTGGCCCAAAAAATAAGTATTGGGCTAGACAAACCCAACCCAAGCTCACACTAGGCATCCACGTCCAAGCCCAGCCCGACCGGACGGACGGCGGCGACGGCGCACACGTGTGTGTTTATTTTTGGATCCAATGGGTCTAGCCCAATTTGTCCATAACCTCTCCCTTCTACAAATTTGGGGTGCCTCCTCCCAAGTTACAAACCCATGTCTTATAAACCCACAAAATCTTCCCACCAAACCAATGTGGGACAAGCCTTTATTCAAACCTTAAGAATTTCCACAAAAAACTCCATTTTTATGAGCTCACTTTGGCTTCAATTTCCTATTCACCCGATAATGGTTTTGAGCAACCAATATACCATGTGAATCACAACGTGGCATAAAACGCGTTACCACTTAGACCCACAAACTTTGGCGCATGGGTCCCACCTAAAAATTAGACCAAAGTCGAGAAAAATTCTGTTTTTCCAAAACTTTCAAAACCCATTTCTAACAATCCCCCACATGAATGGAATTTGATGACAATAGAAATGCAACAATATGTAGAATTTATCGAAAGAGTACAAATCGAAAATATTTTGTATCAGGATAGGTAGCTTTCGGCCTTGAACCTTCCTAGTGATAACCTATCGAACTTACTAGCTAACTAATGGATGCGATACCTTGAATTGTTCAGTCGTTTGTGTAAGCCAAGACAATAGATTTCACACAAAATATCTTCTGACGCATCGTAGTTCTCACGATTGTGTTCATTTTGGCCTTGAACGCTCTTAGTTTTCATGAGTGCTTCTAGAGAATTTAGCTCTTTATTCTCATGGAACCGGCTCCAGTTCGACACTCATATAGGTGATTCTTATTGTGAGTATCTCCTATACTCGTCTTAATTTTATGCCTAAATCAAGATATAAGTAATCATTGAAAACAAAGCTTATCCTTAAACCCTGCATACAATATATGTTACAGATATCACTCTCACCAAAGGAATGGGTAGGGAATTTTAATCCCTTGGTGATTTCTGGCGAGCCACACATAACTTAGTTGTCCCTTTGAACTTAGTTCTTGGGATCTCCATTCATTTAAGTAGGTTACCATTATGACGACTCTTATGTAATAGGCTTTAATCACATCCCCTTTAATGAACTATACACTTGCGCTTTAGTCAAACCTTTTGCTAACGGATCCGCAATATTCTCTTTAGATTTTATATAATCTATTGAGATTATTCCATTTAAGAACAATTGCCTTACGGTTTTATGTCGACGACGGATATGTCGTGACTTACCATTATACATATGATTCTGTGCCCTACCTATTGCAGATTGACTATCACAATGAATGCAAATAGCTGGCATAGGTTTAGGCGACATTGGAATGTCTTCTAAGAAGTGGCGAAGCCATTCTGCTTCTTCTCCTGCTTTGTCTAAAGCAATGAACACATATTCCATTATGGATCGTGCGATGCATATTTATTTCGTGGATTTCCAAAAAATAGTAGTGCCTCTCAAAGTAAAGACATATCCACTAGTAGATTTTGAATATTTAGTATCTGATATCTAATTAGCATCACAATAACCTTCGAGTACTGTAGGATATCGCGTAAAGTTCAAACCATGATTATTGGTAAATCTTAGATATCTAAGAACCTGAATGATTGCTTTCCAATGGTCTTCTCCGGGGTTACTAGTGTACCTACACAATTTACTGACAGCATAAGCTGTATCAGGACGAGTACAATTCATTAGGCACATTAGGCTTTCAATGATTTGAGAGTATTTTAACTGAGACATCGCATCACCTTTATTTTTCGATAAATAAAGACTGATGTCTACAGGTGTTTTAGCTACATTCATATCATCCTTAATAAATTTACCAAGAATTTTCTCAATATAATGTGATTGAGATAATGCATATCCGTCGGATGTTTTAGTAATTTTCATTCCTAATGTTACATTTGCGACCCCCATATCTTTCATATCAAATTTTTTATTTAGCATTTGTTTAGTTGATTTGATCATGTTTTGACTGCTTCCAATGATAAGCATGTCAACCACATAAAGACAAACTATGACATATCCTTGGTCAGTGTTTTTAACATAGATGCACTTGTCACATTCGTTTATCTTAAACCCATTAGTAAGCATAGCATGATCAAATTTTCATGCCATTGTTTAGGTGCTTGTTTTAATCTATAAAGAGATTTTACAAGTCGACAAACTTTCTTTTCTTGCCCTAGCACTACAACCCTTTCGGGTTGTTCCATATAGATCTCTTCATTTAGATCACTGTTTAAGAAAGCTGTCTTAAAATCCATTTGATGTATTTCTAAATTATGCAACGCTGCAATAGCAATAAGCATACGAATGGATGTTATTCTTGTCACGGGGGAATATGTGTCAAAATAGTCCAGACCTTACTTTTGTTTGTAACCTTTTACCACAAGTCTTGCTTTATACTTGTCTATTGAACCATCTGCTTTCATTTTTCTCTTGAATATCCATTTATATCCAAGAGGTTTAGAACTGGGTGAAAGATCCACCAATTCCCAATTATGATTTTGCATAATGGATTCAATTTCATTATTAACAGTCTCTTTCTACAAAGGTGCTTTAGGACTTGTCATTGCTTCCTTAAAGCTTTGAGGTTCATTTTCTAATAGGTATGTCAGAAAATCTGGACCAAAGGATTTTGATGTTCTTGCTCTCTTACTTCGTCTTGGTTCATCATCAATTAAATCCTGCTGGTCGAGACCATTACTAGTCTCTTGTGTTTGATTATCATTAGTCTCTTGACTTTGTGTACAATCATAAGTTCTTTTCTGTGAACTTAATTCATGTCCTTTCTTGTAAGGAAAGACATGTTCAAAAAACACAGCATTCCTTGACTCTATAATAGTGTTCACATTTATATCAGGTATTTCTGATTTATAAGTCAGAAATTGATATGCACTACTATTCTGAGCATAACCAATAAACACACAATCCACTGTTTTTGGTCCTATATTTGTCTTTTTCGGAACAGGAACTTCAACTTTTACCAAACACCCCCACACTTTTAAGTATTTATAGGAAGGTGGTCGACTTTTCCATAATTCATAAGGAGTACTGTTGGTTTTCTTGTGGGGTATTCTGTTAAGAACATAATTAGCAGACAATATTGCTTCCCCCTACAAGTTTTGCAGTAAGCCTAAACTTAGTAACATGGCATTCATCATTTTTTTAAGGGTTCTATTCTTCCTTTTAGCAATTCTATTTTGCTGTGGAGAATAGGGCGTTGTAGTTTGGTGAATAATGCCATGTTGTGCACAAAATTCATTTAATAGTGCATCATATTCACCACCCCTATCGCTTCTAACCATTTTAATGGTATTACCAAGTTGATTTTCAACTTCAGTTTTGTAGAGTTTTAAACATTTCTAAGGTTTCATCTTTACTTCTAAGTAAGTATATATAATAGTATCTTGTGCAATCATCGATAAATGTTATGAAATACTTCTTGCCTCCTCTAGTTTGAACAAATTTAATATCACACACATTAGTATGAATTAATTCTAAAGGTTCGGTTTTTTTTTTAACCGATTTAAATGGAGCTTTAGTTAGTTTCGCTTGTACACAAATCTCACATTTGTGATTAGGATCAATTTCAAACTTTGGTATATAATCCAAACCAATTAATCTACGCAAAAT
Source organism: Camellia japonica (assembly GCA_030407325.1). Taxonomy (NCBI): domain Eukaryota; kingdom Viridiplantae; phylum Streptophyta; class Magnoliopsida; order Ericales; family Theaceae; genus Camellia; species Camellia japonica. Next base: position 110,532,620 of record JAPPVO010000017.1, on the reverse strand, counting down.
ATCAAAATTTACATGTCCTAATCTACCATGCCCTAAATTCGACTCAAGAATATAAGCAAAAGATGCGTTATTCTTATTAATAGCAAGTTTTGGTACAACCGTCATTACATTTAACTTGAAGAGACCATCACTCGTGTATCCCTTACTAACATACATACCACTCTTTGTTAATACAAATTTATCAGACTCAAATACAAGCCTAAAACCATTTTTATTTAACAAAGAACCAAAAACTAAATTCTTCCGGATGCCTGGTACATACAGTACGTTGTTAAGGGTAAGTTCTTTCCCTGATGTCATCTTCAAGATCACCTTTCCTTGTCCAGTCACAGTAGAAGTAGAAGAATTTCCCATGAAAAGTTGTTCACCATTTGCAGCCTTATTGTAAGTAGTGAACATCTTCTTGTTCGCGCAAATATGTCGAGTTGCCCCAGTGTCAACCCACCATTCCTTGGGATTTCTAACCAAATTAGCCTCAGACACCACAGCAGAGAGATTGATGTCATTTACCCCGTCAGAGATGTAATCAAGTTCTGTCACATTGGCTTGATTGGTGGTTTTCTTGCTTGTACTTCCACAATCTTTCTTAGGGCGGCGGCAATCAGAAGCTCGATGTCTGGTCTTGCCACAATTATAGCATTTACCTTTGAACTTTTTATTGCTATTGTTGTCGCCTTGTTTAGAACCATCCCTAGTAAACTTCCTCTTTTTGTTATGTGGTTTGTGCACTTGTTCAACCACATTAGCCTTGGACTCAATGGGATTTTTATCATTCCTCTTTTCAGCCTTTCGGTTATCTTCCTCAATTCTTAGTCTTACAATCAATTCATCGTCTTACAATCAATTCATCCATGGTCATCTCCTTGCGTTTATGTTTTAAATAATTTTTAAAATCTTTCCAAATCGGTGGTAACTTTTCCACTAAAACAGCGACTTGGTAAGACTTGCTAAGAGACATACCTTCATAATGAATATCATGCAAAATTAATTGAAATTTTTGAACTTGAGACTGTTTAGGAGTCTACCATAACGAAGTCCAGAAATTTACCGACAACAAATTTCTTTGTGCCAGCATCCTCTGTCTTGTATTTTTTCTCCAAAGAATCCCACAATTCTTTTGTTGTTTTCAGAGGGCTGTAAACGTTATATAGCATGTTGTCAAGGCCATTGAGGATGTAGTTTCTGCACAGAAAATTAGAATGTTTCCAAGCGTCTACAGCGGCAACAACTTGTCGATCACTTTCATCCTCTCTAAGTACTGGAGCCTCTTCACGGAGAAACTGGGCAAAATTTAGAGTTGTAAGATAGAACAGTATTTTTTGCTGCTATCTCTTAAACTCAGTGCCATTAAATTTTTTCAGTTTTTCTCCATGATTTATCGAAACTTGAACATGGTTCTGGATAGGGACCGGAGTCGTTGTAATGATTGGATTTGGAGTACTACTTTCAGCAGCCATAATATCTGATTACAAAAATTATAAAAAAAAAAAATATCAAAACACAAATCAATTTTCTAGTTACTAAAACCAGAAAATAAATTATAACACAAAACAATTTTATTTTCCTTGTTACTAAAACTACAAAAATAAAATACCATAATAATTTTCTGTATCACAAATTAATATTCTACAATTGTTAATGACATCAGCATATTACTGCTAGTTGTCAAAGAAAATAAACAATATTTGCTATTATTTGTCAAATAGTATATTACTACTATTTGTATTTTTCAACCAGAATATCATTTTGTGAAAGCACAAAAAAATAAATACAATGAAGACACCAAAAAATGGTCTATCTTAAGATTGTTGAACAATCTTCACTGTATTTAAAAAAAAAAAAATTCTGTTTGTGTATTAAACAACAAATGGAATACATAAGAAATAAAGGAAATGAGAGAGTTTGTTTGATTACAAAAATCAAACTAGAAAATAAAATAAAATAAATAAAATAGATTTTTATTTTGTTACAAAAACAAAATCAAAATCTGAAACAGGAAAAATAATAAAATAGAAAAGTAAATTAATTACTTACCAAATTAATTTGTTGAATAAAATTTTCTGATCAAGTCCAGTGTTTAACACTGTGTCCTTAAGACAGATTCGTCCTCTCCACGGTGCTTTTAGATTGTGGACGTCTATCTCCTAGGATAAAATGATCAACAGTGAATAGTAGCAGCACTACACACTATTCACACAACGAACACACTTTCTGTATACACTATTTCTCACAGAAAATTAATTACACTCTTTCTCACAAAAAATGAATGTAATTAATACAGCAAAATATAGAGATGAATGGCAGCATAGAAGAACAAAAATTGGAGTGAAAAAATCCAAATGAGGGACTACTTTTATATAGGAAAATTCGTGGCTGTATGGTTTGAATTAAACAGGTGCAAAACCGATTTAAATTAAACAAGTGCAAAACCTATTTGAACATGTATGTTACTTGTTTGGTTTGAATGAACAGATACAAATCTGCTGGGTTCAAATTTTGAACAGATAAAAATCATATTGAATTGATTTTGAATCTGTATAGAAATTCGGAAAAAGTGAAAAACAAATTTGAATTTTTCCCACCAAAAATTTGAAATTAAAAATTTGGACAGATTTTATTTTACCAAAAAATAAAATTTAATTCAAATGTTTTTGGCCCAAAAAATAAGTATTGGGTCGGATAAGCCCAACCCAACCTCACACCAGGCACCCGCGCCTAAGCCCAGCCCGACCAGACAGACGGTGGCGGCGGCACGCGCGTGTGTGTTTATTTTTGGGTCTAATGGGTCTAGTCCAATTTGTCCATAACCTCTTCCTTCTACAAATTTGGGGTGCCCCCTCCCCAAGTTACAAACCCATATCTTATAAACCCACAAAATTCTTCCCACCAAACCAATGTGGGACAAGCCTTTATTCAAACCTTAAGGAATTTCCACCAAAAACTCCATTTCCATGGAGCTCATTTTGGCTTCAATTTTTCATTCACCCGATAATGGTTTTGAGCAACCAAATATACCACGTGAATCACAACATGACATAGAACGCGTTACCACTTAGACCAGCCAACTTTGACGCATGGGTCCCACCTAAAAATTAGACCAAAGTTGAGAAAAATTCTGTTTTTCCAAAACTTTCAAAACCCATTTCTAACAAGAAAAACAAAACAGAAACTACCCCAAAGAAAACAACACACAAAAAGAGCAAAAGAAACGTTTCTCTGACAAAAACACGAACCCTTCTACCCAGAGAGAGAGAGAGAGAGAGAGAAAGAGAGAGAGCATATATATATATAGATGTAGATGTGTGTATGTCAAGAAGAAGAAAGGGAAAAAAGAGTAAAGAGATCGTGATGAAATCAGGGGTCACAGATATTTCGTGATCTTCTTGGGCCATTGGGATACAATTGCAAAGAGATGTTTCTATAACTAACACTTACACCCTTAAGCAACGAGTTAATACCCCAGAATAAGCCATAACCCATGACATTTAATCCAAATCTATGAAATTCTATTTGATTTTTGTTAATAAAAATAGATTTTTTTTTTAATAACTAATATCATTTTCTTTTTTCTCTCCACAAATTTTTCATCATATTCTCATTTGTTCTTGTTATATATATGTATGATTTCTTGGATTAGATTTGTTGTTGATTTCTTAAATGGGTTTGATAAGTGGTTTGATTTCTTGAGTTTTATGGGTTTGATGATTTAGGGTTTGTTGTGGATTTTTTTTTCCCCGCGATTTTAATTAGAAAATGTAGCCAAAAAAAAAAAAAAACAGGGGGCTTTTTGTTGTGTGTTTTTTGGATTAGATTTGTTGTTGATTTAAGTAATATGAGGTTAGATTTGTTGTTGTTTTAAAGCAAAAATTTGTGATTCTTTGAAGCTAAAATTTGTTTTGAAGCAATTGAGGTGTGGAGGTATGGTTCTGATACTATTTGTTTTCTTGTTTGTATTTGCAGAGATAAAAGAGGACAACAACAAAAAGCTTTTCTTTGGGTCTCGATCTGTGTCTATGAAGCAAAATTAGCTTTGATTTTGATCATGGGTATAACCCAGAAATTTGTGTATGAACCTGTACATGTAAGAGATGGACCAAACCATCGAACCTTTTTGAATGCATAGAGTGGCCAGATGAAATTCTTGATAAATATGCAAATCTTTGGTGAAGATTTTTTTCTATGTGATGAGCATGTGTGTGTGTTAGTTTTTTGTTTTCTAGCGATTATGGTGGCATTTCTTTTCAAGATGCTTTGGAGATAGAGGGATGAAGTTCTTTATGAATGTGCAATTTTTGAGAGTTCATGGAATTTGATGTGAGCATATGCATTTTTTTATTTTATTTTTTATGACTGGTTGGTTCTTTTTTGTTTTTTTTTATGAATGCTAGTGATCTTGATGATAACTTTGTTGGTTTGGGGTTCGCCTGGATTGTTGCACATTTTGTTTTGCATTTGTACAAGTAGGGAATTCGATAGAAAGCATAGGGTGTATGATTCAAGTGGATTCTTTGATTTCTTCCCAATCATGGATGGGTTTGGTTTACTTGATTTCCTCCTGGATTGATCACAATCAAATTGAATCAAAATGAATGATGTATTAAAATTAATATGAATGTTATAGTGTGATTAACATTTGGAATGACAATGTTGATTGAATAAAATGATATGTGGTCCTTTGAAGCAACCAACTCTTTTTTCTCTTTTTTAAACAGGCAACAAACCATGTATTGGCAAAGTGTATCCATTCAACTGGAAATTGTGTATTCATTTAACTGACAATTGAACTCTAGCATTAACAAATGACAAATACAGTAATCCATTTGGAATGAAAATATTAATTTCATTTATTAGCTTTACCAAGACAAATAATTTTTAGCAACTTCTACATTTGCCAAACACGAGAATAACAAGATTGATCACTGCCACAACTTAATCAAACAAATTTCAGTATGATCATGTCTAACAACTAAGAAAATAAAATTACATTCATGAATACCATTCAACACCAAAAAAAAGAAACAAAATGGCATTGTCTTGTTCTAAATGAAATGGCATCCCTAGTTTCTGCTTTCAACCATAGTTGTCCAACTCATCAACAACATTGTTTTGATCCACTAGCTACATCATACCATAAAAAAACAGTAAGTAATGGCAATCATATAAAAAAGTAGAAATACTTATACAACATATATAATTTCATCTTTTATCCATTGATGGGTATCAATCTAATAGATTATCTTTGGGTTCATTGACTTAACTTTCCCTTGGCTTTGTTCCGTCAAGAGTGAATTTCTTCACTTTCTGTAGAGATAAAACACATGAAATGTGATGAGAGGCAAGCTGTTAAGCACATGAGTAAAAAATAAACATAATACGATGTTTTAGAAATGCGATGATACAAGAATCAAAATGATGTTAAAATACAAAATTAGCACTGACTTTCAGATAGTCAAATCTTTATCTGATGCACGAGGAAATTATTTATGTCCTAGAGTCATTGATTCATCAACTTCCACAGCAAGCTTAAGCATACTATGCAAGGTTCTTCGGAGGGAAACAATAAGCAAAAGAGTCATGCAATTGAATTTGCCAATATAAGTAAAAAGAACAAAAGAAGCATTAAGTAGTGACAACAAATTTTATGGTATAATAGAGTGATGAACTGCAATTGAAGAGATGAAAAGAAAAAAAAAAAGAAAAGAAAAGAAAAAAAAATAAAAAATTTAAGCATAACCAAATCACAATAAAATTTATTTGTTGTTGACTATTGAATATAGGGACAATCAGCACAAAATCCTAGTTACCAGCATTTCCATAAACCAAGATATGTTTCCAATACAAATTGCTGAACTTAGGGAACTTGAAAACTCTCCCCTAAGTTGCACAGGCAAAAGCCCAATAAATTCATAACAAATCTAACCCAATAAATCCACAATAAAAGCCCCATTTCTTCTTCTTTTTATGTTTCGGAAAAAAGTTTATTTATTTATTTTGCCTCTGGAGATTGGAAGAGGCCTCTAGGCGAGGGGAGACGGCGGTGATGCGAGGGGAGGCGATGAGAGACGAACAGAGAGGGTGATGTAGACAACATCAATGTGTTGCACCTGCTGAGCATGGCTTCCATTGCCAAGGAAAATTTCATGGTCATCATCAGAATTTTCTTTGCAATTTTCTTGGCCTCTCTTGCTTCATCATTATCAGAACACTCAAACAATGTAATGAGCTCAATTTCTCTTCCTTCACTTTTCTAGTCTCTACACAAAAAGTCTATACTCTGGGATTCCTTATTCCCCCAGAGGCCTCTTCTAGTCTCTATTCATCGCCTCTCTGAAGGGGGGTTAGGGTTCAAAATCTCAAATGAGACTAAAAGAAAAATAAGAAAAGAAAAAAAAAAAATTCAAAACGACGTCGTTTTGGACTGCCACAAAAAGGACTGCAGGAAAGTGTAGCAGGTGATCCGAACTCTTTATTTATAGCCTTTTTGACCATTTCTTTTCTCACCTGTATTTGTCATACCCGCCAACCCCAACAAACCAAACAGAGACAGCATCTCAATCTAATTGTCATCCACCAATTTTTTTATATTTTTTTAATAATTTACAATTTATTTTTATAATACCTAAATCCACATATTTCCAAAATTCCAGATTTTAATTTCATTTTCAACCAATTCCAAAATAAAACTTTCTACTCTCTCCCTCTCCCTCTCCCTCTCATGCCTTTTCATCTCTCCAATTCCCTCCTTCAGGTTCTCTCTCTCTCTCTCTCTCTCTCTCTCTCTCTATTTTATGTATCTATATGTATATGTATATGTATATATTATGTTTGAGTGTGCATTTGTTCGTGATTACTTTTGATATGTGATTTTTTTTTTTTTTTAATTTGATTCGATTGGAAAGATCTGTTGCTGGCTGTTTTGAAATTGAAATTGAAATTGAAATTGTTTTTACAGGTTGATTTTGATTGTATGTGGATGTGGAAATTATGATTCTTCTGTAGATAAAATTTTTCGTATCTGCTATTGAGGATATATAAACATATCCTATATATATACATATAATTGTGTTGGCACGAGAGGGTGCAGAGTTGGGGATTTTGAAGAGAAAAATCCAGCAATAGTTATGGGATATCTCAATTCCGCTTTGTCATCTTCTAGCCAGGTTTATGCCGACGATGCACCCGTTACCGGTGGTGGTCTAAGGTAACAATTAAGACTCTCTCTCTCTCTCTCTCTCTCTCTATGTATATATATTCCCTCTGTCCTACAATAATAGTCCTTTTAGAATTCTAACTTTTTAGTGCTACATGTAATTATTGTTTTGAAATCAAATCAAAATATATCAATTTACCATATTGTCCCTTTTATTCTCATTATTGAATATATTTATAATTAATTTTAAAGGGTAGTTTTGGAATTCTCTAGAGTTTTATGTTTTGACTTTTTAAAATAGACAAATATTTTGGGACATTTAGAAAAGGGAAGATGGACAAATAATATGGGACGGAGGAAGTTTAGAAATGGTGGCACATGCGATGCGTGTGCATAAGGTCGTTTTCTTTCAGCGAAATAAGATTGTGAAATGTATGCTTGAATTTAGAATTTGAAACATTTTATGAATGTGAAAAGATCAAAAGTTTTTTCTTTATATATAATATAGATATACTAGTTGTGGGTGCACACACGTTGCGTGTGTGAATTAGGAATGGGAAAGATGGATAGTTGAAATGTTGAGTATTTGAATCAATTTTCTCACATAGATAGTTTTTAAACGGTCATGGGAATTTTTGGAAAAGCAAAATGTGTGACAAATCTACACTAAGTCAGGTCTAGGCTTTATATAATAGTATAGATTGTGTTTGTGTTATTTGTCTATTGAAATGATTTTAGTCGGGATTTGGGGTTGAATCCAACTTGTAGTAATAATGCATTTTGGATGATGTTGACGGTTGATAAAAGCTTCTTAATCTGCATATTAATTGTCATTAGTGATCTTTGTAGAATTGTCCATTTATTATGAATTTTGTTATATTAATGATGTACATATATCACGTTTGATCACCGTGTTTTGTATAAGGGAGAAAAATGAGGATTTTATATGGATTAGAATTTGTAGTTGTTACAAATTTGTGAGAAACATGAAAGAAAAAAGGAGTTATGTCTTAGTTGGATGTTATGGGTAGTTTTAGAATGATTGAATTTGAAGTGGTCGTGTGAAACTTCAGATTTACCGTCAACTTAAATGTTCTCCTTGGTTGAATGTCAGGGTTATAATAGAACTCAAAAAATATGATACAGCTTCAAAAAAAGAGAATCTTTAACTCATATTTATGAGATGATAAAAAATGCCAAAGACTATGCCAAGAATTGGTTCATATAGGAATGGACGTATTGGTTCACGTAAGAATACACGTAGAATACCAAAGAGAGTTATTCATGTTCAAGCAAGCTCCAATAATACCATTGTGACTATTATAGATGTAAGAGGTTGGGTGGTTTCTTGGTCCTGTGCCAGTACTTGTGGATTTAGGGGTACAAAAGGAGGGACACGTTTTGAGGCATATCTATTTCTTCATATTTTGGCTTCTATGAAGTTTCTTTCTTTGATGCAGCTTATAAAAATCGTTGTTTTAGACGATGCATATGGAGAAAGCCTATTTTCATTATCTACAAATAATCAAGTTATTAATGACTGGACGAAACCAAGAATTAACCCCTTATGTCTGAAATTATAGAAAATCTTCTTTATGATCAAACAATTCCAATTAATTGAGTATGATTGTATGTGTGATAGCATCTAGTATACCAGAAATATCAATGAACCCAATTATTGCATTTGCTTAGGATACCTTATTTTAGTTGCTAGGGTCTATTTCTTAGTTCAAGATCCCTCTTACTAACTGGAATAAAATAATTAGTAGATCTGTTCCATCCAAAATGGAAATGGGCTAGGGTTATGAACTTATAATCTATAATCTGATGATCGAGTCGATTCCATGATTATAAGTTCATTCCAGACCAGACCAAAATAGGAATATACATTCTCATTATGAGAAGGGGTTATTCGAGTGTATCTAAATAGATACTTTGTTTACATATGGATCCCTACATTCCATTTAGGATTAGGAATAGATTTGGTCATTTTATTTCTATGTTTCCATACATAACCAAAGAATGGAAAAGATTCTTTCAGAGTCTTAGGTCCCAGAAGTGCACTTTCACGCGATTCACAGGGTTCAACAAATTGATATTTCACGATCAATGTTGTAATTCTCTTTGTAGTAGCGATCCCCCTTATGAAACTTTTGTAATTGGGTTAACCATACACTTTGCATGTTTCTAGCGATTCACATAGCATCATCATGATCCTCTTATTTTTATTTCTTGAACCAAGAGATCCATGAATCGGGATCTTGATGCACCAAGAGAGGGTGTTCCATTACTAATAACAATCCTATTTGTTTGACACATGTCAACATCCTTATGAAGAAACAAAACTATTTATGCAAGCTAGAAAATGAGAAAAGTCACATAATCATACTTTGTCATGTCTGACATGGTTTAAATATCACCATGTCAACCAAAATGAGCGTGCAGTCTGAATATTAGAGATCTTTTGTCACGACCCAACCCTAGGGGTTTAGGGCTGGAATCGTAATTCACTACTTTATTCTAATTGTGGCAAATTAAATGGCGTACGCGGAGGCAAAAGGAAATAAAAATAATTAAATAGAAAATTTATTTCATTTTACTATTTTAATAAGAGAGAATACATCTATAGGGCTTTTATTATTTCATTGTTCAGCTACCGGCCTTGAGTAAAAACAAAAGGAAGCAAAATAAAAATAAATAAAAAAAAAAGAAAAGAAAAACAAAATAGTGGTTCAACATCAAATTCTTGTGCGGGTTTCACTACGTGAGGTTATGAGTCTTCTTACATCTCGTCACCTGAAAGGGTAATAGCTATAAGCACATAGCAGAGTGAGAAATATTATGCCAAGAGTGTAGAGAATACAAAATAACCATGGATAGTTATTTAAGCTAAAATAGTAACAGAACTTAATTTGAATAAATGAATGATTTAAAGTGGCAGAAATTGAAACACATAAATTATGTTATTAACCATAACCACGGTACAGAACAGAACAGAGGTCACCAGAGTGATTGTTAGAACAGAAGTCAATGGATCCATGACAAATAAAGACCACAAAGTGGCCAACAGAGGCCAATGGTTATTTAAGTCGCCCAAGGCATGGGACTCTCGTGGTGGTACTTACAAAACATAATTGTTTATAAGGTCATTGTCAAATACTTTCTAAAATTTAAACAAACATATCCATGGGTTTCATTTTAAACAAATAGAGTTCAGAAAATAACCCACGTAGTTGAAATATTAATATAATTTATAAAACATAACTTGTATAAAATAAATTATGGTAAGTCAAAACATACGTAAATCTATTATGGTGACTTAAGGTATAATATAAGTCACCTTAATATTGAGTCTTACTACTTCCTTCCTATTTCCGTTGTTTTTTCCCGGTCCTTCCCTTGCTTTATGTTTTTGCTGATTCTTTTTTTTTCCTTCTTTGTTTTTCGTTAACACTACTACACAGCACCTTCCCCCTTTTATACATGTATCTAGGTGATGACTCATCCTACCTAATGGCCCTAAGGATGATGAATCACCTCCCCTCCCCTAATCCTAGGTGTACAGATGGCTTCTATTCATTCTTCTCAACATATTTGCAAATCTTTATAATTAATTATTACTTAATTAACGTGGAAATTATTTATTATATTTATTTTATTTTATTTTTATTTATTATCTTTAACTCTAATTTGGCCCAACTAGTATTATAATTTCATATTTGTGTTAATTTGGTCCCAAATAATAATCCCTAATTAATCTCATATTTGATAACCCAATACCAAATTAGATTTATATATTTATTTATTATTTTTATTCATTTAATAATATATTATCACATGCAATTATAATTATATTTATATATAGCTATAAATATTTATGTGGTATTTAATTAAACATTCAGGGTGTCACATTTCTCCCCTCCTAAATAAAAGTTTGTCCCTAAACTTGACGTACCTTAATTTTCGAAGAGGTGTGGGTATTTGGCTCGCATTTGACTTTCCATTTCCCACATAACTTCTTCGATTCGATGATTTCTCCACAAGACTTTTACTAGAGGTATAGTCTTGTTTTGGAGAACTTGATCGCGACGATCGAGAATCTGCACTGGTTGCTCTTCATAAGAGAGATCCTCTTGAACTTCTAGGTTCTCATAATCAACATGTTTTGGATCTCGAAGATACCGTCGAAGCATCGAAACGTGAAACACGTTGTGAACGTTGGATAGTTTAGGCGGTAATGCAAGGCGATATGCTACAGGACCAATCATTTCCAGTATTTCAAATGGCCTAATGTAACGTGGGTTTAACTTTCCTCGCTTTCCATATCGGATAACTTCTCTTGTTGATGAGATCTTGAGGAACACGTGATCCCCTACTTGAAATTCCAAGTCCTGTCTCCGTGTATCTACATAACTTTTCTGGCGGCTCTGGGCAGTGCAAATTCGCTGGATAAGTTGGATTTTATCACTTGTGATTTGCATGATCTCGGGGCCTAATAGTTTCCTGTCCCCGACTTCCGTCCACCATAGAGGTGATTGACATCTCCTTCCATACAAAACTTCGTACGGTGCCATTCCAATGCTTGCTTGATAGCTATTGTTATAGGCGAATTCTACTAAAGGTAGGTGCTCATCCCAGTTACCTTTGAGGTCCAACACGCATACACGTAACATGTCTTCTAACGTCTGGATTGTTCTTTCGGATTGCCCATCAGTTTGTGGGTGATAAGCCGTGCTAAACTTCAGTGTGGTTCTCAAAGCTTCTTGCAATTTGTTCCAGAAGTGAGACACGAAGCGGGGGTCTCGGTCAGATACGATTGAAACTGGGGTGCCATGCAAACGAATAATTTCCTTGATGTATAAGGTGGCAAACTTATTAAGAGAGTACATGGTTTTGATTGGTAGAAAATGCACCGACTTCGTCAATCGGTCTACTATAACCCATACTGCATCATTATTTGAAAATGATTGTGGTAGCCTGACCACGAAGTCCATAGTAATGTGCTCCCATTTCCATTCAAGAATAGGGAGTGGTTGCAGCAGTCCTGCAGGTCTCTGATGTTCTGCTTTAACATGTTGACAATGCAAACATTTGGAGACATGGCTTGCTATGTTTCTTTTCATTCCTGTCCACCAGTAGTGTTCCTTCAAATCATTGTACATCTTTGTGTTGCCAGGGTGGACTGTAAATCTTGAGCTATGAGCTTCCACCAATATCTTTTTCTTGAGTTCCAGAATGTCAGGTATGCAAATTTGATTTCGAAATTTTAGTATCCCATTGTTTATAGTGAAATTAGGATCAGGTGTACTCCTTTGCTCCTCGTAGTTTTTCTTCAAAAGTTTATCTTTACATTAATGTGCTCTAATTTCTTCAATCAAGGTAGGTTCCACTATTATGTTGGCGAGCAGTCCATTGATCTTGCGGGAAACGAGAGTACATGCCAAACCTCTGGTCGTCTTTCGGCTCAGTGCGTCTGCCACCACGTTAGCTTTGCCTGGATGGTGATGGATCTTTACATCATAGTCTTTCATAAATTCTAGCCACCGCCATTGTCTCATATTCAGTTCCTTCTGTGTGAACAAATATTTAAGACTCTTATGATCAGTGTAAATCTCGCAGGTTGCACCGTAGAGATAATAACGCCAGATTTTGAGGGCAAAGATCACCGCAGCCAATTCCAGATCATGTGTTGGGTAGTTCTTCTCATGAGTCTTTAGTTGGCGTGAGGCATAAGCAATGACTTTTCTATTTTGTATAAGAACACAACCCAAACCATTGTATGAGGCATCACTATAAATTACGAACCCATCTGCTTCTGTAGGGAGTGCTAGTATAGGAGCTGACACAAGTCGACTTTTTAATTCTTGAAAGCAACGCTCTTGTTTGTCAATCCATTCAAAGGTTGTGTTCTTCTGAGTTAGCTGGGTCAAGGGTGATGCTATTTTTGAGACATCTCGCACGAAGCATCGATAATAGCTAGCTAGACCCTAGAAACTTCGTATTTCTGATACATTAGTAGGTCGTGGCCAGTCCATGATTGCTACAACTTTTTGGGGGTCAACCGAGATGCCATCTTTGTTAATGACGTGATCGAGAAGTGTACACTAGTGATCCAAAATTCGCATTTCTTCAACTTGGCATAAAGTTTGTGATCACGTAGTGTTTGTAGAACCGTTCGTAAGTGCTTCTCATGGTCTTCCGGTGACTTGGAATATATGAGGATGTCGTCAATGAAGACGATGACGAACTCATCAAGATAGGGTTTGAACACTCAGTTCATGAGGTCCATAAAGGCTGCTGGAGCATTTGTGATGCCAAAAGGCATGACAAGAAACTCATAGTGCCCGTAACGGGTTCTGAAGGCAGTCTTTTCGATGCTTTCCATTTTGACTTTTAGTTGGTGATAGCCCGATCGCAAGTTGATTTTGAGAATACTTGGGCACCTTGAAGTTGATCGAACAAGTCATCGATTAGTGGCATAGGTTACCGATTCTTGATGGTGACCTTGTTCAGCTTCCGATAATCGATGCATAATCTCATCGTGCCATCCTTTTTCTTCACGAACAATATTGGAGCTTCCAGGGTGAGGTACTAGGTCAAATGAAACCTTTGTCCAAGAGTTGAGTCTTCAGCTTTTTCAATTCTGTCATCGACATGCGATAAGGAGCTTTTGATATTGGTTGTGTGGTCGGTTGGGTTTCAATGGTGAATTCGATTTCTCGATCAACCGGGATACTAGGTGGATCTTCAAGAAAGACATCCGGGAATTCTCGAACCACGGAGATTGCATCAACGGTGGGGGCCTCTTTTTGTGTATCGATCACATAACAGATATAACTACAACAACTCTTTCTTATAAGTCGTTGGGCTGTCATGAAGGATATAATACAGGGAGGTTGGAAACTCCAGTCCCATCAAAGACAAGTTCGGGTTGGTTTGGTAACCTGGAGGAGACCTTTTTGGCTTTACAATCAATAGAGGCGTGGTTAGCGGCCAGCTAATCCATACATAAGATCACATCAAAGTTTCCAATGCGGAGGGGAATCAAGTCTACATATAAGGTTTTGCCTTTTAAAGATATAGTACATGATCTGTACACATCAGTACTACAGGCAGACTTATATATTCTAATGGTTCGGGTGTTGATGCCAACTTAGCAGCAAAGTGTGGTGCAACAAAAGAAAGAGTTGACCTAGAGTCAATGAGGACGTGAGCTAAATGACCATAAACAGAAAGTGTACCTGACACAACATTTTCGGTGACTTCCGGTTTTCCAGGTACCAAGGCAAAAGCCCTTTCTTGGCGTTTTTGGTCCTTCCTCTCTCTTCCAGGTCTTGCGGGTTTTTTGATTGGGCCAGAGGGGTTGGCTGTAGGATTGGTCAGCTTTGGACAATCCCTCAGCAAGTGACCAACTTGACTGCATTTAAAGCATACTCCCGTGTCTCGATGGCATTGTCCCCAATGAGCCCTTCCACACGTAGGGCAAGTTGGAATGGTGCCACCTCGGGGGTTGGTAGAACCTTGATTGCGTGAACTGGTTGTGCCTGTATTCACCTTTTTGGAAGGCGCAATACCGGATCTTCTGTTGTCTCTTTCCCATAATCACTTCTTTTGGCTTGGTTCCCCGGAACGCGAGGCTTTAATCCCCTTTTCTGCAATATACACCCGGTCTACCACTTCCGCATAGGTTGGCAGTTTCAAATCCTCAAGCCTATCTTTGATTTTAGCATCCAATCCTATTTCGAATTTTCTTGCTTTTCGAGCTTCGGTGGGGATGACATATGTCGCAAACCGAGCGAGTTGTGTGAACTTGCTCTCGTATTCGGCCACCGTCATGGTTCCTTGCTTTAGATGTATGAATTCCGACGCCTTTTGTTCTCGCAACGAATCTGGGAAGTATTTTGCATAAAATACTTCAAAGAATCTTGCCCAAGTCACAATTTCTTCTTTCTCTAGGGTGAGAAGCCACCATTCCTGCGCATTATCTTTGAAAGTGAAAGTGGCGAAAGTTATCTTCTATCTTTCAGTGCAGGGTAAGGCACGAAAAATCTTTTCCATGTCTTTAACCAAACGTCCGCTACCATTAGGTTTGGACCGCCGGTAAATGTGGTGGGTTTCAAATCTTGGAACTATTTTATGGTAACCGGCTCTTCTCGTCGTTCCAGCATCCCACTGTTGATGTTAGTCTGCAAGGCTTGCAAAAAGCTAGTAACCGCTCTTTCCATGATTCTTTCCATCGATTCAGTGCCATTGACTGATGACTCGCTTTCGTTACTATTATTGGCCATTCTACAAGGTAATAAATGAGGCATTACATCCATAACGCAACATATATGTGTATAGCGCAATATATATAAAATACCAACTTTATTATTTTTACAATTAATATTACATCCTTGTTTCAAAAGTTAAAATATGTTAGTGTCTCATCCCTGTGGTACAACAGAAACATAAAAAACAAAAAAGAAACAAAAAAGACAACAAAAAGGGATTAGAACACATCATGGTTTGCACACAAAAAGGTTTTCTTCTACCAAATCTAGAGTGGTGGGTCAAACGGGCCAAACAACCACGGGAAGTAGTGTTGCATAAAAAACTCAAATTCCCATCCTAACCGGACCACACTGAAACACATCCACGCTGCCTGGACTGTGAAAATGGGGATGGACGGTATGTATCCCAAGAATGCTCGATCAACAATCTAGCTGGGTGTCTCGATATATGACAAGTCATTCCTAAAGTCAACATTTTGAATATTAATAATCTCCAGCGGGTCAGGGACAGTGGTAAAAATGTAGTCCTCGGGGTACACGTTTCCCCTTTTTGTCACAAAATCTGGGGGTAAAGGGCCTATGATGTAGTGCGGGCGGTCATATCCCGGAGTAATGCCGAGGACACGAGTGGGTCCGAGAAAGCATCCGCGCGTATGGGCACGGCTCTGCCTCCATAGTAAATATGGGACATCAATAGTATCAGTCTGTATATAAATTGGCCGACTCATTAATTGGGCAAGGCCTGGGTGCAGTCTTCTAATTATATCCTCTGAATCTCCCCATCCTTCAGGTGAGGCGGGGGTGGGGTGCTCTGCTAAAATCTCATCCAAATTAATGGTCTCGAGCTCTTCCTAAAATGCCTCGTCAAGGTTAAATCTCGGACATTCCTACATCACCAGAGTAAACGTGAGATTTTACATAAAAGGACTAACGCCGCAGGTTATGTAGTTCTAGGTGTATTTGTATATGCATACATATATATATTTTTTGTTAAAACCGTTGCTCTGATACCACATTTGTCACGACCCAACCCCAGGGGCTTAGGGCTGGAATCGTAACTCACTACTTTATTCTAATCATGACAAATTAAATGGCGTTGGCGGAGGCAAAAGGAAATAAAAATAATTAAACAGAAAATTTACTTCATTTTACTATTTTAATAAGAGAAAATACATCTATAGAGCTTTTATTATTTTATTATTCAGTGATCAGCCCTGAGTAAAAACAAAAGGAAGCAAAAATAAAATAAATAAAAAGAAAAGAAAAAGAAAAACAAAATAGTGGTTCAACATCAAATTCTTGTGCAGGTTTCACTACGTGAGGTTATGGGTCTCCCTTATATCTTGTCACCTGAAAGGGTAATAGCTATAAGCACACAACAGAGTGAGAAATATTGTGCCATGAGTATAGAGAATACAAAATAACCATGGATAGTTATTTAAGCTAAAATAGTAACAGAACTTAATTTAAATAAACGAATGATTTAAAGTGGTACAAACTGAAACACAGAAATTATGTAATTAAATAAGTATAACCACGGTACAGAACAGAACAGAGGTTACTAGAGTGACTGTCAGAACAGAGGTCAATGGATTCATGACAAACAGAGGATCACAAAGTAGCCAAACAGAGGCCAATGGTTATTTAAGTCCCCCAAGGCATGGGACTCTCGTGGTGGTACTTACAAAACATAATTGTTTATAAGGTCATTGTCAAATACTTTCTAAAATTTAAACAAACATATCCATGGGTTTTGTTTTAAACAAATAGAGTTCAGGAAATAACCCACGTAATTGAAATATTAATATAATTTATAAAACGTAACTTGTATAAAATAAATTATGGTAAGTCAAAATATACGTAAAATATATTATGGTGACTCAAGGTATAATATAAGTCACCTTAATATTGAGTCTTACTACTTCCTTCCTATTTCCGTTGCTTTTTCGCGGTCCTTCCCTTGCCCTCTGTTTTTGCTGATTCTTTTTTTTTCTTCTTCTTTGTTTTTCGTTAACACTACTACACAGCGCCTTCCCCCTTTTATACATGTATCTAGGTGACGACTCATCCTGCCTGATGAATCACCTTCCCTCCCCTAATCCTAGGGTACAATGGCTTCTATTCATACTTCTCAACATATTTGCAAATCTTTATAATTAATTATTACTTAATTAGCGTGAAAATTATTTATTATATTTATTATATTTTATTTTTATTTATTATTTTTAACTCTAATTTGGCCCAACCAGTATTATAATTCCATATTTGTGTTAATTTGGCCCTAAATAATAATCCCTAATTAATCCCATATTTGATAACCCAATGCCAAATTAGATTTATATATTTATTTATTATTTTTTATTCATTTAATAATATATTATCACATACAATCATAATTATATTTATATATAGCTATAAATATTTATGTGGTATTTAATTAAACATTCAGGGTGTCACATCTTTACTTATATTGCGAATATGTCAGCATTCCTATGAAAACGAATTAGTTATACAAATGACATGTTAGAGAAATACCTGCACAATAATTATGTAAGCAAGCATCACTTAGAGAAATACTTGCATGTATGTTGTCCACTTTTCAGCATCACTTTGAGGGAAGCATATTAGTTATGTAGTATGCATTATAAGAGAAATGCTCAATGTTTCTTGTTTCATCTTGTTTGGCACAATCGACATTGCTTTTAGGCAAGCAATTTATTTATTTTATTTTTTAAAGCTGTTATTAGAATGACTCTATAAGTTTGATAAACAACAATGATGAGATTGTTGCAACCAATAAAAATGGTTTTGCATGTTATATTTTGGTTTGGTTTGGTTTGCCATATGTTGCCTTGGAAGTGTCACTATTGAAACTAAGAACTTTCTAAATTGTGGAGTTGAAGTATTTTAATTTCAAATGGAGAAATCGCCACCAATGAAACTTATATTAGTTGTTATGAGATTTCATCTACTAGAGCCGGTGGATGTAAATTATATCAAGATGGAAAATTAAGCAATCATTAGTATGTATTAGTGTATTTGAAAATTCTTTTGTTGGTGGTTTACTGCTCTTTATACACTTCCATTTCTCTTGAAATGAGAAAATTATTGTGATGTATTATTGGTTCTCATGCAATTGCAAATCCTATGTTGCAAATCCTATCCAGGATAGAGTTTATGAAGGAGAAGAGAATTTCTAGGTGTAAAAGGGCACTTTGGGCTTGATTTTTAAGAGTTACAGGATTTTTGGGATTAGTCGCAGAATTTTCTAGGTAATAGCTATTTTAGTGTGTTTTATTGTGAATTTAGTGAACAAAGGTAGGAAAAAAGGTTGGTGACTATGTGAACTTGATTGGCTAGGGTTTAGGGACTAAAAAGGGGATTGTTCCTATGGCTATTAACAGTAACCAGGGGTATTTCTGTCAATCTTTATGTTAACAGAATCTTATGATTCGCTATTTGATTCACGATTCGATTTGCAATTTTTGAAAAATCGATACAAATCTATGAGTGAATCTATTTTGGAAGTGAATCTCTACTGAATTGCATGATTCACAATCGATTCACTTTTTGCGATTCATGCAATTCTTGAAACTATCATGTCTGACATATTTCGATTATTTTATTCTTGCTTTTTTTAGTTAAAATGACATAATACAACTTCTAGCAGTGTTTAAAATGACCTATATATATGTGATTTGTTGTTATTTTAGACGTCATGAAGTTTTAATAGGATTTAATCAGATTCAGTCAGACCCAATATGTTTTTAACAATTTCTTCTTATTTTTTCTCTTAAAAAATCATGATGTATATTCTAAAGATGTTTAAGGTTAAAGTAACTTGCAATATAAATTATCTATTGCTATTTTAGTAAAATAAATATACTTCAATATTAAATGGGTGAGCTCAGTTAAATCTAATGGTTCTGCAAGTTCTTTATTATTTGGTCATTGTTACTTGTAAAGGTATATATGCTTATGAAATATCAACATCGTTGTCAAATTATTGTTACTTGAAAATGGAGAGTTTGTTTCTATTTACTTTCTTTATTAAGAATGGTTGATGAGTAATATCTAAAAAAGAGAAAAGGTAAGATGGTGATCTTATACGGGAACCTGTGTTAACTTTTTACTTATTAGACTGCGTTATCATCATTTAAAATAACATTTTCATTGATTTAAGTCTAAATATTTTATATTTATGAGATATATTTAACATCCAAGTGTGTAGATATAATTTTCTAAGTAATTTAGAAAAGTGACTGAATCTTTATGATTCACGATTTGGTTCGATTCACGATTTGGTACAAGGCCATTTCGATTAACGATTTGATTCATGATTTGAGAACTTCTGTCAAATATTAAGACGGCGCGTCTTTTTGTTCTTGAGATGAGGAAGTAAAGGAGATTTGGAGATTGATCTTCCCAATTGCTTCATCGAATTTCTTCTTAATGGCAAAATCAATTGGTGGAGCAAAGTGATTCAAAAACATATCCTTGAATTCTCATCAAATATGAACCATGGTAGTGTGCTTTCTCTATTGTAGCCTTCCCCAGTTGTGTATTATGTGCTACAAGCCTCTCCTCCTCTTTTGAGCTTCTAACAACAATTTTAAATTCCATCCGTGTTTACTGTGACATCTTTTGTTTTAACCTTGGTCTTCTCTCGAGGCAAATTGGGCACTTGTTTTAGCTCATGATTTTGAGCAATGGAGGTTAAAGCTTTATTCTTTCGCTGCCTAATTGCACTCCCTTTTTGTTGTTGTTAAAGAAAATAATCAAACGGTGGCTTCTAATCATATTCTTGAATCAAAGCCTTTGAATTTAGCATGTTCATCTTGTTTGAAACTCTCGACTTCAGCTAGCAGCTTGTTGTTACTTACATCCCCATGGTAACAAGTATGATCTGTAAACTCTAATACCAAACTGTTTAGGACAACTTTAGGAAACCTGGCCTAACGCTGCCTATAGTAGGTATTGTGGTGGGTTTTGGATGTAGAAAGCTTCTGGTGTCAGAGTATTATGAGGCAGAAGAGAGTTTCAAGGGTTTCAAGGTGTAAATGGTCAATTTGTGCTTGATTTTCAAGAATTGCAGGATTTTTGGAATTAGTCGCATAATATTCTTTGCAATAGCTGTGATAGGGTGTTTATTGGCCAAAGGGCAGGGGAAAAGATTGTGGATTATTAGAACTGGATTGGCTAGGGTTATGGGCTAAAATGAGGACTATTCTATGGCTGTGAAGAATAATATGGGAATAGTAACTTAGGTATGTGCGCAAAGAAGAGAAAAGAGAAGAAGAAGAAGTGCTTCACCCTCAAGGGGTAGGCAAATTGACACAAACACAATATGAAATTCTCATAACTGATCTCCATTTAAAAAAAAACTATTACATGCCTATTATAATCTGCTAGACTTTTCCTACTACTATGAGGATATGATACCATAATTAGAAGTTAATTTTTTTTGACCAAATAGAATATTCTAGACCTAAGAAGCACGGCCACGGCCACACGGCACAACATGGACATGCAGACACGGCAATTTTTAAAAAATGTAGGACATGACACGTAGGGGACATGCACATAATATATGATTTTATATATTTATCATAAGTCATGTATATGAATATATCATTCTAAAGACAATAAATGAATACAATATAACACTAACTTTTATAAATTGACATTATTTTTCTATTATCATCTTATTCTAAGTTATTTTATTCAAACTTATAATTAGTTTCGTGTGTGTCTAGTCAATGGACATGCGTGTCCTCCAAGTGTCCAAAGAGTGTCGGAGTCTAAATTCTTTTTAGAAACTAGGACACGTTTGGATGAGTGTCGGACATGTGTCGGGAGAGTGTTCGATGAGTGTCGGTGTCCGACATGGACACGACACGGATACGCCACCTTTTTAGAAGTGTCTTCGCTTCTTAGTTCTAGACCTAATAAATTCTCCGTAAAAGACCCAATAATATAATTTGATCCACAAAAGACCTATGGGCCACCCTTATAGCCCATGTCTAACAAATAACAAATTATCCTAACTGTTAAAACCTAATATAATTATATAAAATATCCAACATATTAAATTAAAATAAACACAAATGAAGACTTAATATTATTCCAAAATTTCACTCCATGATGCCCTAAACGTGCTCTATGTAAAGTTCTAGATTTGCATCTTTTGTGTCGCTATGCTCCACTTCAAAAGAAACTTGAATGTCCTTGCACATGTTGGAGACTTCAATTCAATGTCCTTTAAGAATTAAACCAAGGTGCGATGGCGGGATCCTTCTTTCTTTCTCTACTCTCACAATATAGCCAAAAAAAAAAAAAAAGAACTCGAGTGTTGAAATAATACTCCTTGGCTGGTCATGTAGTGCCTCTATAGGCACTTGGCCTTTCCCTATAGGCTTGGATTGAGACTCTTAGGCCACTCGAAAGTCTAGCTCGAATTGGCTCTATATTTTGTAATCTGATAATGATAAAGACTACCAATTAATTGCAATTAACTTAGCAAAATGATTTCAATTGTACTCTAGCTCTTAAAAAACATTATTATTATTAGTATTAGCCTAGGCCACAATATCACAATACAACCCCTTTGCCAACCTATGTCCAGAAGTAGCAATGGAATAAATATAAATTTGTATCTCACAAAAGTTGACTTATTTACATTGAGTACTAGTCCATCACACTTTAGTCACCGCATATTCTCATGACCAATTCATAAGAATGACTAGGCCTAGGTCTAAGTGACTAAACAAGTGAACTAACTCAAAAGAACACTCTACTGAACTAAACTTCCTCGGTGATTAAGCTCTTATTAGACTGCTATAAATATGACAGATTTAGGGAAGGCATTTCTTCTACTTGGGCAGGGCAATAGGATGAGTGAGACAAGTGGGATTATTGAGATTGACTTAATATTAGGATGGACAAGGGGCTAGGAAACAACTTCATATTAGATAGGGGCCAACAACTATGAAATTAGCAGCTCACTTGACATAAAAAAAGAGGAGACGGCCACTTGTCTGAACTTTGTTTTACACAAAGGGTGCATTTGATCTTGAAAAGAATGTTCCCACAACCCTAACCTTAATAACCTAAAATACTGAGGTATTGGCCAAGTAATGAAACCTGACACAGTAAATCAAATTGACTTCAGCTAGAAACTTGAGTCCAACACATTTTTTCCCCCCAGGATTAAGACTCTATTACATGGGGCACTATGAGATTCACACCAAAGTAGACAATAGGTTTTAATTACATGATGTGACTCTTATGGTAGTCCATCAGCGTCTTCTAACTCCACCAACATATTAACCCGAAGTCCTACTTCATTGGTTGAGATAAACCACTCCCTCTCATGAGGGTTTTATCACGTTGCAGTTGCCCCAACTGGGACCCCAAGTCTGTTAGCAATTGTGAAATTTACAAGGCTTTGTGATTTATAACTCCAAAAGTGAAACTTATTCATCTATATAGATCACATTCAATGCAAAGAGGTGGTTAAACATTTATCATGAATTATGCCTATTATGTACGATAACATTTCAAATGATAAAGAATAAAACAAAACATTTATTTCAAATTTATTGTTTTTGTTTAATCATTTTTAAATTATGTAACACATATTATCATTATCGATAATTTTTCATTTTATTTTGTATTGAAAGTAGAATCTTACGATCTTTGATCCGATTCTATGATTCAATTTGCGAGTCCCTCCTAAAGATCCAATCTAACCTTGGTTTTATGTTTGTCTAAGCAATGAGTGCGTGTATCACTCTAGTGTTTGATGCACGTACGAGTCTAAATTCTTTTAAAAAATATAAATAAATAAGACACTTTTAGATGTGTCTGGCACGTGTTGGGAAGTATTCAACATGTGTTTGACTAGTGGCGGAGCCTGCAAATTACTTTAGGTGGGGCACTTGTTAATCACAAATTTGAAATAAAAAAATTCAATAATTAACGATAATATAATATGAATTTTTTAAATTTGTAGTGAACATAAAACATAAATATTTATTACAAAAATTACGTTGCAAAAATATGAAAGTGCAAATAAAAATACTATAATGACTACATTTTTATATTACATGTAGTTTACCATAAAGTTCACAACACTACATTGTAAAAAATTTGTGAATACCACACCTTTTGGTGCACCCACACGTTGGATTTGACCCTTTTAGGTATGTGAATCATCGAGGTCCAAATTGGCAATATATTGTATTTTATTCCACAAATTGATTTAGCCCACAAATTGTCAAATAAAGACTGATTCACAAAAGATTGGAATCACCAGCTAATTTTTAGGGAAAACTAGGAAACCTAACTTCAAGTTAATTTAGGCCACTAATCTGTTACAATGAAAAATCATGGTTCGGGAGTTTAGATACAGAAGGGAAAGGTCATTAATGTAAGCGTCCTTTGACCTAATCAATTGATTGACCTCTACTAATTCTCTTTTTATTTTTTTTTTTTTATGAGATTTATTTTCTTCTTTGATTTCACACACTCATTTAATTTCACCTAATCCCTTAAACTAAACCTACCATCCATGTGATGCATACAATATAGATCATATCATTTTAATTTAGATACTTGCATATTTGTAAAGATTTGATTTGGGGAAATCTTCCCGCAAAATGAGATAATTTTTTAAGATAAATTTTTTTGAAAACAAATATAGCAAATATCCTAATTAGAAAGATATGACCTCCAAACATGCAATTTATATCAAATAATCAGATATAGCAAGCAAATCTTCCAAACATGCAATCATATTGAATATGTAAAATATGGTAAATAATTTAATGCAATATGCTAGGATGAAGAACATGCACTCAAGAACATGGAAGAAAAAGAAGAACATTAATCTAAATGCATGATCCTAGATGCTATAACAACTAATCCAAACATACATAATATGAAATCCTAAAGCCCCAGAAAGCACTCAATATGACATATATGCAATAAACTCGTGGATTAAACAAATAGAGCATCTAAAATAGAAAAACGCAGTGGTGAAATACATGAATAAATGGCATGTAACCGGGCCTATATGTATGAATATGCATGATATTCAACCTAAACTAATGATACAATGCGAATAAGTCGTAAACTTGATAAAATAATAGTATAATCTACTCTACATGATGATATGTGCATGAATACTACCTTAACCATTATCAAAGAAGTAAAACATGATTAAAAACAGTAAATAAAAGATTAAAGGGGAACTAACCAATGGTTTGTTAAGTCAAACCGAAGAAAACACGAGAAACTAGCAAAGATGGAGGCTTAAATGCGCCTCTCAGGTTTTGGAGGTTGTTTTCTTTAATTTGCTTCACTTTTGGTGTGCAAAGAGCACTGTTTTTCTTGCTGAAATTGAATTAAATTTCGGAATGGAAAAGTATGTGTGAGAGAGAGAGAGAGAGTGGGTTTGCTTGAAAATTCTTTATAGCCTTAGGAGGCTTGGGGGACAAGTAGATACACATTAGGTCGAAACCCTAATCTGTATATACACAGCCTTGAGGCGCAATACACTAAAATAGGTAGCAAAATCTTCTAAAAATTGAATTTGTGCACACTATCATGCACGTGCGGCCGCATGAGGACAATGTGTAGCCATAACCTCGTAATGTGGCCGCAGATATGGATCTGCGGGTTGACTTAGGATGTGCGGCCGCACGTGGGCTAGCCAACGAGCCCACAATGCTCCAGTCAACAATTTTGACTTTCAAATGATTTTATTACCTTTATAGGTCTAATTAACTCCAAATTAACTTTTTTTAAAATTTTTTTTTTATCATAAAACGAGTTCTACATTGGAAAATTGACAATTTGAAATTAATTGAATATATATATCTCGTCTCCTCTTGAAAAGATATTTGAAAATGCAATTTTAACCAAGTAAAATAGTTTTTTTTTTTTGTTGGGAAAAATGGGCTTAGAGGATGGAAATGGTCCAGCAGGCTCAAGCCCAAACTCACTAAAGCATTGGAAACGTAATAGTTTCATCATCGGGGAGCATCCAAAATACCTAAGTCTTAGGGTCGGTCAAAATGGGATGTGTACACAAACATAAGTGATGTGACCCATTTAACCAATCTAGTGGTGACAACTCACATGATACTTCAAATATGGTATAAAAAATTAAAAATGCGGTGTTTTCCCATTATTGACATGCAAATTACACGCATGGTTTATGTATTTCAAATCATATATCAATCCCTCAATCACTTTGAGGAGAGTGAATGGACCAATTTTTTCTTAATTTATGTTCAATTTGTTAATGGGCATTACTAATTGTATTAAATTAACATAATGTGACAAATTAAAGGACAAAATTGATATAATTGGAACTATCAAATCAAATTGACAGAATAGACAATCTACAAGAATCACATGTGTAATTTCCCTAACAAGAAAAGTAAGATCAAATAGAGAAAAGAGAGAAAGAGTCATTTCTAAATTCAGAGTTCTTATGCAATCGTAACAAATGAAAAGGTGTTACATAATTTGACATGTCATTATGAGTAATTGTGAGATTTAAATTGTGGGTCTCAATCTTTTTCTAATTAAGAAGGGCTTTTAAATATTAATTTTTAAAGGATTTTAAATAAATTAGGGTGGACACAATTATAATTTTTTAGAGTCGAACAAAATTACTTTACAAATATAAAGGTACTAGTGTAATTACAAAAAATTGAGGAGGGGCACGTGCTCCCCTAGTCCTTTTTCCCTCCGTCCCCATGTCTCACACAGATACGTCACATTCTTAGAAGTGCATGTGCGTCTTATGTTCCAATACTTACTTATTGGTTATATTTGAATTCTCAAATTTTACTTGTGTGTTGTCCTTGCATATGAGGGTTTTGCGCTTTTTTCATTTTAAACACTAGGTTTTCAATTTCGACAAATTAAACCTCATCCTTTCACCTGTGTTTCAATCTGCCCTCCCTCCCCTCCGGTCCATCTCCGTCATATTGAACTAACGGAAATCTGAGCAAAATTTCAGATTCAAACTCACATGTTCAAGCACTTGTATCTCTCTCGTCGTAACTCTGTTTCATCTCATTTTCATGTCATTGGATTCACCTCATGGTTTAGTTTTCATTCCATCCCTCATATGCCTTGTTCCATATCTTTTTGCATGCCGTCGAAGCTCCGAAAGTTGGCCAAAAATATTTTTTTTTCTCTATTTGGGCAAAATTTTCAGATTCAAATCCACATGTTCAAGCACTTGTATCTCACTCGTCGTAACTCCGTTTCACCTCATTTTCACATCGTTGGATTCATCTCATGGCCTAGTTTTCATTCCACCCCTCATATGCCTTGTTCCACATTTTTTTACATGTCGTTGGAGCTCCAAAAGTTGGCCGCAAATAAGATTTTCTTTCTTTTTTTTTTTTGATTTTTCCTCTATCTTCTATCTCCATACTTCTTCCTTCCTCCTTCCTTTCCACAATTACTCTCTTTTTTCCTCTTAGTTCATGGCCCTTCCACCACCCTTACGTTTCTTTCCCTTCTTGTAAGTCATATACCTCTATACTTGACCGCACTGCCACTATCGGAGGTTCGGTGGCCACCACGAGCTCGGTGGAAGGGCCATGAAGGAAGAGGAAAGAGAGAATAATTGTGGAAAGGAAGGAAGAAGCATGGAGATAGAAAATAGAAGAAGAAAGAAAAAAAAAAAAAGAGAGAGAAAAATCTTATTTTGGCCAATTTGTGGAGTTCCGACGGCATGCAAAAAGAGGTGAAACATGGCGTACGAGGGGTGGAATCAAAACTAGGTCATGAGGTGAATCCAATGATGCGAAAATGAGGTGAAACGGAGTTACGACGGGGGAGATAAGTGCTTGAACATATGGGTTTGAATTTGAAATTTTTCCCAAATTTCTGTTAGTTCAATATGACAGAGATGGATTGTAGGAAATTAATATATTGATATTATTGATTGATTGATATCAATATACACATTTATGAAGACCATATTACACTCCTTATATAGGAGAGAACAAGAGCTACTATTTGTGCCACTAAGAGCCACTATTACCACTAAGAGCCACTATCACCACTAAGAGCCACTATCTATATCCTTACATATTATAGACATCCACTACATCCACTATCTAGATCACTAACTACATCCACTATCTAGATCACTAACAATACATTACATATAATATACTAACAGCCCCCCTCAAACTCAAGGAGGATAGAGACTAGCCAACTTGAGTTTGGAAAGAGTAACAAAACAGGAAAATAAACTGAAAATAAAATAAAAGTGGATAGGAGACACTGTATGGTCGTGTCAGACCGTTGTAGAAGACCGTATGGTTATGGCAGACTAAGGTAGAAGACAGTTTATGGGGTCATGTCGGACCGTTGTAGAAGATAGTTTATGGGGTCATATCGGACCGATGTAGAAAACAGTTTACGGGGTCATGTCAACCGTTGTAGAAAACAGTTTACGGGGTCATGTCGGACCGTTGTAGAAGACACTATACGGCTGTGTCGAACCGTTGTAGCTGAGAACCGAAATCAATGTCGGAACAGTTTACCGAGTCTTGTCGGACCCATATAAGAGCTAACCGGAATCAATGTCGGGATAATTTACAGAGTCTTGTCGGACCCATATAAGAGCTAACCGAAATCAATGTCGGGACAGTTTACAAAGTCTTGTCGGACCCATATAGAAGCTAACCGGAATCAAAGTCGGGACAGTTTACAGAGTTTTGTCGGACCCATATAGGAGCTAACCAGAATCAAAGTCGGGACAGTTTACCGAGTCTTGTCGGACCCTCAAAAGGCGTGCCCAATCTTATCAAAAGGCGTGCCATCAAAAGGTGTGCCATCAAAAAGCGTGCCATCAAAAGATGTGCCCGACAGCCATCAAAAGTCGAGCCATCAAAAGGCGCGCCGATTTGTCGTCTGGCGTTGAGAGGCGCGTGATACGCGTGTCTGCCTTGCCTATTTAAACCAAGGCGAGGCTGCCGCTGATGCATAACAAACCAGCTGAAAATCTCTAAGAAACACTTCGTTTTCTTGAGAGAGATATTCTGTAACTCTATTGCCCAGAAAATGGCCTCGTCTTCCCGTTCCGCTACCCAGAACATAGTCTCTTCGTCCAGGGGTCTGCTCACTCTCTTTCCGACCTCAAAGTGCACAAGAGAGATAACCGGGGCAGTTGCCCTTGAACCGCAACCAAGAGCCCCTGGACCAAGCCCCCCTGGTTTTGCGCCGTTGAACTTCCGATGGTGTCAGTGGAGCAGATAATGGCTGCTCAATCGGATATTGAGGCGAATTATTACACATTAAGTCATGTGTTGAGACAATGACGGCGGTCAACAACCTGTCGCACCGGCTTCAGAGTAGGACAAATGAGGTGCAGCAGTTAAACGCCCAACTGGCTCTGCTCCAGGGCATGTATAAGGATGCCCGAGCAGAGATATGTGGGCTGAAGGCAGAGAACAAGGAACTGAAGCGGAAGGCCACCGTGATGCTCAGATTTGGAGGGCCGCCATATGTGACAGTTGAGGAGCAACGGGAAGTGAACGTGCTCGGCGGCGTGGGAAACACGGAGGCAGCACCGGCAAGGGACGCCCAAGACAAAGGCAAGAAGAAGAGAACAGCTGAAGAGGCGAAGAAAAGTGAGGCGGTTGTTGTTGTTGTTGTTTTGTTTTTTTTTTTTTTTTTTTTTTTTTTTTTGGTGTAAAAATGTGATCGGGGTTGATCCCCGAGATGAATAAAATAAGGTAAGGTTTGGTGTGCAAATCGATATGGTATATATATATATATTTTTTGTTTAATGGAAAAAGAAAGATAAAATAAAGATAAAGAAAGTGGAGATTTGAGAGAGTCGGTGAGTGGGGTTGCATCATAACTACAGGAGCTGCAACTTGCAAAGCTTCTTTTTTCTTATTACGAGTTCACAATCCAGTTGCTTTAGCTGCAGTTCCATGATGTCCCTTGAATCTACAAGCTTAACGTGTGCCACTTGGGTCATAAATGCTGAAATGGATCACGCATCTGGAACAGTATTTTGAGCAGGAGATTCTTTTGCAGATTCCTCTGACTTTGCCTCGGGAACTGCTGCAGAATTTGAAGATTTCTTGGTAGCAACCTCATTCAGCTTGGTAAGATTTCGTAGAGATGCCAGTGGTAGGAAATAGGTAGGATACTTAGATCAAAGATGCTTCCTGCACTGCCAATGAAGTCTGCATACATGCACCACTGTTTTGGGTCATCATCAAAAAGATTGCCAAATAGCCCACCTGAAAAAGATAGCCATGGTTACTGGAAACATTCGCCATACCCGCTTCTTTCCTTAGCTTAATTGACAATTGCTAGACCAATGAATAAGCGCCCAACAGCACCCAATGCCATCCTTTGATACCCATCTGATGGCAGCAGCAGAAGCAGCAGTAGTTCCGGAGAAAGAGCCCACACCAACAGCCTTGCGATTAGCTTGCTGAAGCTGCGGCAGATGCACAGGCAAGAGAGAGCATCGTCGAAGCCATCTTCACAAAAGGAGGAGCTCCTGGTGCAGGACAACGATAAAATGTTCCCGCCATTGGGCATTTCAGTGGAGGACGGGATGATTTTGGTTTTGAAGGGCTAGGCGACACTGGAGCTCGAGTCATTTGTGGTGGATGTGCCTGAAGGGAACACTACAGACGAGACATGCAACTTTGTCAAGGTCTGCTCAACTGCAGCAGCAACAGCAACAGCTTTCACAGATGCTGCAACAGCTTTTACAGATGCTGCAACAGCAACAGCAACAGCAGCAGATTTCACAGTTGCAGCAACAGATTTCACAGTTGCAGCAAATGATTTTACAGTTGCAGCAACAACAACTGCAGCAGCAACAACAAGATCAAGATCAAGATCAAGAAGAATAATTTGTGGCAGCGGAGTGAAGATATGTGTAGAAAATTCCAGCGGGCAGCGAATGCAAAGTTACCGGCCGGCTGCCCGCCGGTGAGAAAGAAATACAGGCCTAAATCTTATAGCTCTGATACCATGTAGGAAATTAATGTATTGATATTATTGATTGATTGATATCAATATACACATTTATGAAGACCATATTACACTCCTTATATAGGAGAGAACAAGAGCTACTATTTGTGCCACTAAGAGCCACTATTACCACTAAGAGCCACTATCACCACTAAGAGCCACTATCTATATCCTTACATATTATAGACATCCACTACATCCACTATCTAGATCACTAACTACATCCACTATCTAGATCACTAACAATACATTACATATAATATACTAACATGGATTAACCCTATAAATTATGTATCCTAATTTTTTTAAATGAAAACCTGGGGTTTAATATGTCGAAATCGAAAACCTGGGGTTTAAAATGAAAAAGGCGCAAAACCCTGGGGTTTTTTGTGTAATTAACCCTATATATTATGTATCCTAATTTTTTTCTCTTTCATTATTTTGGCTTTTTTTTTTTAATTTCTGTCTTCTTTCATGTAGCGTTGTACTGGGGAACTTTATGCTCACTACTAATCCATGACCAATGCTGTAACTTCTTGGTTCTTTGTGTTTCATGTTGTTTGCTTACTTCTACAACAAAATGGACATTGAAGAACATGTTTGAATCTAGTAGACTACAGATACTTCTTAAAAGCTACAGTCAAACAGTTTACTTCTTCTTAAGCCTGAAACAACAAATGCTTTTCCATTGTCATCCAATGTGGTTGTCAATTTATAGAAATTATAGACCGACTGCTTTTTCATTCGCAGAAAGCCTTTTTGTGCCAACTCCATAGGGCCTGCTACCTTAATTATTTTTTGTAAATCAATGCCTACTTACTTTTTGCAAATCAATATTCTTCTATAGCTTAAACTTATATTTCCTTCTTCCCCTGTCCTCTTCTTGTCTTTTCATTACCTTAATTCTGTTTGTCCGACCTATTCATGGCTTTGTTTGGTACAGGCTTAAAACCTGACCTTTTGGCTTAAACCAGTCAACAAAATAGCCAAAACCAAAAAGCCACCGACATTTACTAACCCATTTGGCTTCTTGGCCTTTTAATTGGCAAAATGACTATCTTAGCCTTACAATAATAATTAACCATGAATTGTGGTATATAGTTGAGGGTCTTATAGTCATGTAGGTAAATTGTTAGCATCAGCAGTTCAGCCAGCTAAAGGTCCAAATATATGAATTTTTTAAAGTCAAAAGGACTTGGCTATTTTGGGATTTTTAATTGAAAAAGGTGAAAAGTCAAGCCAGTACCAAACAAAGCGTTAGTCAAAACATATATTTTCTACATATTGGTACCTGACTTCTCACAGATGCATTAGTTTCTTGTTCCTTGCTTTTTTGTCTTGTCACTAACTTACCCATTTCAATATTTTCATTTTTAGACACATTTATGGACTTTTCATTGATTACTTGACACAGCATTTTGACCTTTGAAACTTTCTTACTTTTCTCTGATAGGTGTCTTGTATCACAGAGCATCCTAATGCACTTTTCCTACTTCATTCCTCTCACTTGAACTCTATTGCTGCCATTTTTATTTCATATCCATCCATATGGCTAGTATTCCAACGCAATGATCACTTTTTGGCATGTCTTGGATTTGTCATTTCAGAATATTTAAGTTGTGTTTTCCTCTCACTAAAAGCAAATAATTAGTTCTCATTAAATAGTTTATATCTTGGTTATTGTTTGCACCATTCATAATCATCAATGTGAAGATGCAGGATGATGAGTTTTGAAGACGCTTCTTCATTTGGGAATTTGATGAAACTTTGACCTTTCCTTTATTTTATTTTATTTTATTTATTTGTTTTTTTAACATTTAAAATAGGTCAAGTTAAAAATAAAATATACAACGCAGAAGACCTGATCACATATAACATCTTTTCTCAATATAAATGATGATATCTGGAGATAAGTTCGGACATTGATCTCTGGCTGTTTGTAATTTCTAGTATGTCAGTCATGATTATTTGTTGAATAGTACGAGGCAGAATACTAGTCATGATTATTTGTTGAATAGTATGAGGAAGAATACTATGTTATAGGAAAACTACATTGTACATGATTAATAGTTACATGAGTATGGGAAGTGTTATAGGAAAACTACATTGTACAACTGTGTATCACTATTCAATTAAAAGTTTAAAACATCATCAATTGTTTGTTATGTCATGAAAGCTTGATAGAAATTTTAGTCTGTATCTGTGTTGACGGTTGGTTGACAATAAGTTTACTTTTTTTGGGACCTGATTACAGTCAAAATGCAAAGTTCAGCTATGGGTATGCAAGCTCTCCTGGGAAAAGGTCTTCAATGGAGGATTTTTATGAGACAAGAATAGATGGTGTAGATGGAGAGATAGTTGGTCTCTTTGGAGTCTTTGATGGTACATAACACTCTCTCTCTAGTTTCCTTGGTGGCTCTCCGCATAACCTTGGTTTCCATAAAAAATAATGTTATTAATGCATAGTAATTATGTTTGCTAAATATGAATATGCCCACTCATAAGTTACTTATTGATGATTTACTAAATCTTTTCCAACATGAATGATTCTGACACAGTCACAGAATGAATTTTTAGAATTTTTACACTCGTCATAGCATTCATTTTTTCAGAAGATTTTTTTTGTTGTTTCATTTTGCTGGAGTGTTTTAATTTTATTCATTTTTTTGGGGTGCATATTATCCATTTTTCTTTATTTATCTGAAATTTAAGTGACTTTCTCTGCATCATCATGCACCTTTATTTGGTTTGTATTCTCATCTTTCATTAAAATCTGAAATGGGAGACTTTGATATGCATTCTAAGTTCATTATATACCTCTTATTATGTTACGTATTTGTTTTCTATGGTTGTTTCAGGTCATGGGGGAGCTCGAGCTGCAGAATATGTTAAACAAAATCTTTTCAGTAACCTCATCAGTCATCCAAAGTTCATTTCTGATACCAAATCTGCTATAGGTTAGCCATTTATTTTGGAGTAAAATATGATTTGCTTTCCTGACACTGTACAAATTGCTTATTCAATTAATTTCTGTTATATCTTGTGGATTTCTTCCTTTTTGCAGCTGATGCATACAATCGTACAGACTCGGAATTTCTGAAATCAGAAAATAATCAGAACAGAGATGCTGGATCAACTGCTTCCACTGCCATCCTTGTTGGTGATCGTTTACTGGTTGCAAATGTTGGGGATTCCAGAGCTGTTATTTGCAAGGGGGGAAATGGTACGATTCAGAAGACTCTTCTCTCCTTTTTGTCCTTTTTTTTTTTAAATTTTTTCCCCAGTGGCCTGATGTTAATAGAACCTTGATGGATGATTTCCTGGAAATCAAGGAGATTGTGTTATGCCATATTTTTGGTAGTGGTTCTGATAGACCAGCTATCTTATATTAGAGCAGCTTTTTAAGAAGTGCTCAACTGTTTAGTACATTTGATCAAGCCTTTTAAATAAGATGATTTTTCAGGCAGAAAAGACATGGTTGATGCATGTGGCTTTCTATGACAATGTAATGGTTATTCATTGTTGTGTCAAAACAATTTTTGAAGGATGTTTTTCTTTCTATGCTTCTTGCTGGTTCCCCTGATCAGCTGTATGTTAGAACTTAGCAGTGCTCTGTTATTTCCTGCAGCTATTGCTGTTTCTCGAGATCACAAGCCTGACCAAACTGATGAGCGACAACGGATTGAAGATGCTGGAGGTTTTGTGATGTGGGCAGGTAAAGACATCGTATGATTAGCTATATCTGCTGTCTATTCTAATTCGCTTAAGTAAACTGCTGGCAGAACATGACCGGAATTTTTGTCAATAGGAACATGGAGAGTTGGAGGTGTACTTGCTGTTTCTCGTGCATTTGGTGATCGGCTTTTGAAGCAATATGTTGTTGCTGATCCAGATATTCAGGTCTGGTTTGAGTGTTGATAATGAATGCATGAGTGAATAATGAACATTTTAAAAAACATGCTTGATCACATTTTAGCCATCCCAAATATATTAGTTTTTTTTCATCTTATATTTTAGTCAAAAAATAAAAAAAATCGCTAAAACAGTTTGTTCCCAAACGAGGCCTGAGAAAGTAGAAGTCCTAAAATATGGAGAACTTCACATAGGAACCTCTCTGTTTGTGGTAAACATCACATTTTTAAGAGCTTTGTTTACATTGACATTTTTGTTTTCCATTGGTGGCAAAGTTGATGAGAAATCCCTAATTGAAATACAATTTATGATGGAGACTGGTGTTTTCTTTAGAGAGCAGCTCTCATTCTTTCTTCTTTCTTACTTCTTAACTTCTATCACCATTTTGTATTTGGCATATTTAACTGTTAACTTCTTAACTAAAAATGCAGGAGGAAAAGGTTGATAGCTCTCTTGAGTTTCTTATTCTCGCAAGTGATGGACTATGGGATGTTGTAACGAATGAGGTTTGCTAATTTTCCTTTCTCATTCTCTTACTAGAAGTATTTGATTTGCAATCTGCCTTATAAATTTTTTTAGTACAATTTGATCTAGCCTTTTATTTCCTGTTCATCAAATTAATGGGTTACTTGTTCTGAACCTTCTTTCGAAGATCAGTACCTGTTTTAAGTCAAATAAAGGGTGCTTTGTTTGCCACTTTGAACCTTGTACTACGTAATATACCCTTTTCACAGGAGGCTGTTGCAATGGTTAAACCGATCCAAGAGCCAGAGGAGGCGGCAAATAAGCTGATGGAGGAAGCATGTCAGAGAGGTAGTGCAGATAACATTACTGTTGTTGTTGTACGTTTCTCAGCCAGTCAACCGGCATCTTCGGCATCTTCTCGTAGTGGTCACTCTGGTTAAGAATATTCTCCTAGCTATGCGGGCATTGACTTTTTTGGTTGCTATAATGTGTACTTCACATTGTGCCATTAGGATAGAATTGTATCCGATATTGTAGCTAGCTAGAAATGTGCATGCTTAAAATTGTGAAGACTATGTTTCCACTTTGAATGTTGTATATGTTGTACCAAATAAAGAATGTTGTATATGCAGTTTAAACATCTTTTCAGTTGGCCTCTAAATGTGCACTTTTCATTTATGAGGTTTACTTTCTTGTGGTAATCCCTAGATATGCATTAAGGCTAGGACAGCAACTCGAGTGGGTTTCGATAGGCTAAGTCTGTCCAAACTCAACTCGAAATGTAGAGGGATCTGTTTGAATCTGAGTTCGAGCATGACATTTGCTTGAACTTATTGTCCAAGGTGAAGCCTAAGTTTAACACAAATTCGAGCTTGGCTCGGGTTGACCAAATTCAAACATAAACGTTTATTTTTGGTTGCCTAAACTATTCTACCTCCCATTTTGAAAATAGAAAGAAAAAATATTGCAAAAAATATAAATACAAGTATGATAAGAAAATTTAGTATGAGTTGTGTACCCAACCCCAACAATATAATGTCACATTGCAATATGATTTAATTCAAACGTTGACAAAATAATACAAAATTTATAATATTTCAAGTTTATTATATATAATTTATATATATTAATAATTGGGTTATTCGTGTTGCTTGGGTTGTGAAAATTCTTGCTCGAGCCATATTTAAATTTAATTCATGAAGATAAATTTTAGTCCAAATTTAAAATTTTTTTAAGCTAGACTAAGGTTGTTCGGATTGTTTAAGTTGCACTTCTTATTAATGGCATTGAGAGGTTGAGTATGTAGAGGAAATTTTTTTCTCTTCATGTGAGATAAAGTCTGCAGACTCTTTGTGAAAAAAGTCTCGTACATCCATATCTAAAAATTAGTCTAAATTTTTCTATTTACTTGACACCTCTTGTACTTTGAACTCTTAAATCTTTCGATTGAAATTCTATTTTATTTTATTTTTTTCAAAGGAAGTCCTGAATGCCATATGTGATTTGTTTCATTGATTGGTCTAAAACAAAAGTTATGCGAAAGATAAGGTGTGCCGATCAAAAAAATAAAATAATATATATATATAGTAGGTGTGTATTTTTAGTAAGAGTAATGATACACAAATAAAAAATTTATACAGAATAATATGATTCAATACGAATTTTTTACTTTAAAACAAAATACTCGTGAAGATGACTTTTATTTTATTCAATGTATTGATGAAAATAGTATTGCCATGCTATTGTAATAATTTTTTTTTTAATAGTAGAGTTTTCCTTCTACTAATAGTTTATTAGGTGTCTCTATTTACACAACATATTTGGTCTCAAGACACACCATTAATTAAGGGTAATTCTATTTATACACAACTAAACCTCTCAATTCACACTATATTCTCCTATTTACTCAATTCACACCACACCTAAATTGAAAAGTTTGATTTTGTCTCACTACACACCCTTATTTTTTGAATAATACCAAACTACCCTCCCAAACCCTAACCATAACCCTAATCACTAGCACCACCGGCAACCGCTGCTGCCACAGTAGTCACAATTTCTCGCCTTCGGCCGTCGTCCCTCCACCACTCTTCATTCTCCCACTCTCTCGTCGCCGCCTGCTTTCCTATCTCTGCCATCAGCCCCATTTCACCACTCACACCCTAACGTTAGATCTCTCTCTCTCTCTCGTTGCACGATGGTGGGTCACGATTGTGTGGGTTGTATAGTGGTGGTTGCAAAGGCGATGGGTGGTAGGGCAACAGAATTGGAGGGTTGCGATAGGGGTTGCAATGGTGGCCAGAGAGGGAAGTTGTCATCGTGGTTGCTCGGGGACAACAGATGGAGGTCAAAAGTCGGTCGCATCAACCATCGCATATGCCATAGCTAGCCTTCTCTCTTATCATTTTCTTCTTCTTCAAACCTTAGATCTGTGTTTTCTAGATCTCTCAATTGGTTATGGCCGTGGGGATTGTTGGCAACAGAATTGGCCGGCGGTGGAGATTGGGCTGCGATGGTAGTAGGAAAGGGAAGTCGTAGTGGTGGTGGTTGAGGACGGCAGTCGAAGGTGGCGGAGGCTGGTGATGATGATGGTATGTGTTGAGAGATTAGGGTTTAGAAATTTGTCCAACAAGGTAATCTTACCGTGGGACAAAATTGTAATATAAAAACAGAGAGTAATAGTGTATACTAAGAGCATTGAAGGTGTGGAAATAGAATTTCCCATTAATTAATTATTTTTTATTACAATAATGACCTTACTTAAAACGACCAAAATGACCATAACTGAATACACACCTTAGTTGAATACACATCCAAACCCTAAGCCTCGCCACCGCTGCTGGGAAGAATAGAGCGAATGCTATGAAGATTGACCCATATTAAAAAAACATTCACAACTATATATTTGAAACACAAAATTTAATCTTTTAGATTTTTTTTTTGTGTGTGGAATGACCTAAATTTCAAACGCGGCGATACAATCAAAGACCCAATTCGAATCATGTGTGATTATACAACTTATATATAGATATATAGTACTTCGAATATAAATATGTTGAGAAAGAAATGAACAAATGGGAAGAACAGAGCAACCGATGGAAGAACTGCAAAATCTTCATATTCTAGGAATGATTCTTGTTGCCAATCAATGGATTGGATGAATTGAGACAGACCCATTAGAGTTTTCTGAGTAATCTGTGTAGAAAATCAGAACTTGTGGATCGAATATGGATGCAGAGACATCTGTTCTCTCTTTCTCTCTCTAGCTTCAGGCCAGTGGTCAGTGAGGAAGAGAGTCTTCGTGGGCCTCAATGGGCGAGGAGGGTTGGGGAAAAAATTGCCTAACAGTTAGGTTTTTTTTCTTTTTTTTGAATTTGAGGTGTGTACTAAGTGATGGAGGACTAAGGGCAAAAATGGAACATTGTGGCGTGTGCTGAGAAAAATTATATTTTTTTAAATTATTAAAGGGGTGAACTAAGTAGTGGTGTATCTTGAGATCAAATGTAGTGTGTAAATAGAGGCACCCTAGTTTATTGGGTAAATTACAAATATACCCCTTGAGGTTTATTTAAAATACGAATTGTTCCATGTGGTTTGAAAAATTACAAATACCTCCCTATTATAATTTTTTATTTAACAGATTTAATTGAAAAAGTAAAATTTCCAACTATTCACCTATACAATAATAAAATTATCTGAATTATTAATTAAAATAAAATTTTAACATTATTAAAAACTATTAATTAACTTGATGATTTATTAATAAAAGGACCTATTTGTTATGAAATTAGAAACCTTAGGGGGCATAATGTAATTTCTAGAATCACAAAGGGTAATTTGTAATTTAAGTAAATCTCAGGGGCTGTGTTTGTAATTTACCCTAGTTTATTTGATTAAAAAGAAAATTTAATGGAAAGTGAGAGTAAAAGTGATAGCAAATGAAGTTAAAAAAAAGAAATAGAAATAGAAAAGAAAATATATTTTTTTTACAAGTATTTAATTAAGATTAAAATTTTGCAACCAAAAAAAAAAAAAAAAAAGGATAGAAAAAGTTGAAATTTTAAGTATAAATAACTCCTTATATGGATACATTCAAATTTTCTTTTATTTTCTTGTGTAATTTGTAAGAAATTAGAAAGTTAGTTATATGTTAATATGAATTGTATATGAAAATTAACTTATTCTTCTTTTTTTTTTTAAATTTTTTTTTTTTCACCACCTTCATGCTAGAGAAACACATAAAAATTATATATAATTTTTCTCTTTGCTTTATTTTATCATCTTCATACTAAACAAACGGAGGCAATGGCCTAATGTCGAGTAGATGGTCTCTTATTAAAATTAGCTATATGTAGCCCAGCAGAAGTTTGCTCAACTGAAATTGAGATGGTTTATTAATAAGTTAGAATAGAACAAATTAATGTGGAAAAAAAAAAATGCTCATTTGGCAGTTTGTTTCTAATTTGCTAGGAATAAGGATGGTTATTTTAGTTCCAAAAAAACAAAACAAAAAAAGGATGGTTAATTTTCTCCAACTCGACTCACCCCTATTTACACCTATTCCCATATATTAGTTTTTTTTGGGTGGACCAAGGTTAGGAGTGTAAAAATGACTCGCGGCCCATGGGTGGCTCGAAACCCGCCTGCAGTCTGGGGTGGGCCTGGCCCGTTTAGGTCCGTTTGGGCTCGGCCTGAGCCCAACCCGAGACCCTAGGCCTGGGCCTGGGCCATCATTTTGAAGTCCGGACTAGCCTGTGGGCCCGTCTGCCTGACCCTGGCCCATCGGCCCTCTTAAGGCCAACTTAAGGCCCGACTGGTGTCTCGGCCCACCCGAGGCCCAGTGTTTTTTTTAGTGAAAATTAATAAAATTTTGATAGAAAAACAAAAAAATTGTTCAAGCCAGCCTAAGGCCAGGCTCACCGGCCCGACTTGACCCGAATTTTGGTGAGAGTCGATATGGGCCGGGTCAGGCCAAATTTACACTCCTAACCAAGGTCTAGGGACAAAAAGTATTAACTCCCCGCTTTGACTTTAACTTAGGGTTATTTTGAGAATTAACTATCTTAATTGATTTTTTTTTTACTTTTTTTTTTATTTATAAAAATCGTGTAAAAAAGTAAAAAAAAATAATTAATTTTTTTGTAGTAACTTTTTACTTTTGAGTGAAGATCCTCTGTAGTACTTAGTGCAATCTATAGTGTTTTCGCTTAGAGTATGTCATCTCAAAAGTGAGATGAGTGAATGGTTGTGATTGTGGGTCTCTAAAAAGAAAAAAAAAAAAAAAAAAAAGAAAAAAAAAAAAGAAAAAAAAGAAAGAAAACAGTAAACCCTAAACTTCTTTCTTCACGTTTTGGGAGAAAAACAAAACACAGCAAACCCTACCTTCTTCCTTCACCTTTGGGGGAAAACCTTTTAGATTTAAAAAAAAAAAAAAAACATAAACATAAAACATATCACATCTCCTACATCAAAGGTGCAAGTAGGGGTGAACATGGTTCAGATTGGTTCGATTTAGCCATAAACCAAGACCAATTCATTACCTACAATTCCATCAAATTTGGAACTAAACCAATCCATGAAAATCTTGGAACCAATCCAAACTCAACCACTAAACCACGGTTCGGTTTGGTTTGAAACTACAAATTTTAAAAATATCATCATTATTCACAACATGATTACAAAATATTATTCACAACCTATGAATTGATGTTATATAGTGATCATAGGGTTTGTGTGAGGAGGCAAAATCCTAAAAATCTCTCTTATTTTTCTCTTTAGTATTTCCCGTTAGGGGAGTGAGAGGTGGTGGTGGTGTTCCACATCTCTCCGATCTCCCTCTCCTTTTCTTTCCCATTCCTCCGATCCTCCTTTGATGTTTAGCCTCACTAGTCTGGTCATCACAACTTTACCTTCTCTACTCTTGAGCTCAAAACTTTAAGATTTGGCTTCAAATTTCTTCATAGTCCGAAGGCCAATGCTGGATAACTTGTTTGTTTCACCCTAGGCGACCACTGCAACTTCAATGTTATATCTTGACCAACGAAAGTAAGGTCTTCAGATTCCAAATTGAAGGCTATAGAGCAGTGGAGTTTTTGATGAGTTTAGTAGCAACTTGGATTTGGTATTTTTTTGTGTTTGATTTTCTTAATTTTTAGTTTGTTAATGTAATAATCTTTCTTGTGTGGACGTTTATTTCCCTTATTTGTAGGGGTCTTTTCTTCATCTTTATGGAGGCTTAGATTCTTCATTCTATGGAGGTTGTTAATCTTTTTTTGAGATTTTGTGATACTGTGTATCTGATTTATTCGATCTTTTATCGATTTTGCAATGAAAATTTTCTTCCCGATAAAAAAAAAAAAAAACCTATGAATTGTTTACATGATTGTTTTGTCACCATACAAAAATATACTTATAATAGTAGAGTTATAATTTATATATATGTGTATATATATACATATTTTTTACTAATAAAATATTTTAGTATTTACATTCGGTAACAAATTGTATATATAACGGTCTGGTTCGGTTCGGTTCCAATTGGATTTGCAACTATAAAATCACGAACTGAACCATGAAATACAATTCGCCTATTTCAAAAACCATAACTGAACCGTGCATTGAGAAAACCAAATCAAATTGTGCAGTTTGGTCTGGACCAGACCGGTTTATGAATCTCAACCCTCCATTTAACTCACTTTTGGTGTGGCGCATGATGGCTTACTTTGATGTAGCAAAAACAATTTTAATATTTGTAAATCTCACAATAGCACAAATCTATAAAATAGTGACTAAATGTGGGTATCAATCCACAGGGACTGTAAAGTTACAATGAATTTCATAAACCAATTCTAAATTAATTCAATAAGGATTTTAGATGAAAGAAACTAAATTATTTGAGAGCTTAAATAATCTAAAGCATTGTAAAATTAGGATTAAAGTTGAAAAAGAAGGTCTTAGGGTGATTGAATTCTCCACCAATCACCTAACTAGGGCTTATTAATTCACTTCCAGAGAAATTAGTATTGTTGATGATAATGATGTATTGTGACTTCAAGACCCAATAACATTGCTAAGAAAATTCATACGTTCAAACTACATGCATGAATCATCAATGGTTAACACAAAGCATCTATGCTA
Organism: Camellia japonica; assembly: GCA_030407325.1. Taxonomy (NCBI): domain Eukaryota; kingdom Viridiplantae; phylum Streptophyta; class Magnoliopsida; order Ericales; family Theaceae; genus Camellia; species Camellia japonica. The sequence goes on along the minus strand of JAPPVO010000017.1, from coordinate 110,490,641 downwards.
AACTACGGTCATAGGCATGCTTTGTCTTCTCTAGATATGACTCAGTTGACAATTTCAATATATGCACAAGAACCACCATTGTATAACTATGTATTTAATATCACAAAAATTAAATACATATAAAGTTGAATAAAGAACTTGTTTGCATAAAAACTCTAAAAAGGTTATACAATCATATCAATCTCAAGAAAGAATATAAATCTTAGTTACTTGATTAGGGTTTCATCAAACCCTAAGATGGATAGTTTAGTCGATCATGATTGTAGAAGAAATCTCCATATTGAGTGATGATTCCATCTTCCAATCTTTGCTCCGCTCTTGATTTCATTCTTGAATCCCTTTATCTTCTCTTGTTCTCTTCTCAAAATCAAGTTTTCAAAAGTCACTTTCAAAAGAAGTCAACCCCCCTTTTTGTCTTGAACATAACTCTAAAATTAGGTAAAATTCGAAATAGGTTGTACTCAAGCACATCACGTCTGCACTCGAGCACACAGGCATATAATATTTTTCCTTTAGCAACTCAAGTGCTCAAGCACTTAAACTTTGTACTCGAGCACAAAAGGGAGACTTGCTTGCTCTTCTTCAACTTTCAACACTTTTTTTCCTTAACTTGATTTGAACTTCAATGCATGTTTCCTCAAGCTCTCAAAAGCTCCAAATTGATAGTCATTTAGCATCATGAGCTCAAATACCTACAAAGAACAAAAATGCATTAGAACACATCAAGTAATTAGAATTTAAGGATTAAGAAGTGCCATTTAGGGGGCTTAAATGTAAACATTCAAGCACTTATCACACCCCCCAACTTATACTTTCCTAGTCCTCGAGTGAAGCAAAAAGAATAAAGAAAATAAATAAATAAAACAAATAAACAAACAACCTAGAATTAATTACAACAAACAACTCAAAAATATTTTCGTAGGACTCACGATTGCATTTACCACATGCAACAAGGCTTTGAGCCACTGGGTTACCCCTAGTGGATGAGTTATAATTGCATGAGGGTTTCCAGAAATGATATCCACAAACATTAACTCTCCCCCTAACTTGGAATCTGTATTCTCTAATAGTCCAATGCAATGAACACAAGAACACAAATATATGCATTACTGGAAGCACAATCAACCTAGCCAATGCAAAATTATTGCTAGCCAACCAGTTAATCCCCAAGTACTCATAATCAGATAAGGACAAATAAGTAGATAGTGCAACTGCAATACTCAAATCTCAAGAACATTTAGACTTGATTTTCATTCAAACTATGCTTCAACTTCAAATCTCACAAAGTAGATCACTCAACAATAGAAGCTCTAAGAGATTGGCACATATTTATGCTCACTCATGCGGAGTGGATCAATGTGTAGCAAAAGCAAATAATCCGACATGCAAATATCAACAAACGCAACTCATAACAAAATAGATAGCCTCATGGAATGAATGCTAAATACTAAGAAAAATCAACTAAGCACTAACACATATCACTTTTGTTCGCCTCTTCAACCATCAAACAATTCTACTCTGCGGCCGGCTAGGGCTTTCATTTGGTTGTTATGTCGGTAAAGGTTATGAAAGATAGTAACGGGATTTGACAAGTGACAATCTGAACATTCACAGAGGTAAGAGGTTTAAAACCATCTTAACCCTTTCTTGTTTTTTGTTTGAATCACTTCACCATTTCCTTATCTCCACTTCTAACTCTGTTACATCCACTGATAACCTTCAAGCACACTTTTATTTGAACACATTAAAAGGAAAAGACAAAAGATTTTTTTTTTTTGATTTTTTATTCTTTTTTCTTTTTGGAATACAAAACAAATAACAAAATAGCTCACACTCTCTCAACTACTTTCTTTCCCAAGTCCAACACCTTGTTTCCCTTGATGATTGTCATCTAATTATCAGAATGTACAAGTTTAACAAGAAATGGGTTTGGCATGAAGGCTCAACTTGGCTCCGAAAGGTAATAAGCGATTGGAGTGAAAACACACACACACACACACAAACACACAAAAGTTTCAAAGTAGCAAAAATGGCCTAGTTTCATCCCACAGAAGTAAATACCATTCTCTAATCGATAAAGTGAACAAAACTGGTCAAGTGCGAATGAAAGTGATTATTCTTAGCATTCAACCAATATGAAGAAACAATGAGACCAACAACAACTTAGTGCACTTATGAATGAAATTCATGGAGTAAATATATGCAAAATAACCCTCCAAATAGAAAAGAATGTCTCGACATTGCACATGGGTTACAAGTCTCTACTATCATCCTCCAGATTATCAAGTCAAAATGCCTATCAATCTAAGCATGTGAGTCACAATATCCACAATATCAATCCAACTCTAAAATGAGCAGAAGAGGACACTAGTTAAATCAACAGTTCAGAAACATTCAACTATGTTCATATGATGACAACAATGCACAGCCTTGACTCATTCTATTCATTGCACAACTTATGGAGTATATCATATGTTCAACAAAGAAATTAAATCCTCTCCCCCAACTTAAAGTCCACATTGTCCATAACGAGGTAAAACAAAATTAACATGACAAGAATGATGGAGAGATCACCTCGAAGAATCAATAAGTACACATAAGCAAATAAAGGCGGCAAAGACGTGCCCCAACATAGAAACAAAGGTATACTTGCACAAGTTAGTGGCACAACGAAGCCCACAAAAGAGATACACAAAGCAATGCATAAGGCTACCAAGATAAGGTAAAGAACATAAAAAGAAAGAGAAAAAAATAAAATAATAAATAAAGGGAAAAATAATAATAATAAAAAAAATTAAAACTCCTTGGAATAAGAAGGCAAAAAATTAAAAAAAAAAAAATTGGATAAAAAAATATTAAAATAATTAAAAAATGTAGATGTTTTTTTTTTTGGAATGAAAAATAAAATAAAGTAAAAGATAAGAAAGAAAAAAAGTTATTTTTTTGTTAATAAAAGAAACAAGTAAAAGTAAATAAATAAATTAAAAAATAAAAATAAAAACTTTTTTTTTTAAATAAAAGAAAATGGTGTGCTCAAGCACAAGTGAATTGTGCTTGAACAAAGAGATGCAGTAATCTTTTGGGGCTTTATGAGATGTTGTGCTTAAGCACAAGTGACTTGTGCTTGAGCAAACTAATGTAGTAGCATTTTGGGAATTCATGAGATCCTATGCTCGAACACATGAATTTGGTGCTCAATAAGAGGCGACGCTGTGCTCGAGCATAAGTAACTTATGCTCGAGCATAGATGAACCAAATGATTGCTTACAATGAGTTGAGCCTATGCTTGATCACATCCACAGCCAGCAAACTCGAGCACACGACGAAGTGATTTCTAATCCTAACAAGAAAAAAAAATAAAAAATAAAAACATAGAAAACTCCAACAATCTAATAATAAATCAATCTGCTCGTAAAATCCACGAGTACTATTTTTCTTCCTAACTATATTTGCAACTTTCCCTACTCTCCAACAGGGTGACAGGCTAGGTTGATTTGGTATCTTGACTTGGGCCCTAAAAGCTACCACAATTTATAAGGCTGCTATATAGATTTTAAGCCGAGGATGTTTTGAAGCAATCTCCATACCTCTGGGATTTGAAACCAGACTTTAGTCTCGGAATTTCCAAACATTTGCGTTCTAAGCTTATCTGTTCGAACTCTACCTTTTGCCATTGTAGTTGGTCTCCTAGGAACTCACTATAAACACAGTTATATGGCTATACCAAACCGTCTGATGCCATTTAGGCCCGGCAAACACCAAAGGACTTACACCTTTATAGGATTTAAAGTCTTCTAGACACAACATAAGAAAGAAAAACACACTGAAAAGCTCAAGTTTCCTCTTGAAAAGAGCTAAGTTTAATGTCTTCAGTTGGATGCAATGAACCACAATTAATCAACCAATTCCTCATTTCACATTAGGCCCAAGTCCACTTAGCCCGTCCTCTCTAGGCCAACTAACTACTTGCACATTCTGTCAATGTATGTGCATTGGACCACAAGCACCAGGCCGTAAGAAATCATTCTCAAACGGTATTGAAAACTGCTCTCGCTTAATTTAGGGTGGAGTCTTAATCGAAGGATGAATGGGTGCACTAGCAATGGTAGAGATGTTTTTCTACTGAATCTTCTACCACATCTACCAAGGAACACTCCTTCATTGGGGGTTGATCGGAGTCATGAAACACATTTAGCTTAACATTCATATTCCCAAATGATACATCCATCACCCCAGTCTTACAATTGATGCATGCATTAGCCGTAGCTAAGAAAGGATGACCTAAGATGATAGGAATTTGTTTGTTAGGATTGTTTGGTTTCATGTCAAGGACAAGAAAATCCATAGGAAAGTTGAACTTATCCACCTTCACTAAAACATCCTCTATCAATCCATGCGGTATCTTATTTGATCTATTAGCTAACTGCAAGGATACCATTGTGGGCTTTAACTCTCCCAATCCCAATTGCTCATATACCGAGTAAGGTAAAAGATTAACACTTGCTCTTAAGTCCTAGAGTGCTCAGTTTATGGAATGACTTCCTATGACACATGAGATGGTAAGGGCACTAGGATCTTTGAACTTTGATGGAGTATTATGTTGGATAATAGAATTGAATTACTCAGTGAGTAGGACTTTATTATACACATGTGCTCTAGATTTTATCTTTTGGGTGCAAAGGTCCTTGAGAAATTTGGTGTATAAAGGGACTTGTTTGATGGCGTCAAGCAATGGGAGGTTGATTTTAACTTGCTTGAAGATTTCTAGCATCTCTTCCATCTTAGTACCCTTCTTTCCAAAAGGAAAAAGGGTCTTCTAAGCAAGTAGGGAATGGGGCACATAAGGTACTATTGGTGGACTCACTAGGACACTTGAGGGTTGAGAATCCCTCTTTGACACACTCTCCCTTGTGACCCCACTATGCATGGGGTCATTCCTAGACTCACCCTCTCTCCAAAACTCTATCTTGTTGTCTACCACCCTCCCACTCCTAAGGGTCGTGACTGCTTTGGCCTGTTCATGGTATTTCTCAACGGGTTGGCAGGGTCTACCCATATTGGCCTCTAGGATTATTCACTGGGTGACTTGGTAAACGTCCCTCATCTCTCTTGATTACTATTTGAGCTAGTTTCCCAATTGGGTCTCTAGTTTTACAATGGATTGTGTGTGTGAATGCAACAATTGACTATTCACCTGATTGTTAGCTTCTAAAGTTTGAAGTGCACTTAAGACCTTTCCTTAAAAGTTGTGTTTCTTTGAGGTGGTGGAGGATGTTGATATTGCTGCTGGGGATGGCAGAAAGACTTAGGCACATTTTGCCTTAGATTTGACAAGAAAGAGTTATTTGGAGCTTGAGACCTTTATGAGAAATTTGGATGATTTCTCCATCTAGGGTTGTAAGTGTTTGAATAAGAATCATTTCCCAATTTGGAGAACCATTGTAGAGCATTAACCTGCTCTTGCACAAATTTGGGGAGGGGCTAAGGGGCATTCACTTACAAAGTGAGTTGGGCATGCACAAAGGGCACACTCCTCTTGAAAAGTGAAAGATTGGACTAGTATTTGCCCTATAGCTAGAACTTGGTCCATCTTCCTAAACAAAGTTGTGACTTGGTCCTGAACATATACATAATGTCCAACCTCATACATACCACCTCTCTTGGAATTTCCAATTAAAATGAGTGGTGCGACATGACTAGTTGTGGCATGTTGCAAGGGATTTTCACAAAGGGTTTGAAAAAGTTTCCATGCTTCATTTTTAGTTTTATTAAGAAACATCCCTCCATAGGAAGCATTAACCATTTGACGATTTCTCTTGGATATACCATCATAGAAAGATTGGACTAATTGCCACTTAGCCACATCATGATGGGGACATTTCCTGAAAGTATCCCAAAATCTTTCCCAAGTTTAATGGAACCGCTCGCCATCAAGTTAGGCGAACTTGCAATAGCTTGCCTCACTTGGTTTGTCTTACTGTGGGGATATATTTTCTGAGTACCAACACGTGACAAGGTGACGCCGACGTGTTAGCAGAGGTGCCATATGTCCTGGTCATTGTGCCGAGGTGATCTCGGCTAGGCCGAGGTTTCCTCCGAAGATATCGGAATCTGAGATAAACGGATAAGGGACAAGAGTCCTAGGATGAAAGAAGACTACATGATGGATAAGGATAACACTCTTAGGGAGTCTATCCTTATCTCTTGTAGAGTCCAAAGTAAGCACTGAATGAGAGTCCATAGAAGTCAGGTTTCTAGTGGGACTGGGATTGAGTTAACTATAAAAGAAGAGGCACCCCCGTGGGTCTAAGGTACGCAATTTATGCTTTGAGCAGTGAATTTAGCACTTGATTATCTTTGAGAGATATACTGACTTGATCGTCGGAGTGCCCCCGGGTGGAAGAACCACCGCCGGAATCTTCTCTTTCTGTTGCAGGTTAGCTAGGTGTCATCTATTCTGCCAGTTCTCTCCAGCTGATCACTGAGTTGGCAGTGTGATCGGAAAATTACTCACACAATTTGGCGCCGTCTGTGGGAAAGATAGGAGAATAGATGGCCAGCAACGGACAGAAGGAAAAGATTGTGGACGACGCTCTTGCTGGGAGTGGGAGACCTATTGACTTGGATGTCACAGGAGACGAATACAATGCAGAAACTCGTGACCAGAATCACGGAGTAAAGGACGTCGGCCAGACTAGCGACGCACCAAAGAAGCCAGATCGAAGTGGCTATTACAACGAAGACAACCTCCAGGTATGAAAGGATAGATGCCTGCGGATGGACGAAGAGATGAAGGAGATGGCAAACAAATTGGCAGACCTGCAGTCGGTTGTCAATTTCATGATGCAAAATAACGTCATACAGTCGCCGTTCCCGCTGCAGGACACGCCGATTCTAGCAGCCAATGCCTAGAATAGAGGGCAGAGAACAATCCCCATAGCCCCTCAGCACAACGGGAGCGAAAGACACTCTCACCGACCCTCTAGGGAGGTCGGACGAAGGGAGCCAAGAAGAGAAGAATCACGGAGGACGCATCACACAAAGGAAGCAGACCCCAAGGGACATCGGCATGTTCAGGGCAGGTGCTGTGCTTCGACACAATTCATGGAGAGGGTCAAAGAGGACTCACCACGAGGCTGAAAGTAGTGCACCAAAAAGACTGAAAGCAGGAGATAGCTGAGCTCTTGGGAGGACAAAAGAAGACTTGAGAGATTACCTCAAAAGGAAGCAACAGAATGGCGAAGCCGAGGTAAATTCCCCAGATAAGCCAAGGACACCATTCTCGGTGGAATTGGACAGGTTTAAGGTGCCGAAGAGATTTAATATGCCGAGGTTTCAAATATATGACGGGAAGTCAGACCCCAACTTCCATGTAGGATTATATCTGAACTCAATGGCACTGTAATGAGCCGTTGCTCTGCAAAGTGTTCCCCTCATCCTTTGGGGAGATTGCATCAGACTGGTTCCACAAACTACCGAAGGGGAGCGTGAAGGCATGGGAAGGCCTGGCCGAGATGTTCATGGCCAGGTTCGTGACAAACAACCTGCAGCCATTGAGGGTGGATGCACTGATGGCTTTGAAGATCAGTAAGGATGAAGGCCTTAGGGCCTACGCAAAAAGGTACTACGAGATATTCAACCGAATACCAGAATGTAATCAAGAAGTAGCGGTCGTGTCATTCAAGAACGGCCTGAAAGACAACTGTCCACTACGGAAGTCTTTGGCAAAAATTTTGCCGAAAAGCATGGAAGAACTCATGGCGAGAATCGAGAAGTATGCCAGAGCCGAAGAAGATACATCGGGGACTAGGGAGGTTAAGCAAGAGAAAGGAAACGGCTCGCCGAAGCGAGGCTGAGGTAACAATGGATAGAACAAACATGAAACAGAACTGAGGGCTACACAGGCGGTGACGACTGTGTTCCGGGCCCCAATTCACAAAGTCCTGGAACAAATTCGGAACCAACCCTATTTTAGGGCACCAGCAAGGGCACCAGGGGAATTCATGGGAAGGAACGTCGGCAGGCGCTGTGCCTACCACAATGAAGAGGGACACACAACTCAGGGTTGCAGAGCCCTGAAGGCACACTTGGAGGACTTGGTAAGGCAAGGCCATCTGAGAGATCTGGTCGACGAGGCTAGAACAAAAGAAGAACATGCAAGATTGCCTCAAGCACCAGCAGCCCCACCTCCCCCAGTATAGCAACCTCAGGCAGGAGGACCTCGGGTAGTCAATGTGATTCACTCGAAGGTCAACGAGAACGAAATCAGAGGGGAGACCCAGAAGGTAAAACACCTACAACATGTCTATCAAGTCGGGGAGAAAAGACATCGGGCAGAAGGATGCCAGGGACCAATGATAACCTTTACTGAAGCCGACCTAGAGATGGTCCAACATCCGCATAACGATGCCTTGGTAGTATCCCTCCAGGTTTGGGAGTGCCAAGTGAAACGCATCCTGATTGACCAAGGCAGCTCTTGTGACATTATGTACGTCCGATGTTACAAGGAGCTCGGCCTTCACCCAGACGACATGGAACAATCCAATGGCCCAATGGTTGGGTTCAATAGAACGCCGACATGGCCACTGGGAGCAGTGAACTTGGAGGTGCAGGCTGGCACCAGGAAGATCAAGACAGAATTCACCGTCATTGACACACCCTCCCCTTACAACATCATCTTGGGAAGGCCATGGTTGTATGCAATGGGGGCAGTTCCCTCAACATTGCATCAACTATTGCGATTCCCAACAGAACATGGGATAGAGGAAGTCAGGAGCGATCAGCTGCAGGTGAAGAATTGCTCCATGGCAGCAATGAAATCAACCTGCAGCATACGAGAGCCAAAAAAGGCAGAAATTGAAGATGAGGACGTGGAAGTCCTGGAAGACATCGGCAAAGAGCCAGCCAAGAAGAGCTAGGGCCATCAGAGAAGTTCACTATCCGACATGGCTGTCCAATACAGTGGTGGTAAACAAGAAGAACGGTAAATGGAGGGTTTGTGTAGACTTTACCAGTTTAAACAAGGCCTGTCCCAAAGACAACTTCCCTCTACCCAAGATTGACCAGCTAGTGGATGCTACTTCAGGGCATGGAAGGATGAGCTTCCTGGATGCCTACAGGGGTATCATCAGATAGCTATGGACCTAGCAGATGAAGAGAAGACTGCATTTATCACTCTCAAAGGCTATACTGCTACAGAGTGATGCCCTTTGGATTGAAAAACGCAGGAGCCACCTACCAAAGATTGGTAACCAAGATGTTCAAGCACCTGATCGCCGAACAGTAGAAGTCTACATTGACGACATGGTCGTTATGTCCAAGGAGCCTGAGGGTCATCTCGCCGATCTAAAAGCAGTCTTCGAAATTCTTAAAACATATCGGCTCCGATTCAATGCATCGAAGTGTGCATTTGGAGTTAGATCTGGTAAGTTTCTAGGATACCTGGTGACCAAGAGGGTCATTGAGGCCAGCCCAGATCAGATCAAGGCCATCCTAGAGCTGAAAAGCCCGACGTCGGCAAAACAGGTCATATGCTAACTGGAAGGGCCGCAGCCCTGAACAGGTTTATAAGTAGAAGCTCAGACAAGTGCAAACCTTTCTTCAAATTAGTGAAGAAAGCCACAGACTTTCTCTGGATAGAGGAGTGCGAAGAAGCTTTAGCCAATTTGAAGAAGTACCTGACCACACCGCTAGTACTTTCAAATCCAGAACCTGGGGAGGAGCTGTTCCTGTATTTAGAGTTTCAGAACATCGATTAGTGCAGTACTAATCCGAGACGAAAAAGGGAGCAAAAGGCTGTTTACTACGTAAGCAAAACCCTAGCCGACGCAGAAACAAGGTATCTACCCTTAGAGAAATTGGCACTGGCTCTAGTAATGGCTTCAAAGAAGTTGAACCATTACTTCCAGGCCCATAAAGTTGTGGTACTGACAGAGCATCCATTAAAGTCCCTATTACAGCAGGGAGACTTAACAGGACGAATAGCCAGATGGGCAGTCGCCTTAGGCCAGTATGATCTGGAGTACAGGCCCAGAACTGCAATCAAAGGCCAGGTTTTGGCCGACTTCGTGGCCGAGTTCATGCCAGAGTCCATCCAACATCGGGCTCCATTGAGCCAAGACAGACAATGTCCAAACAAGCAAGCAGAAGCCCAGCCAAAGGCTAAAGAACAAAGGAAAGAAGAGAAACCCAGACCCTGCAGCATTTACATCGGCGATTCTTTTCAATTGTTCGTTGATGGAGTTCAAACCGTCAAGGAGCGGGGGCAGGAGTAGTACTGATATCTCCAGATGGAGAAATATTAGAACAATCCATTCGATTGGGGTTCAAGGCCTCAAACAATGAGGCAGAATATGAAGCATTAATTGCAGGACTGAAGCTAGCAGCAGCAGTATAAGCAGATGAGGTAATAGTCTTTTGTGATTCACAATTGATAGTTAACCAGACAATGGGCGAGTTTGCAGCCCGAGATGAAAGAATGTCGGCCTACGCAAAAGAGGTCATCAGGCTGGCAACCTTATTCCAGAACTGCAGATTGCTTCAAGTCAGCCGAGATGATAACAACCATGCCGATGCATTGGCCAACCTAGCTAGTGCAATACAACCAGGAAAAGCAAGGACAATAATGATTGAATACTTGTCGGGCCTGAGCATTGAACCAGTAATCACAAAGCATGAAGCAATGTGCGTAGATATGGGACCAAGTTGGATGGACGCAATTGTTGCATTCCTGAAAGAAGAAAAGCTACTAGAAGACCAGAAGGAGGCACACAAGATCAGATTGAAGTCGGGAAGATTCAGTCTGACAGCAGAAGGACATCTCTATAGAAGTTCCTTCACTGGACCCCTCTTAAGGTGCGTACACCCTCTGCAGGTTGAAGATTTCTTATATGAAATTCATGAGGGAATTTGTGGAAGCCACACTGCGGGCAGATCGCTAGCTCACAGGGCCATTACCCAGGGTATTGGTGGCCCTACATGTAAAAAGATGCAGAAGCCTACGTGAAGAAGTGTGAACAATGCCAAAGGTTTGCACCTTTGATTCACCAGCCAGTTGCTGACCTAAACCCTGTATCCAGCCCTTGGCCATTTGCCCAATGGGGGATGGATCTCGTTGGGCAATTGCCCTAAGCAACTGGGCAAAGGAAGTATCTGCTGGTAGCAACAGATTACTTCAAAAAGTGGATAGAAGCAGAACCTCTTGCCAAGATCCGAGATGTGGATGTCAAGAACTTTAATGGAGAAACATCACACCAGATTTGGGATTCCAAGAGCAATTGTTGCAGGACAATGGGACACAATTTGACAGTAAGCTGATCAAAAACTTCTGTGCAAAGTTTAAGATCAAAAACTACTTTTCAACCCCAAGTTTTCCACAAAGCAATGGACAAGCAGAAGCGTCCAACAAAGTAATTCTGGATGGATAAAGAAGAGGCTGCAGGCAGCAAAAGAGAAGTGGGTAGACGAATTGCCCAACGTACTCTGGGCATATGGGACTACGCCGAGAAGATCAACAGGGGAATCCCCCTTTGCCATGGCTTATGGCACAGAAGCAGTCATTCCATTGGAGGTCGGCATCCTAGGGAGCAGAACCCAGGGAGTTGAGAACGGGACTAACGATGTACTCTTAGCCCGAGATCTGGATCTCCTAGAAGAAAGAAGAGAGAAAGCTGCAATACAGCTTGCAGTATACCAGCAACAGCTTGCTAGAGCTTATAATAAGAAGGTTCATCCAAGAGAATTTCAAGTCGGCGACCTAGTTTGAGAAAAGTCGTCGGCAACAAGAAGGATCCCAGGAAGGCAAGCTTGGCCCAAACTGGGAAGGACCCTACAGAGTCACTTCGGTATTGGGCAATGGGCATATCGGCTTGAAGATAATGAGGGCAAAGCATTGCCAAGACCCTGGAACACTTGTTATTTGAAATTTTTCTATCATTAGATGTTGTTTGATTTTTTTGCCGATGTTATCAATAAAATCTTAGCAGAATTCTTTAACTATGAAACTATGCATAGTAATGTTTTTGTCATAATGAGAACCCAAGTGGAACTCAGGTTCACATTGGGGGCAGAGAGAAGACAAAAACGCTTAAACCGAAGTAATGCTTAACGCTTGTTGAAATTTGTAACAATTTACAAGTTGAAATTAAGCCGAGATATTTGTTTATCTTTACTTGTTGAAATTTGTAGCAATTTTACACAGTTGAAGCTAAACCGAAGTAATGCTTAACGCTTGTTGAAATTGTAGCAATTTACAAGTTGAAGTTAAGCCGAGATATTTGTTTATCTTTACTTGTTGAAATTTGTAGCAATTTACAAGTTGAGTTAAACCGAAGTAATGCTTAACGTTTGTTGAAATTTGTAGCAATTTACAAGTTGAAGTTAAGTCGAGATATTTGTTTATCTTTACTTGTTGAAATTTGTAGCAATTTACAAGTTGAAGTTAAACCGAAGTAATGCTTAACGCTTGTTGAAATTTGTAGCAATTTACAAGTTGAAGTTAAGTCGAGATATTTGTTTATCTTTACTTGTTGAAATTTGTAGCAATTTACAAGTTGAAGTTAAACCGAAGTAATGCTTAACGCTTGTTGAAATTTGTAGCAATTTACAAGTTGAAGTTAAGCTGAGATATTTGTTTATCTTTACTTGTTGAAATTTGTATCAATTTACAAGTTGAAGTTAAACCGAAGAAGTAATGCTTAACGCTTGTTGAAATTTGTAGCAATTTACAAGTTGAAGTTAAGCTGAGATATTTGTTTATCTTCACTTGTTGAAACTCGAGACAATTTTACCAGTTGAAGACTAAGGTTAAAAACTTGTTGAAATTTGAGAAAAGTTTTACAAGATTAGGCTGAATCAAATTTACTTGCCGAAGTAAATCATCGGTTTGCATAACGAGGTGTGTCACCCCGAGAAGATTGTACAAAGAAGGAAAAGTATGTGAAAGACATGCAGAATATTCTAAGTATAGAATCATGCAGAAGCAATGAGGAAGATAAAAATGCAGCACTTAGGAAAGAAAAGTTATATTAGCATTCAGTTGCAACGAGCACATCGGCCATGTGAAGAAGCTGGCATTGTTTCTAAAAACAAAAACATACAGAGTGCAAAAGAAACAAAAGGAAAAACCATCAAAGCTAAGACTCCTCAACAGTAGCAGTTGGTTGAGTCTGAAGTTCAGATGATTGTTGGGTAGATGCCTCAGCAGCCTTTTCCGCCTTGATCTCGGCGTCAATTTGAGCAAGGGTTTCGTCAATACTTTTTTCGACTACAGGAACGTCGGAAGATGCCTGCTCAGGAGTAGTTTCCTTGACAACCTCATCACCCTCTTCATCTCGAGTCAAGTCCAGGACTTGCTCAGTTGAAGGAAGGGACTTGGACCCAGTAGCCTCCTTTGTTTTCCTCACCAAGGCTTCATCCTCATCTTCATCCTCATCCTCAGACTCAAATCCACTGCCAGGTTGAGTTGAAGATGGAGGTGAAGGGTATGGGAGAGGAATGGCGTCGGGGTTTCTCAGGGGCGAATCATCAGGAACATTGAGCTTTTTTAGAAGAGTCATCCAACCAAGGGAGAAGCCCTTGTTGCATGCCTGCTTCACTTGTATTTTATAAACATCAGTGACATCGACCATGCCCTGAGCATAAGCCTTTTCATCGGCATTCTTGATTTCAGCCTCCTTGGTGGCCAGGGCCTCCTGGAGCTCCTTTTGGGCCTGGGCCATTTTCTCCTCGGCCTCCTTTCTTTGTGAATCAGCAACCTTCCTAATAGCCTCGGCAGATTCAGCCCTTTCCTCGGCATTAGTTTTTTCCTTCATCGCAGCCTCAGCCTTCTAGCTTCTTCATTTTTGCTTGTAGACCTTTGTTGGTCTTTTGAAGGCTGGAGACCTCCCTCTTCATATCGGAAAGCTTCTCCCGATTCTTAAAAGACTGCATTGAAAAAGAATGGGCATGCTGGATGGCCTAAAAGAAAGCGGAAGTATTAGAAAATAGTTCAAGAGTGAAACAGAAAGAAAGAAAAAGTACCAAACAAAAACACTTACCTGAACGGAGTGTTGAAGCATTAGAGCATAATTCTCGTACTCATTATACTCGGCGTTCCGTTCCAGATCGCCGGAAGAAGCAGAGCGGTGCTGAGGGCAACGCCAGACATTGATATCGTCGGCGCTTTCACTAGTCATAATCGGCCTGTCTTCCAAAGTGATCTTTGGGGCCCAGGGGGCGTCGTATTTTTTGGACCCCGAGGTAGTTGCTGAGGACGACCTCGGCTTCTTTGACTTTGGTGATTTTGATGGCTGGGTTTCAGAGCGCCTCTTCCCAGCGGAGGGTTGAGGTTTGTCACTCTCAGCCAATTTGGAGATGGGTAAAGTATTCTCGGATTCAACCTGAGTGGCTTTAACCTTTGGCTGAGCCTTTTTTGTTCGTTTCGGCTTCGGTAGGGGCATGGTTTGTGTTGGCTGAGCATCGACGTCAGAGGGGAGATCGGCCAGAAGATCCTGGACAACTGGTTTTGGACGACCCATCTCGGCAGTAAGAATAAGGCGTCGTCGACGTTCTTTCTGGTATTGGGATCAGGTATAGAGCCGAGGTTGATGGTTGATTAGCTGGATCAGATGTTGATCCTTGATCTGTTCGGGATATGGACGCAGTTCGTGAAGTAGTGGCAGAAGGTGGAGACAAACTTTTCTTCTTCCTTTTAGGAACGTCGGGCAAAGTCGACTTGTATGTTAGAATAAAATTAAGAAGCAGAGGCGCTTTCCTTTTATGGACTGGCAAGTCCAGAAGTTTCTTCAAATCCTTGCTAGGAACGTAGTATTGACGAAAGCTTTTTGGCGGCTTACGAACAGCTGCAAGAAGAACGGACATCAGAAACAGACAAAGTATTGAAAATTTGAAGAAGAAACAACTAAAGTATTAAATAATGGGCTCTTACCCTTGCCCTCTAAAACTGATCGAGGAAGAGGGTAGAGGTGAGGGTCCTCGTCTGGAGCAAACTCCCAATTTCCCGAGGTAATGAGGTAGTCATCTCCAGCCCCCTTGTTGGAGTCTGGGAGGTCGGCTATGATTTTGAATTTTGTTGACCTTGGCTTAAGGTAATAAATGTAGCCTTTTTCTTTCAAATTAAGGGCACACATGGTGTAGCAGTACTATATATCGGCTAAGGTGATCCTAGCATTTTCCTGTTTTGCTAAGGCTATAATGCCATTGATCACTCGATAAGAATTTATGGCCAGTTGCATGGGGTTCAACTTGTAATAGTGAAGAATCTCGCGAAAGAGGATGTTGAGTGGAAGCCGGAGTCCACACTCAGTGAAAGCTACAATAGGAAAGGGCATCGAATCATCTGTAGGCATGATGGAGTCGTCATCTCCAGCCAACCTTAGATGGACATCGGCAGGAATGGAGAACTCTTGCCTAAAGTATTCAAGTTTGGTTGGGGTATCTACCCTATGTCTCCACATACCCATGATATCGGCCTGAATGGTCGGGGTTGGATTTCAGAAAGAAGATGTTTTGAGAGGGTTAATGTGACTTCGGCAAAAACCTAAGAAAGTACTGGTTTCAGTTTTTCCTAAATTTTGGGTACTACACAACAAGTCCCAAACCTAGATCTATGGAAGCAAGGGTTGAAGGCACGGATCTGGAAAACAGAAAAGCAAAGATGTGCTTTAGAATCAAGAACAGAGATGAACTATCAAGAATATTGTATGAACAAGGGGTACAAGGTCAAAAACAGTGACAAAAACGCAAGAAAGTGGTGAAGCGGTGCAAGTGTTCAAGATTTGGGCAAAAGCAAAATCATGGAATAGACACATCCAGATGAATAGTTCAACAAATCGAAAGTTTGAACAAAACAGTAATGGTAACAAATAATGAAGAATATCGAAAGAATTGAGAACGAAAGAAACAGTGGCTTACCAGACAAAGTAAGGCCGGAATAAAGTTCGCCAAAGACAGACGACGGTTACAGGAGTAACAAAACGGCAAAGCTTCACCGGAAGGAGGAGATTGAGGCAGTTGCAGAGCTTGAAGTCTGGAGCAATGGCAGATTCAAGAGAAGATAGCTAAAGAGAGAAAAAGCAAGTAAATCAAATGAAATGTGAAAAGGAAAAAAGAGGGAAAAAACAAGTTTTGTCAAAAACTTGAAACGGTGGCAAAACAGAGCATTTAATGCGCCTGGAACAACGCATACGTCAGACGGCGCACACAGACGCACGACGGATATTTGGCGCGTCATTGGCATGGTCCAATGGGGTTAAAACGCGTAAATAAAACGGTTGAATAGTGATGCATGACAGCTCATGCACGTGAAAGAGTTCATTGGAATTCTTGTTCTCTGAAGAAGACATGTCGGCCTGAAATAAATGATCTCGGCTGAGGAGTTCTTGAGCCGATGTACAGAAAGAAGTACCGATATAGGTTCCATCACCTCAGAATGTCGAGGTAATAGAACCTAGGGGGCAATTGTGGGGATATATTTTCTGAGTACCAACACGTGACAAGGTGACGCCGACGTGTCAGCCGAGGTGCCACGTGTCCTGGTCGTTGTGCCGAGGTGATCTCGGCTAGGCCGAGGTTTCCTCCGAAGATATCGGAATCCGAGATAAACGAATAAGGGACAAGAGTTCTAGGATGAGGAAGACTACAGGATGGATAAGGATAACACTCTTAGGGAGTCTATCCTTATCTCTTGTAGAGTCCAAAGTAAGTACTGAATGGGAGTCCATAGAAGTCAGGTTTCTAGTGGGATTGGGATTGAGTTAACTATAAAAGAAGAGGCACCCCCGTGGGTCTAAGGTACGCAATTTATGCTTTGAGCAGTGAATTTAGCACTTGATTATCTTTGAGAGATACTGACTTGATCGTCGGAGTGCCCCTGGGTGGAAGAACCACCGCCGGAATCTTCTCTTTCTGTTGCAGGTTAGCTAGGTGTCATCTATTCTGCCAGTTCTCTCCAGCTGATCACTGAGTTGGCAGTGTGATCGGAAAATTACTCACACACTTACTAATAGGAAAGTATTTCTAGAGAATCTTTTGCTGAAATTGCTCCCAAGTTGTGATAAAATTAGTCTCTAAGGAATTGAACCATTGTTTGGCTCTATCATTCAGTGTGAAAGGAAATATGTGCAACTAGAAGGCATCATCTGTGAATTGTTGCACTCTAACTGTAGTGCTAATCTCCAAGAACTCACTAAGATGTTTATAAGAGTCATCATTACACAACCCGTGAAAAGATAGGAGAATCTAAATGAGCTGGGGTTTTATCTCAATTTTAACTATCACGGCAGGCAACTGGAGATAAAATGGGTTGGTGAGCACTGGCGGAGTAAAATGGGACTTAATTGGTTGGGGTCTTTGCTCTCGCTCAGCCATTTTTAGAGGTGAGGGTGTTCCTACAACTCTAGATGTAATGGATAATGCACGAAAATACTTAATAGTCTGCTATATCTCAGGTTCTAAATCTTTTAGGTCTGGTCGACACGAGTGATGCCCAAACATAGAACAGAAAACCCAACCCAACGTAACACCAATGTAACAATATAATAAAAATAAAAGGGCAAGAAAGAATTTTTTCAAATAGCCTTGTGCTTTTTTTTTTTCCTTGAATTTTTTTTGTTTCCTCCTTAGTTATTCCACACTGAATTTTCACACTTTCACTTCTATTACATCTGCAAAGAAGAAATTGAGTGATAAAAAAAATAATAAAAATAAATAAATAAATAAAAATAAACTAAAATGGAATTCAATTTCTGAAACTGTAATAACCGTAATCAATCTTCGGTAACAGCGCGAAAAATTGATGGCTTACTTTGATGTAGCAAAGAGATTTTAATATTTGTAAACAACACAATAGCACGAATCTGTAGAATAGTGAATCAATCCACATGGACTGTAAAGTTACTATGAATTTTAGAAATCAATTCTAAATTAATTCAACAAGGATTTTAGATGAAAGAAACTAAATTAATTGAGCGCTTAAATAATATAAAGCAATGTAAAATTAGGATTAAAGTTGAAAGAGAAGGTCTTAGGGTGATTGAATTCACCACCAATCTCCTAACTATGGCTTATTAATTCATTTCAAGAGAAATCAGTATTATGATGATAATAATGTATTGTGACTACAAGACCCAATAACATCGCCAAGAAAATTCATATGTTCAAACTACGAGCATGAATCATCATCAGTCAGCGCAAAGCGTTTACGCTAAACTACAGTCATAGGCACGCCTTGTCTTCCCTAGGTATGACTCATCCGACAATTTCAATATATTCACAAGAATCACTATTGTATGACTATGTATTTAATATCACATAAATTAAATACATATAAAGTTGAATAAAGAACTTGTTTGCATAAAACCTCTAAAAAAGTTATACAATCATCATCATATTACATCAATCTCAAGAAGGAATATAAAATCCTAGTTACTTGATTGGGTTTCATCAAACCCTAAGATGGAGAGTTTAGCCGATCATGATTATAGAAGAAATCTCCATGTTGAGTGATGATTCCATCTTCCAATCTTTGCTCCTTTCTTGAATCCCTTTTTCTCCTCTCGTTCTCTTCTCAAAATCAAGTTTTCGAAAGTCACTTTCAAAAGAAGCCAGCCCCCCCTTTTGTCTTGAACATAATCCTAAAATTAGGTAAAATTCGTAATAGGTTGTGCTCGAGCACATTGCGTTTGTGCTCCAGTACACAAGCGCATAATATTTTTCCTTCTGCAACTTAAGTGCTCAAGCACTTAAACCCTATGCTCGAGCACAAAAGGAGGCTTGCTTGCTCTTTTTCAACTTTAAGCACTTTTTTTTCTTTAACTTGATTTGGACTTCAATGCATGGTTCCTCAAGCTCTCAAAAGCTCCAAATTGATAGTCATTTAGCATCATGAGCTCGAATACCTACAAAGAACAAAAATGCATTAGAACACATCAACTAATTAGAATTCAAGGATTAACAAGTGCCCTTTAGGTTAAATGCAAACATTCAAGCACTTATCAGCGTGCTCTCAGCTAAAGAACTACTGATTACACAACATAAGTAGCACCACAGAGGATCTTCACTCTTAACGTTTTGATTAAAATAGATCATTCTCAAAACAAGCCTTAAGTATATCAAAACATTTAAAATTTTATATACTCTCAAACGAGCATGCAAATATCAAAAGCTTTTTTTGAGACAATTCACATGTGCACATAAGCAAATAACACACTTGAAAGAGTAATTGATGCCTTGAAACCACAAATGGAACTTAATATATACTATTATATAAACCATATAAGGTTTTCAACAATGTTTTAAAAATAGGATCGATGAATGAACTGAAAAAAAAACTGGGTGAATGGGTTACTGATTCAACCGTCAACTCAAACTCGATCAAACTGTGACATCATAATCCAGGGTAGAGCCAGAACTCTAGGATTGAGGGGCCGCCTAAGGAGCATTATATGTTCTTGCATCTCGTTCTGTCTTTCTTTGAAATTTCTATGTTTTTATTGTTATTTTGTCTTTTTTATTTTATTTTATTTTTTATATATCAATTAATCAGTGGCTTTTAAAAATAGCTAATAAACTCTTGGTTAGTGTTTGATTAATTAGAATGAATGGAAATGTAATGATTATTTTGTCAGAATGTCATTTTCATGTTTGCTTCTTAAAAAAATGATATAAAAAATATTATAAATTAAATCATCATTTATTATTATAAGTAAAGGATCATTTTAAAAAATAAATTAATGAATGACTATTCATTTTTATTCCACTCTCATTCTAGTGAATCCAACAATACCTTAATTTTTTTCTCACTTTTTGTTGTCATTACCTTAATTAGTGAATAACATTCTTTTTTATGATATCTAAACTGACTCTCCACCCATTTAAATATTCTTGCTTTCATTTTAAAATTAATACAAAAACTTTATCATCTATTTTAGATTAGCCTTTATTCCTTTTAAAAGCCTTCAGTGCATATTGGTGCAAACAATGGAAGATGTCCCATCATTAGTGATAGAGAAGAAGACCAAATGTCAATTAAAACTTGGCATAGCCAGTAGATTAGGAGGGACCATTGCATTAGTGTCATCTATTATAAAATTTTTATGCATACAAAATTTATATAAAATTTCATAGGCATAATGATATGACTTAATATATATCATTTATTTAAAAATAAAATACATACAAAAATGATATTTATTTAGTAAAATAATATTATCACATTATTCTTATGATATATATACTTTTATAAATTATATATATTTATGTACAACATTTCTATATCATTTTATGTATGTATATCATTTCCCCCCCAAATTTTAGCAAACACTACCCATATTGTTCACAAAAAAAATTAAATCAAAATGTGTTATTGTAGACGTCCCCGAACGCATCCCGGGGAAAGGGGTGCGTGCCCCCCCCCGTTCTGGTTCGGTATTGGGTCACTACAGTTTGAAGGACTCAAAATGTCACGGTTCTTAATCTTGAACCAAAGAGTCCAAATCCGGCAAATCGTTTTGAAAACAGATTTTTTTGAAAGAAGTGCCAAACATAGACTGCTTTGCCAGATACAGAGTCGCCACCTAAATGTTTTTAAAATGGGAAATTTAGGAAACCCTGACTCGGTGCCAAAGGCCACGTGTCCGTCATCACCAAAGTTGCCTCGGCTCGGGAACTTGGGTACGATTGGGGAAGGTCACTTCGTGAGCACCCCGCTCGCCCGGTCAAAGACCGGCCTCTACTAACCATGATATCTTTTTTTGAAAACATTGTGCGTTCTTATTCCGGTTATTAGCCTAGGTTACTATGTGATGCGCACAGCATACAAGTATAGACTGAGTCGCCTGAATTGGAACAAAACATTTCATGTTTGTTTGTTTGAAAATGGTTTGATGGTGCTACCCGCAGGTAGGCTAAGACGTGGATTTGCCACCCTCGGGTGGGCTTAGGAAAACATGATTTTGCCACTATCTAGTGGGCTTAAAACAAACATTTGATGAATTGTCCAATCCAAATAACTCAACCTCCACCCACAGACATTCAAGGCAGTTATATCACATAAGCACATAGCCTCATGGTAAGCATGCTATTCATGGCAACATTCACACGCATGCAAGGATGCTAAAGCATAAAACTCACCGAGTATTCCAAGCCAAAACAAAAGCTAATTAGAAATCATGCATGATCCTAACTATACAGAGATGCCTAATGCAACGCATGCAATATGCAACTATAACAGGCTCGGCTATTCTAAACATGGCATATGAAATGCTACAGCTAACACGTATTCAATTTGGAATTGAAATACAAATGCAGTTTGTATGATGCGCCAAGCCCGGTGCGTGCAGAACAGATGAATGATGCAAACATGCTATCATACTGTATGCTAATTAAAATATGCCCTATATCTAACCATCATAAGCGGGTAAATAAAAGGGAAGAAAGACGTGGGGTTGGAAGACATACATCACACTCACCCACACTTATTACAATTATGCCCTCGCGCAGAGGGTCCGAATAAATAATATACAGTCCCGAATGAAAGAGTATTACAGTTCGAATATTACAGATCCCTAATTAATTAACAAATTAACTAAGAAAACCTGTAAACTGGCATGCAAGCCAGGGGATGCCTTGATTCTGATGAGTGCTGCAAGTTTGGGCTGCCTTGCGCGGAAATCCACTGGGATGCCCCAATTAGCCTCTGTTTTGCAGTGTTTCTCGAAATGCGTGCCAGATTCCAAAAAGTTGCTGATTCTCTATTTTGCTGCAACAGAGAGCAGGAAAGGGGCATAGCAATGTATTTCACAAATATATGCATGCCTTGATCCTCGTGCCACCAATCACGCATATCGATGCATGATGGCCGAGGAGCCGAATTGCACAACTCAATATAGGATGAATGCGTATGAATGCTACAACAAAACCTAACTCCATCATGGATAATCCGGAGCGTCGGTGACTTGGGAATTGAGACCCGTTCCGTCGCTCGGAGTACGAAACGTGCCTCGTTTCCCGTGCCCGGGCTAACTCCTATCCCGAACACGATGCGATATGCATGATATGTATGAAATGTAGCTAATATGCAACCCTAACATACACAATGTCATGGAATGGCATACACGCTATACGAGGTAATATATAACCGGGCATACACAATGCTATGGGTGAAATGGCATACGCAATGCAATAATGGGCTTATACCAACATGAGAGAGCCTTAGCCACACTCACATAGGAGGCCATCGGATAAAAATGAAGTGCCTCGAAATACGTGCACACGGGCACGCAAACCGAGGCAATGGCATACGGGATGCAAAATGGACTTATACTAACATGAGTGAGCCTCAGCCACACTCACATAAGAGGCCGATGGATGAAAAATGAAGTGTCTCGAAATGCGTGCACACGGGCACGCAAACCGAGGAGATGGCATACGCAATGCAATGAGACTAAAATGACATACAGAATGAAAAATGGACTTACACTAACATGAGTGAGCCTCAGCCACACTCACATAAGAGGCCGATGGATGAAAAATGAAGTGTCTCGAAATGTGTGCACATAGGCACGCAAACCGAGGAGATGGCATACGGAATGCAATGATGCTAAAATGATATGCAAACACGCCAACGGAATTTCAGCACTGAAATATGGGGGAAAACAGTCCCGAAAGATGGCGAAATGACACCA
This sequence comes from Camellia japonica, assembly GCA_030407325.1. Classification (NCBI taxonomy): domain Eukaryota; kingdom Viridiplantae; phylum Streptophyta; class Magnoliopsida; order Ericales; family Theaceae; genus Camellia; species Camellia japonica. The sequence continues at coordinate 110,467,959 of JAPPVO010000017.1, read as the reverse complement.
AATGCAAGGAATGGTCCCGAAATGCGAATTTAGGCGCCCGAAATGGCCTATAGCTATGCAATGCATGCACAATATGGACATGGAATGAAAATACAGTAGCAAGGCAGCCCCAAGAAAAGCATTTTTCAGTCTAAAACAAGGCCAAACAGCAAGCATAGATAGGGCAACAATGGCATGCAAAAAGGGGCCAAGAGAGGGGTATTGAAGTAGATGGTAAATGCAAAGCCCAAACAACAAAATACCCTTCTACAACACTGAAGAGGGACCAAAAATATGAACATTTACAGTAGATGGAAAGCCTCAAATCAGTATGCAAACATGCTAAAAATGCAATGCAAGATTAAGGATAATAAGAGGCTATAACATGAGGTACCCCAAAAATTCATCAAACAAGCAAGGACCCTTAATGAGACATGCCAAGAAGGTCAAAATATGACCATTTCCAGTTCTGATCATGGCCGAAAACAGAAGCTAGATAAGCCTAAAAAAGCATGCAAAAACAAGGGTAAAACATGGATTCAAAGCAAGTGGCATATGGAGCATGAAAACAAGGTTGAGCCTTTCTTAAATGTTGAAGAGGGGCTCAAAACAAGCACAATATCAGTTCATGAGATGCTCCAAAACCGATCACATATAGGCCAAACAAATCATGCAAATTTACGGTAAATAGGAGGAATTGTGAAGTAAGTGCAAGATAGGGGGCCCAAAAAGGGTTGAGCCCTTCTTCAATGCTGAAGAGGGGCTCAAAATAGGCCCACTTACAGTTTACATTATGCTCGAAAACAGATCACACACAGGCTAGAAATCTCATGCACAATGATGGCATACAAGATGGTATTGAAGCAAGTACCAAATGGAGGGCTCAAACAGGGTTGAGCCCTTAAACAAACATGAAGATAAGCTCAAAAGAGTGACCCTTTTAGTTAGGGTCGGAGCCTAAAACAGTGAGCAAATAGGCTTAAGAAAAGAAGCAAGAAAATGCTACAAAAGAGGGAGATGGAGACTTACCCTTGTAGACCTTTTCTTTTCTACCTCTTGCCTTGAGGAATGTTGCTTCTAAGCCCCTGAGAACCTCTCCTTGCTGCTGGAAATGGAGTGGTGACGGTGGTGCTTGATGATGATGAAGAAATGGCACCAAACTTGAGAAGAATCAAAGAGATGGAGATGTATATGTGTTTGTAAGCTTGAGGCAAGTGTTCTAACTCTTGAGGGAGAGAGAGAGAGATGTATGCATGCAAGGATGGTGAGTCAAAGTGTGTGAAAGAGTGTAGGCCTTAAGGGATTAAGTTCCCTTGCTTACAAAATATCCCCCGAAATCAGATATTTTGGGGGATAAAGCTATACAGCTGCCATGCACACCCCCCAAGGAGCATGGCCGGCCAGCCATTTTTGTTGCAGGTGGCCGGCCGGCCACCCCCTATGGTCGGCCGGCCAAGGGGCAAAAAGCTCAAGAAGATTTTCTGGCCGGCCATAGGAGAAAAATGTCCTCCCATGTGTGCTCAACAAGACCCTGTGGTTCAAAAATGGCAACTCTAAAACAGGAGAGAGAATAGGCCACTTTAAAGAGAGGTTTAAAAGTGAAAGATGGAATTACTGGCCGGCCATGGACTTTTAGGGTCCTCCCATGTGTGTACAACACAAATATGTGGTTTTGGCTTGAAGAAAATGCTCCTAGGGTGGTCAACATTGGCTCGGAAGTGAGAAAAACGGGCGTCGGAGGGCGCCGGAAGAGCATAACTGGTTGCTGAGACAATTGTTGGCCTCCCACCCTCCAGTGATCTTCCTGGTGATAAAACAGAGGTACCTGCCAAAAATGAACAAAAACCGATGCAAAACGAATGCTCGGGGGCCAAAACGCGCAGTTCGGGATCCCGAAAATAGGCCGTTAAGCACCGAAAGTGGCATTCGGCCACGAAGTGGGTATCTAAGACCCCAGTGTCCCTCGAAAGGGAGTAAATGAGATGCATGCCAAAAATCGGAGGAATCGGAGATGGTTGGGTGGTCCCGAACCGAGGCACACGGCCCGACGGCTCCGAAAACCGGGAACCGGGCTCCGAAATGGGCAAAATGGCCTACGGCCATGAAATGTAGCCCACGGCCACTGAGAGATGGTCTACTAGACCTCTCCCTCCCCTCAGGAAAGAAAACAGAGAAAACCGAGTTCGGTTCGCAAACCGAGGCAAGGCACAGAAGAGAGTTCGGAAGTCCGGAGGCAGGACGCACGACCGCGACTCTGAGACTTCTGAACAAGCACGATATGCAACATCACCGAGCGCTCAATCGGTGACGTCTGAGTCTTAAGGTCGATCAAAAATGAGGTGTCTACAGTTATAAAAGAGAAAGGCCTTTCAAACTCCAACTAAAATTTGACATTTTGCTTCAATGTTATATTTTGACAACTTATTTGACATGTCATTCAAGCTTACCTTTTAATGGAGAGCAAATTACACTCACTTTTCTCTAAGTTTTGAATAAAATATAGTTAGTCTTATAAATTTGACACAATTACATTAATTTTTTTTTTAGTAAGGTTAAAACAATCAAAATTATTATAGATGATGGACTGATATTGAAATAAATAAATTTAAATATATATTTTAGTTGACAAGATATGACAACATCAACTTTTCATCCATATGATTCACGAATTATTAGTAAAAAATGATCTAAATATTTTGTGAATTAAAATATTAATAGAGTAATGGAATTATGTTAAAACTGTGAAAGTAATTTTATTTTTTTCAAACTTCATAGGAGGTGGGTGTAATTTACCTTTCAAAAAAAGTTGCAATAATTTGGGCAAATGGTCTCTGTAATTTTTATTGGATCGATTTTTTATCATGAATATTTGACTTTGTCACAAATTTGGTCCAATTAATTCACATGAATGATACGTGTCATACTTTTAGAAATAAAATTATAAACTTGATCAATTCAATGACTTAATTTTAATTAATTTAGTAAAATTTTTTATCAAAAATTTAAATAATATTATCAATTAGATCAAATTAATATAAAATTAAAATTAATAGTCAAAATTAAACTAATTAAAATTATAAAAATTTAAATAACATAAGTAATAAAATATAAAGACTACGAGTATAATTTGCCTTAATAAATTAACGTGAGCAACTTCCTAAGAGGTACGTGGTTTCGCATCGCTGCATAACAAAACCATCAAACTCACCTCATCAATTTCTCTTTCAACTGGTGAACATTTGACACTTATTTTCACACCATGTTAAACAGTAATACTACGAATTTTCCTTTATTAATTTAGAAGTTATTCAAAAATTTTATTTTATGATTTAAATTTATTATACACATAAATTTTACATTATATAAATTAATCTCTATTATACAATCACCCACTCAGAATTTTTTGGGTGAATTAATCTGAGACCATTATTGATGTTATTCTTTTACAAAAAGTTAAAAAGTTATTAAAAAAATCTCTTTCCAAAACAACTTTGAATATTTAAATAATAAAAATATATATACATACTTTTTAAATTTTATTATAAATTAATAAATGACGGGAAATTCTTTGGTCTTTAATGCACATTGTATGTACCTCTACCACAAATTTAAGTAAAATTTCATGAATTTATGTTAGTGATTACATGCAAGTTGAATACAAATTAGCGTAAATCTTAAATTTTTATAAATTTACGTTAATTTGTATTCAATTTACGCATTTTTGTGAGATCACTTATGTAAATTCATAAAAATTTATGTAATTTTGTGATAGGATTGCATAGGATGTGTATTGCACACTGAAACATTTCCTTGACATGACATGTAATAAGTGAATTTTTTTTATAATTTTTATAAAAAAAGGTGTAAAATGATAGAGAACTAATACGACCTAAATAAAATAAAAAGATAAAAAAAAATATGTTAAAGTAAATTATGCCAAATAAGCTAGCTCCATAAGCAAGTACACGTGGTGTCTTTACATGAACTATATTAGTTAAAATAATAAAATTTAATAGTTTCTTATTTTAATAGGAAAAAAGATGAGTGCTATTAGGGGTGGGCGCGGTCGGTTGCGGCTACGAAACCTTCAATCCGCCATCCGTCCTCCAGATTGGCGGATTGGAGAAAATCAATTTTCATCCGTCCGCCAATCCGGCGGATGTGGATTGAGCGGATTGGCGGTTTGGCGGATGGATGTGAATCGGTTTGGCGGTTTGAAATTTTATAAATTTTCAACATAGTTCAACTTGTGCACTTCCTCAAAAAAAAAAAAAAAAAGTATTACAGTCAATGACTTAAAAAAGTATTACAATTACTGCATGCCTCATCTAAAGAAAGAAAGTTTGAAACTTTAGATATCACAATCATTGCATGCCTCATCCACATATTACAATCACAGTATGCCTCATCCATATAAAATATTACAATCTGTGATTCTTAAAATATAAAAATAATTCAAACCACCAAAACCATGAACAGAATAATAGTAGAGATTGTATGTCTCTTTATTGTTACATTTATATATGTTTTTGAAAACAAAAACTAACCATCATATATCATATTTTTATTTATTACTTTTAGAGTTAGATTTAAAAACCAAAAAATATAGATAAATAATACGTTTATTTTTTTCAATTCAAAAAATATATTCAAGTTGAAAACTTTTTTTCAACAGAATATTTGAACTCTTTTTCAATTGAACACACAAACAAAATATTTAAACAAATTAAAAATACAAAGTCTTATAAATTACTAAGTGTGCTCGCGATTTGGCGGTTCGGCGGTTCGGTTGCGGCCAAAGGAACCTCAAATCCGTCATCCGTCCGCCAAATTGGCAGATTGGAGAAAATCAATCCGCAACCGTCCGCTCGTCATCACGCATCCGTCCAAAATGCGGCGGATCGGTTCGGTTTGGTCGGTTTTGGCGGATCGGTATATCCGCTGCTCACCCCTAAGTGCAATAGGCCAAAGCTAACTTCGTAGGTCACACAAAAATTTGTAAAAAAATTTATCTATTTATTTATATGTTTATTTTTTATAACACTAGTCTAAAAATAATATTATATAATGGTGTTATTTATTAATAAGTTCATAATGAAATTATACAGTTAAATTAATAAGAAAAAATGTTGGGTGAACTTTATTTTCATTTAATTAGCTGGACTAATTTGATTAGTAAGAACTTTTGCAATTTACTATTGTTGGAAAAAATAGTTTTTGGTGACTTTAATGTTAAATTAAAGTAGGTTCCAACTATTGATTGAGGTGGGATTAAATGTGTTTAGATTTTCTGTAACAAGGTCTTTATACCATAAAAAGAATGACCAACAACCATTAAAAATTAAATGAGAAATTGTCTCATGAAGATGGCCTCATAAATGAGGCTTTGAGAATTGTGTATAACTACCAATCCTACATTGATTGTGGAGGAAAACTTTAATGGGTATTTAAGCCTCAAGATTATGAGAAGGGCATGAGCCATTTGCGGCATCCAAATTTTCTGAAGGAAGAGAGTTATGGATGTTTCAAGGATAGGCTTGGGCCAAGACTATGGTCCAAATTGGTTATCGCAAAATTGCCACGCGCGGGCGGGTCTGGGTCCGTGGATCTTGGGCTTGGACTTGGGCTTGAGGGAATGGGTTAGGTTTGGGCTGGGCCGGATTGTGGTCCACCAACTTAAACTTTTTGGGCCAAGTCTACTGCAGATATATACAGAATATATATCTCATAATATAATTGTCCCATCAGTTTTGGTCCATTACTCCAGCAGTTTTGCAGGAGTAATGGTCATTAGTGGCCAGCTTTCATGGTTGGAGGCTCCTCATCTCTCCTCCATGGTGTATAAAAGGAGACCCATCTCATCCCCGTGGTTTTGTAATAGATTTTTTGCTTCCAGAATATACTAGTCAGTTTGCTTGTTCATATAATATATTCTTCTTGTGTGAGAGAGTGCTACCATTGTCAGTTCCCCGAAGCTAACAGAAGATGCTTCTGCATTAACTAGTCTAAGCCATCTTATCCTGGGAGACAGAAGTTGACGTTCCTCCCGCACCCACGGTGAGGCAGCTAATCTATTTTAAGGATACTGTGATATCACACAGAATTTGGTTTCATTCCTCGTCTTTCAATATATTATGTGTTATGTATTTCTGTATTATGCTCTAGAATGTAATATGGATTTGTTTAATGTTCTATCGTTTACTTTAATAAATCATGAATCTATTTATTTTGTTTCGATTACACAATTTGAATAACAACTAGTAGGTTAGTAGTTTGAATTTCCTAACCTGCATGTGGGTTTTATTTCTTATATATTTATTAGAACTTTTGTTCTACTTTGAGAATTTCTTTATATTAATTATATGTTATATTGATTTTCGTCATTATATTTGTAACTCATTAAGTTTTAAGATGGTGTCACCATTGGAAATATTAGATTAGATGAACAATCATTTTATCACACTAACTCAATTATATAATTTGATTATGATAGTTTTATTCTATTATATACTTTCTCTTCTCTATCCTTAATGAGAAATTATTTGATAAGTCTGAATTATTATGTAAATTGTCTGCCCATTTTATATTAAAGGGATACATAATTATTTTATATCAAACTTACAAAATAAAAATAAAAATTACATGCCCTATATAATTGAAGTAGCACATCACATAAGATAAATACCAAACCTATTAAATAATTTTTGGGTTAATTGTCACTTTAGTCCCAAAATATAGATTTTTGTCTGATTTTAGTCACTAATGTATAAAAAAATGTTTTGATTTGGTTCCTCAACCGAACTCCCTTTGTAGATGCCATTATAATTGGGAGTTAATGTTAAAATTAAATTAAAAATTACTCTTTTAGTTCCTAAAATATGTGTAGAGGGATAGAAATTTAAGTGCTAACCTAATTGATAAGATCACCTCGATTAGACAAGCAAGTATAATTAAATGAGCATGGACCAAAGCCCAAGGGATGTGGGTCAACCAGAAGATCGAACCAAGTCCGACCCACTGCACCCGAATGTACGTTCAGCAGTGAAAGTGCCTAAGGGAACCTGTTGAGGTACTACTTGTCGCTATCCAATTACTAAGGCAACCCACCTCAATGCTGCCATCCCACCAGAAGATTATTGTAGCGCCACCTTTGGTACACAAGTACTCAAAATGCACTTGTCGAGGGAAAGAGTAGCCAAAGCAACTACAACCTCCACAAACTACCTTTTGAGGAAAGGCTCCGCAAGGTGATAGCAGCCTTTGGGAGAGGCCTCTCCTCTGCAAATATAAACCAATGCTTGGCGCTGATAGCAAGCTTCGAAGCATTACAAACCTATGTTTGATAGCAAGTCCGAAGCATAAGTGACTTGGCACTGATAGTAGGCTCCAATGCCCACTGGTTGGAGCTAATAGCAGGCTGTAGAGATACTAATGCACTGTTGCAACCCTGTGAGGCCCTTAACTTTTGTAATCCCACTTGGTTTTGAATTACTTCAATGAAAGCTCTTGAATTCTTGTTTATTTACAATTTTAACCCTAGAATCAAAAACGCATCTTGATCGAAACCGTGCAAACCCTAATCAATCCCGATAACTTATGAATCATTTCTAATATCCTAATAATAATTAATTAACTCTAATTAAGGATTGGTCACTCAAGACCTTAGGTTTCCGGTTCTCATTACGTTCACTATTTAATTCGAAGCTAAAAAACTTTAACCAAATTGAATTTTCAAACCCTAATTTAATTAAATATTATACTTAAATAAATGTTACAATTCATAAATTAAATCCCTAACCCTCATATTTTAATTAAATTACATTTTGACCCAAACTAGTACCAATATATATATACACATTTGTTCCTTTAGAGTTATTTAAATTTTTGTACACAAATATCTTCTAATTAGATACAATTTGTACACCAAAAAAATAAGAAAAATCCCTCCAATTCACTTCACATGGCCAGCCACCCCCTACAGCTACAATTAAAGTGTACAAATTGAGACACATTCCTAAAATCGTGGAGTATGTTTTTGACCTAGGTACAAATTTGAATATATATTGATATGGGTAAATTACACTGACCTCCCCTGAGGTTTACCTTAATTACAGGGACCTCCCCTGTAGTTTCAAAAATAACATTGACCTCCCCTACTTTTGAAAATAGTACACAAATTTCCCCTTCCCCGTTAAAAGAGCATGAACGATATTAACTTGGCAGCCGAATTGACCATAATACCCTTGAACCATATTGTGAAAAGACACAACTGACCCTTAATATAAAAAACCCCTCTCATTCATTCTTTTTCCTAGGGTTCACGATCAGAAAATCGAAGGAATGAGATGAGTGAGCAATGAAGGAATGGAAGAGAAGATGATGGGTTAGGGATTTTGTCGAAGATCTGCTCCGATTATCTTTCACAGTGTACAATGTGAAAGATTTTAATCAGTTTGTTTTGTTATTTACAGCTTCCAAGTAAATTCTCTAACAAATCTGTTCAATATTAAAATTTCTGAAAAAAAAAAACGATACGTGGGTTTAGGGTTTACGAATGAAGGAATTTTTAGAGTTTTGGGAGTTTTGTTAGTGTAATTTTTATGATTTTAGAGTTGTATTTTTTGGTATTTAGGTTTTTTTTTTTTTTTTTTTTTTTTTTTTTTTCTAGTTTTTAATCAAATATTGTAATTTTTTTGGATTATTCAATATTATTACTTACTAGATTTGGAGTATAAGAATGTTCGTTAGATTTTATTGAATTATTATTGATTTAGGGTTTTTGTTAGATTTTGTTCAATGTTGATAGATTTTGTTCAATGTTGTATTATCTGTTTAATGTTATGAAAAATATATACGAAAATTGTAATTTTTTGGATTATTAAACATTATTACTTAATATTGTGAATTATTCATTTTTCTCAATTTGTTTAGCTGGTTGAATTATGCTTGCTTTGGAATTAGTTGAATCTATTTTGCTAAAATTTATTGAATTGGGTCAATTTGTTTAATTGTTCAAATTAAATGTTTATCTGTTCAAATTAAATGTTTATTTGTTTAAATTAGTTTGTAATCAAATATTGTAATTTTTTGGATTATGAAACATTATTACTTACTATAGTTAGAGTATAAGGGTGTTTGTTACTTTTTATTGAATTATTATTGATTTAGGATTTTTTTTTTTTTTTAAAGATTTTGTTCAATGTTTATTGATTTAGGGTTTTGTTATCTGTTGAATTACTATTTCAGCTATGGCTATATTTCCTTTATTTGATTAGTCATCCATTACAAGGGTACAGTGGGCAGAGTATACAATGTGGATCTTGATATGTATTGTCGTGTTGATTTGTTGAAGGATGTACAAGATTCAGTTCTTAGTAACATAGGTTTGGTTGAGGCTCTTGCTATTCATTTGTACTATGATATATTTGGTACTGATAAGAAAAGAATGTTAGAAAACGATCTTCATGTACTAGATATGTTTTACATGCAAAGTGTGAGTAGAACAATTAATTTGTATGTAGATGTTGTTCATTCTATTGGGTTTGAGGGTAGACAAGTTAATGATATGGAGGAGGATGTTGTAGAAATAGATCAATCAGTATAGGATGGTGATGGTGATATAGAGGGGGATGATGAGCACTACATGGATGATTTTGTTGGGTTTAGTGATGAAGACAAAGATTGGAATGAAAATGTGGATGTTGAAAATGAATCTGATAGCACAAGTAGTGAATATGTCTTAAGTAAAGATGATGGCTTAGGTGAAGATGATGGTGCACTTAGTGATTATCAATCAGGAGATGATGTAATGGTGTATGATGTTAGTATTGATGATGACTTGGATGATGAACCTAATTGTAGACCTAAGAGGAGGAATTCCAAGAGAAAACAGTTTCATTCTCCCTATGATGATATAGAGCCATATTTGAATCCAAAATGGGAAGTGGTATTGGAAAAGAGGATGATATTTGTAGATGTAAACAACTTCAGAGTTGCACTGAAAGATTATACAGTGGAAACTAGCTTCAAGATTGTGAGGCAGAAAAATGAGAAGTCTAGGGTAACTGCCTACTGTGCTGCTGATGGATGTCTTTGGAGGATTCATGCATCTCCTGTAACAACCCTTACCACTGCTTACCGATTAATTACTGATTACTGTAAACTGAGACTAATTATGATGGGTAATTGAACTTATTGAAATACTGAACTAACCGATTGAAATCTGAAACTGATTGATTGACTGTATTTGTTTAAATGCATTTCTATCTGATTGACTGTTTGACTATCTGTTCATATTTTTATGTTTAAACTGCAAATTGAAGGCCTTATCGGTGGCCGAACTAGAAATTGATTGATGTTTTGAGATCATTGGAATTTATATGATTTTATGGTATATTTAATTGAAAACTAATTTGGTATGATTAAATTAGATTAAAATAAGCTAAATCACATAGTTTGGCATATTTACCCTTTTGCCACACTAGTGGCCCACTATCTCAACACTTTGATCTTCACATTACACTTAGATACAACATTTGATCAGCCCTATTCCTTGTCTCAACTGACTTTAGAGAGAGAGAGTGAGCTAGAAGAGTGATTCATCTTGAGTTTTGCTTGGTAGTTGATGGAATTGAAGAGTAATTTGCAAACTTGAGCTTATATTCTCATAATTGAAGACTTAGGTAAGGAAATTCAACCTTTCATTGTTGTGTTTAAGTTGATTCTTGCATGGTTCATGTCTAATTGAGGAGCCAAGTCATGATTTAGTTCTAACATGTTGAATTATAGCTTAATTCATGCATGCATGTTTGTATTGTTGACTTTTGAGTTGATTTCATGGAAAATTGTTACATGCATGTCCAAGTTCTAGCTAAGGTCCATGAAACCATCTTGTTTTTGAAAGAATTAGCTCATTTGAGCTTGTATTTAAAGCTTTGAAATGATTTGAGTTCATGCATATTGCATGTTCATCTTGTTCACGAAAATTGGTTTGAAATTGGATTTAATTGAAATACCCTTGGGCTTTGATTTATCAAATTGATCTTTGAAACATGTAATATTATGGGTTTTGAAGTGTTTTCCAGAAAATTAGCCCAAGAGGATCGAAATTTGTGCATTTGAACTTGATTTGAGCTTGGAAGTTCAAATCTGGAAATTCCAGATTTTGGACTCCCGCTCGAGCGGGGAAAGTGGCGCTCGAGCGGGAAATTCGTGCTCCCAGTACTTTGCACTGTTTTGAAGTCCGCTCGAGCGGAAGAATTGACGCTCGAGCGGGAACTTGTGCCTTACGCTCGAGCGGGTGTCGAGCGCCCATCGAGCGTGATTTCTGAGCATCCAGTACTTTTGCCATGTTTTGCATTACGCTCGAGCGTGATAAGTGACGCTCGAGCGGGAACCTTTATCTGCATATCCGCTCGAGCGGGGAAGTCCACGCTCGAGCAGGAACTCTGTTTTCTGAAAACTCTGAAAATGCTTTTAAAGTGCATCTTTGCATCCTCATTCCATCCTAGGCATTCTTAGGCCTAGTTTAAGGCATCTTAATGAGGATATAGATGTAGAACACACCGAGGCAAATTAGGGATTAAGTTATTATCACTCCCGACTGTCTAGCTTAGTGTGTGTTCAATCTGTAACCTGTGTAGGGTTGGTGACTGGAGACGCGCTCTAGCTTTACTGTAGCCCAGAACTCTGTGAGTAACAACTGTGTAAAGATATGTTCAAAATGATTATCTTCTGAACAATTGAACTGTACTGTTTTCTGAACTGATACTGTTAAGTGAATGAATGTATGTCCTATATTCTGAACTGTATTGTGGCATCCTTAGCAACTACTGTTTACTGTTACTGTTACAGAGATCTCTGTCGGTTCCCTTGTTGGAACCATTACTGTTTACTAATTAATGGCCATCATTTACTATTCGGTCTTTTAAGACCTACTGTTTACTGTACTGTTATGCTAATGGATGTACCACATATGACCGTACTGATTGAACGACTGAAATACTGATTTAATGAACTGTTTTTCATTACTGTAAGGACATTCATTCTTAACCCCTTTATGCATTATGTTATTCACTGGGCTTTAGCTCACTGTTTATATATATATGTAGGTGTTCAGGCACCAGACCGGAGCTAGAAGCGTGGATTAGACTCCCCTTTTTGTCAAGCCAACCACCGTGCCTCACTGCGAGGTTCCGAGCCTGCCAAGCTATGGCTTAGGGGTGTTTTTTTTTCCCCGTCGGTCTCTGTATCTGTTTTGTTTACTGTATATACTGTATAGACTGTTACTACTGTTTAATAGGGATTAGGTCCCTGAACTGAATGATTGTATATATGTACATACTATTTTGTCACTGACTGTATATATGTATGAAAAGTCTTTTGCATACAGACGGTCACAACTCATTGGACATTGTTTATTTACTGTTTTGGCTTCCGCCATGCCCCTATACTCTGTTTTACTGTATTATTGTTAAGCAGGCCTTCGGTAATCTCGGATTACTGGCCGGTTACGGTGCTAAACCCATAGAGGCGGGTTTGGGTCGTGACAGAGTGGTATCAGAGCGATATTTACCACGAGTTATACCGTACACACGTGTCCAAATGAGCTATAGGGTGTCCTAGAAAAGTGATTACGACATTGCATGAGCATGATAAGTGTGTGGCTATGGCATGACTGAATATATGCTAATGTGATAAACTGTTTAAGTAGGCAACTGCTTATGTTGATAATTGCTATAACTGCTTATAGTGAAATGGATAATACAAGAATTGCAAATGAATCTGAATCCTCATCCTCTGAGGCAAGAATGGCAAGACTGGAGAGAATGATGGAATTAATAACTGAAAGATTAGATCAACAACAAAACCAACAGCCCCCACCTCCTCCTCCGGTACAGCCGGAACATAATGTCAATGTTAATGATGGGGACATAATTGCTCTCACCCACAAGTTCAGCAAAATGAAACCGCCATCCTTTCAGGGAGGCCTTGAACCGTTAAAAGCTGAAGCATGGGTTCTTGAAACAGAAAAATTGTTTGAGGTTTTTCCGTACTCTGAAGCACATAAAGTACTGTTGGCCACCTTTACTCTGCAAGAAGAAGCTAGAAGGTGGTGGATGCTTATCCGTGATGACAACACTGTAATGACTTGGGCTCAATTCAAAAGAGCCTTCTTCGAGAAATATTTCCCACAGTGTGTCAGAGACAGAAAAGTAACTGAATTTGAACAGTTGAGACAGGGCACAATGTCCGTTGCTGAATATGAAACAAAGTTCGCCGAGCTTGCTAGATATGCACCACACATGGTGGACACGATTACAAGAAGGCCAGAAAGTTTGAAGGCGGCCTGAATGTTGCAATACTGGAAAATTAATGTTTTGAAGCTACCGAAGTATGTAAATGTTCTTGACCGAGCTTTGATGGCTGAATCAAACATCGAGGCACTGAAAACTGAAACACCAGCGTCTGAATGGCGTGGTAAAAGGCAGGGTTTCAAGTTCAAGAAAGGCAAGCATAACCCATTGAACAAGAAACAGAATACGGGGTCAACAACTAGCCCTAGCCAAGGGAGTGGTTTCATACCACCCTGTTTTGAGTGTGGCAGGAAGCACAAAGGGGTTTGTTACAAAATATTTGGAGCCTGTTATAGGTGTGGCAAGGTGGGCCACATGGTGAAAGACTGCCCCTCTGCTCCGTAGGCCAATAGCAAAGCTACACCAAGCGCAGCAGTATCGACTGTTGCACCAAAACCGAACCCTAAAGCTACCGGGAAAGTGCCTATGAGGCAGGGCCGAGTGTTCGCCCTAGTACCGGGAGACGTCCAAAATACCGAGACCATAGTGTCAGGTATTCTCTCTATTTGTACTCAAAATGCATATGTACTGATTGATTCGGGGTCTACACATTCTTATGTATCGCATGCTTTTTCACGAAAATTGAATAGACCCTTAGAACCCATGAATTATTTGTTAGCTGTATCATCGCCCGTTGGGGGATCCATGACTTGTGCATACATGTACCCTGCTTGTGAAATTATTGTTGGAGATGCACATTTGTTTATTGACTTACTGCCTTTGAACATTGATCATTTTGATGTAATATTGGGGATGGATTGGTTAACGAAATATCATGCCACCATAGACTGTGTAACGAAACAAGTAGTTTTGTCCACCGGGTTTGCCTGAATTTGTGTTTAATGGAAGTGGAGTGGTACCTCCCCCGTATTTGATTTCATCTGTGAAAGCTGTTAAATTGATTAGAAAGGGGTGTAAGGGGTATTTCTGTTCTGTATTGACTGTACCTAATGATGTTAAAACTGATGTGAACTGTATTCCCATAGTCAGAGAATTCCCAGATGTTTTTCCAGATGATCTGCCAGGAGATTTGATTGACAGGGAGATTGAATTTACCGTGGATGTGGTTCCGGGTACACAGCCTATATCTAAAGCTCCTTACAGAATGGCTCCAACTGAACTGAAGGAATTGAAAGTGCAACTGCAAGAACTGTTAGACAAAAAGTTCATCAGGCCTAGTACTTCATCGTGGGGCGCACCTGTCTTGTTTGTGAAAAAGAAAGACGGCTCATTGAGACTGTGTATTGATTACCGTGAACTGAACAAGGTAACTGTGAAAAATAAATATCCATTACCGCGTATTGATGACCTATTTGATCAGTTACAGGGTGCTCAGGTTTTCTAAGATTGACCTCAGATCTGGATATCATTAGTTGAAAGAGTTAAACCAGAAGACATTGATAAAACTGCTTTTCGAACGATGTATGGACACTACGAATTTTTAGTTATGCCTTTTAGAGTTACCAATGCACCTGCTGCATTTATGGACCTCATGAACAGAATCTTTAAACCGTACCTTGATGACTTTATTGTTGTATTCATAGATGACATTCTGATTTATTCCAAAAGTATAGAAGAACATGAACATCATCTAAGACTTGCCCTACAGACCCTAAGAGAACAGAAACTCTATGCTAAACTGTCTAAATGTGAATTTTGGCTTGATCATGTTATGTTTTTGGGACATGTTGTTAGCAAAGATGGAATTTCTGTTGACCCACAGAAAATTGAAGCTGTAGTAAACTGGCCTAGACTAACCAATGTGTCAGAAGTCCGAAGCTTTTTGGAATTAGCTAGATACTACAGAAGATTTGTCAAAGATTTCTCCAAAATTGCCTTACCGTTGACACAATTGACTCAAAGGGGGATATCGTTTGACTGGATTGACCAAAGGGAATCAGCTTTCCAAGAGTTGAAAACTCGACTTGTGACTGCACCTGTCCTTACCCTATCTTCAGGTACAGATGGTTTTACCATTTTTAGTGATGCTTCTCATAAGGGTTTGGGATGTGTTTTAATGCAGAATGGGAGAGTTATTGCCTATGCTTCCCGACAACTGAGACCGCATGAAAAGAACTACTCGACCCACGACTTGGAACTTGCTGCAGTAGTCTTTGCATTGAAAATCTGGCGGCACTATCTTTATGAGGCGACATGTGAAGTATATACTGACCACAAAAGTTTGAAATACTTCTTCACACAGAAAGAACTGAACATGAGATAGCGGAGATGGCTAGAATTGATTAAAGACTATGACCTACAGATTCTGTACCATCCGGGAAAAGCCAACACCGTTGCCGATGCCTTGAGTCGGAAATCGATTGGAAACTTAGCTTGTTTGCTCACCGGACAAAAAGAGTTGCTTTGTGACCTTGAAATATCTGAAATTGAGATTGTGTTGTGAGAACAATGTGGAACAATAGCTGCTATTTCTGCTCAACCAGCACTGATTGAAGAAGTTAAAGAGAAACAGCAACAAGATGACTTCTTAAAGAAGATCATCGAAGAACGGGAATCTAAACCGAAACCGGACTTCAAATTTGAAAATAATGTACTGAAATTTCAGGGAAAACTGTGTGTACCGAATGACTTTGAACTGAAAAGGAGAGTTTTGCAAGAAGGCCACAATTCAAAACTGTCTATCCACCCAGGGAATACGAAAATGTACCAAGACCTAAAACTGAATTTCTGGTGGCTGGGAATGAAGAAAGAAATTGCTGATTTTGTATCGAAATGCCTTCATTGCCAACAAGTCAAAGCGGAACATCAACGACCCGCAGGCTTACTGCAACCCTTACTGATACCGGAGTGGAAATGAGAACATATCACCATGGATTTTATTGTGGGATTGCCTCGCTCCAGTAAAGGTATGGACTCAATTTGGGTTATTGTTGATAGGCTAACTAAATCTGCTCACTTCTTACCTGTCAAAACAATTTATAATGCGGACAAATTGGTTGTGATTTATATTGATGAGATTGTTAGACTGCATGGAGTGCCTGTGTCCATTGTTTCTGACAGAGATTCGAAGTTTACATCGAGATTCTGGCAAAGCTTACAGACTGCATTGGGTACTGAATTGAGACTGAGTAGTGCCTATCATCCTCAGACAGATGGTCAGTTAGAAAGGACCATCCAGACTCTGGAGGATTTATTGAGAATGTGTGTCCTTGATTTTCAGGGAAACTGGGAAAGCCATTTGCCCTTAGCTGAATTCGCCTACAACAACAGCTATTATTCAAGTATTGGTATGGCGCCTTTCGAGGCATTGTATGGCAAGAAATGTAGATCTCCGATTTGCTGGGCAGAAGTTGGAGATGGGCCTTTGCTTGGGCCCGAGATTGTATATGAGACGACTGAGAAAGTAAAACTGATACAACAGAGATTGAAAACTGCACAGAGCCGACAGAAAAGCTATGCGGATGTCAGAAGACGAGACAGAGAGTACGAAGTGGGTGATCACGTTTTTGTGAAAGTGACACCGATGAAAGGCCAGACTCGTTTTGGAGTCAAAGGCAAGCTAGCGCCGAGATATGTCGGACCGTATGAGATTATTGAGAAAATTAATCCGGTGGCGTATCAAGTTGCGCTTCCTCCTGAAATGGAGCATATGCATAACGTCTTCCACATTTCTATGTTGAGGGACTACCTCCGGGATCCTTTCCATGTGATTGAGCCGACCGTGTAGTGCTAAATGATGACTACACTTATGAGGAACGGCCTATACAGATTGTGAACAGACGGATTAAGAAGTTGAGAAATAAAGAGATCCCGTTAGTGAAAGTTGACTGGCAAAACCATGGTGGCATGTATGCCACTTGGGAAAGGGAAGATGACATGGCCAAGAGATATCCTGAACTGTTCCCTCTGAATCCTATTTTCTTCCAGAATGAAGGTAACTCGAGTTTAGAGGACTAATTTCTTTTTAAGGAGGGGAGACTGTAACAACCCTCACCACTGCTTACCGATTAATTACTGATTACTGTAAACTGAGACTAATTATGATGGGTAATTGAACTTATTGAAATACTGAACTAACCGACTAAAATCTGAAAATGATTGATTGACTGTATTTGTTTAAATGCATTTCTATCTGATTGACTGTTTGACTATCTGTTCATATTTTTATGTTTAAACTGCAAATTGAAGGCCTTATCAGCGGCCGAACCAGAAATTGATTGATGTTTTGAGAGCATTGGAATTTATATGATTTTATGGTATATTTAATTGAAAACTGATTTGGTATGATTAAATTAGATTAAAATAAGCTAAATCACATAGTTTGGCATATTTACCTTTTTGCCACACTAGTGGCCCACTATCTCAACACTTTGATCTTCACATTACACTTAGATACAACATTTGATCAGCCCTATTCCTTGTCTCAACCGACTTTAGAGAGAGAGAGTGAGCTAGAAGAGTGATTCATCTTGAGTTTTGCTTGGTAGTTGATGGAATTGAAGAGTAATTTGCAAACTTGAGCTTATATTCTCATAATTGAAGACTTAGGTAAGGAAATTCAACCTCTCATTGTTGTGTTTAAGTTGATTCTTGCATGGTTCATGTCTAATTGAGGAGCCAAGTCATGATTTAGTTCTAACATGTTGAATTATAGCTTAATTCATGCATGCATGTTTGTATTGTTGACTTTTGAATTGATTTCATGGAAAATTATTACATGCATGTCCAAGTTCTAGCTAAGGTCCATGAAACCATCTTGTTTTTGAAAGAATTAGCTCATTTGAGCTTGTATTTAAAGCTTTGAAATGATTTGAGTTCATGCATGTTGCATGTTCATCTTGTTCATGAAAATTGGTTTGAAATTGGATTTAATTGAAATACCCTTGGGCTTTGATTTATCAAATTGATCTTTGAAACATGTAATATTATGGGTTTTGAAGTGTTTTCCAGAAAATTAGCCCAAGAGGATCGAAATTTGTGCATTTGAACTTGATTTGAGCTTGGAAGTTCAAATCTGGAAATTCCAGATTTTGGACTCCCGCTCGAACGGGGAAAGTGGCGCTCGAGCGGGAAATTCGTGCTCCCAGTACTTTGCACTGTTTTGAAGTCCGCTCGAGCGGAAGAATTGACGCTCGAGCGGGAACTTGTGCCTTACGCTCGAGCGGGTGTCGAGCGCCCATCGAGCGTGATTTCTGAGCATCCAGTACTTTTGCCATGTTTTGCATTACACTCGAGCGTGATAAGTGACGCTCGAGCGGGAACCTTTATCTGCATATCCGCTCGAGCAGGGAAGTCCACGCTCGAGCAGGAACTCTGTTTTCTGAAAACTCTGAAAATGCTTTTAAAGTGCATCTTTGCATCCTCATTCCATCCTAGGCATTCTTAGTCCTAGTTTAAGGCATCTTAATAAGGATATAGATGTAGAACACACCGCGGCAAATTAGGGATTAAGTTATTATCACTCCCGACTGTCTAGCTTAGTGTGTGTTCAATCTGTAACCTGTGTAGGGTTGGTGACTGGAGACGCGCTCTAGCTTTACTGTAGCCCAGAACTCTGTGAGTAACAACTGTGTAAAGATATGTTCAAAATGATTATCTTCTGAACAATTGAACTGTACTGTTTTCTGAACTGATACTGTTAAGTGAATGAATGTATGTCCTATATTCTGAACTGTATTGTGGCATCCTTAGCAACTACTGTTTACTGTTACTGTTACAGAGATCTCTGTCGGTTCCCTTGTTAGAACCACTACTGTTACTGATTGATGGCCATCATTTACTATTCGGTCTTTTAAGACCTACTGTTTACTGTACTGTTATGCTAATGGATGTACCACATATGACCGTACTGATTGAACGACTGAAATACTGATTTAATGAACTGTTTTTCATTACTGTAAGGACATTCATTCTTAACCCCTTTACGCATTATGTTATTCACTGGGCTATAGCTCACTATTTATATATATATGTAGGTGTTCAGGCACCAAACCGGAGCTAGGAGCGTGGATTAGACTCCCCTTTTTGTCAAGCCAACCACCGTGCCTCACTGCGAGGTTCCGAGCCTGCCAAGCTATGGCTTAGGGGTGTTTTTATTTTCCCCGTCGGTCTCTGTATCTGTTTTGTTTACTGTATATACTGTATAGACTGTTACTACTGTTTAATAGGGATTAGGTCCCTGAACTGAATGATTGTATATATGTACATACTGTTTTGTCACTGACTGTATATATGTATGAAAAGTCTTTTGCATACAGACGGTTACAGCTCATTAGACATTGTTTATTTACTGTTTTGGCTTCCGCCATGCCCCTGTACTCTGTTTTACTGTATTACTGTTAAGCAGACCTTCGGTAATCTCGAATTACTGGCCGGTTACGGTGCTAAACCCATAGGGGCGGGTTTGGGTCGTGACATCTCCTCTTCCAGATGGAATAACTTACAAGATAAAAACCCTAGTTCCCCAAAACACATGCAGTAAGTTGAACCAAAATATTGAGGCAACTTCAGATTGGATAACAAAAAAATTGTGTGACAGTTTTAAAGAAAATCTAGACACGAGGTTGGATACAATGCAAGGCAAATTGAATTAGATGTATGGGATTGATGCTTCAAAGATGCAGTTGTATAGAGCTAAGAAAAGATGTAGAGATGAGATGGAGGGTAATCATAGTAGACAATATGTGCTACTAGCAACGTATGTCGCAGAGATTAAGAAGGCAAATCCTAGTAGTTTTGTGAAGATCAATTATGATAACCCACCCAAGCCAATCTCAGAGGATGAACCCACACCAGAGGAAGACAGTACAATCAGTTCTAACCCAGTGTTTAAAATAATATTCATTTCATTTGAGGCAATGAAAACAGGGTTTGCTAATGGATGTAGACTCTTCATAGGGGTAGATGGTTATCACTTGAATGGTCCTTATGGTAGAGTGCTAATTTCAGCAGTTACTTTAGATGGGAATAATGGGTTGTTTCCACTGGCAGTAAGAGTAGTGGAGTGTGAATGTAAGGAGAGTTGGACATTTTCCCTAGAACACTTGAGAACAATACTGAGTGATGAATTGCCCACTAGGCCTTGGACCATCATGTCTGATGGACAAAAGGGTCTTGACAAAATTGTGAGTGAAATCCTACCAGAGGCTAGCCATAGAAGGTGTTGTATGCATTTGTTTAACAACTTCAGAGCTAAATTTCTTGGAGTGATCTTGAGGAAGAACTTTTGGAAGGCAGCAAGGGCTTGGAATCAAAGGGCATATGATGAGGCTATACAGGCCATTCAAGGTATCTTAAATGAAGCATATGCATGGCTACAAAAAGTTCCTGTTGAAGTAAGGTCTAGGCATGCACTTGATGGTAGGATAAGAAATGATCATATCACAAATAACATACAAAATGATTCAATAATTGGTTGGGGATTTCCAAAAGTAAACCAATTCTGACAATGTTAGAGACCATAAGATGTAGGTCAATGAGCAAGTCTCAAATGAGGTATCAAAAAGTATTGCAATGGCAGTCCAATGTCACTTTGAACATTAGGAGATCTTTGGGATTCCATGCACACATGCTATGGTTGCTATCTCACATTGCAGAATGAATGTGGAACACTTTATTCACCCTTATTACTCAAAGCAAAAATATTTGATAGCCAATGGTAGGATTATGCATCCAATATCAGACCACATTATGTGGACACTGATAGATGAGGAGCCTTTATAGCCACCACCTCTTTGGTAGGAAGACTAAAGAATTCCAAGAAGAGGGCTGCTTATGAGCCTTCAGCATGCACAAGTTAAGCCAAGAGGTCTTATACTTTGAAATACAATTGGTGCAAGGAATTTGGGCATAATAAGAGGACATGTCAGAGAGGTCCAGTCAGGGGTGGCAGAGGAGACAACACTTCATCTGGCAGAGGCATGGGTTCTTCATTTGAGAGAGGAGTCAGATTTGTTGGCAAAAGAGGCAACACTTCATCTGGTAGAGGAGACGCTTCATCTGGCAGAGGAGGTACTTCATCTGAAAGAGGCAGACGCATAGGTAGAGGCAGAACTTTATCTGGAAGAGGTATTTCAACTGAGAATACACATAAAAGCATCTTTTGTTTTCTTTGCCTTTGCATTTTTTTTTGTTTGACTAAAGTATTTATGTACTAATTTTGGTTTGCAATTTATGTACTAACGTTGGTTTGCAACTCAGGATATTTCAAAAGGGAGCCCTTCAATGCATACTCATTTTGTGACACAGGTCACAATAACATAAGGTTAGTGTAGATAACTTCACTTTAGATTTTAGATTTTATTTACATAGTACAAATTCAAGCCTAAGTTGTTTTTGTTTTTGTTTTTGTTTTTGTTTTTGTTTTTGTTTTTGTTTTTTTTTTTGTTGGTTGTTTCTTGCAGATAACTTCACTTCTTAATGATGGTTTTTGGGTACATATGTGTGACAATGAATAGATACAGAATATATAGATAGTGCATAGTGCATAATGCTTATAGAATGATGTACCCACTTTTGTTTTTTTGTTGTGGGTATCTTGATCATACTTTTGTAACTATGACGTAGTGATAGATGAGGAGCATAGTGCTTAACTATGAGATAGTGATTGTTTCTTTTTTGGGGATGTAAATCTTTTATAACTCTTTTGGGTTGTAACTGTCGACTAACTATGAAGCATCAAATGTAACTATGAAGCATTGATATTTGAACTTGTTTATATATGTCTGAAGCACTCATAATTGGGACCTGTGTTGGAAAGTTAATAGGTGTTGGAAATTGGAGGCAAATAATTAGAAGGGAGTGTATTGTTTTATAAAGAATGACAAGGGTATTTTGGGCATTTGCATGTTTATTGTGGCTGATGTCACTGTTTTTGTTACTTTATTAACGTCCTTCTAACAACAAGGGGGAATTTGTGTATTATTTTCAAAAGTGAGGGAGGTCACTGTTATTTTTGAAACTACATGGGAGGTCCCTGTAACTAAGGTAGACCTCAGGGGAGGTCAGTGTAATTTACCCTATTGATATATATCTAATGTACTTGTAACTAGCATGAATTAAATTAAACCTAAGCCTAACTAGATCATGTTTAACCATTAAGGTCCTAATAACCTTCATTCCATTATATTCAAACCAAATCAAGGAGCTATTCAATTGAATTGGAACTAAGGCCATCTTAGATAATTCGCACCATTTTTTTTCTATAGAAACACCACCACCCTCCACATTTTACGTATCTTATACACTCACCTACACACACATTCAGCCCGAAGAGTGAAAGGAGAGGAAGAGAGTGAACCTTGATAGTGGAGGAGAGGAAAAGAGGAAAAAATTGTGTAAACACTTCACATAGCTTCAATTAAGCCACGACACAACCCTCTTTTCTAATTTTCTCATTCAAATACATAATTTTGGAGGTCCTTTAGTATCATTTCAGTTATGAAATTATGATGTTCATGTGTTTAAATTTGATGAGTTGAGCTTTGATTCCTCTTTTAGTTGTATTTTCTCTTAATGGATGCAAAACTATTTTTTTTACTCGTATCTCACATGATTTCCAAAGGCACACCTTAAATATAAAATTATGGTTTTATAATATATTATTTAGCATGCTTTTATCACAATAGAAGTGAAAAATTATCCATGGTTACCCTATTTTCTTACTTTTTCCCTTGTTTCAAGTTTTGTGCATGAAAACCAGTATTTTCAGCCCACTTTCAAAAATTTTAGAAAAATTCAGAAAAACATCCTTAACCTCATTATTATATCAAAACCTTCCTTTAAGTGTTATCTTTCAAGGAAAAGTTTTTTTTATTGAAAAAAAGTGAGTAGTTTGAGAGAAAATTTGATTTTAGCAACAGTCGACAATCCTGGACAGTGCTGGTGTATTTCTTAATTAACTAAAAATCTAGGAAACCTATTCCACTTATGAAAAATGTTATGAAAACTAGATAAAATTCTCTACAAACTATAAGAAATTCAAGTTCGGGAAAAATCTGAAAATGTTCCTTTGATTGTGATCTTTGAAGTGCACCGAATCTGAAAATGTGCTTTTATTGATAATTACATGCTCTTTATTTCATGTTACTATCACTTGTTTATGTCTTGGCATGATATTTTCATATGTTATGGTTATATTCCTTACCATAGTCCTTTAATGATGCTCATGCTTATGTAGAAATTATTATCTCAATAGTTTGTTCTAACTTTAACTTAAAACTAGAGGTGGGCGCGGGTCGGTTACGGTCACGGAACCTCCAATCCGCCATCCGTCTGCCAGATTGGCAGATTGGAGAAAATTAATCCGCATCCGTCTGCCAATCCGGCGGATGTGGATTGAGTGGATTGGCGGTTTGGCAAATGGATGCGAATCGATTTGGCGGATGGATGTGAATCGGTTTGGCGGTTTAAAATTTTATAAATTTTCAACATAATTCAACTTGTGCACTTCCTCAAAAAAAAAAAAAAAAAAAAAAAGGAAAGAAAGTATTACAGTCAATGACTTAAAAAAAGTATTACAATCACTGTATGTCTTATCTAAAGAAAGAAAGTTTAAAACTTTATAATATCACGATCACTGCATGTCTCATCCACATATTACAATCACAGCATGATTTATCCACATAAAATATTACAATCTGTGGTTCTTAAAATATAATAACAATTCAAACCACCAAAACCATGAACAGAGCAGTAGTAGAAATTGTATGTCTCTGTATTGTTACATCTATATATGTTTTTGAAAACAAAACCAGCTAACATATATCATATTTTCTATTTATAATTTTTAGAGTTAGATTTAAAAATCAAAAAATATAGATAAATAATACGTTTATTTTTTTCAATTCAAAAAATATATTCAAGTTGAAAACTTTTTTTCAATAGAATATTTAAATTCTTTTTCAATTGAAAACACAAACATAATATTTAAACAAATTGAAAACACAAAGTCTTATAAATTACTAGGGGTGCTCGCGGTTTGGCGGTTTGGTGGTTCGGTTGCGGCCAAAGAAATCTCAAATCCGCCATCATTCTGCCAAATTTGTGGATCGGAGAAAATCAATCCGCAACCGTCCGCTCGTCATCACGCATCCGTCCAAAATGCGGCGGATCGGTTCAGTTCGGTCGGTTTTGGCAGATCGGTATATCCGCTGTTCACCCCTACTTAAAACATTTAACTCAACGGGAAACTTAATTGGGGTGGTAATTAGGTTTTGATCATTTGAATAGTAGATAATGTTGGGCTTGAATTGAATTGGTTGGTGAGACGTGTTCCCTATTTGAGGTAAAGTCTTGCACAAGTGATTATTTCGGAACCCTTAAACAGATAAGGAGAGAATGGGTAAGGCCCTTATTTTTATCATCTCTTTTGA
This sequence comes from Camellia japonica, assembly GCA_030407325.1. NCBI lineage: Eukaryota > Viridiplantae > Streptophyta > Magnoliopsida > Ericales > Theaceae > Camellia > Camellia japonica. Next base: position 110,443,292 of record JAPPVO010000017.1, on the reverse strand, counting down.
GATCCGCGGTTGATGCTACGTTGTACGTAACCATTGTAGGCATCCGAGGTAAGGTCTGCAAAGTAGCAAAAAATGGGACATACCAAATAATTCGAGTCCGATTCTTATGGCTGGGAGGATGAAATCTCTTTGGGGGAATTTCTAGATTCTAGCGCCTAACATTGTAATCCTTACTTGTTTACTTATTCATCATACTTAAATATTCAATTCTATTCTTCTAAGTGTATCGGACTGGAAAAAATGGACGGGGTGTGTCTGCATTTATTGGGCATTCCAAACTCATGGTGTTTCGTGCCAGGTGTTGAAGAAAATTTCGTGGCTGACGAGGAACTGGAGACTTTCAAAGATTGTTGGCTATCATAGACGAAGTTAGAAGATGTTTTGTTTTAAGTCCATCTATATTTTCATCTTTTGGGAATGTAATAGTGATGAAACTTTGTGTTGTAATTAAAATTGTAACTCTGTAATTATTATTTTCTTACTCTTATATATATATATATATATCTTTTGTGAACCTATACCTATTTTCATGTTACTTATGAGACCTTGTATCAATTCCTCTTAAAATTTGTCAAAAAAATAGTTTTACTAACTAAGGGGGTTGGACTTTGAGGGGAGGTTATATTGATTCCTCCAACTTTCCTAGGATCTTACTTAGTTATTGACCAAATGACTCAATAGTGACGTTATCTTGATCTCAACCCTTAGAGTAGAATTTGGACGTCACAAACCTCGTAATGATGGGAGTAGGGCAGCTTGAGAGTAAGGGACTTCATTTCTATTACCTAGGTCATGGACCTGTCTTGGTCGTACTGGCAGGACCAAGGAAGCTCTGTTGGGCTTGGTATGAGGCACAACTCTTGTTGTGGCCCACGCCCTAGAAGGTGCCACTCTAGCAGGTACGCCTTTCGCGGTTCATACCAAAAATGGCACTTGCTAAGGTTCGTAACAACATGGCACATGCTGAGGTTCATGGCAAACCAATAGTACATGCAGAGAGACACATGTCTACCAAAGCTTAGTGGTTCAAGATAGAATATCCTACAACACGCATCATTATGCTATTTGGCCAAATCAGTACTAGGGAAAAGCTTATAAATATGACCGATTTCTCAAAGTTTGAGAGGAGAACTTCTTGGGATTTGGGGGATATGCTGCCTATTTTTGCATTGCTACATTCTCTTCTTGGACCACTTACTCCAGCTTCAACCAACCACTCACTCTCTGGTTATCCCAGATTATGAGCTCATTAGCATAGTTTTGCCTTTCTAAGTATATAATTATTATTGTTCATTTTGGACCTCCTACAATATGCAATTTGTGTCATTTTAATCCATAATATTTAAGTTGTGTAAATTTAATCCCCAATACATAAAAAGAGTGTCGATTTGATCCCCCAACTTATTTCTTCTCCCTTTATTCTATTTTATTTTTGCACTAGGAGTGTTGGAAAAATAAATACACATCATCAAAAATAAAAGATAAAAAGAGGCAACATGTCTCGTAAGAAATATTCTAGCTATTACAAGAAAATGTAATTTTTGCAATGCAAAAAAAAAAAAAAAAATATCATCCAAGTTTGATTTTTGTGATGAATGAGAATCCTTATAGTCAATTTTTTTGGTGACAGTATTTTCTTTCGTTAAAAAAATATATATATATATATATATATTTGTAGTGCATTATCCAATATGTTTCAATACATAAATAATAATGCGTTATCCAATATGTTTCAATACATAAATAATAAAAATTAGAATATTTTGTGAAAGAATTTTCATTTTTCTACTAGTGTGTATTTACGATCTTTATATTTTACCATTGGTTCAAATAAAGGAGACAAAATTAAATCGAAGGATCAAAAAGTGAACATTTTTATATTTCGAGGACTGAAAGAGAAAATCTTTAATGAATTTTTTTATTTATCTTTAACCTTAATAATATTTACAAGTAGGTTGGGTATCAAATCAAAACACTTTCATATGTTGGGATAATATAATTTTCTCTGACACGCGAGTAAATATTAGATGTGATGATAATACCACGAGATGGTATCACTACCTAATCAATATAATTTTATGATAAAGATTGTAACATTACCAACGAGGACACGTGTTACCGTTGTATGTTTTTTCTCTAACATAATTGATTCTTCACTCCAAATACTATATTAATAAATAAATAAAATTATCCTAAAGACAAGACTCCACTAGTCTCTCCGGTACCAGAAAAAAACTATGTTTCCGGCTATCACATCAAAGAGGAATTGTGGTTCCTTCGAGAATATATGCATCATTTTTTCCCTTCTTTTACTTTATTCTCTTGTAAAATATTGGATAAATATTTACTTATTTAAGCATTATATTCCCTTTAAATGCATTGTAGTTTATAACCACATATAGATATAGGCATATATATGTGTCTTTTTTTTTTATTTTTAAATGAATAGTAATGTTAATATTTTGGATTTGATCATGACAGTGGGCAGTGGCAAAAAGAATCTACTGTAAATGCATGAGCCAACAACAAAGTAGAAGAGATAGAAGAAGACAAATGGACTTTTTTTTTTTTTTTCTTTTGTTTTTATTTTATTTATATTGAAATCTGTAGCTTGAGAAAAGAAAGGTCTTAAACCTTGATGATGTGCAAAAAAAATTAACAAATTAAACCAACTTAATTGAAGAACAGATGGTTTTTTGAACAGCAAATTAGTAGGAGAAAAAAACTCTCCTCTTCTTCTCTTTTCATGATTTTCATCTCATTAAAATTTACATTTCCTGGACACTCTACATCAAAAACCCATTACTACACCAAAAACAGAACCAAAACAAAATCTAAGGACCAAAGAGAAATCTCTCTCTTTCCTCTCTCTCTCTCTCTCAAAATTGATTTCAGCTTAATAAACTGCACTTCACTGGGTTCTAAACCTGGTTCTCTGGATTTTCTTGAGACTCTGTAGCACCATGTATTGTTGTTGTTGTTGTTGTTGCTGTTTCTGTGTGATCATCATGACCCATCAGTTGTTTTGGCTTCTCAATAACTTGAGCTTCATCTCTCTGCTCTTTCTTGGTTTTAACATCAACACCAAATGAAGAAGCTCTGCTACAAGAAGAAGAAGAAGAAGACATGGGTGTGGCAAGAAAGGTAGGCTTCAAATTACCAGCCATTATCACAAATATCTTCTCTTCAAACACTGGCAAAACCTTGCCTGAATCCCCTGCTTTTTCGAGATCAGTGTCGCCACTACCTTCTTCTTCACCATTCTCAGAACGACCAGTGTGTTTCCAATACGAGCAAGCAAGGATTATGAGAGCGAAGGTTATCAAACCCAGCATCGCCGCCAGGCCCCCGAACAGGTACGGCAGCGGAGAGTGCCACGGCGACCGTACCACGGCGGTCTCCGGTGGTGAAAAAGTAGCCTTTGTTGTTGTTGTTGTTGTAGTAGTCATTGTTGATGGTGTGTTAAAAGAGCCAACACTTCTTATTTCTTCTCTTTTCCTATTTTTACCTTTCTCTATGTTTGTAAGGTTTAAGGAAGCAAATGAGGCTTGGAAGTTTTTGTTTAGGCTTGAAAACAGAGTGATGAGTAGATGCATTTATAACAAGGGAAAGGAAGAGAGTGTGTATGTGTGTGTGAGAGAGAGAGAGAGAGAGTGAGAGCATTTTGCTTTTGTTGAGGTCATCGATGGATTGGGGGGCCCATGTGAAACAGTACGGCTTAAGAGGAAACTCGGATATGTCTGTGGATAATTTCCCAATGGGTTTGCTTTATGGAGAAGTTATTTGATGATTCTGCGGCATGGTCACTTAGTGTTTCATGTGTATTGTAATCGGTAAAAATAATAAGGTTTATAATTTTATATTAAATGATTAAACGAGATGTCCACCACAAAATAATTTTTCTTGTTTTATGGGACCAACAACCAACCGAAGCAACCAGCCAACACCCTCGTGGCAAGTTAGCATGTAGTTATATCTTAATGTGTGGTGAGGAAATGTCAGAGGTTTGAATTGATTGACCGGTCTCTTTAAGTGGTACACTTCTGCAATTTTACTGACAAACTAATAACTTTAACTTCTTAGAATGTTAACCAAAAAAAAAAGATAAATGATTTGGATCCTCACATGGGCACCTCCATGACCTCCTCTGACTTGTGATTGGCTCGTTTTTTTTTTTTTTTTTTTCAATCACCAACCTCCACGTGTGTGGAGGGTGGTGGGGAGAGGGGGTTTCAATCACTTCCGAAAAAAAAAATAAAAAAAATTGAAGTAACCGACTAACAATGCTATTCCTTCCATGTGAAACTGTATGATTTGATTTTTCAAAAACTATTTTTAAATTAATTTTCGTTTATTTTTACTGAATTTTTAAAATATTTTAATAAATTCTTTGTACTTTTTAGATGTACCTAATCAAGATTCATCTAAAAAGTAAAAAAAAATAGCTAAAACATTTTAAAAAAAAAGTCATTAAAAATAGAAGAAAATTTAAACAAAAATCTATGTGTATTTTTGTGTAGTTTTTCGTTCATTTTTAGTAATTTTTTCCCCCATATTTTAGTTAAACTTTTTTTATTTTTTAGGCGCAGCTAATTTTGACGTATGTACAAAATAAAAAATTTGACTAAAATTAATATGAAAAAAAAAATTAGTAAAGACAAATGAAAATCCGTTTAAAAATAAAAATTGAGAATTATAACCAAACAAAGCCGTAGCACATACAAATTTTCTAAAAATTTATATTTTTAAAGGCTAAATAGGGATAGATCCCTCTACATATTCCTATAACAGTTAAAGGATATTGAAAGATTGCATACTAGTTAAGGTTTTGAACTTCAAATTTTAGTAGGACAAGAATTTTTTTTGAGATAAATGGTCGAAAATTCCCTCAAACCCTAAAAGCACTGCAACAATTTGAGCTTACATCTATTTCTCTCTGTGAATTTCTCTCTCTCTCTCTTTCTTTTTCTCTGCACCCCTTCAAACCACCACTGTCACTATCGCTGATGTCGTTCACAATCACTATCCAAATCAAAAACTAATTGCCGCCATTTGTAATCATAGTCCAGTTCAAAATCGAGTGTCATTCACAACCACAAACCTGTTGTTCGTCTCTTTCAGGTCTACTACCGCCGCTTCTAGATATGTTATTGTTACTTCCAAATCCATCATTACTACCGTTTCTATTTATTTTTTTGTTCAAAACAATTTGATTTTCTCTGTCGCACGATAAAATTTCATCATTACAGTAAAATTTTAGTTAGAGAAATTTCACTCACTGAGTCTAATTCTAATGCGAGAAATTTCACTTAGTTAGAGAGTCCTTAGAGAATTTTAATGTGCTAAGTCAGTGGAATCTCACTTCGCTGGAGAGTTGTTGAAAATAGACTGACAATAGTCACCAGAAAGTTGTCGTGGACGGTTAGAGCCAGTTGTTGACGGTTAGAGGTAGTCACCAGAGGTCAGAGGTTATTGCCGACAACTGAAGGTGTTGGTCAAAAGTTGCAACGGCTATTTCTGTTGGAGGTGGTGGAATAACAAAACTTGATTAAGGGTAGGTTTGTCCAAAAGAGTTAGTGTCCTTAAACTAATGAACATATTTTAGTTGTCCTTAAACTACTACAAAATATTTTTTAGGGAGTTGAATTAAAAACCCCCATTTTTTATCATAATTTTATTCTTGATTACAATTACTATTAAGAGGGATTGGCAAAAAAATAATGTCATATGGTGTTGAACAAATTGACTCAAACTAATTGATGTGGTTGAGAATTTGAATAACTTAGATTGAGCGAGTTAGATGATAGAAGTTGACAAATAAATTGATCAGTTGAAATATAATTTAAAAATTGTAAACTTGTGTAATAGCCCATATGTTTAACTCCATTGAATAATTACAAGAACATGCTCCACACACACACGTCACATAATTTCATTCAAAAATTTCTCTTTCTCATTGAACTATAGATTCAATTTCCAAAAATTACAAGATACATATCTTAGTTCAGTAAGTTAGAAAAAGTTACAAAACAATACATTGTCCTCAGAGCTTACTAATTACATTGAGACATTTAGTACAAAAATTACAAAACCTAAAATAAAAGTAGAAAATGAGTTCCACAGTTACATTCAACTTCAAGTTCACAAAAAGAATTAGATTTTTTTTTAAAAAAAAAAGAGGTGGTCGTTTTTTTCTTCTTCATTGATGATTTTGGAGCTCTTTATTTCCTGAAATGTTAGTAAATAGAAATTAGTAATTATTGCCTAGTAGAGAATAACTTTAACCAAGTATATAAATATTTGATTTTAATATGTGTGACCTTTATTACTCATGGATTTTCACAGGTTTAAAAGTTATTACACAACACACAATTCAATATTCAATCTCTACATTTTTCCGACCTCACATGGATGGTTAGTGGACACCTCAAACCTTTCACTTTCGTCGTCCTCACATGAACCGGCTAGTGGACACCTCATAACACCCCCACATTTGTCGCCCTCACACGAATCAGGCAAGTGGGCACCTCAAACACATTCCCATATTCGTCGTCCTCACATGAATTGCGCAAGTGGACACTTCAAACACATTCCAAAACATTAACATCTTAAGCACAACCCAAGTAATCGCAAGGACTCTCCAATTTTACTTATCAATTTTTCATTAAGTCAAAATCAAGAACAATCCTTAGGGTTACATATGAAAATTTGGGGTTTTCCTATCCAAGTATTCATTTTCCTAAATTCACATGTACTTACTCACTATTTCATTATTGATTACACAACCCATAATCAATTTCACACAACCACTTCATTAACACAAAATCCATATGTGTATATATATATATATATATATATATATATCATCCATCTCAATAGGTCCATACAACTTAAGATTCACACACATTAAACCAAAGTATAAATATACAAGGGTAAAGGTATTCCTACCTCAAGGGTTGCAAGAAGAGAGATGAAGGTCCACACGATAAACTTCTGAAATACCACAATCTAATCAGTTCAAAGCATAGTTCTTGACGAGGATAACAACTTTAATGAAGGCCCAAATATGGATTCTTGCTATAGATAGATGGAATCTAGAGTTTTAAAGCTAGGGTTTTTGGAGAAAACTGATAGATAGAGAGAAAGAGTATGAAAAAGTGAGCTAAAAAGGTGTTCAGATCGTATTTTAACTCTGTTGTCCCGAACAGACCACTCGAGCGAACTTTCCATCGCTCGAGCGAAGTGCCAGAAATACAAAGGGACCGCTCGAGCAAACTTTCCACCTCTCGAGCAGTAAATGCAAGGTCTCTGAAGTTTTGCAGAGCTACATTGAAAATATTGGGAGCTCGCATTTTACTCTCGTGCGACCTTTCCTTCGCTCGAGCGGTCTCGCTTGCAAACCTGTGAGATACTGGGAGCTACAAGTCTCTGCTTGAGTGACCAAATGACCGCTCGAGTGGTCACCTAAAATCAACTGTTACAACCTACCTCCTTAAGGAATTTCATCCTCAAAATTTCATATTTCTTGCCATAAAGACTCCAACAATTCCCAAGAAAGATGAATATCACAATAACAATAGCCTTAATGATCACCACTTCTCAAACCAAAACGAAAACAAAGCTAATTTCAAACAATAACATGTAAATTTAGATTTCTTTCATTTACTTCCTTCTACAACCTTTTATACAATAATTTAAGATTAACAAACAATCAAGTTTACATATCATTAAACAAATTGGGGTATTTCTCACGAACTTCAGTTTCTCATTCCTAAGTGGCCTCTTTCACTTCGTGTTGATGCCTTAACACTTTAACTAAAGTAATGACTTTGCCTCTCAAAACTTGGTCCTGGGTGTCCAAGATTTTCATCAGTCTTTCGTCATAAGAAGCATCCTCGTCCACCTCTAAATTTGTCCAATCCAAAACATGGGAAGGATCAGGTTCATACTTGCGAAGCATGGATACATGAAACACATCGTGTACTCCGGATAATTGAGGTGGCAATGCAAGGCGATAAGCTACCTCTCCCACTTGTTCTATAATATCAAAGGGGCCAATGAACCTAGGTGATAATTTTTCACTACGCCTAAATCTCATTAAACCTTTTCTAGGTGATATCTTCAAAAATACATGATCTCTCATATCAAAAGATAGGGTCTTCTTCTTCAGTTTGCATAGCTCTTTTGTCGACTCTGAGCTGTAACTAACTGTTTTCGAATGAGAGCTATTTTCTCAATGGTCTCATGAACCAATTCCAGTCCGAGCATAGGTGAATCCCCCACATCGGTCCAACACACCGATGACCTACATAGTCGCCCATACAAAGCTTCAAATGAAGCCATCCCAATGCTAGCTTGGTAACTATTATTATAAGCAAATTTCGCTAAAGGTAGGTATCTCTCCCAAGAACCTTTAAAATCTTGCACACATGCTCTCAACATGTTTTCCAAGATTTGGATAATGCGCTCGGGCTGTCTATCGGTTTGTGGGTGGTAAACGGTTCTAAAAGGTGACTGTGTGCCTATAACAGTTTGTGGACTTTGCCACAACCGTGCGGTAAAACAAGGGTCTCGATCCAAGACAATACTTACTAGAACTCCATGAAGCTAGACAATCTCTTTAACATAAAGTTCCTCCAGATAATCAACTAAGTCCCCCATATACATAGTGAGAAAATAAACCGACTTAGTTAATCAATCCACCACTACCCAAACTGTATCATTACCCCTTTGTGTTCTAGTAAAGCTCGAAACAAAGTCTATAGTGATATATTCCCACTCCCATTCCGCGATAGGCAAGGGTTGCAATAACGTGGCTAGTCGTTGATGTTCTGTTTGACTTATTGACAAGTTAAACACTTGGACACAAATGAAGCCACACCTCGCTTCATACCCCTCCACCAAAATTGTCGGCTAAGGTCGTGGTACATTTTTGTGCCCCCCGAATGTACTGTAAGACGGGAGTGGTGAAATTCCCGAAGTACTTCATCTCTACATGATTCAGGTACGACAAGGTGGTCTAGATATTGAACATTAGAATCAGAATCTACCCTCAAACCCTTTTCCTCATTCCCCTGAGCAATCTTCTCCTTGATTGTTTCAACTTCCAAGTTACCCAGTTGCGCCTTTGTAACCTGAGTAACAAGTGTCAGTTGTGTAAGAACGGAAAAAAAAAGTGGCATGCTCGAGAGATTCACTAAGATGCAAATCAAATTCACTCAAATCACCTAACATTTCCTATTCCCTAATTGTAAGAGTCGTAATGGTATTCACAAATTTTCTACTTCAAGCATCGGCCACCACATTGGCTTTTCCAGGATGATAATGTAATTCAAAATCATAATCCTCTAAAAATTCCATCCACATTCTTTGACGTAAATTCAAATCCTTTTGGAAAAATAGGTATTTAAGACTTTTATAATCTGAGAACACCTCAAATTTCTTCCCATACAAGTAATGTCTCCACAATTTTAGAGCAAAAATAACTGCAGCTAACTTCAAGTCATTAGTCGGATAATTTCTTTCATGGGTTTTCAATTGGCGCAAACCATAAGCCACTACCGTTCCTTCTTGCATTAAAACACATCCCAAACCTTGCCTAGAGGTATCATAGTACATAGTGTAACCGAAACCTCTTTTTGGAATGACTAAAACTAGTGTAGTGGTTAATCTAGCCTTCAGCTCTAAGAAGGATTTTTCACATGATTCATTCCAAATAAACTTCACTCCCTTTCTTGTTAGTCTAGTCAACGGAGAAGCTAACGCGGAAAAATCTTTCACAAACTGCCTATAGTAACCGGCATGACCCAAGAAACTGCAGATCTCAAATGCATTTTTAGGTCGCTCCCAATTCTGTATCACTTCGATCTTTGAAGAATCTACGGTAACCCCATTCTTAGAAACAACGTGACCCAAGAATTTCACCTCAGAGAGCCACCCTAAGTAATTGTAACACAATACAAAGGTACATCTCATGTTCTTCCTCAGAGGGTGAATATCTAAGAATATCATCTACAAAAACCACCACAAATGTGTCGAGATATTCTCGGAAAACCTGATTCATTAAGTCTATAAAGGTGGCAGGAGCATTGGTTAAACTGAATGGTATCATGAGAAGTTCATAGTGACCATATCGAGTATGAAAAGTCGTCTTCAGAATATATTCCTCATTCACACGTAACTGATGATAACCCAACCTTAAATCTATCTTTAAGAAACACTGAGAACCCTTAAGTTGGTCAAAAAGATCATCTATCCTAGGCAATGAGTACTTATTCTTAACCGTGACCCTATTCAGCTTACGGTAATTGAAGCATAGGCATAAAGAACCGTCATTCTTCGTAGCAAAAAGAGCTAGCGCTCCCCAGGGTGAAGTACTATGGCATCTAAAACCCTTATCTAACTACTCTTGCAATTGCTCCTTCAAAACAAGCAACTTTGCCGGAGCGAATCAATAGGGTGACATAGAAATGAGTGTTGTACCCATTACTAGGTCTATAGAAAACTTAACCTCATGATGAGGTGGTAGTTTAGTGAGGTCCTCTGGGAAGACATCTAAATACTAACAAATGACCCTAGGAACGGTTCCCATCATTCATTAAAGTTGCAAGTAGAGAAGTGAATTTGCTTCGACTACGAGAGTCATATAAAGGCGGTATAAGTCTATCACCCAGAAAATAAAAATAGTCACTCCCAGCAGTACACACAGTAACTCTCCCATAATAACAATCTATCACAGCACGATAAATGGACAACCAGTCCATATCGAAGATGACATCAAAACTCATCATATCTAACAACACCAAACTAAAAGGAAGTCCACGGTCAGCAACTTCAATCACATACCTGCGGCACCCGTGGTTCAATACCATCTTACCCCCAACCAGTGATTCTACCACAAGAGAAGATTCTAATGGTTCAGCCTCTAACCCCAACATGGATGCAAAAGTAGATGTTATAAATAAATGGGATGCCCCCGTATCTATAAACACATTGGCCCAAGTATTATACATAAGATATGTACCTCGTATCACCATTGATTCGATCGATAGTTCAAATACGGTGATAGCATAGACTCTTCCTTGGGGTCACAATTCACTCTGCTCACCCCTCTGCTGATAGGCATGTTGCACGGACTATGCAGAGGTAGCCCCATGTATAGCTTTAGACACCTGTCCAGATTGAACTGCTGATGAGTCTGTCGTTGGCTCTATCCTGCCTGAAATCCCGAAGCACTAATCTAGGGACAAAACTTCTTCATATGACCCGACTGGCCATATTGATAACAAACGGGCGATTGACCTCCATCCAAGGTCTGATTTAGAGGACCAGTAGAAGGTTAACGTGGTTGATTACCCCTCCGTGGACATGTAATGGACTTGTGACCTTGCACACCACACTAATAATTTATCCCGTACTATCCGTACTCTTTCCTGACATGGGATTTGATGACATGGCCGGTAACGATAGTAGATAAGAAGACGTAGAACTCTTCAACTTTTTGGATACTATAGAACCCCCTCGAGATTCGGTAAACCCTTGTCTCTTAAGTTGCCGGCTCTTCTCCTCGCCTTTAAGCATGATCTCAACATGTGCCGCGGACTCCACCAACTTGTCATATTCCTGGATCAAGTTTCCCATTACCTTCATCAAGATTTCCATCCTCGGTCTCTTTTCAAACTCTAGACACCTACGTTCTTCTATAGCCACCAAGTCGGGTGCAAAACGAGATAGGCTCGTAAAAGTAGCCTCAAAATCCGCCATTGAGGAGTCGGATTGTTCAAGTTCCTCAAACGTTCCCTTGAAGTTGGAGGAAGGTATTTCTCCTTAAAGGTATGAGAAAATGCCTCCCAAGTGTGTTCAATTCGACCCTTGGCATATTTTCACCATTGGTCGGCATCCCCCTTCAATTGATATATGGAAAACACCATCTGAAGTTCACCATCACGAATATCTAAAATCTCGAAGGATTTGATAATTTGCTGAAGGAATTCATCTACCTTTTAACGGTTCGGTGCACCCAAGAAATTCAGTAGGATTTGAGAGGAAAAATTCCTTCTTCAGGAATGAAGCTCTAGTCTCCCCTTCAATAGTTCTAGCGGCTTGCTCGGCTCTAAGAATATCCATTGACTCTCTAAGAGCCCCAGCCAACGCTTCCACAGCATCTAGGGCAGTGGCCACATTATTTTGACCCACTCCTTCTTCTTGAGGAGGGATCTCTGGTTGAGCCGGGATATCTCGACCACCTCAACAAGGTCTGCCACGACCCCTACCACGTCCAGACATCCTATATAAAAGCAGATGTGGACAAGATTAACTCAAAATTCATATACTAGTTAATCACTTCTCCTTAAGTCTCAATCTCATTTTCAACACATAAGCACATAAACAAATGGAACACCTTCGGGTATCTCTCCCAAGATATTAACTCATTCCACGACGCTCAAAGGTTTTCCGATGGAAAAAACATTGATCAGATGCCTTTCCAAAGGGACTTCGATGGATGTAGTGAACACAAGTCATATCCTAGGGGATTGATCCCATACACACCTAATCACATAAATACATAATCAAGTAAGACTACCAACCTCTCATCTTAGCATGACAACCCAATGTGACAAAGTCATTTCCCACGAGCTCCAGGTATTCAACCTGGTTAGCTCTAATACCCAAAATTGTAACACCCTATATGTTTCATTCCATTGAATAATTACAAGAACATGCTCCACACACATATGTCACGTAATTCCATTCAAAAATTTCTCTTTCTCTTTCTCATTGAACTACATATTTAGTTTCCAAAAATTACAAGATACAGATCTCAGTTTAGTAAGTTAGAGAAAGTTACAAAACAATACATTGTCTTTAGAGCTTACTAATTACATTGAGATATTTAGTACAAGAATTACAAAACTCAAAATAAAAGTAGAAAATGAGTTCCATAGTTACATTCAACTTCAAGTTCACAAAAAGAATTAGGTAGCGTTTGGTTTACTTTTATAATCATGATTTGAGAATGGAGTTGTATTTTGAGTTTGTGAGTTGTTGAATCATGATTTGAAAAGAGAAAATTTGTTTGGTTACGAGTTTTGAAATAAGAAAAGTTGTTTGGTTATGATTTTTGAAAAGCATTTTCAAAACTTAATTCAAAAACTTATAACCAAACACACAACTCAAAACTCTATTGAAAATTCTATTCAAAACTCATAACCAAACTCTTCTTAAAATTCAATTCAAAAAATTAATTATTGAAAAAAATAAATTTTTTATTTAAAAAATTCAAAAAATTCCAAAAATATTTTTTTTAAATATTAAAAAATATATATTTTTTTGTTAAAAAAATATTTAGCTAGTGCTTTAAAATTACTTTTGATTGTATATTTGATTGAATTTTTTTAAAAATGTTTTTTATTTTTTAAAAATTACTGTGGTAAATTAATTTTAGTTAATTTTTTTTTTGTTAATTTTAAGTAAATGGCTAAATAATTTGTCATTTGGTGTTAAAAAAACAATTTATATATTTAAAAAATATCAAAAATAAATATATATATTTTTTCAAACAACAAGTGCCAATTGCAAAAAAAAAAAAAGAAAAGAGCACTATTTCGATCAACGGGCCGGACGTCTGGGAGGATGTTTGGGCAAACAATCAGGTAGATCCAAAAATTCAAAAGCTATCTGGGAGCATGTCTAGGCGGACGACCAGGTAGATCCAAAAATTCAAAAATTCTCTGGTTACCAAACATGTTTTCAAATGTGTTTTGGAATTTTATTTTGAAATCTATAATCAAACAGAGGGTTATAATATGAGGGTGAAATCATAATTCCAGAATGGGTCCAAATAGAGTGTGATAGTTGGTTTTTGAGGACCGCTCGAGCGGTTATTTTGTCGCTCGAGCGGAAATTCTTAGCTCTCAGTAGTTGCCCTTTTACAGGCAAGACTACTCGAGCGGTGAAAATGGTCGCTCAAGCGTAGATTTCATGCTTCTAGTATTTTCATTGTAGCTCTACAAAACTTCTAGGAATTTGCATTAATCGCTCAAGCAGTGGAAGTGTCGCTTGAGTAGTCACTTTGAAATTTTGTTGGTCGCTCGAGCAAAGAAAAGTTTGCTCGAGAGGGTCTGTTCGGGACAACTCACTAAAAAATCGGTCTAACTCATTCTTTCCTCACTTTTTCCAATTGCTCTCTCTCTCTCTCTCTCACCCATTTCGAAAACCTTAACACCCCAAACACTTGTTTTCTTCAATTTTTGCCTTAAAATCAACCTTAGATCTTTCAAGAAAAGTGAAGAGTAAGTCAAGTCCAAGATATCTACCGATTGTTTCACTTTTTCGTCGGAGTTTCACGTGGATTCTTGTCTTTAGCTTCCACTCTTGAGGTAGGGGTGTATTAACTTATTATACCTTTAATTTGGAACTCATATGTGGTAATTTCTTTAGATACTCATCATATATGTGTGTATATATAAGTGGATATATATATATATAGAGAGAGAGAGAGAGAGATGGTTTTGATTAGTGAATGGATTGGACTAAAGTGAGCAATATTTCAAGGTTATTGTAGGATGTGTGTATTATTGATGATTATTGTGTTTGTGATGAACATTAGCTTCAATCTCATGAGATGGAGGAAAATCCCTGAATTCTATATAAACCCTAGTTTTGGAAATTGTTCAATAAAAAGGGGTTTCTTTTAATTGATTTTAAAAACATGACATTGAAGGTAATTGCTTAACTTTGAGGTTGAAATGTATGATTTTGAAATGCTTTTCTATATACACTTGTCTTGAGAATGATTGTTAAATGAACCATGGTTATTATTGAAGGGTGAAATAGTGAATTGTGTGCATTGAAATTATTTTAAGGGAAAACGTGAATTTGCAAATTCATGCATCATATGCATTATTCAATTTCTTTCATGCTACAATAATGGCACGGATAGTGGAAAGTTGAAATGGAGTAAATTGTCTATGAGTCCGAGTAGTGAGTCGGGTTATTTTGAGTTGTGTATTGTATTTGGTACCCGCGCGGGGAGTCAAGGTGCCCAATTGCCCTATCTGCACATACCGCCGGATGACTGTGGGAAAATGTTTTTGGGTGTCCACGAGCTCACCGTTTATGGAGTCGGCAAATGCGGAAGGGAAAAATATTTTTGGGTGCCCATCGCCCTGCCGTTTCTGGAGTCGACCAATGTGGGACTATTTTAAGTATACAAAATCTATACCTGTCACGCCCCAAAATTTGGACAATTAAATATTAAATTAGGACTAAACCGCAATCAATATTCCATCATCCAAATCGTAGGGGTGAAACAAAATCTAAATGTTCTCGTCTCCATAAGATTTAAGTAAATTTTAATGCTCAAAAAAATACGAGGGATACAAAAAATTAACAAACAACAACCAAACCATCCGTCATAAATTCATGACTATCCAATATCTTTAACATTAAAGTAGCAACAAATAGTCAAAACAACTTAAATAATGTAAAGTTATAAAATAACCCACAATGCCAAATTGTTAAAATACTAAGGTAAAAATAAATAAATAAATAATTAACTAAACTAATATCAACCCTAAACTCAAGAAAACACAAAAAATCCAAGAGACTTGTCCTACAACCGTAGTTATTTTCCGTCACCACCGTAGTCCCAACTAATCTTGCAAAGGAAGCTTGACTACACTTAAATAGAATGCACCCGAGATGGCAAGAGACAAAACAGGTCAGTATACAAGTATACTGCTATGAGTACAAGATTTGATACCCACGTTTCCACCAGACACAAACAAAAGTACATTTAATTCTTGTTACGGGACAAGACAAGTAGTTCCACCCGTATCGAGATGATGGGGTAGTTTCTCAAGATACGGCGGCATTTAGTTTCTTGCCCGTACACAACTAAATATAAATTGAGTATAGAATAAACAAAATAAAAATAAAAATATGGTGGGTCAGCCCTGCATAAAAATTTAGTAAGACTTACCATTCTGTAAAAAATAAAATTAGTATAATTTAATCATAAGTAAATTGCTGAAGAAGTATAAAAATGCACCGTTTCATGCTTAAATCATTCGAATTGACCAAAACTCAAAGAACAAAAGTTGTAAAGAATCAATTGTTCTAAAACTGAAAACGAAAAGCAATTGCCCTAAGATGACTTTTTTGGAAAAAGTTCAAAACACAAAAAGTGTTTAGAATAATGTTTTACTTCATTTTACGCAAAATCAATAAAAATGAGCTCGTTTCGTGGGTTAAAACAACATCTAAAATCTACATTGCTAAAATGAATAAAAACTACTGTAACCAATGTAGTGATCCCAGTTCTGACCCGTCTCTTGGGGTGTTACGGACTCGGGCCTCGTGGTTTAGTATAGTTATCTATGTCTTTTCCATCCTTTCATCTTTTGAGTTTGAGTTTTGGAATGCCTTGGGAGTGTTTGGAACAGGTTGGTTGCAAGTGGTTCAAGTTATTGTTGTCCAGAAATTTGCATCTTCGCTCAAGCGAGGCTTCTTGCGCTTGAGCGAGCTTTGTGAGCTCCCAGTACTTTTGCAGAATTGAGTCCTTCGCTTGAGCGAGGATTCTTGCGCTCGAGCAAGCGAGTGCGTCTGAAAAATACCTGAAGCTATGTGTTTTACACTCGAACGACGCTTTTTGTTCTCGAGCGATGTGACTTTTTGTGTCTGGTCGCTTGAGCAATCATTCCTTCGCTCGAGCGAGCCTGGTGTATATCAGTTACCAGTAGTGTCAGTTTGCTTCACTTTTGATTTCCTTTTCACTCAAAAACCCTAAATCTGCAGCTTCTTTCTCTAGAAGTCACATTCTCTCTTTGATTTCTCCAAATCCATTGGGATTTAGGCCTAAGTTCTTCACCAAAGTTGGTAATCACCTCGAGGGCTTCGTTGTGTGCGGTGGAGATCGAGTTTTGACACCGCAAATTTTGGGGTTTCATCTCAATTTTTCTTCAAAACTTGAGGTAGGGATTTTCTTTGAGTTATATATATATTTTTGCAACACCTGGATGATTTTCGAAATCATCCTTTGATTTGTTTTGGAAAATGGGTTGTTGAATCAAGAAGATGAATGATTTTGGAAGTGGGTTTACTTTCTTGTTTCTTTTAAAATAGAAATAGAGGGTTTTGAACTATGTTGGTAAAAGAAATATGTTTTTGGTGAGATCTTCTCAAATCTTTGAAGATGGTTGGTTTTGGTGAGAAAACCTAAAAATTTGGGATTTTTGGAAAGATGTTGAAAATCTTTGGAAGATGTTGTTATATTTGTTTTGTGTGCCAAAATAAATGATGTTAGAAAAATTGTTTATTTATTTACATATAAATGATATTTTCATGGAATATGGAAATTGTTGAGATGGCTTGAAATGTGGGAGTTATGTTATCCCTTGGATAAATTGAAATAAATGTATTTATTCATCTTGTAAAATTGTATTGAAAGGAGAAATAAAATTTTTGATCACAACGGAAATATTGTGTGGAAGAATTGAAAATGGATAAAATGTTGCATTGCATTAATTGATACATTGGCATATCAATTCATTGAAAATGAAGAGCTTTGAAATTTGATTTGAAAACTTTGCATTGAGTAAAGAATGTTGAGAAACAAGTTTTCATGAATTGGTTTTGGAGTGAATAAGGTGGTAAGTCCTGAAAGGTAGTGTAGAGGATAGGTGTTAAGCCTTCCAGTTAATACTAGTAAAAATGACAGATTATGGGTGTCGAGCCTTCTAGTTGATACTGGTAAAAATGACAAATTGGTAGTACTTATGTAGTCTACTTGCAGACACAGACCTAGGAATTACCAGAGTTGTATTTACCGCCCCTTAAATTAAATTGTTAAGTTTTAAACAATGGATGTTTCATGGCATTATTGAGCATGATGGTTTTCAAAAGATGAAGATATGATTTATTTACAAAAAGGGCATAGCATGGCATGTGCATTTCATCTCTTGAGACTTGTATAAAATGTATATACTTTGTTAAGGATTTCCTATTGGGCTTTATGCTCACCCTACGGGATTTTTGTGCGGGAAAAGATGTGGTGATACTGCCTAACTGAAGGCGAGGAAATGTGTGTTAAGAGTACGTGACTCTCATTTTGCTGTGACTCTGTGTGTAAGCCAAAGGCTGTATGTGTGTGGGTTTGAATAACCGTTTTATGTAACCAGGCTCAAGCCTTGGAAATGTGTAAACCTTTGGAGGTATTTATTTGTTTATTTATATTTGTTGTTTGATTAATGTATTGTTACATGAAGAACTATTGTCTCATGTAATGTAAGTTTGGAGATTTATATTCGGTTTTCCTTGAAAGAGCCATGATTGTTGTATTATTATTTGGGTTAGAAATTTGGGGCATTACAACCAAGATCATTCGATTACAAGTTCTAATCGATCTTTTTAATAAAAAGTTAAAATACAAAAATTGTCTAGAATTACGTATACATGCCTCTGCCCAAATTTCGTAATTTAATGAGGTCGTTTACTATTTTTCAAAACGTACAAATCAAAGCAATTCAAACTATACCAATAAGTTCATATTTAATTCTTTGTACTTTAACTCCACCACTTCGGCATTTCACTTCCGGCCTACACATATATCCCATGTGCCTCCCGTATAACTAACACCACTGCGAAGCCAACTTGCACGGGGGTATCGTCTCGAGTTTGACTCATACTCCCTGGACGGTTAGTATATACGTATGCACGTAAATCAAAGCACTCGTCTACTTTTGAGAACGAGGCAACAATATATATATACACAACCCCTCATCTACTCATGAGAACAAACATAACAATATCGAGCCTAAGACATTCAAATCAATCTCATAATCCTCACTTTTTTTTTTTAACACTATTTCTCATCAGCATTCAAATAAAATAACAATCCATAGAGTCATGGTGGAGTATAAGGAACTTATCTATAGGCTCCCAGTTTATTTTAATTTCATATATTCATGAGTATGATTACATCCATAGAATAAATATACATAAAAACTCTAAACTTTGCATACACATCTAACTGAATAATGAAATCAATCCATCATCTAGATGCCAATACAAAATTAAACCAACATCAAATAAATAAAAATAAATAAACAAAAACAACAAATTAAACATAAATCAAGGGAAGTGGATTTTGCACTCATAATATTTTTTTTGAAGATCAAAGAATCACTGAAAGAATTAATAATGCCATCAAAATAAAACCCTAAACCCTTTTTTTTTCCTCTCCTCTTTCTCTCCCCGTCATCTCCCTTTTTTTCTTCTTTTCTCGTAGCTTTCTTTTCACGTCGGCACCGGACACAACACTCTCTGTTTTGTTTTTTTTAGTCTCTCTCTCTCTCGGCTGCTACTAACTCTTTGTTTCTTGTTTTTGCTTTTTTTTTTTTTTTTTTTTTCTTTTCCCAATGGCAGTTGCTATGAGTAAAACCTAATAACTACTATATTATATTATTTTATAAATATAACATATATAAATATGCTATATAAGATCAATATATATATATACATATAAATATATATAAATATTTGAATTAATTTTATATAATTAAATGCCACATTAAATTCTCATATACCCACGCAATTAATAAAGCCAAAAATAAAATAAAATAAAGTAATAATAATAATAATAATAATAATAATAATAACAACAACAACAACTTAATAAAAATTAAGATCGCTACAATACTTGTGTATGTATTTTTGAATTGCGGCTCTTATTTGGGATGTCATAGTATATTTACCGCCCATGAAAAGATTTAACTTTGTCATTCCAAACTCATGGATAAAGGCATCCATACACATACATCATAAAATTTACCAAATGTTGCATTGCATGATCATGTGTTTTTCAATTAATGTTATAATCTGTTAAGTGCATTACCTACTGAGTTTTCACTCACCCCAAAGCTAACCAATTTCAGGAAATGAAGAAAAAGTGCCTCCTAAATGAATGTTTTGAGTTGAAGAATACTTTTGGGATGTGAAAGCTTGTGTTTGAAATCATATTGTGTGTATGCCAGGGATAGTTTTGGGTGGCTATATGTAGACATGTATTTTGATGTAACAAGGATCATATTTTGATGAAACGACGAACGGTAGCTGATTTTGTGGAATTCCTTACTTGTTGAACTATTTTATTTTTGTTTATAAATGTAATGAAACAATGTTCTAAAGTTTGGAAATAGTTTAAAAGGGAAGGAATGTTGTTAATGTTATGTCATTACTATTTTGTTTCATTTTTGTCGTCGATCTTGTATTGGTAATGCCCAAATGAGAAGGGAAACATGGAGGTCCACTTGTCAAGGTGTTACACAGAGCCTTAGATTTTTTTTGAAAAGAGATAGTTGTTCTCTTCTTCTTCATTGACGGTTTTGGAACTCTTCATTTCCTAAAATGTTAGTAAATAGGAATGAGCAATTGCCCAGTAGAGAATAACTTTAACCAAGTATATAAAAGTTTGATTTTAATATGCATGACCTTTATCAATACTCATGGGTTTTCATTGGTTTAAAAGTTATTACACAACACACAATTCAACGTTCAATCTCCACATTTTTCCGTCACGGATGGCCGATGGACACCTCAAACCTTCCACTTCCGTTGTCCTCACACAAATCGGCTAGTGGACACCTCATAACATCCCCACATTCGTCGCCCTCACGTGAACTGGGCAAGTGAGCACCTCAAACACATTCCCACATTCATCGTCCTCACACAAACCGGGCAAGTGGGCATCTCAAACACATTCCAAAACATTAACATCTTAAGCACAACCCAAGTAATCACAAGGACTCTCCAATTTTACTTATCAATTTTTCATTAAGTCGAAATCAAGAACAACCCTTAGGGTTACATATGAAAATTTGGGGTTTTCCTATCCAAGTATTCATTTTCCTAAATTCACGTGTACTTACTCACTATTTCGTAATTGATTACACAACCCATAATCAATTTCACACAACCACTTCATCAACACAAAATCCATATGTATATATATATCATCCATCTCAATAGGTCCATACAACTTAAGATTCACACACATTAAACCAAAGTATAAATATACAAGGGTAAAGGTATTCCTACCTTAAGGGTTGCAAGAAGAGAGATGAAGGTCCACACGATAAACTTCCGAAATACCACAATCTAATCAGTTCAAAGCGTAGCTGTTGACGAGGATAATAACTTTAATGAAGGCCCAAATATGGATTCTTGCTATAGATAGATGGAATCTAGAGTTTTAAAGCTAGGGATTTCAAAGAAGACTGATAGAGAGAGAGAGTGTATGAAAAAGTGAGCTAAAAAGGTGTTTAGATCGTATTTTAACTCTACTGCCCCGAACAGACCGCTCGAGCGGTAAACACATGGTCTCAAAAATTTTGTACAGCTACAGTGAAAAATATTGGGAGATCACATTTCACGCTCAAGCGACCTTTCCTTCGCCCGAGTGGTCTCACCTACAAACTTGCGAAATGCTAGGAGCTATAAATCTCCGCTCGAGCGACCAAATGACTGCTCGAGAGGTCACCCAAAATCAGCTATTATGATTCACCTACAAACTAATCCAACATATCTATCTGTATATATAAAATTGTTTTGTCCTTTCCCATAGATAAACCATCCCTAATCTTAATAATATTATTAACCGCAAAAACATACCTTTCATTTTTATCATGTATTTTTCTTTAATTTAATTATTTTGTATGTTTATTTGTAAAAATAATATTGAGCAACATCATACATTTGATTAATGTTACAATGGAACCTCTCTCAAGGTACCTCATTTTACTAGTCTCACCAGGGGTAACGGACCCCAATTCACACATTACCTGGTGCAAACTAAAAGGGAGATGAACCATTTGTCAAGGCACCACGCTTTACCGGCCTCACTTGGCGAGAAACGGACCCCCAATCCACATCACACCATTCTAGATTACATAAATAATTTACGATATAATACATATACGTATTCTACTCAAGAACAACAATGTCATCTTCCGCCAATGACCAAGGACAAAACCTCTAATAGTTAAATACACAACTCTCATAAATTAAATCCATAACCAGTTCCACAATTTCAAATCATTACCATTTTCAATAAAATAATTTCAAAACAACCATTTCTCCCACCCACCTTCCGCTTTCCATTTTCCATTTCATTTTACAAAAGAGTTACAACCACCATTTTGTTTTTAAAATCAAACTCGTTCTTTCAAATCTCCAACACTCACAACCATTAGCCCAGATCTCTTTTTAAATCGCTAAAATCACAATTTGTGATACAAAACTACAACCCATCACAACACCACAATAATAAAACAATTACAAGACCCGACACTTGTAGCATTTGAGAGATTTTTCTCAATTGCCATCTTCAAGTCATGAATATTTTCTTTGAGATTCCATTTATTTTCTTCTTTTGACTTAGAAGGACCTGTTAAACAGGGTGGCTTAAGAGAAAACTCGGATGCTCTGTTTGTTGATAATTTCCCAATGAGTTTGCTTTATGGAGAATTTATTTGGTAATTTTGCGGCATGGTCACTTAGTGTTTCATGTATATTGTGACTGGTGAAAATGATAAAATTTACGATTTTGTATTAAGTGGTTAAGAAACAACAAGATATTGTAGTTTATGATTTGCAGGGGCATTGCCACAAGGTGCCTACCACAAAATAATTGTTCTTGTTTTATGGGTCCAACAACCAACTGAAGCAACCAGCCAACGCCTTTGTGGCAAGTTGGTATATAGTTGTCTCCTAGGGTGCAGTGAGTAAAGGTCAGGAGTTCTAGTTGATTGACCGATCCCTTAAGTAGTACACTTTTGTATAGTAACTTTACTAACAAACTAATAACTTCCTAGAATTTTAACCAAAAAAAAAAAAAAAAAAACAATTGAAGCAACTGACTCACAATGCTATCTCACCCATGTGAAACTGTATGGTTTGATTTTTTAAAAACTATTTTTAAATTAATTTTTGTTTATTTTTAGTAACTTTTTTAATATTTTAATAATTGTTTGTGTACTTTTTAAATGTACCTAATCAAGATTCATCTAAAAAGTAAAACAAATTAGTTAAAACATTAAAAAAAAAAGTCACTAAAAATAGAAGAAAATTCGATCAAAAATTTGTGTGTATTTTTTGTATAGTTTTTAGTGATTTTTTTTTTTTTTCATATTTTAGTTAAACTTTTTTTACATTTTAAATATAGCTAATCTTGGTGTATTTACAAAATTGAAAAAAAAAATTGACTAAAGTATGAAAACATATTCAGTAAAGATAAACGAAAACCCATTTAAAAAGAGTTTTTGAGAATTACAACCAAACAAAGCTGTAGCACATACAGATTTTCTAAAAATTTATATTTTTAAAGGCTAATTAGGGATAAATCCCTCTACATATTTCTATAAGAGTTAAAGGATATTGAAATATTACATACTAGTTAAGGTTCCTGAACTTCAAATTTTAGTAGGACAAGAATTTTTTTGAGATAAATGATCAAAAATTCCCTCAAACCCTAAAAACACTACAACAATTTGAGCTTACGTCTATTTCTCTCTGCGTATTTCTCTTTCTCTCTCTCTCTCTCTCTCTCTCTCTACACCCCTTCAAACCATCTCCTCGTCACTATCATTACTGTTGCTGTTGTTTACAATCATTGCCAAATATTGTGATTGGTGAAAATGATAAAATTTATGATTTTATATTAGGTGACTAAGAAACAGCAAGAGATGGTAGTTTATGATTTGCAGGGCATTGCCACGAGATGCCCACCACAAAATATTTTTCTTGTTTTATGGGTCCAACAACCAACTGAAGCAACCAGCCAACACCCTTGTGGCAAGTCGGCGTGTAGTTGCATATCAGGGTGTAGTGAGGAAAGTTCAGGGGTTCTAGTTGATTGACCGATCCCTTAAGTAGTACACTTCTGTATAGTAACTTCACTAACAAACTAATAACTTCCTAGAATGTTAAGCAAAAGAAAAAAAATAAAAACAATTGAAGCAACCAACTCATAATGCTGTCTCATCCATGTGAAATTGTATGGTTTGATTTTTCAAAAACTATTTTTAAATTAGTTTTTGCTTATTTTTAGTGAATTTTTTTTAATATTTTAATATATTTTTTTGTACTTTTTAGATGTACCTAATCAAGATTCATCTAAAAAGTAAAAAAAAAAGTTAAAACATTGAAAAAGTCACTAAAAATAGAAGAAAATTCGAACAAAAAATTGTGTGTATTTTTTTTGTATAGTTTTTAGTTTGTTTTTAGTAAATTTTTTTTCATATTTTAGTTAAACTTTTTTTACATTTTAAATACAGCTAATCTTGATGTATTTACAAAATAACAATAATAAAAAAATTGACTAAAATATGGAAAAAAAAATTCAGTAAAGATAAATGAAAACCCATTTACAAATAGTTTTTGAGAATTATAACCAAACAAAGCTGAAGCACATACAAATTTTCTAAAAATTTATATTTTTAAAGGCTAATTAGGGATAGATCCCTCTACATATTTCTACAAGAGTTAAAGGATATTGAAAGATTACATACTAGTTAAGGTTCCTAAACTTCAAATGTTAGTAGGATAAGAAATTTTTTGAGATAAATGGCCAACAATTCCCTTAAACCCTGAAAACACTACAACAATTTGAGCTTACATCTATTTCTTTCTCTCTCTCTCTCTCTCTATCTCTCTATACACCCCTTCAAACCATCTCCCCCATCACTGTCATTATCGCTATTGTCGTTCACAATCACTGTCCAAATCAAAAACGAATTGCTGCCTTTCCTAATCACAGTCCAGTTTAGAATCGAGTGTCATTCACAACTACAAACATGTTGTTTGTCTCTTTCAGATCTGTTACCGCCGCTTCTAGATCTGTTACTGTCGTTTCTAGATCCATCACTACCACCATTTCTTTTTATTTTTTTGTTCAAAACAATTCGATTTTCCCTATCGCACAATGCAAATTTCATCGTTACAGTAAAATTTTACTCAGAGAAATTTCACTCATTGAGTCTAATTTTATTGTGAGAAATTTCACTTTGTTAGAGAGTCCTCTGAGAATTTTAATGTGCTAAGTCAGTGAAATCTCACTTCACCGGAGAGTTATTGAAAATGGACTAACAATAGTCACCAGAAAGTTGTCGTCGACGGTTAGAGCCAATCGTTGACGGTTGGAGGTAGTTGCCGAAGGTTAGAGGTTGTCGTCGACAACTGGAGGTGTTGGTCAAAAGTGGCAATGGCTATTTCAGTTGGAGGTGGTGGAATAACAAAACTTGACTAAGGGTAGGTTTGTCCAAAAGAGTTAGTGTCCTTAAACTAATGAACATATTTTAGTTGTCCTTAAACTATTACAAAATATTTTTTAGGGAGCCGAATTAAAAACCCTCATTTTTTTTTTATCATAATTTTATTCTTGATTACAATTACTATTAAGAGAGATTGACAAAAATAGTGTCATATGGTGTTGACCAGATTGACTCTAACTAATTGATTTGGTTGAGAATGTGAATAACTTAGATTGAGCGAGTTAGATGATAAAAATTGACAAATCAACTGATTAGTTGAAATATAATTTAAAAATTGTATACTCGCCTACAAACTAATCCAGCATATCTATATGAGTATATAAAATTGTTTTGTCCTTACCCACAGATAAACCATCCCTAATCTTAAGAATATCATTAACTACAAACACATACCTTTCATTTTTATCATGTATTTTTCTTTAATTTGATTGTTTTGTATGTTTATTTGTAAAAATAATATTGAGTAACATCATACATTTGAAATTGTAAAAAAATTATGGATAGATATTCATTGATACCTTTCTCCATTTAATATTTTTAACTTTCACAACCTGTTCAATCCACTAGTTTGAAACTGCTAAAACCCACCGATTATATTGAGGATCGGTGGATTGGCAACGGGTTGAAAGATTTTCCATGTGCCTAAGGCGGTTTGCTTGATGATTTTTCTTTAAAACAAGCCTAAATTGACCCGTGCACCACTGCTTCCCAAGTCATACGCTCTCTTTTCTTCTTAGCCATCATCACTCTCTCAACATTAACCACCTTTCCCCTTTCTCATCCCATTGTGACTCACCTTCTCCCCACTGTCCAGATGCCTTTCCTTCGCCAAAACCCTTGTTATCTACATACATACATAATATATATAGTTGGGAGTGGTGAAAAAACAGGTTGCATACATGGTTCTAAATTACGGTATCAGATAACATAACAGTATCAATCGCGGAGTATCGGTATCGATAGTATTAGTCGGTACGTATTGGGAATCGGGTGGGTACGTATTGGGAATCGGGTGTTACGACAGTGAAATTTTAAAAATCATTTCATTGGTTTTTCAGCTTTTTCTTTTCCGTACTGGTTCGAACCGGTGAGTATTAGCCCGTCGCGGATTGTGTAACAGTTACAGACCACTACGTACTGGGATTCGGCCGATTTTCTTGCAATTTTCGATCTCAGCGCTATACCGACCTGTATCCGTCGTGGTGCTCCATTTTTCCGTTACGAACCAGCCAATACGTAGCGTATCGGTCGGTTTTTAAAACTATGGTTGCATAGCAGTTGGCAGTGGAAAAGGGGCCCGGTAGCGGTGGCAAGGTAGAGGAGAGGTAGCTAGGGTGGGTTGGAGGGTTAGGAATAAATATAATTTTGATATTATGGCTGGTGTACTCAAATAATTTTAAAAATTTAAATTTATGAAGTGAGTGTACTTAGAAATATGTTCATGCAATTAGCAGCTCCCATGATTTTCTCCCTAAAATATGCAAAATATTTACATATTATTTGGTAAAAAGCATTAATTAAATATTTGATTAGATAGGTTTAACGGAAAATTATACAATAGTCTTGAATTATCACGTGGTCATACTCCCTCACTAATCACCATTCATTATATCTATTCATGTTTATCAATCACCTAACATAAATAATTAATACTTGATTTTCTCTACCAATCATGTTACTTTACAGCACCATATAACCGTACTCTCATACTATCAACATACCTTTTAACTCAACTTTAATAATCACTGGAGTGTATAATAGTCCATTCGATTTCTCGTTAATAAAATACGTATTGTTTTCTATATGTTTTTCCTCTCAATTTAGACAACACAACAATTTTGATAAGGGTTCACCGATTTCTCTCACCTTTATGTCCGCACTTGCATGTGAAAATAACATTATTCATTCAAAATTAGAGCAAGGAACCAATCACAAACAAAAAAACTAGTTGTGGGTAGGGCAACATAAAACTCAACCCATAAAATTTAAAAGGGCACTTATCAATCAGTTTTATTAATTAGATTTATTTATTTACAAGTTTTATTTATAAATTTATTACTATAAATTTATTCATAAAAACAAGATAGACTGATAAATTAATTAATAGGACTTAATAGGTTATAAATTTCAAAAGTAAGACCTATTAATAATTTACCCAAATTTAAAAGGGCCAATCACTTAATTCATCTAAAATAAACTTAAAAAGGGTGAGTATATATAATTAAAAAATAATTAATAGATATTTACTATTGTACACATTATTTTTAAAATTGTAGAGCACGATTGCCCCTTCTTGTCCTCCTCTAGATTGATCTTTATTTGAGTGGGACAAACTCTAGTTGTGTTTTTAGTAAGAATAATGGTGTACAAAGGTGTACAAATAGAAAATTCATACATAATGATGTGTTTTAATATGCACCTTTTACTTTAAAATAAAGAGAAAATTAGTCTAAGGCCCCTCTCACATTTTTAGTAATAGAAGAGATTCACAATATTATTTTTTGATGTCTGAGGTCCCTACGCACTTATATATCAGATCAGAGAAATTTGACTCTCTCTCTCTCTCTCTCCGATCTTCATTCTGTCCAAACCAAACCCTCTCTCTCCCTCTGCTCCTTTCTCCTCTCTCGGTCTTCATCTCCGACGTCGTCGACTTCACCTTCGCCTTTGTCTCTACTATGCCGTCGCTGGAATGCTGCGATTTGAGCCAGACCACCGTGATCTGAGTTGCGAACCACCGCGATCTGAGTCGGACCACCGCGATCTGAGCTGAAATCAGTGCCGACGGTCGAGTTGCAAACGACGACACGGCTAGACGACACTAGTCTGTTCATCTTCATCTTCTTCATCTTTTTGTTCTTCTTCTGGGGAGGTCTCGGAGATCGAACTCACCTAGGAAATTATCTTTGCTTTTTCATGAGATTATCAGTTGAATTATAGCAGTCAAATTTCACGAAGATGTGTGTATAGAACTTTAGTTAGGATGATAGTACATTTTTCCACAGAAGAAAGTCACTTGAACATATATGTATAAGTTTTTTTTTTTTTTTTGACTTGCTAACTAAAGCTACTGAAACCAAGTTACTGTGTTGACTAATGAAATATAATTTGGAACAACTTTATTATCATAATATGCGTGATATGCTCTGTATGTATCATTGAATTTTTTATATGCCATCGTTCAGATATACTGGTTTGTCAACAATTTGGAACCTGTTGTGATATTTCCATGTCACTTTTATTGGTAATTAGTTAGAAAATTGCTATGGGGCTATAGAGAAGTGCTCGTGGAGAGATTGTTTGAAGATGATCAAGTCTGTTGAATTTCTTTGAGAAGTCTAGTCCAGAGCAATTTTGAATCAGAGAAAGCAAAGAAATTTTGAATTACTATGGAGTCAAGTCTGTTCTAAACTAGTCACGTATGATCTTATCTACTGGTTTGTTAACAATTTGGAACCTGCTGTGATATTTCCATATCACTTTTATTGGTAATTAGTTAGAGAATTGCTAAGGGGCTGTAGAGAAGTGCTCGTGGAGAGATTGTTTGAAGATGATCAAGTCTGTTGAATTTCTCTGAGAAGTCTAGTCTAGAGAAATTTTGAATTTCTCTAGAGTCAAGTCTGTTTTAAACTAGCCATCTATGATCTCATCTACTGATTTGTTAGCAATTTGGAACCTGCTGTGATATTTCCATATCACTTTTATTGGTAATTAGTTAGAGAATTGCTATGGGGCTGTAGAGAAGTGCTCATGGAGAGATTGTTTGAAGATGATCAAGTCTGTTGAATTTCTTTGAGAAGTCTAGTCTAGAGAAATTTTGAATCAGAGAAAGCAGAGAAATTTTGAATTTCTCTGGAGTCAAGTCTATTCTAAACTAGCCACTTATGATCTCACTTGAGTCAACAACAGCTCAAAGAAAAGAGAAAAAAATAGAGCCACAACTCTGGATCAGGTAAGACCAAAGCAGAGAAATTTTAAGTTTCTTTGGAGTGCTTTGAATTTTCTCTGGATCAAGTAAGAATTTTCTATGATTTTGATTGAATTTTTCTAGTTTGGACCAGAGAAATTCTCTGAGTTTGATTGAATTTTATCTGATTTTGATTGAATTTCTCTAGTTTGGAATAGAGAAATTCTCTGGTTTGGAATGAAAATTCTCTATGAAGTCTAGAGAAAATTTGTCCAGAGAAATTCTCTGTGAACCAGAATTTCCTCCAAAGAAAATTCATCCAGAGAAATTCTCTGTGAACCAGAATTTCCCTGTGAAGTCTAGAGAAAATTTGACCAGGGAAATTCTCTGTGAACCAAAATTTCTCCGTGAAGTCCAGAGAAAATTTGTCCAGAGAAATTCTCTGGATCGAATTTTCTCTGGATCGATAATGAGGGACCTTAAACATTATGAAAATATTAAGTGTCTTTTATACTATAAAATCTTAATACCAGGGACCTTAAAAAAAAAAATCCCCTAAAATAAAACACCCATAAGATAAAGGAAAAATCCTTCATAAATTCCCACGCTTATAAGTCATTAAGGACAAAGGTGGTTCTATTGGGAACATAAGAACATTTGTTGGTCAAAATAACATTAAAGATTTTGTTCCATAAATACTACATATTTGTTGAAATTTTTATTCTAATATATCTATTAAATTTTTTTATTTGTTCGATTTTTAAACTTTTCTATTTATATTTTTATCTATATGTCAAAATTGTTTTAATATTTTTTAATCTATCTGTGCAAATTTGTAAGGTATTTAGTTCCATTAGTACCACCTATCTGTCTAAATATTTTATCTATCTGTGCAAATTATATTTCTAAACTATCTGTACAATTTTTTTTAACATATCTATGCAAATTATATTTTTAACATATCTATCCAAATTGAATCTATTATATGTCTAGTATTTTTTGGCTGTCTGTGTTATTATTTTTAACTTTTCTATGCGAATTAACCTATCTGATGCTTCACCCACTCTATATCCTCCAAATTCGGTAAGATCCACTCTTTGAACCTCTCAAACCCTTCGACAGTAACTAGTGATGGTACTAATGCCGCTCTTCAAACACATGGTGTAAACATGTTGGCATTTCAAAGAGTAATTTTGTATGCAGATATGATATATGCCATGTGGTACCTTCTACTATTGTGATTGATTTTGACAAGAGGGTTCACTACATTTATGTTGGGTATTTGGGAAACAATTGGAGGCATATACATTGTGATTGGTGAAAGGTAGTGCCACTTGATACCTCATTGACATATAGAAATTTATCCATTTCAAAGGTTTCAAGGATTTTCTTATACTGTACTTAAACCGTAACTGCTTTCTCATCTTTTTCAAGTTCAAGGGACACTCTGTATAGTAAGATTTCACCCCTTGGGGACCCTAAGGTTTCAGTCGAACCAATTCTTCATCAATGGGTTGTTGGAACAATCTTCTGAGTAAATAAAATAAATTGAAACAATTCAAACAAAATAAAATAAAACTTACAGTATTTATTTTGTAGAACCGAATTAATAATTCAAAGACCAATTCGAGTGTGTGACACTCTGTCCTTAAGACAGATTCGCTCCGCTACGGTGCTTACGGTTATGTGGCGTCTATCTCCCAGGATACAATGATCTTCACAAATTTGTAGTAGCACTTCAAACAAATTTGTCTGGCGAACTAGAACCTTGTGTTCTATAACTTTCTGAAATTTATTCTAAATCTAATATGAAGAATAAAGGACGCAAGAAAGCAAAATGAAGGCAAGGAAAATGAATTTTCGGAATCAATCAAAATTGGAATGGGGTTGCCTTTATATAGACTTTGTTGGCACCTATTCAATTTGAATAGAAAAGGTATGAAGAAGGGACATAACCCTTCGTTTAAAATAAAGAGACACCATGAAAGGTTTGCACCCTTTCATTCAAATGGAGGTTTGACCCTTCCTTTAAAACAAAAAAACACCATGAAAGGTTACACCATTTCATTCAAAATGGAGTCTATTTCAATTCACAACTACCTCTTTATAAATTTTCCAACAATCCCCCACATGAATGAAATTGACAGAGAGAAAATGCAACAACATGATGTAAATACAGAGAGTACAGAAATTAGAAATATTCTGCAAAGGATAGGTAGTTTTTGGCTTTGAACCTTCCCGTGTGAGACACTATCGGATTTACTAGCTAACCAGTGAACATGATGTCTTGAACTGTTCAGCCGTTTGTGTAAACCAAGACAATAGAACTCACACAGTATATTCCCAGATACAGTTTAGTTCTCACTATTGTGTTCATTTTGGCCCTGAACAACCTGGTCTTTCATGAGTGCTCTAGAGAATTGTAGCCCTTCACAAATCTCATAGAACCGGCCCAGTTCACACTCATATAGGTGATTCTTATGAAGAGTATCCTGTCATACTCCACTAGGTATACCTAGATATAAGAATCATTAAAAGTATTACTTAACCTAAAACTCTGCAGTCATCACTATTTTATCATAGAAATGGGTAGGAGTTTAACTCCCCAGTGATCCTTCTGAGTCATATACAACTCAGTTGTCCCTTTGAACCTAGATCTTAGGATCTCCAGTCAACTAGGTTGGGTTGCCGTTGTGGTAACTCTTATTTAATAGGCTTTAGTCCCATTCCCCTCGATAAATTCTCAACTAACTCTTTTGTTAACCCTTTGGTTAGTGGATCCGCTATGTTGTCTTTAGACTTTACATAATCAATGGAAATAATTCCATTAGAGAGTAGTTGTCTTACGGTATTATGTCGACGACGAATATGTCGAGACTTACCGTTATACGTATGACTCTGTGCTCTACCTATTGCAGATTGACTATTGCAATGTATGCATATAGCAGGCACCAGTTTTGGCCATATTGGAATATCTTCAAGGAAGTGGCGAAGCCATTCTGCTTCTTCCCCTACTTTGTCTAAAGCTATGAATTCTGATTCCATAATAGACTTAGCAATACAAGTCTGTTTGGAAGATTTCCAAGATACAGCCGCACCACCAAGAGTAAAGACATACCCACTGGTGGACTTCGAGTCTCTAGTATCCGATATCCAATTTGCATCACAGTATCCTTCAAGCACTGCTGGATATCTAGTATAATTAAGCCCAATGTTACGAGTAAATCGAAGATATCTTAGAACCCTTATAATTGCTTTCTAGTGTTCTACTCCCAAGTTACTCGTATATTTACTTAATTTACTTACTGCATAAGCTATATCCGGGCGAGTGCAGTTCATCAAGTACATTAAGCTTCCAATAATTTGGGCATACTCTAATTGAGAAATACTTTCATGTACATTCTTAGATAGAAACAAATTAACATCTACAGGTGTTCTAGCAAGATGATCATCATCTTTGCTGAATTTGTCAAGTATTTTCTCAATGTAATGAGATTGTGACAAAGTATATCCTTTTGATGTTTTGGTAATTTTCATACCAAGAATTACATCAGCAATTCCCATGTCCTTCATGTCAAAATGTTTATTCAACATTTTCTTGGTAATTCTAATCATATCATTATTACTACCTATCATGAGCATATCATCTACATAAAGACATACAATGACATAACCTTTGTCTGTGTTTTTAATATAAACACATTTGTCACACTCATTAATTTTAAATCCATTTGACATCATTGCCTTGTCAAATTTCTCATGCCATTGCTTTGGCGCTTGTTTTAAACCATATAATGATTTAACCAATTTACACACTTTCTTTTCTTTTCCTGGAACAGAAAAACCTTTTGGCTGTTCTATGTAAATTTCTTCATTTAACTCACCATTTAAGAAAGCGGTTTTCACATCCATTTGATGAATTTCTAGATTGCATAGAGATGCAATGGCAATTAGCATTCTAATGGATGTTATTCTAGTAACCGGTGAGTATGTGTCAAAGTAATCAAGACCTTCTTCTTGTCTAAATCCTTTGACCACAAGTCTTACCTTGTATTTGTCAATTGATCCATCCACTATCAATTTTCTTTTGAAAATCCACTTGTACCCAAGAGGTTTACAGCCTGGTGGCAAATCCACCAATTCCCAAGTGTGATTTTGCAAAATGGATTCAACTTCACTATTGATAGCTTCTTTCCATAAAGGAGCTTCAGGACTGGACATAGCCTCTTGAAAAGTTAAAGGCTCATTTTCTAACAAAAATGTTAGGAAATTTGGACCAAAAGATTTTGAGATTCTAGCACGATTACTACGCCTAGGTTCCTCTTCCTCATTTTGGTCTAACTCTTGCTCTTGTTCTTGATTATGTTCTTGATCTTGATTAGTAATAGCATCATGAGATCTTTTATTGTTACTAGTCTCTTGTCCAGTCTTATTTGGAAATACATGTTCAAAGAATGATGCATTCCGAGATTCAATAATAGTATTTACATGCATTTCGGTATGTTCTGATTTATGAATCAAAAACCGATATGCACTACTATTCTTAGCATAACCAATGAAAATACAATCAATGGTCTTAGAACCTATCTTAGTCTTTTTAGGACTAGGAATAGCCACTTTAGCCAAACACCCCCACACTTTTAAGTATTTGTAGGATGATACTCTTCCATGCCACAATTCATAAGGTGTTTGATTCACTTTCTTTCAGGGTACTTTATTAAGTATATAATTAGCAGAAAGTATTGCTTCCCCCCACAAGTTTTGAGGTAATCCAGAACTTATTAACATGGCATTCATCATTTCTTTTAAAGTCCTATTTTTCCTTTCAGCAATTCCATTTTGCTGAGGTGAGTAAGGAGCAGTGGTTTGATGAATTATTCCATGTTCTTTACAAAATTCACCAAAAGGTGATTCATATTCACCACCTCTATCACTTCTAAGTTTCTTGATTTTCTTACCAAGTTGATTTTCAACTTCATTCTTATATTGAATGAAAGTTTCCAAAGCTTCATTCTTGGTTCGAATTAAATAAACATAACTATATCTAGTACAGTCATCTATAAAAGTGATAAAATATTTTTTCCCACCTCTAGTTTGAATTGATTTAAAATCACAAATGTCACTATGAATTAATTCAAGTGGTTCTGTACTTCTTTTAATTGAATGAAAAGGAGTTTTAGATAATTTTGTCTCAACACAAATTTCACATTTATGATTTGAATCAATGTCAAATTTAGGTAAACATTCCATATTAATTAATCTACGCAAAGATCCATAATTAACATGTTCTAGTCTACCATGCCATAAATTTGAAGACTCAAGCAAGTAAGAAGAAGATGTATTATTATTAATAACTGAGGGTACAACGGTCATTACATTTAACTTGAAAGGCCATCAGACATGTAACATTTTCCTACATACATCACATTCTTAGTAAGTACAAATTTATCACTCTCAAACACTAGCCTAAACCCATTCTTACTCAACAAAGATCCGGAAACAAGATTCTTGCGAATGTCCGGTACATGCAGCACATTGTTGAGAGTGAGTTCCTTTCCAAATGTCATCTTGAGTACAATCTTTCCTTGTCCTTCAACTTTGGAAGTTGAGAAGTTGCCCATAAAAAGTTGTTCACCATTATCCACTGTAGAATAAGATGTGAACATCTTTTTGTCGACACAAATATGGCGAGTAGCACCAGTGTCCACCCACCATTCTTTAGGATTTCCGACAAGATTTGCCTCGGAAAGAACTGCAGAAAGATTGATGTCATCTACACCATTGGAAATCTTGTCCACTTCGGCCATATGGGCTTGAGCAGGCTTCTTGCTTGTTCTTCTCTTGCTTTTGCCTTTGCTACGGCAATCTTTGGCCCGATGTCCCTCTTTGTCACAGATGTAACATTTGCCATTAAACTTGTACTTTTTATTTTCCTCCCATTTAGAGCCTTGTGATGAACTTTCTCCAGAAGACTTTCGTTTCTTGGTTTTTGAAGCATGTTCCACCACATTTGCCTTAGACTCCATAGGATGCTTACCAGCCCACTTTTCAAAATTGCGGTTGTCCTCCTCAATCCTCAAACGCACAATTAATTCTTTCATAGAAATTTCTTTGCGCTTGTGTTTGAGGTAGTTCTTGAATTCCTTCCAGCCTTTTGGTAATTTTTCAATTAAAGCTGTAACTTGGAAGGATTCACTGAGAGACATACCTTCTGCGTGAATGTCATGCAGAATGAGTTGGAAATCTTGAACTTGGCTGATCACAGTTTTTTAATCAACCATTACAAAATCCAGGAATCTGCCAACCACAAATTTCTTTGAGCCGGCATCTTCCGTTTTGTATTTTTTCTCTAAAGACTCCAAAATTCCTTTGCTGTCTTGATAGGACTGTAGACGTTGTATAATGTATTGTCAAGTCCGTTCAAGATGTAGTTCCGGCAAAGGAAATCAGCATATTTCCAAGCATCAACCGCATCAACCACTTGCCGATCGGTTTCATCCTCTTTCAAAATAGGAACATCCTCACGGAGGAAACGAGCCAGGTTTAGAGTTGTAAGATAGAACAACATTTTCTGTTACCATCTTTTAAAGTCAGTTCCTGAGAACTTCTCTGGCTTTTCACTGTGATTTACCAGTACTGTTACAACAAGAGAGGGGGTTGGCGTCATTGCAGCCACCACAGTAGTACTTGTTTGGGCATTAGTTGCAGTAGCCATCAATTCTAATTTATAAAACAAAATTATAATTAGAATTTACACTACACGGAAAATTAAACCAAATTCACAGAATTAAATTCTGTAAAAAATAAACGAAACACGAATGTAACTTTTTATTTTCCAATTAATTTGGAAATAAAATAAAATTTTATTCAACCAAATTAATTCCACATAGGAAATTAAATTCTATAAAATAAAAGAAATAAGAATATAAATTTTATTTTTCAATTAATTTGGAAATAAAATAAAATTTTATTCAACTAAATTAATTCCACACAGGAAATTAAATTCTGTAAAATAAAAGAAATAAGAATATAACTTTTATTTTTCAATTAATTTGGAAATAAAATAAAATTTTATTCAATCAAATTAATTCCACACAGAAAATTAATTTCTGTAACACTTCAATAATTAAAATACTAAAACAGAATTTTAAGTAATGAAAGCTCAGAAAATAATTTCTAAACCCCAAAATTTATTTCTAAAAAATTCCACAAAAATATATTCTGAATTGTTAATGACACCAGTATCGTACTACTAGTTGTCAAAGAAAATAGACAGTATATTACTACTATCTGTCAAATAACATATAATCACTATTTGTTTTTCCAACCAGAATATTATTTTGTAAATCCACAGAAAATAATTTTCTTAAAAGAAGAAAGAGAAAAGGAAACAAACGAAAAATTCTGTAAACAGAATAATTCGGGTCTGTCTTAAGATTGTTGGAACAATCTTCTGAGTAAATAAAATAAATTGAAACAATTCAAACAAAATAAAATAAAACTTACAGTATTTATTTTGTAGAACCGAATTAATAATTCAAAGACCAAGTCGAGTGTGTAACACTCTGTTCTTAAGACAGATTCGCCTCGCTACGATGCTTACGGTTATGTGGCGTCTATCTCCCAGGATACAATGATCTTCACAAATTTGTAGTAGCACTTCAAACAAATTTGTCCGCGAACTAGAACCTTGTGTTCTATAACTCTCTGAAATTTATTCTAAATCTAATATGAAGAATAAAGGACGCAAGAGAGCAAAATGAAGGCAAGGAAAATGAATTTTCGGAATCAATCAAAATTGGAATGGGGCTGCCTTTATATAGACTTTGTTGGCACCTATTCAATTTGAATAGAAAATGTATGAAGAAGGGACATATCCCTTCCTTTAAAATAAAGAGACACCATGAAAGGTTTGCACCCTTTCATTCAAATGGAGGTTTGACCCTTCCTTTAAAACAAAAAGACACCATGAAAGGTTACACCATTTCATTCAAATGGAGTCTATTTCAATTCACAACTACCTCTTTATAAATTTTCCAACAAGGGTTAGATAAAGAAGATGCATTGAGTACAAAGAACTTCAAACGATCATCAAACGACTGAAAAAATATAGGTGTTTCAAGCACGCTCTCTAGATACCTAATCTCTCTCTCTCTCTCCCTATGTCTAGAACACACACACACACACACACACACACACACCCCCTTCTTGGTTTTTCGGAACACAGAGAGATGGGTTATTTTGGTGTTCATCGGCGATTCCATCGTCAGGAAGTCTCAGACTCTCACTCGGCCAGAGGTGGAGATGAAGGCGGCGAAAGGAGATTGGTCGATAAAGAGAGAGAGTGATCGATTGTGATTAAAAGAGTGAAGAAGTTTGTGATGGATACAGAGATATAGGAATGTAGAGAGAGAAATGGTAGGTTAAAGAGAGAAAAATGCGAACGAGAAAAGAAAGAGAGAGAGATAATTTACACAACTTCAATAGATAAGAACATAAATTTCAACGATATAAAATTGTCCTTATGGACCCAAGCAAAGGGTTATGGACCCAAACAAAAGATGCGTAAATCTATAACCTCAAAAGTCTATAAAAAGGACCTATAGCCTGAACACTCTGAGATGAATTTATTTACAAAAAAATATATATTTTCCAAATTATTTTTGTGAAATTTTTGTTGGAAAATAATGGGTTTTCGACAACTTTAATCAAAAATTAAAGTGGGACCCAATTGCCAGTTCAGGTGAATCTGAATGGTTTTGAATTCTCTTAAGTGAAAAGATTGCAATACAAAAATAATGAGCCGAAACCATTGAGTTGTGAATGAAAATTGTCTCATAGAGTGGGTATCAATAAAGTTGGGTTTAGATTTGGACTTAGTCTTGGTTTGGACTGGGCCTAGACTTGTACTTGTGCATGTGTTGGGTTTGGTCTTAGACTTTGACTTGGACCTAGTCTTGAGCTTTGGGTTGAGCTGTATTAGGCTTAGTTTGTGCATGTGTTTGGCTTAGTTTGTGCATGTGTTTAAGATTGGGCTTGGATCAAGTTGCGACCCAACACCTGTATCCATTTTGCAACCCATCTAGTTTAATTCTCAAACTTATACATTATATACACATTATGATTTATATAATGGTTTTGGAGTTTTGAACCTTTGTAACTCCAGCCCTAATGGTTAGAGTTGATGACATTTGATAACCCCATTGATGTTAGCCTTCATGGCTAAAGCTCTCCCATACTAGTATAAATAGTGGCCTTTTTTCTTCTAACTTAAAAGGTTGTTTTTAGAGAGGTTTTGTGATGGAAAATGAGATGGTGTTTTGAGATATAAAGTTGAAGTTGATTTTTTACACCAAAGAAAAATTTTCCTATCTTCTTTTGTTAGCTTCTTCTTTGGTTCTTGTTAGAGAGAGTGCATCTATTGTCAAGTTCGCCGAAACTATTCAGAAGGTGCTTCTGTATTAGCTGGTGTCGACCGTCGTATCCTGGGAGGCAAACGTCGGCGCACCTCCAGCACCCACCGGGAGGCAGTGAATCTGTTTTAAGGAAACTGTGGTATCACACAGGCTTTGGTTTGCATCCTTTATCTTTTGTTCTTCAAAGTTTTAAATTTAAATAATTTCTTGTCTATTATTTTATATGTCCATTTGAATCCATCTTATAATATGTTCCATGGTGTAATCTAGTTCATTCTTATGTGTTTTTTTTTTTTTTAGTTCTATAGTTTATTGTATATTTCATTCTTTAATAATAAAAAAATATTAATAATTGTTTTGTCATTTCTATTTAATTCATTTTATATATTTTTCTTGTATTTTTTATAGAAAAATACCAACAATCTTAAAACAGATTCATTATAAATAGTTTTGATAAAACAATTTAGTTTTTGTTATAATTTTATTTTAGTGACTCTTGGAATTAAAATTAATTTAATTGCCTAGAGTTGTTGGACTTTGAGTTGTTTGTTTCAAGTAATTTATTCATGCAATTTATTTTATGTTAATTAGTTATTATTGCATGAGTAATTTGATTGTTAGTGCATGATTTACTAAGCATTGATAAGATAAAATAAGAATTTTATTTTTTAAGATTCTTACTAATTTAGTTGATTTGTTTGTTATTTGTTTTCTTTTATAGCTAACTTTCTCTATAGGTTTACTTAAACGCAAAAGGATGATATATAATACGAACAAATAAAATAAATTGGAATTAATAAATTAGACTACTGATTTTTGATTTGAACAAGATTACTTTTGCGTGGAATAAGGAATAATATTAGACCTTTGGAATTTTAGTGAATTGAATTATTCACTTTAGAGTTCAGTTTGATTTTGGATTTATTCCATATGTTGTTTTGAAAGTGTGGTGATAATTTCAAATTAATTTGATTAATTAAATTATGGGAAAAACTAATAGTTAGATTTTGAGAATTTCTAGAGATTCGGCTAGTCGAGAGGTTTTCAACAGTATAAAGTATCTCTAAACAAGTTTAGTTTAGGAGAAAATTTAGTAAAATAGTGGTCTTATTTTTGTGATTGCTTATTGTTAGACTTATTTATTTTGATGATTTATTTAAGTATGTTTTAATTTATTTGAAAGAGAAAAATAGAATCCAAAATTTATTTTGATGATTTATTTGAAAGAGAAAAATAGAATCAAAATTTGTTTTGTCCCATTATTTCTCACCTAAACGTTTATCCTAAATGTTGTTAGAATGTATTTAATATTTGATTAAATCAGGAGTTCAAACAGCTCAAAACAAAGGTTCAAATAGCCTAGCATAGCAGCAGGCCAAAAGGTTCAAAAGGTTCAAGTGGAAGATATCCAAATTAGTAATGATGGAAGTACAACGGCTATAAACGGCTATAAAGGTTCAAAAGGCCAAAAGAATCAAAAGGTTCAAGTGGAAGATATTCAAATTTGTAATGATGTAGTGGAAGATATTCAAATTGGTAATGATGGAAGTACAACGGCTATAAACGACTATAAATTCAAATGACTAAAACGGTTATAAATTCAAATGAATACAACGGCTATAATTTTCATTATATATACCAAAGCCTTTAATGTAAACAAGTTACAAAAATCTGAAAATATTCTTTGATCTATAATCACTCACATCTATTCTCAGAAATTATACACCGAGCCTTATAGCATTAAGCTCATCTTTCCTGTGTGAGATCTACAGAAAAATCAAAGTTTCATTTTATATATCTATCTTTGAAAGATATTTATTGTAAGCTTTCTTTGAAAGCAAAAATACCATTTCATCTTGTAAAAATGTTGCAAACGCTGTGTTCTTGAAATCTTGAGAGTGATTGTAATCTTGAGAGTGATTGTGAATCACCTAAGATTTGCAAGAGTTTGGACTTGTGAAGTCTGTGTAAAATCCGTGGAGGATTGCTCCATTTGTAAAGAGGTTGCTAGCATCCCTATGGAGCTAGAAGATAGTGGAAAATCTCAAGTAAAGCTTGAGAAGTGGACGTAGGCCGAGTTGAAGCCGAACCACTATAAATTTGTTTACCTCTCTCTCCCTTATCTCTTTATTTTATTTTAAATTGCCATAGCTATATTTCACATTTTTACTGTGCTAAAATCATTAACTGACATAGTTGTTAAGTCACTTGTTTTAATTATTTTTATTTCATTAATTATATTTATCTATTGTGCTAGTCATAATTTTTATTAGGGTATTATTAATTTTAATTATAAAAACCTAATTCACCTCCCCTCTTAGGTTGTCTTTTGGGTAACACTTATGTTTATGTTGCATTATCGCATGGTGGTATAACTTGGCATTGTAATGAGATTAACTCTTATTCATTCTATTTATTTTTGGTTGTATCAATTGTGAGTTCTTTCATGTCTTGATGGGTAATCAAGGAAATTACTCCAAAATATTTTTATATTCATAGAATAGTAAGTGGAAGTTTAACTCTATTGTTATATATATATATATATATATATATATATATTTGCTCATAGTTGTATGGTTGGATTGCCAACATTATGACCATAATATTCCTATATGTATGATTGATTTATAATTATGCAACTAATGACATTCTTGTAATTGCAATGCATCTATAGCCTTTGAATTACACATTGTGAGTTATAACTGAATTTACTTGTGTAATATTTACTTTATTGGTTCATTAACTCATCTTGTATCCAAGTATGTATATGAACAGTGAGTATGGAGATTTAGCGGCAAAGAGGATAGAGGTTTGTAATGTGTTTTATACAAATAAAAGCATTACAAGTGGAGAAGTGTGGTTTTGGTTAAACAGACGATTTCAGATGCAACCATGAACTCCGTTTTGCAGAATTAGACAATTTGTTATTGTAAAAGTTGAATTTCTAATTTGTAATAGTTTTACCATAGTGAAAGGAAAGGGGGAAGCAAAGAAATTATAAACCTTCGGGTTTAGAGAAAGTCTTTGGGATTAACTTTATTATTCCCAAAGTGGTTTGATTTTCTGTAATAGAAACCAAAGTGTTTAGCCTTGGCTAAAGAGTATTTCTTATTTGTTCGGAAATGGCAATTAGGATGGATTTGGTTTCAAACCTTTGTGGTTAGAGGAAGTCTTTGGATTTAATCTTTTTATTCCCAAAGTGGTAGGAAACCAAGTTTTTACAAGTCTTTGGTTATAATTTGATTATTTCCAAAGTGTTTTTTTTTTTGGGAAAAGAAACCAAATTTTAGCATTAGCAAAAATATTTTTGATTTTTATTCAGAAATAATGGGCTCAGTTTTGGGAGTACCGGTTAACTTTTATGAGTGGTATAATTCTGATAGCAATTTGTAATTTCTTATTAGTTTTGTAAACTTGATTTGTTTTAATTTAGTTCATTCCCTAAAAAACTTAATTCTAAATTTGTTTATCATGAACTAGGAGTCAACATGCTCTTGGAAGTTTTATCTAAGGTTAACTGGGTCTTAAGTGGGACCGATGTGACCCCTCTAGTCTTCCTGAAAACTTTCCTGACCATGTTCGATTCTAGGGTAAGTGGTGAGATCAGTTTTGAATTAAATTTCAGACTTTGGGATTTTCTAGTGTTAAGTTTAGTTTTTGGAAAAACATAATAGTGAAATTCTGTTGTGATTTTTCAAAAATGGCTTCAAGAGGTGACAACATAAAATGTTGTTCCACCTAACAACCTTAAGCCTTGCGAGGTTCTTAAAGGAAGATCTAGAGAGATCAAGTGTGCTTAGAAGAAATCATAAGATTGCATAATAATATCTTTGAATTAATCAGAGGCAATTAGTATGTTATTCTTGTGTCAATTATAGCATGTATGATTGCTATGTGACTTTGCTTGAAAGCAAA
This sequence comes from Camellia japonica, assembly GCA_030407325.1. Classification (NCBI taxonomy): domain Eukaryota; kingdom Viridiplantae; phylum Streptophyta; class Magnoliopsida; order Ericales; family Theaceae; genus Camellia; species Camellia japonica. The sequence continues at coordinate 110,400,726 of JAPPVO010000017.1, read as the reverse complement.
GATGAGACAACTCGTTAGGGTGGGTGAATATATATTTGAATTTTTAAATTCTAAATATATTCTTAAATTGGTGGCTCCTAGTGAGTACAAAATCACTAATCACAGAGATAAAAAATTGGTGATTCCTAGGAGGTATTAGACCACTGGTTACACAATTATGAGATTGTGGTTCCTAGTAGTGAACAAATTACTGATCACATGTCATGACATGATGGTTCGTAGTAGTGGAGAGGCTACTAATCATATGTGAAGACATAATCATTTCTAGTAATGAAAGAGTCCATTGATCCTCTGTCAGGACATTGTGATTCTTAGTAGTAAAGTGACTACTGATCACAGGTCAAAACATTGTGATTCCTAGTAATAGAAAGTCTACTGACCATATGCTTAGAAATTAGTGATTGCTAGTGATAAGACTACTAGCCATGTTATGAAGTTCCGAATAGTAGACTTTTGAACACTGGATTTATGTTTCCTAATAGTAAGACTATTAGCTTTAGAGTGACAAATTGGACTAAATTTGTTTGGTGCTTTGAATTCAGAAAAGACCTAATTCGGTTGATGACGGTCTGGGAATGTGTTTTCTGTGATATGATTATGAGAGTCTCATAATCATTATGACACAAGGAATTATTTAAAGACCCCTGTATGAATTTTTGGAAAGGCCGAAAGCCTTTGCATAAATTCTACAAATGTGGGGAGGTGTTATGCAGAATGTGGCAATACCTAAACCCAAGCAGGTAAGATAGGCCTGAAAATCCGTTGACTTTATGTTCAACGGTTATGCACAATAAAGTAGTGCATATTGGTTTTCTTGTAGACGAATTTGATATTCAAATTTACATAAGATTAAAATCATGGAATTGAGGAAGCAATTTTCATGAAGAAAGAGATAAGCCTAGAAGATGTAAATAGATTAGGACTTTAATGTTTTTTTGTCTAATCTTCTTAAACCTATATGGTGGCTAGTAAGGCTAAAAGCTTCTTTGAAGTTGTGATTTCTCTAGAAATAAATTATTAATTTAGCTTTATCTTGCATAGGTAGTAAGCCTTGGGATGCAAGTGAATGAAAGCCGATGAGATAAGCTTGTTATCATAGGATACCAGCAAAGAGAAGGCCTGGATTACTTTGATACATGATCACCAGTTATGGTGAGTGTAATCGCAATTGTGTGAAGTTTGGAGATACATCAAGATGGATGTTCATATAGCTTCTTATATGAAGATTTAGCTAAATAAATCTTTATGGAACAACTTGAAGGGTTTGTCGGTTATAGGACGAGAAAAGTCTGTAAGCTTGAGAAATCATTATATGATTTTAAACGAGCACCGGAACAATGGTATGAGAAATTTGACTACACTATGTTGTCAAGTGGGTTTTAAATAAACAGATATTGACAAATGTGTGGATGTCAAAGACACTGACAAATGTATATGCCATTTTGTGTCTGTGTATAGGTGACATGCTCATTGTTGGTAGTTATGAGAAGATGTTCAATACTACCAAGTGGATGTTGAACTCTAAGTTTGACATGGGCCTTACAAATGTATATTTGAGAATTAAGATTTCCTAACCATCTGCTGATAGTGTACTTTCTCTGTCCCATTATTTTGATAAGAGTCTTGAGAAGTATAAGTCAAATACAAGTGTGTTAAAGATTTCAGTAGACTTTAGTCTCTGTTTGACCAAGAATAATGGAATATTCTTAGGTCATTGGAAGTTTGAAGTATATGATGAGTTGTACAAGGCTGAGTATAGCCTACTCAGTTAGTAGGCTAAGTAGATATACGAGTAATCCCAATGCCTATATTTAGAAGGTGTTTGTGTGGGTACTAACGTACTTACAATGGAGTCAGGATTATGGGTTGCATCACAATTGATATCTAGTTGTACTAGAAGGGTACAAAGGCACCTATTGGATATCTGATACAAAGATTACGAATCCATTAGTGGATATGTTTTCTCTAATTGGAGCTGCAACCATGTCTTGGAGATCTTCCAAGCAAATGTGTATCACGAGATCAATGATGGAATTGGAATTCAGTGCTTTAGATAAAGCTACTAAAGTAACTGGATGGTTTTGTCATTTTCTTGAGGATATTCCATGTTAATCAAAACTTGAGCTAGCAATTTTGTATATTTTGCGACAACCAATCAAGTATTGGTAGGGCACAAATGGAAATGTCTAGAGATTTTTGTCGAAGACATAGTTCCATACGACGACTACTCTCATGTGTTGTCATTATAGAATATATACAGTCTAAGGACAATATTATGAATTCGTTAACCAAAGGGTTAAATTGAGAGTTAGTAGGAAAGTCGTCAAAAGGAATGAGGTTAAGGCCTTTAGTGAATATTACCGGAATGAAAAACCCAACCTAGTTGACTGGAGATCCAAAGATCTAGGTTCAAAGGGACAACCTAATTGCGCGTAACGGATGAGTCACTATGGAGGTGAATCCTCCTGTCTATTCCTTTATGCCGTGATATCTTGTGGGATGAGAGGTTAAGCTGATGCTTTTAATGACCTAAGTGTTGTGAATAGTCAACCGTGGTATAACGAGATATCGTATGTAGGTCACCTATGTGAGTGCGAAGTAGAGCCGCTTCTTTAAGAATTGACAAGGCTGGATTATTTAAAAACACTCACTGAACCATGCTAGTGTTCTAGGGCCAATCGGACACACCAGTGAGAACAAGCACAATGATTGGAGTAACTTCTATGTGAGGTCTATTGTCTCAGTTTACACAAACGGCAGAACAGTTCAAGACATCACGTTCACTGGTCTGTTAGTAAATCCGATAGACTTTTATTACGAAAGGTTCAAGGCCAACAACTACCTTTTCTGATGTAGGATTATTCTGTGTGCTCTCTCTCAGAGTCTTTGTTGTTAAGCGTTGTCCGTTTTTTTTTATTCAGCCAATCTTATTCATTTGGGGGATTGTTGGAAAATAATGGGTTTTCAGCAACTTTAATTAGAAATTAAAGTAGAACCTAACTGCTCATTGAGGTAGGTCTGAGTGGTTTTGTATTCTCTTAAGTGAAAAGATTACAATACAAAAATAAGGACCTGAAACCATTAAGTTATGAATGAGAATTATCTCATAAAGTAGGCATTAATAAAGTTAGGTTTAGATTTGGATTTAGTCTTGGTTTGGACAGAGCCTAAACTTGTACTTGTGCATGTGTTGGTTTTGGTCTTAGACTTGGACTTAGACCTAGTCTTGAGTTTTGAGTTGAGCTGTGCTGGGCTTAGTTTGTGCATGTATTTAAGATTGGACTTGGATCGGGTCATGACCCAACACCCGCATCTATTTTGCAACCCATCTAATTTAATTCTCAATACTTATACATTATATACACATTATGATTTATATAATGGTTTTGGAGTTTTGAACCTTTGTAACTCTAACCCTAATGACTGGAGTTGATGACATTTGATGACTCCATTGATGTTAGCTTTCATGGCTAAGGCTCTCCCTTACTAGTATAAATAGAGGCATTTCTCCTCCAACTTAAAAAGTTGTTTTTAGAGAGGTTTTGTGATGGAAAATGAGATGGTGTTTTGAGATAAAAAGTTGGAGATGATTTTTTACACCAAATTTTTTTTTCCTATCTTCTTTTGTTAGTCTCTTCTTTGGTTCTTGTTAGAGAAAGTGCATCTATTGTCAAATTTGCCGAAACTATTCAGAAGGTGCTTCTGTATTAGCTGGTTTCGACCGTCGTATCTTGGGAGGCAGATATCGGCGTAGCTCCAGCACCCATTGGGAGGCGGTGAATCTGTTTTAAGAAAACTGTGATATCACACAGGTTTTGGTTTGCATCCTTTATCTTTTGTTCTTCAAAGTTTTAAATTTAAATAATTTCTCGTATATTATTTTATATGTTCATTTAAATCTATCTTGTAATATGTTCCATAGTGTAATCTAGTTCATTCTTGTATTTTTTTTAGTTTTATAGTTTATTGTATATTTCATTCTTTAATAATAAAAAATAAAATAATAATAATTATTTTGTCATTTCTATTTAATTTATTATATATATATTTTTTTGTATTTTTTTTGAAAAAATACCAATAATTTCTTCTATATAAAAACGTGTTTTGCTTCTCTTTCAACCTCAACAATAACCTCTAGCCTCCATTTCATTTTTGGGCCAACAAGCAACTCCTCTAATGTCCATTAATGGCGGCTACTTGCTAACTTTTAAAGGGATGTTACTTTTTAAAAAGAGTAACAATATATTTATACAAAAATTTTATACAAAATGAATTGATATTTTATGATTCTTTCATTTTAAATGAAAATATTCATTATTTTTGCAATAATTTTATAAATATCATTAACATATTATTTTGATTATATTTTTTATATATAAAATTCAAATTTACAAGTCACTATCCATCTAAAAATATTATGATGGTCATGAAAAGTTATTAGTTAGTTCAAGGACAGCGTTACGTAACGTTTTATATATCTTGTGATTAGTGGAAGGAATGAGACTTATAATTTTATATTAAGTGATTGAAAAATATAAGAGAGCATAAAAATTTATGATTGCTTTAGAATATAAGTATGTAGTGTCCTAAAACCAAATAATTATTTTTTTTGATGGTCATGCTATTAATCATCTTTCCATGAGAGAGAGAGAGTAAATGAAGTATGTCGACATTTTGCTTTTTTATTTTTAAGAGTGGAATAATTAAGAAAGTACACAGCACTAGCCAGCCTAGTAATTCTTCATTTTAGAGAATATGAGGCTTTATTCCAAATTTCCACTATTACATTTCTAGAAGGGAATGTTTATGTTTAATGATGATGTATATATGTTATAACTTTTCATTTTCACAATTTTAACTTATCTGGACTGTGGAGATGTGATGGACCTATAGCTTGTATCTGTAGTGGAGAAGGTATTTGGTGTTCTGGGATATGGTCGTACGATCTTTTGGGAATGTTGTATAGAAGTGTGATTTATAACTTCTTGTTGATTCTTGTTGAGATATGGTAATAATTGTTTGAAACTTCTTGGATGCTATTGATTTTTGTATTGGATTAGTTTATATGGAATTCTGTTCTGGATTTAATCGAGTCTCGTTAGTGAAGCGTGGAATTGCTCCTTTAAAAATTAATTAAGGCGTGCGAAAATTAATCTAAACACCTTAAATTATAAAAAAAAAAATAAAAAAATTGACATTTAGTAATTTATAAAAACAAAAACCCGCGATGTTTTTAAGTTAATAATTTTTTTTGTGTGATTTATTGAGACGATCAGGACCAAAATAAATAAATAAATAGAATATATATACAGTAAAAAACCCACTAATGTTTTTTTGAGTGTGATGTGATGAGATGTGTCCTGAGAGACCGTAATCATTAATAATAGCATTATGGCCAACGTCACACACCAACCAATTGTTTGTTCTCAGCTTTGGATCATCATTTCCTCTCTAATTTCATTGAAAAGATTAGGATAAACTACATTGATTTCATTTGAATTTTTTTAAAAAAAAAGGTAAATTATAAATATATATCTTAAAATTTACTTAAAATACAGATTATTTTTTTGGTTTGAAAATTATGAATATCTCATTATCAGAATTTTTTATTTAACGAAATTAATTAAAAAATTGAAATTTCTAATTGCTCTCCTCTATAATGATAAAATTATCTGAATTACTAATTGAGATAAATTTATGTTATTATAAAAAAACTATTGATTAATTTGATGATCTATTAATAAAAGAAGTCATTTGTTATAAAATTAGAAATTTCAAAAGACGAGATGCAATCTTCAAAATCATAAAGGGCATATTGTTTAAGTAAATTTCAGGAGTTGTATTTATAATTTACTAAAAAAATACAATAAATTTTATAATTTTTGATGCAATTATATTAACTTTTCTTTTAATAAGATTAAATGAATTGAAACTAATGTAAATTGTATGAAAATACAAATATATATATATATATATAAACAATACATATTTTAGTATAAAATATATGACAATATCATTTTTTTTTTCTTTCATATGACTAACAAATTATTGAAGAAAAGCGAGCTAAATGTTATTTGAATTAAAAACATTAAGAGAACCTAATGTGATTATGTCTAAATTATAGGACTTATTGTATTTCAAATTGTAAGTGAAGTCAGTGTAATTTACCAAAAAAATTATTAACTACCAAACTAGTCCTATTAAGTAGAGTTTTTATTATTAAGTCATATTGACTTTTTGAATGCACCAATAACTCCTACAATACCTATACCTACCAAGTTCTCTCATCTTCTCATCTTCTCTCTCTCTCTCTCTCTCTCCATTATTTTTTCAAAAACTTCACACCACCATTGTCTACCACCACTACCTCTGTCACCATCCACCCGCCACAACCACTGTTGAAAAATCTAGAAATCCCCTGGATGTTGATTTGTGATTATGTATCAATTTTAAACAGTATATAACAATCACAATCAAACAATCAAGACAAATTGACACAACGATTTTACGTGGAAAAATTACAATTGGACACCTCCAATTGTGATAAAAAATCACGGGCAAAAGCCACAAAACAATCCACTAAAAAGACATAAAGGAATTACACAGGTATACTCTCAATTACCTAGCGAATCCACGCTCGAATTGAACCAACCCCTATGTGCCTCTTCCAATCTCGTCTTCACCTCGGAATTGTCTTGACGATGAGCCACTCCAGAATCCACCAAAGCTTTAGGCTCGAATTTTTCAGAATCCACCGAAGAACAACTCTCTCTTCTTTTGTGTAGAACAAACAAATAATCATTTAATGTATACTCTTTAAACCATGAGTTGAATACTCAATCAAAACATCAAAGAAAACTAGCAAAATATCCTCAGATATAAACCTTAATATCCAAAAAGAAGATCTGGAGAAGTAATCCTAGATTTAGTGCAACTTGTAAATTTATAGAATCTGAAATCGCGAGGTCCGCTCGAGCGTGGGAATTGACGCTCGAGCGGGGACTCTATATGACGTGTTCCGCACTAGGGTGTACGCTCGAGCGGGGAAATGGACGCTCGAGCGTGAAAACACGAATCACAGTATATTTGCAGACTCACCAAACTTCTGAAACTCAGCATTCTCCGCTCGAGCGGACAGGCAACTTTGAATGCATTTTTGCATTTTGCTTCGGGGGCGCTGCCCCTCGACCCCGCGAGCTGACCAGGCAGCTCGACCCTCGTCATAATCAGCGAAGTGGCAATCTTGAAAGCATTAACATCACAAACTTCTCTGCAAGGCTCGATTCGGGTTGGATTCGCATCTAATAAACTCATAGCCTCACTGAAATAAAAGTGCGAAAACAAATACAACTGAAAGAAGTTTTGTCAAACGGGGTTGCCAAGAATAAAAACCTAACAACTGTTGTCGTTGCCGTTTACCCACCACCACCACCACCACCACCACCATCGTTGTCGTTTGCCTATCATCTCTCTCTCTCCCTACCATGTTTCCAAAAGCTTCACACCACCATTGTCTACCACTACCATCGTCGTCATCGTTGTCCACTCACCACCCACTATTGTTGTTATTCGAATGCCACCACCATTCGCCAACTATCTGCACCATCGTCGCAAATTTAGACTCTATAGTCATTGATCTACACTTTATTGTTGTAGATCTATAGTCCACCATTGTCGATTTGCACAACCACCACATCACTACCGCCTCCTTTGTTTCAGATTTAGATTTATTTTTCAGTGATAAATTTATTAGTCTCTTTTGTTCTTTGTGTATGTGGAAGATGATGGTGGATTCTTATAAGTAAGTAAGTGAACATGAGTAAGGATGGTAGATATTAATGAATAAATTTACAGTGATAAATTTATTAATCAGGATTTATAGGTAAATAAATGTAACAACCCCACTCTGTGATTAGCTACTAATCCATATTTAAGAATGTTAATCAAGTTGTTAGATGAAATTATGTGTTAATTGTGTATTTCATATGTTATTTGTGATTATATCTATTTGACGTAGGAATATCTGTTTCGATTTCTGCTTTGTTCTGTTAATTGAAGGCCTTATCAGTATCTGAATACAAAACTGCTTAGGTTTACGTGCTATTTGGGATTTTTAAAATTTTATGGTCAGTTTAATTGGATTTCGATTCAGAATTAAATAATTAGAATACATTAATTATTAAGTTGAATTCATTTAGTTCTAATCAAAATTACTTAACTTAAGCTAATTGAGCCATCTAAGGCTAATATGAAGACTTCTCATTCTCATCATTTTGAAGACAAAACACGAGAGTGAGAGAGAGTGTGTGTGAAAGCTTGAGAGAGAGAACTCAACACTTTCGAGAGAGAGTGAAGGAAATTGAGGGGAAAAGTCGAGATTTTGCTCAACTTTGGAAGAATTAAGCCATGCAACTGGTGAATTCAAGACTTAAGGAAGAAATTCAACTCTTTGATCATCTAATACAATTGTTTAGTGTATGAAATCAAAAGAAGTAGGTGATTAAGTATGAGAATTGAGCTTAGGAAGTAGAAAAGAGGATCATTCCATGCATGCATGCATAATTCATGGATTTTAAGTTTGAATCTCAACACATACTCACATGCATGGGTATACAGTTGCATAATCATGAGAATTCAACATGATTCTTCTCTTCTTAGTCCATTTGAACATGGCTTGGCACCATAGATCATCAATTCATTACATGCATGTAAATATATATAAAGTTTCAAGTTTGATTTTGACTAATTGGCATACTTTTGGGCTTTGATTTTGTAAAATGATCTTTAATTCATGAAGTTAAATGAGCTTTAACTTGTTTTCTCAAGTTTTAGCCCAAAAGAATGTGTTTTGATGCATTGGAATCAAGTTTTGAACTTGGAGAGCAAATCTGAAAATTTCAAAATTTGGTCACATCGCTCGAGCGACCAAACCATCGCTCAAACATAAATTGTGAGCTCTCAAAAGTTTTGCAAAGTTTGATGGTTGGCTCGAGAGTTTGAAGAGAGCCAAATTACATAAGCCAGATCACACCAGAGTGGGCTGAGCACAAGGGATGAGCAAAGGCGAATATCTACCCCAAGGTAGACCAAGTTGTTAGGGTCAGCTCGAGACTCGTCGACCACCTGAAGTAAGCCAAGCTTAGAGGTTGGCCCTATGCTCATTGACCACTTTGAAGTAGACCAAGCTAAGGGATCGGCCTTAGACCCATTGGCCACTTCAAAATGGACTAATCTAGGGGTCGGCCTTAGATCCATTGACTAATCTGAAGTGGATTGAGCTAGGGGGTCAACCCTAGCCACATCGGTCACATCGAAGTGACCGAGCTAGGGGCTCTGTCCTAGCCATCTTGGTCACTTTGAAGTGAGCCAAACTCTAGAGGATGGCCCAATGCCGCGTGAGACAAAAGGACATCCTTGCAAAGAAGAGACATTAATTACCCTTTCCCTACACCTTTACCTGCTTAGAATGTGGAGACGTGGGAAGACAGAGGAAACATGGCGCACACATGACAAGCCTGCTCACCTGAATATTAGACAGATTCGTCGTTCTCCTCCAATGAGGAGCAATCTAGGATAAGACAAGAGAGACAGATGGCAAAGAGAGACAAAGAACTTGGAGAGCAAGTCTGTTCCCCCTATATAAAGAAACCTCACCCTCCTTTACAAGGATCCCGAATTCCATTCTCTAAGCATTAATTCCTTCCTATATTCATCCTCTCATCATTCTCTCTAACTTCTTGACTTTATCATCGAAGGGGTTTTCCAACATAACCCTAGTCGGGGCAGCCTTCACCATTTGTTACCTGCACAAACTTCTGCTCTTGGATTATCCAACTCGACCACGGAGCTCCACCATTCTTTATAATGAAAAATCACCCACACACAATTGGTGTTGTCTATGAGAAATCTAGCTCCATTGCGTGCCCCCATGGCACAAAGCGGACCAATTTGTGCCACGGAGGCACATACGGTTTTGTTTTTCCTTGACTAGAAAAGACCTCTTGGAAGTTTGTAAGCATGACACTCTTTATAAGGTGGGTCAAGAGTTCCTAACTAACCAATGTGGGATAGATTTTCACTCCCCACATTAGCCCCCAGAATGCGGGTCCATACAGCGGAGTTAGGTTTCCCACAGATGATGCTAATTGTACTAGGGTGATTTTGCATTATAGAGAAGGGTGGAACTCCATGGCCGAGCTGTATAATTTGGGAGCAAAAGTCTACATAGGTAACAAACGGTAAGGGCTGCCGAATTAGGATTAGATTAGAAAACCCCTTCGATGATAAAGTCAGGAACTTAAAGAGAAGAAGGAGATGATGAATATAGAGAAAGAGGAGAGGATGTGTTATATGTCCTAATTATGACAATTGTTATATTTGGTTAAAACCTATTGTGATGTTAGTTATGACTTGGTTATATCTTATTGTGGTACTCCATCCGTCTCAAAATAGTAGTCCCTTATTCCATTTTTTATTATCCCAAAATATTAGTCAATTTTCAAAAATTAAGGATTAAAAAAAATATAAATTTCCTATTTTGTCATTCTTTTAAATTCATTAACAACACAAAAAGTACAATTATGACAATTGATATTCCCAAAAAAATGTACTATTAAAGGGTAATTTTGAAAATTAATATTTTTAAAGTTTAATAATTGTACACTACCAAAAAAGTTGAATTCCCCAAAAGGACTATTATTTTGGACGGAGAGAATATTGTTTATGATCATTATTTTGGTTATGATTTAAAAGTTTTTTAGTTATATTTTATGTGTTGTTGGTTACGAACAACTATTTTTTTTTTAATTTTTTTTTTTAATTATGATTGAATGTTGTAACTTATCTATGGTAATATGTATAGTAACATGTGTATATATATACATGTGTGTGTTTAACATTAAACGCATTGCATTTGAGTTTGGAAAAATATTATGAATTCTAAATAATTTATTAAATTTTCTATTAAATCTTTTACATAATTGTAAAATTCATATAAATCTATATATATATAAATTTTACATCTATATAAAAGATTTAATAAATTATTTAGAATTCTTAACATAACTCTCGAGTCTGTGGGTGCCTAAGGGTTTGGGTGGCTCCCTTATCCAGAGAACCAAGCTCAACAGCAGTTGCGTCATCATGGTTCCACCCAACCAAGCGTTGGAACAACTTCTCTCTCTTATTTTTTGTGTTGTGACATATGATTCCAATACTAGATAATAATATCCATCCTTTTTAAGGGAGTCTATGATATCTCTTTCTATATATATTCAGTTAATCAGATCCAATACTATATAATAATATCCAATCCTTTTTAGGGAGTCTATGATATATCTCTCTATATATATTCAGTTAATTAGAGTAGTTTGGACGCTATAGACATTAATTAATTAAAATGAAGTAAAGATGGCCCAACCATCTGCCATATCCACTTTATTTCCCGTACATGCATTTGAAGTATAATAATAATAACAACATATTATAAGCATAGTATATAGTATTATTAAATTAACACTAAGAGGATGAGTTACTGTATGTAAATATAATATAATATAATATAATGATCATAATAATAAATATGAGATAGATACGATCTTATTCTCCTCACTCTCTCTTTAGCGTCTCAGTGACATAACTTTAGTGGTGCAATCATGGTTTCGTATTAATTTTTTTTTTATATTTTATCGGCAAATGTTAATTGTTAATTGTTAAATTAACACGTATGGAAGAAATTTTTTCACTTTTGGCAAAGCGCCTAAGTATTTGTACTCCCTTAATTCAACTCTCCTAAGGAGAATTGAATCCATGACCTCCTTGAGATTAATCCCAAAGGAAGGTATAGTGGCCAATTACGTTAGGCTTAGTTGGTTTGGTTTCGTATTAATTTAATTGAGGCTGCCTCAGAGTTAAGCCACCAAAACTATAATCTCAACTTAGAAATTGATCCATTACCTAATCAATTACATAAGTGTTGGCGGTATAATTTGTATAACCCAATCACAATTCAACACGTGACATGAAAAGGGCAATTTGGGGAGGTAATATAAATTGCCAACTATAGTCGGACACATGTCAGCTCATATCGGTAATCATGGATCTACGTAGCACTGGAATGATCAAAGAATATAAGGTGATGTGGTCTAACGGTTACTCACATGGTTCAAATTCAAAATCAGGAGGGAAGCCTAACTGCAAACATGGCGTAGTGGGACTAACTGTGAAAGAGCATATTCAGCAATCATAGAGGGATATTTCGACAGTTAGGAGCCCACTTCGACGGTTATCATTGAGAAGTATAAATAGCAGAGAAGGCCCCAGAAAGGATGATCCAGACTCAGATCAAAAAACCAGTTTTATCTACTTTACTTCCCTTTCTAGTTTTTAAAGTTCTTTACATTTCTGTACTTCAAATTCCTGTATTGCATTTCATTCGTAGGAGTAGTTTCAAATAGTTTGTTACTGTAAACGTCTACAAGGCTGAGTCAGATCATTGTAAATTTTTCATTTTTACCTAATGAAATTCTGCGATTTCCTTCACTTAATTGTTGTTTACTAAATTCTCCTAAAAAAGTCACCAATAAAAGTTCTCTTCATTAAGGCTGAAAGAACTAAAACACAATCGTCTGATAATTGGTTGGTAATTAATCTTCTGTAAGGACTGATTGATCCTTGCTGGCACGTTTAAAATTACAATACTAACCTTCGAAAGCCAAAAAAGCCAACATATATTTTTGGCACGCCTAGTGGGACTAATTGAAATGGCTAAACGTAGGAGACAGTGAGAAAATGAACACCTAGAATAAGGTATGAAAGGAGAGGTAGAGGTACTTGATCCAGAGGATAATGTGATAACACATCCTATGGAAGCACCTATCTCATCAGAACCTATGGTCGAACAGACCAGTAATGCAAAACATGCACCACATGTCCATAATATTAGACGAGGCCATGGAATTGGACCATCTACTATTCCATCTGCTCAGCCAATGAATCCATAGGGAGGCCTACTAGATGCCATGGGATAGCAGTTAATGAACACAATGGAAAGATGGGCAATATCCTTTATGGATCGGATGAATACCCATCAACCCACAAAGCATATGGAGAAAATTTCAAATGTCTCTCAGCAAAGATTAGCTAGAGATAAACAGCCTATACAAAGTAATGGACATACTAATGGTCAGACTAGTAATCAAAATTATGAAAGACCATTACTCAGTCTTGGTATGAGCCTCTTTCGAGGCCTATAGTAAATCAAAATGCCTCATTACTTAACAGTGAAGCTATGCAAATTGGTGGATCTGGGCTAACATAGAAAATGACATGAGAATGTTTCCAAATCCCATTCAAAGCCATACCTGGGACAAGGGGGTTTACTAATCCTTTGTTTGAATTCGCACCCGGGGAGTTAGAAGGTCGCTTGCGGCTGGAAGAGAAACAACACCTGTTCCTCCTATTACAGCACCTTTCGCAGGTCCTTTAGCAGGACAGGCTCAGAGGGGTTAACCATACCCTCAACAGCAACCAGTACCACAGGGATAGCCAGTCCCAAATATACCTCCCTATAGACCAAGAGGACCTCAGGCACAAGGTTTTCCACCAAATCCTGTGTTTATTCCTCCAGTGGTAGTCCAACAAGCACAAAATATGGTTCCTAGGGACCAAATTGCTGATATTGTCAGAGAAATGTGTAGACCTATGGCTCAGGGGGTTCAAACTCCTGTGTATAAGAAACCATACCCAGAATGGGTGGATAAGGTACATGAATACCCAAGGGGGTTTAGAATACCAGACTTTGCTCTTTTTTATGGGAATGAAAACCAGTCAACAGTAGAACACATTGCTAGGTTCGTTGCCCAATGTGGTGAATTTACCAATAATGATTACATGAAGTTAAGACTCTTCCCAAATTCTCTAACTGGGGTAGCTTTTGTATGGTATATTAACCTCATACCTGGCTCTATCCAAACTTGGTAGCAAATGGAGGAAGCATTTCATGCCAAATTCTTCCAAACGAGCCAGAAGTTTCCATGGCAGACTTGGCAAGGTTGAGTCAAAGGCCTGATGAGAAGGTTGTTCAATTTATTGCCAGATTCAAAAGAGCACGAAATAAGTGCAGGGTCATTCTACCAGAGTCTGAATTTGTGAGATTGGCTCAAAATGGTTTAGAGTTTAGGCTTCGAAAGAAGTTTGACTCAACTCAGTTTCGAGACTTAGTGGAATTAACCTATAAGGTGTCTAGATATGAATCATTACTTGAGGAAGAACAAGACCGAAGTAATGCATCATACAAGACTTATTATAGAGATCCTAATTATGAGATTGATGCAGCAGAGATCGTAGGGAAAGAGCCTGTGATCTGTGAGGCGTTAATTCATAAAGACACTACAATAGATCAGTAGTTTAAAAAGAAAGATCTTCATAGGAAATACTCTTTCGATTTAATAAAGGCAGATGACATTTTTGATCATTTGCTTGCAGCGAATTTCCTAAAGTTATCAAAAGGAGTTAAAATTCCTTCTCCAGAAGAACTTAAAGGAAAAATGTATTGTAAATGGCACAATTCTTAGTCTCACTTAACTAAAAACTGTATTATTTTTCGGGATAGGATCCAAGAACAGATTCGAAAGCGGAGTTTAAAATTCTTAGCTAAAACAGAGAAAGCTATGGGGATTGACACTAATCCATTCCCAGAAATTGGAGAAGTTACAGCCAATGTTATTGTGCCAGACTTCCAAACTTATCCCTGAAGGAATTGGAAGAGGTTAATGTGCAGATGCATGTTGCCAGCTAGACTACTGTTAAGAAAGATACCAGAAGTTCACCAGCAGATGGGCAGGGTTTTGCAGACCAAAGGGAGGACTTTAGTGAGGAGGCACTGGATGATGATTCTTTAGAGGCAGTTGTCATGCAAAGGATGTGTCCCAGATGCAGGTTAAGTTACAAATGGTTGAAAGGGCTTCCAATTAATGGGAAACAATATTACAAGGATGTGCAGAGGCGTCCTAAACCAATCAGTGCCTACAACAAAAGGCCATACTCAACTAATCCTAGACAGCAGCCATTCTTGGTTGGACCAACAGCCACTAGAGTGCATTCCAAGGGCAAGAGACCTCTACATGAGTTCAGACCACCCAACTACTACAGGATGGAGGGCAATCATCCTAAGAGGAGGCCTGAAGTAGGCTTAAGTTATGGGATCAGAGCTAGAGATTGGCCTCCTAGACCAGCCTCACACAAGATGGAAAGTAGCCACCCTGATGGAATGCCTGAATTAGGCTCAAGACAGGGGATCAGGCCAAGTAGTGGCCTCCACAGGCAACTTCGAAGCTGGCTTCAAAGGCAAAAGAGATAGTTTAACAACTGAGCTAGTGAGTTCATGGGTACCTGGGGTTCTAGATTGGTTTGTCATGCAGAACAAGCCTAAGGAAATGCCTACCCAGAGAAGTGTTGTTGGAGACCAGGGCAGGATGGTTAAATCTCCCTTGGTGGCTCCAAATAATTGGGTATTACTGAAGCATCCAAAAACAAAGGAACCAAATGTGGTTCCAGTAATTTCTAGGTCCCAAAAGAGGAAGATCCAGCGAAGGTACACTCAGTACCAAAAGGATCTGAAGGAAAGTGCGGAGAGTTCTTTATTGGTCCAGCCAAAAGGCCAGACCGAGGAAAGAGAAAGTCCAAAATTGGACCATAGTCCAAAATCAACTCCTCAGAACAAAAGGAGTTTCAACAATGAGCAGTTGGCTAAAGTTCACTCTGAACTGAAAGCCAAGGAAAGATCCAACTTAGCAGGTCTTGAAAAGGCTTTGATGGAAAGCGACAGTGAGACAGAAGGAGAAGTTGACCTAGGCCAAAGGAAAGAGATGGTTGAGGAGGAGATGTTTGAAGCCTTCATGGCTGAACAGACATTTTTGGTCGAAAAACCAGCAGGAATAGACCATTTGAAAGAAGTCAATAGTACTGAAGTGCCAAAATGCAGCATGGAAGATGCTTCTGAAGTAATTGAAGAAGTTAGCCTGGAAAAGAAGCAAGTGCAGCCAGTAGTTCAATTTGGCTCATTTCCTCCAGTATCAGTGAATATGGTGCATATACTACCACAGGAGTTCTAGGCTGAAGATGGAAACCAAGAAGGTCAAGTGATTCCAGTTTCTAGTGAAGATTCACAGGTTAGTATGGTTTAAGATGAATCCAAAGTGGCCACACCGATAGAAACTGAGGACGCGAGTGAAGAAGAAGTGAGTATTAATCTCTCATATCTTTTGAGTATCCTACAACATCTATGACACAACATATTAAGCCCTTGTATATCAAGGCTTTTTTCGATGGGATACAGATGAATAGAGTATTGGTGGATAATGGAGCAGCAGTGAACCTACTTCTGAAATCTTCTTTGAATAAACTAGAGAAAAAGAACCCCAGATTAATTCCAACCAGCACAACCATTGCTGGTTTTGCTGGAGATAAACAGATGGCTCAGGATATTTTGCCCATCAACCTGAGTGTAGGAACTAGAGATTGCATGACGGCATTCTTTGTTATTGTCAGCAATGCTAAGTATAATGCTTTACTTGGCAGGATTAGATTCACACCAACAAATGTGTACTTTCCTCTCTACATTAGAAGATAATGATGGCCTTGTGCAATGGAGAGATAGAGGAGATCAATGCAGACCCCAACCCTTTGTCGCTTGTGCTGACTTTGCAGATGCCAAGTTGTATACTGAAGGAGTAACACCACTCAGTATATTGAGAAAACCTGATGGTTCAGTCGAAGTGACGGCTGATGAGGAAGTAGCACACCTGAAGCACTTAGTACAGGAGAGTG
Source organism: Camellia japonica (assembly GCA_030407325.1). NCBI lineage: Eukaryota > Viridiplantae > Streptophyta > Magnoliopsida > Ericales > Theaceae > Camellia > Camellia japonica. The sequence continues at coordinate 110,383,899 of JAPPVO010000017.1, read as the reverse complement.
CGGATGAAGAATTCGTCGTCAAAGATGATAATGATGCCTAGTTGTAGGCAAGAAGATGAAACCCAAGAACCAGACCTTTGGCTTTAGTCAAGTTCACATCATTGGACTTAAAAGCAATAGTCCAAAAGGTTCAGGAACAAGAGAAGGAAGCCATGGTAGTTGGCTGTAAGCATAAACAACAATAGGTCAGACCTTTGACCTTTGATAAATACTGTGCATTGGACATCGAAACAAAAGTCCAGGAAATACAGGAGGAAGAAGCCTTATAGACAGACTTTGTCTATGAGGAGGAGGACAAAGATGTTGAATTAGAGAAAATGGGAGCAGAACAAAGCAAAGAAATTGCTTCGAAGACATAAGAAATCAAAAAAGAAACATTAGTGAGTTCGCAAATACAAGACCCCTTGGAAGAAGTTAATTTAGGGGAATGTTCTACACAGCAACCCACCTACATCAGTGCTTGGTTAAGTGCTCTTGACAGGGACCAGTTGTTGATGGTCTTAAAGAGATATAAAGATTGTTTTGCATGGTCTTACAATGAACTGCCAGGATTGGATAGGTCATTAGTGGAACATAGGCTCCCTATGAAGCCTAATTTCAAGCCATACAAGCAGAAACCAAGAAGGATGAGTCTTGAAGTGATTCAGAAGGTCAGGGGGAAATTCTTAGGCTCCTTAAGGAAGGCTTTATTAGAACAGCTAGATATGTTGAATGGCTATCTAGTATTATGCCTGTGGTTAAAAAGAACGGTAAAATGAGGATATGCATCAATTTTAGAAACCTGAATTTAGCAACTTCAAAAGATGAGTACCCCATGTACCCATAGTAGATTTATTGGTGGATAGTTCAGCAGGGCACAAGATTTTATCAATGATGGATGGGCATTCTGGTTATAACCAAATCTGTATTGCAGAAGAGGATGTCCATAAGACAGCATTCAGATGTCCTAGAAACATTGGCACATTCGAATGGGTTGAAATGCCATTTGGCCTAAAGAATGCTGGGGCTACATATCAAAGGGCTATGAAAACTATCTTTCATGATCTCATTGGAGGATATTTAGAGTGTTACATTGATGACATTGTAGTGAAATCCCAATCCATGGAGGAACATTTGTTTCACTTGGAAACAGCTTTCGAAAGAATGAGAAAGTTCAAGATGAAGCTTAATCCTCTCAAATGTGCTTTTGGTGTATTAGCTGGAAACTTCTTGGGCTATGTAATACACAAGAAGGGAATACAGATTGATCAAAATAAAGCCAAAGCCATCATTGAAGCCAAGCCTCCATCAAGAAAGAAGTACAAAACTTCCTTGGACAGTTAATTTTCTTCGAAGATTTATTTCTAACACTGTAGGGAAAACTAAAGTATTTTCTTCCTTATTAAGGTTGAAAGATGAAGAGGAGTTTGTGTGGATGGCAGAGTATCAAACTGCTTTCGAAGGAATTAAAGCCTATTTGGCCAAGCCTCCAGTGCTGATGCCACCAAAGAGTGATAAGCCCTTGAAGTTGTACATTGCTGCAGCAGAAGATTCATTGAGAGTTTTCTTAGCCCAGGACAATGAAGAAGGCAAAGAGCAAGCAGTTTATTACTTTAGTAGGTTCTTAAATTCTTGTGAATGTAAATATTCAGCTGTAGAAAAGCTGTGCCTTGCATTGTATTTTGCTGCAATGAAACTAAAATACTATCTTTTGCCTACAACTGTCTTGGTAATTGCAACCACAGATTTGGTTAAGTATATGTTATCTAGACCTATGTTGAGAGGAAGAATTGGCAAATGGATACTAACTTTATTAGAATTTCATCTAGAATATGTCCCTCAAAAGGTAGTAAAAGGACAAGTTTTAGCTAATTTCTTGACAGATCATCCATGTCAGACAGAAAGCCAAGAGATAATGGATCTTGGTATGGTTAATATTGAGCCATGGCAAATGTGGTTTGATGGATCAAAAGCTAACGGTCTAACTAGAATTGGTGTGGTGATTAAGTCACCACAGGGGGTAGAAACCACACATGGTTTCAAAGTTGATGAAATTACTTATTCCAATAATCAAGCTGAATATGAAGCTTTAATAATGGGACTAGAAATACTTATTGGATTACAAGCTCATGCAGTTGATATATTTGGGGATTCTCAATTGGTGGTTAACCAAGTGAAAGGAATTTTCAGATGTCAAAGTGCAAGCATGCTGCCATACTATGTTGTTGCATTACATTTGCTTTCTCAGTTTCAGATAGCAAATGTGACTTATATCCCAAGATTCATGAATAACAAAACTAATGATGTGGCTCAGAAAGCTTCAAATTCCAGGAGAAGGGATGACACTCAAATGAACATAAGTCAAGCAACATATCAAAAAGTAATACCACCCTTAACTAAAAGGAATGTGGTGTTAGAAGTCAATCATAATGACTTACAAGACCAAGATTAGAGGTATCCAACAATGCGGTACCTAAGTGGCCCATCTTCGAAAGCCAGCAGAAAAATCAAATTACAATCTATGCAATACATAGTGTATGGTAATGCTTTTTACAAAAAGGGAGCAGATGGGTTATTATTGGAATGTTTAGGGTCAAATGAGGCATTGACAACCATGGCTGAAGTTCATGAAGGCATCTGTGGTGCTCATCAGCCTGGTGTGAAGATGAGATGGCTGCTTCGAAGACATTCCTACTATTGGCCAACCATCCTTAAAGATTGTATAGAGTATGCTAGAGGTTGCCAGACATGCCAAAAGCATGGCACGATAAGATATGTACCAATAACTGATTTGCATTCAGTTGTGAAGCCTTGGCCATTTAGAGGATGGGCTATGGATATGATAGGAAAAATACATCCACCCTTTTCGAAGCATCATTGTTTCATCTTAGTCACCACAGACTACTTCACTAAGTGGGTCGAAGCTAAACCATATAAGGCTGTAGTCCAAACTGAAGTTATTGGATTAATTAAAGATCTGATTCACAGGTTTGGCATCCCACAGACCATAATTGTGGATAATGGGACTATGTTTGATGGAAAGATGGTAAAGTCTTTTGTGGCAGAGTTTGGAGTTAGCCTTGTTAATTCTACCCATATTATGCACAAGCAAATGGTCAGGCAGAATCATTCAATAAGTCTTTGAAAAAATAAATATAGAGAGTTGTGGAAGACAATCCTAGGGATTGGCATAACTTACTGTTGGATGTATTATGGGCTTATAGGACTTCTCCAAGATCAAGTATAGGAGTTACTCCTTATGCCTTAGTATATGGGCATGATGCAGTGTTACCTGTAGACATTAACATCAAGTCTTTGAGGGTGAGATGCCAGGATCAATTAGTTCCTGAGCAGTACCATTAGAGCATATTCTTGGAATTAGAAAATGTGGATGAAGCTAGAATTTTGGCATTAAATAGTATTCTTTTCCAAAAGAAGAAAGCAGCCAAAAACTATAATAAGAAAGTCAAGCACATTAGCTTTGATGAAGGTGATTTGGTATGGAAGACAATACTCCCAATAGGAATTAAAAGCCATAAGTTTAGCAAAGAAGAAAGTAGCCAAAAACTATAATAAGAAAGTTAAGCACATTAGCTTTGATGAAGGTGATTTGGTATGGAAGACAATACTCCCAATAGGAATTAAAAGCCATAAGTTTGGCAAATGGTCACCTAATTGGGAAGGACCATATCAAGTTCATAGGGTCTTGCCTTGGGGGGCATACCATTTGAGAAATTTGAATGGGTATATACACCCTAAGAAAATTAATGGCAAGTACTTGAAACCTTATTATCCAACTGTGTGGGAAACACAAGGAGTATAGTAAGTGTTAAATAAGAGAAGCATGAAAACACTCAAATAATAAATAAAGAATTCATTTCATAAGGAGTTAAATACATACAGCCATAGATTGGCCCAAAAGTCAGTACAATGTTTCAGTTGTTCCTTTGCAATTGATTCTCTACTCTTAAGAGATGGAAACAACTGGATGGCTGTAGTCATCTTTTGTCTTCAATCAGCCAGTCCTTGGTTGGTGATTTGCAGCTTGGTCGCAGTTCGATCGAAAGCCAAGTTAACTGCTGATAACTCTTCCTTTAGCTGAGCCTTTTTCTCCAAAAGTTGGGCTTGAATTAGGAGATAGAGGAATGTTGTTCTTTCAATTCAGATACCTCAGCATGTATCTGGGAAACAAATTCCTGGTCTCTCAACAATTTCTCCTCTGTGGCTTTGGCAACATGATAGATGTTGATATAAAAGTCAATGATAGCTGATGCCTGAGACAAATGACTTGAAATAGCCATGTTGGATTACTCAATAACCTTGCAGCACTGGAGGAAACCATTCTTGATAATAGGTCTTTGCAAGGCTTCGAATGGGATCCTCGAGAACAATGTTAGCAATTCCAAACAAATACTCAAATCCAGTGAAAGTGAGGAAGCCCTACTGATGGTGGAAGAGCTCTCAAAAATTTCTAAGAGAGAATTAGCTAGAACCAATGGCTCAGTTTCATTACTAGTTGTTGGAATGGTAGGAGGCATGTCAAAAAGGCTAGCTAGTCTAGCTTCGAAAATGTCCATCTCTTCCATTGACATTGTTGGTGCAGAAAGGGCTCTAGTAAAAGGAAGAGATGGCTGCATAGGGATAAGAGAGGAAATGAAGTGTCCCTAGCAGTTTCCATAGTCCTGGCCACTAGTAGGTCAAGGGAAGAGGGACTGGAGCTGGATAGGAATAGTGGACGAAGAATTGGTGAGCTACCAGTATCTTCTCTGAGAGAATTAGCTATCATTGGAGATAAAGTAATAACTGGGATTTCCTCAGGAGGGAAAGGAGCAGCAAGGATTGTAGGGAGAATAAATTAGGCTGAGTTAAAGGATAGAAGATGAAGGTATGGAGTTAAGCCGAAGGATAAGGATATAGGAATGCTTTGCCTCAAAAAAAGGTATGAAAAGTGTAGAACCATGGAGTGGGAGTATTGCCTGAATGGGCTCTACACTTCGAGGCACTTTAGTGCCAGTCTTCTTTTTTCTTTTGTAGGATGCTTCTGATAGTCTTTCAACTTCAAATGAAACTAAAAAAGTCCTTATTAAAGGAGAAGGTAGAGTAGTTGGTGCTGCAAAAGCAGAAATACGAAGCAATGTTAAGTTTCAGTATCAAAAACTTGAGAAAGGAAATTAGAGACACAAAAGGAAATTACTAGTTTCAAAAGTGGTAGCAATGGTTGGAGAACTCTGAAGGGTATAATGTTTAGCAGTTTGTTGTCTCCTTGCAGTTTCTCTTTGGAGTGCATTAGCAGCAGCAGCTTCATCCCTAAGCATTTGTTGTTGTCTCCTCTTCCCAGCCCCCTGAAATACAATGATTTCTTCGGAGTGTTCCACTTCCACTGCTTTAGCAGATGCGTCATGAATGGGATCTCCAGTGAAATCAGAGAGAGAGACTGTCATTTTCTTCTTTCTTTTAAATGGTGTCTCTTGCTCTTTTTCTGCTTCTTGTTCTTCCACGTGAGCCTCAAGTACCTCTTCTTCAGGATCAAACAAGAGCTTTCTTTTCCTTTGTTGTTACTGCTTGCTCTTGAGGAGATTTAAAGCTTGAGCTCTTTGAGGAGAGTCTCCTTGTGAGGCATCTACACCACCTACACTAAAGAAGGAATTATAAGTAAAAAGCAAAAGCATCATAAAGAAGGAGAAAAGAAAAGAAGCAGCAGTGCATACTTTTCTTCGAAGCAGCAAGAGCAGGCTTTGTAGTAGCAGGGGTAAAAGTTGGGGTAGCATGAGCATTGGAGGAAGTAACAACTCTAGTCCCTTTGGACTTGGCTTGAGGCACATCTAGTACCACTAATAGATCTTGAGGAGAAATGGCCAAGTGCACCTCCATATTGGCCATCCACCTGTTCTGGTACCTTTTTAGTGTATTGCTTTAGGGAATGAAGGGTAGATACTCAAAATCAATTAGGTCTTGGATAAACTTAGAGGTTGCTTCTTTTAATCTGGATCTTGGAACTTTCAAATCTCTGCTTGCAAGGTTTGAATTGGAATGACTACAGAGAGGGATAGGGATCCCCTGTGAGAGTCCAAATTGCCTAGCAAATTGGGTAGGGCAATAGGGCTCAGAGATGCACTTATAAACTCTGGGGTTCATAGTGCCAATGAATAGTTCCCTTGGGATCAAAATAGAACCCCACATATTTTTGTGCTGAGGCCTAGAGCAGGACCTATCTCTCAAAAAGGTCCTCAACCAGGCTAGGCCAATATTGGTAGCTTCGAATGGGCAGAAGAAGGTGTGAGAAGAAGGGGAAGCTGGGAGTTGGTGAAAGAAAGAAAAGTAGAAGGCGAAGTTGGAAGGATAAAGTGAAACATTGGCTAACTTCATACCATAAGTGGTAGGATTTGGCATAAAAAACTTTAAACATTTAGACTGCAAATCAGTGAAGTATGTAAAAAGCCAGAGTTGGAGTATTCAAAATGGGCCTCCTTGATTGACATCCATGGGTTTTTCACAAAAGAGGGAACAAGCTCTATAGACATGACCTAAAACATATGGAGCTAAGGCCACCTTTTTATGCAAAACAAAGGCTTTGGCAAGAAGGGCAAACTCAGGCATGATCCTCTAAGAGGAAGTACGGAAGAGGAATTTACAAAGCCAATACAATAAAAAAGAAAAGAATTCCCTATCAGTCACATGGCCTTCTCTTTTGTTCTCAACCTTGACAAAGTCACTATAGGATGAGTTTAGAGGGGGGAGAGAAAAAGGGGTTTTAAGGTCAGAGTAGTCTGGACCAATGGAAGTACCAATAGGGGATAATCCTAACAGATGGCAGATGTCAAGGACAGTGGGAGCCATCATCCCACTTTTAAATTGGAAGAAATTGAAAGCAGAATTCCAAAAATAGAGAGCAGTAGGTATTAAAAATGGGTCCTCCAAAATGGTGAACCTAGACAGTTGAAAGGCATAGAAGAGGCAAAGCTCTTGAAGATCCAGTGTCCTAGCAAGGACGACCCGATCATACCATTCCTCCCATTCTGGTCTTACTATGGGCCAACAGCGATGGGGTCGGTTCACTCTCTAGTTTCCCCAATCAAGACCACCTTCATAAAGGAGGCAATGATCCTCCAAACGCAGGTACAGAGCTGGAAGTTGAGTAGGGACCTCTTTAAAGATAGGTCCAAGCACATATTCCTGTTGTTCATGGTGACGAGGAATGAAAATGCGTCCATCAATAGCACTTTTCTCACCAGCCTTGTATTTCTCACACTCTTCAGCAATGATCCTTTTTAAGGCTACGGATGGACTCACACGCTCTACGACTGGTATCTTCGAGGAGGAAGAAGCCATTGACAGAAGTTTTCAGAAGACAAAGTTCAGAAAGAGGGTAAATGAAAGGAGAAGTCAATAGAGATGAAGGGTTTGTGTGTTGGGCGAGCAAGTAAATTAAAAGCATTAAATGAAAGGGTTTTTAAACCTTTCTGTCCAAAAAAATACCCAATCGTTTTAAATGGGTAGAATTCATAAAGAAGTACTGAAGGTACAGATGCAAAAAGTTTCTCTCAATATTGATAATTTGGGAGGGAAACGTAACTTAAACACCTATATTGGCTTCAAAATCAAATATTTGGCTTCGAAGTCAAGCTTTGGCTCCAAAGTCAGATGACAAACGTCAAGCTAGGGCTTCGAAAGCAGGAAGTCGACTTCAAAGCACAGTTCATACCTAAGAGTACAAGAATGCTTAGGTGTTTGTTTACTTCAAGGGGATTAAAGACTTGCTTCTAGGTTTCTTATTGAAAGTAAAATCCTTCGAAGTAAAATTTGAAATACTCTGCAGCTAGAATTTGTTTGTTCTAGACTTCAAAGTGGCAAAAAACCAATATTTGATTAAGCAGTAAAGGACACGAAGGGACTCACTCTTTTAGAATAAAACAGTGCAATCCCTAAGGAAAGTTTCCATATTTCGAAAAACATAGACTATTTTTTCGAAGCAAAAATAGTTAATTCGAAACTGTTGATTGTGTTAACCATATGATTGGAATGAGAAGACCTAAGGCAAAGATTGTCAATTACACTCCACATGTTGAGGAAATTAGGTTTCCAGTATTCCATTGGAGATGTTCAAATCAGGTTTCGAAGGACAAAATTGGTAAATTCGAAGCTCTGATTTTGTTTATTTTGGGCAAATAGAATAAAATAGACCATGCTGAATAAAGAAAGGAGAACTTAGCTTTATTAAGATAAAAGTAATTACATTAGAAAGCCTTTTTGGCTACAAATTCAATTTCATAGAAATAAGGAATAGAAAAAATAACAAGGTCATGGAATTTGTTCCAACAGTGGTCAATAAATTTTTGTTCCTTTTTTATTTTGTCTTCTATCCTCTCCAAGCTAGGTTGCTGTAGTTGATATGCTCTTATTTGATAAAAAAGTTGTTCAGCTTTTATTTCGAACTCTGTTTCCTTCAATCCTTGTTCCATCTCATCTATATCTAAATCATCCCAGTATGTAGAGTCTTTATTCTTGAAATCATTATATTTGTCGATAAGGTTCTTTGCTTCATATTGGGTGTGAATTCCACGGGCTGAGATCTTGTCCAAAGATTGAGTGGTAGCCAAAGAAGTTTGGTACCAATGAAGAAGCAGTGAGAGTTGATCCAAAAACATTTGAAGTTTTGCTTGAGCAATGGGGTTGAGGACATGACCCCGAGTCATAATGTCACAAGCTCATCAAAAGTTCTTAAGAGGAACATCATCCCCAAGAACATTGAAGGGCAAGTAAGAAAAGGCTACAAGCAGAAGCTGAGCTTGATATCCCTTAAACATAGTGGGGGGAGCTAGAGGTTTGTAGGAAGGAAGAAACTGATTCTCAAAGAGAGTAAGCCTCAGTTCTTCCATCTAGTGAGGGTTTTGAGGAAGAGGAGGCGCAGGAGAATCCATCTCAAAGGAAGAAGGGAACTGGGGGTTATTTACACATTCAAGCCAATCAAAAGAGCAAAATTTTGCCCTCTGGGCTAAGAATGACGGGCTGTACCCTTGTGCTTCCTCTAGGCGGCGAGTGGCTTGCACTATCTTCGTAGGCATGGAAGATGTGTACTATGCTATTAGTAAGTTGTCTTCCAAACTGCATCGGCGATCGATGGATACATAGGGGTAAACCACTGAACTCCGAGCAAAAAGAGGGAAAGACAGAGGATCAGCGAATTCGACGAATCGATAGTTAATTCGCTCTCTTAGCTTGGATTCCTTAGGTTCTGGCCAGCTTCCCCAGCCAAAAGCTTTAAAATAAGAGGAGGAAGCCACAGCCTCATCTCACGCAGAAGGTTTTGGGGTAGAAGAAGAGCTTCCAATATCCATTTTTGCAAAGTCTTAGGCTAAAGAATTATGAACAATAGGTTCGTGATTTCCTTGACTTGAATAAATAGAGATGGATAGGTGTGGCTAATAAATGCATCAAAATTCTTTCAAGGACAAACATCATTATCTAACAACTCCTTGTATGCTTGATCTATGTCAAAGAAGGTTTGTTTGGCCATGCGAGCTGTATCAGTCTTTTCGAATGCTCAGATAGTGAGAAATGTTCAAGGTATAGAAAAGAATTTAATGCAATCGTTTGCAGTTCTAAGAAGATGCAAAACCTATGCACGCCCTAGGACGTGGGTAAAGTGCTTTGATCCACTAATATCACCAAGTATTGGGTATATTAGTGCGGGGGTAATATTGGCTGTATAATTTGTATAAGCCAATCACAATTCAACACGTGGCATGAAAAAGGCAATTTGGAAAGGTAATATAAATTACCAACCATAGTCGGACACGTGTCAGCCTATATTGGTAATAATGGGTCTGCGTAGCACTGGAATGATCGAAGAATATAAGGTGATGTGGCCTAACGGTTACTCACAAGGTTCAAATTCAAAATCATGAGGGAAGCCTAACTATAAAGATGGCGTAGTGGGACTGACTATGAGAGAGCATGTTCAACGATCATGAAGGGACATTTTGACGGTTAGGAGCCCGCTTCGACGGTTATCATTGAGAAGTATAAATAGTAGAGATTGGCCCCAGAAAGGAGGATCCAGACTTAGATCAAAAAACCAGTTTTATCTACTTTGCTTTCCTTTCCAGTTTTTACAGTTCTTTACATTTCTGTACTTCAAATTCCTGCATTGCACTTCATTCATAGGAGTAGTTTCAAATAACTTGTTGTTGTAAACCTTCTACGAGGTTGTGTCAGATCATTGTAAGTTTTTCATTTTTACTTAATGAAATTCTGTAATTTTTTTTCACTTAATTGTTGTTTACTAAATTCTTCTAAAAAAGCCACCAGTAAAAGTGTCACGACCCAAACCCGCCCCTATAGGTTTAGCGACGTAACCGGCCAGTAATCCGTGGATTACCTACGGCCTCTAAAGACATTAACAAATATTAAGGGGCTGCGAAAGCAATAATGTAAAATAAACAAGGTCCAATGAGCTGTGATGACATACATGGGACAGAAAATTTTAAAACTTATTTATATACATAGCATGCCAGTCAAAGTACACCAATATGTACAGAATATTTACATAAGTACGTCCCAAGATCTGACTTTACAAAAACACTACCACTGACTAGCATGAAGTACAAAACTGCCACGGTGTTAGGCTTCAGGCGGAACCTCCTCGGGAGGTGCAACAGGTGGCTGATCGAAAACAAAAACAGAGGGCCATCAACTCTGGCCAGGGTCTTGTGCCGGCTCACCTACATATATATAATAAACTGTGAGCGAAAGCCCAGTGAATAACAACAGAGTAAAGGTTTTAATGAATGATGTCCATCACAGAGTTAGAAACCGGAGTTATTATCAGAAACACAATCTTATCAGAAATAGAGTCTTATGCATATTCAGATTTCCAATCAGAAATAGACTCAGATACATGCTTATATTCATAATCATATTCAGATTTTTGCATAAGATCATATGTGGTACACCCATTAGCTATCCGATCAAGTAGGTCTAAAGACCACCACAAGTAGGTCCGAAGACCACAACAAAGTTGGTACCAACAACCATAAAGGTCCATATCTTGCGCGCAAGCAACCATGGTATTATTACCCCCAGGCAAGGGCCATAGGCCACGGTATTGTTACCCCCGGGCGAGGGCCATAGGCCACGGTATTGTTACCCCCGGGCGAGGGCCATAGGGACTAAGGGTGCCACAACTACTTTTCAGAAAACTGGACATTCATTCATTCATTTCCAACATATCATAGCTTTTCCAAGAATCAATCATTTCGTATCATAGTATATTGAAAATACATAACGTAGCATTTCAGAAAACAGATCATGTCATATCAGTCAGTAAATACTTAAAGTCAAACATAACTTTACAGAGTTATTACTCACTGTGGGTGTTGATACAAGTAGACGAAGTCAAGAGGGTCAAACGGATTGCGGCACATGACCTACATAACACATTACGGATACACACTTGACATACGCATTTCTAAATGTACAAAACTCACACCAATGACTCTAAGTGTGTACCTAACCTCTTATCCTTATTAAGGAGCCTTAAACATGGCCTAGGAATGCCTAGGATGGAATGTGGATGCAAAAATGCCTTAGAAAATGTTTTTCAAAAGTTGCTGAAAACAGGGGTCTCGCTCGAGCGAGCCTTTCTTCGCTCGAGCGAGATTCCAAAATCAAAGGCTTCGCTCGAGCGATAAAGCCTTCGCTCAAGCGGTCTGTCGAAACAGTAAAAATACTGGATGCTGTGATTTTTCGCGCGATGGTCGCTCGATGCTCGCTCGAGCGGAGCCCTGGACAAAGGTGCTCGCTCGAGCGAGTAATCCTTCGCTCGAGTGAGGAAGCCAAATCTGGAATTTCCAGATTTGTCTCCCAAGTTCGAACCAAGTATTCTCCAACCAAAAACTCAACCTCTTGGGCCCAAATTCTGGAAAAACAATTCAAACTCATAGTACATCAAGTTGCAAAAGCCAATTTATAAAATCATTGCCCAAGAGTGAGTCAATTTGAGCACCATTTCCATAAATTTTCAAGAACCAAGTTTAAACAAACATGCATGAATTCAAGTGCATTTCAAAGCTTCAAAACATGATCCAAAGCAACATTAAACTCAGAATTTTGATGAATTCATGAACTCTAACAAAAATATGGACATGCATGTTAAGTTGTGATGAAAACAAACTCAAATGGTAAGAGTATAAACATGCATGCATGATATACTACCCAATTCCACCATTTCCAACTAAATCTAGACTTTAATCTTCTATATGTCATGAAAATATGCAAGAACTAGTTTAATCACATGAATGAGGGGATGAATTCTCACCTTTAAGTCTAGAATGTCAAGCTTAGAGGCTCTAACACACACACACTTCTTCAATCCTCTCCAAGATCAAGCCAAATCACTTGTTGAGTTCAAAATTCCCAATTCTACACCAATTTTCCTTCTCCTCTCTCTCTAGTCGGTTTTTGTATCAAGAAAATGGCTGAGGAGAAAGTTTTGTTTAAGTGTAATAAGCTCAAAACAAGTTGCCTACACATACCACTAACAATGGCATTTTGGTAATTATACTAGATTCATTACTAAAATGTTAATTAATCAGAGTTAAACATTCTAAATCGAATTTTAATTGAACCTACCATAAAATCACATAAAATCTAACTAGTCTAAAACTCCAATCAATTCCGGAATCGGGCGCCGATAAGGCTTCCAATTTGCAGATTAAAGTTTAAAACACGAACAGGTATTTTGACACCGAACAGATAGAAACACATAATTCATGCAATGCACATGCAAATTAATCCCGGATTTCCTCTTAATTATTATTAGGCTTAATTAAGTTCCATTTAGCGTTAATCAGGGTCGGGGTTATTACAAAAAGTTCTCTTCATTGAGGCTGAAAGAACTAAAACACAATCGTCTGATAATTGGTTGGCAATTAATCTTCTGTAAGGACTCATTGATCCTTGCTGGCACGCTTAAAATTACAATACTAACTTTTGAAAGCCAAAAAAGCCAACAATATGAGTAATGTTAAAAGAGTGTAAATCATGTATAAGTTATAACATTTATGAATTTGATTATTACAAATATCATAATTCAATTTTATAGGAGTTATAATTTAAAATTAAAAAAAAAATTGAATTATAACCAAACACCACTTAAATTATAACCAAAAAACTCTTAGATCATAATCAAAATAATATCATAACTGGCAATCTCATAATGTATCATAATTAACACTATAATAGATCATAATAACCAAAGATCACAAAATTTGTAACCATATATGCATATAGTATGCACCTCAAACATAAAATTTCCCATCATATATATATATATAGGTTTGGTTAACGAGTGCTTTAACATATTGATTAACAATGTTTAAATTGATTGTACATTGCTGGTTGCATTTGGCTATGGATTGATCGACTTTCTTCAACCTTAGATATACTTTTTGAAGTTGTTTTGCTAATGTATTATGGTTAGGAATCTTGGATTTGGAGGCTAGGGTTTGAGTTTCACTCTTTTAACTCACTAAAAACACTCAATTTAACTCCAATACTTGGGAATCATCGAAAGGGAAGGCAAGGGGGTGTATTTATAGGCAAGGGGAGCCTTGGGGGTTAAGAAAGGTCACCCTAGGGTTTCCCCATCATTAACTCATGGTGCCTCCTGCCTAACTCGCTCACATCCTTGATAGCCTTTTGTGTGTTGGGCATATATCTCTCATCAGATACCGGATTGAGATTAATCAAACGGCGTTGGAAATCTAACTCAAAGGGCTACAATTTTGTGTGAAATAGAAATTTTCTAAGTCCAACTTTTACTAGGTGGAAACAAGCCCTCAATATGAGCTTAAAAATAGTAATTTTGACTAAAAATAGGTTTTGACAAGAAAATGGAAATACAACAACTCTAACAACTTCAAGCATCTCTAAAGTTAAAATTATGATACCTTTCATCATTGGGAAGCATTTGAACCTAAGTCTTAATAGTTGGTCAAAATTGGGTGTCTACACTAGGCTAACATGGTAGACGTAGAGGATCTCTCCCAAGATGTTTTAGACATGCACCTCTCAACTGTGGTTTCTGAAGTGAACTTGGTGGGGTCTTACCCAAGGGAGTGGTGGGTGGATATTGGTGCTACCCGTCACAACTGCTCTAATAAGAAGATGTTCACTTTTTTCGAGTCAGTTACAAACTGCAAGAAGCTGTTCATGGGGAACTTGAAGACTTCAAACATTGAGAACTAGGGTAAGGTGATCCTGAAGATGACTTCAGAAGAAGAACTGACATTGAACAATCTCTTGTACGTGCTAGAATTCGTAAGAACTTGGTGTTTGGGTCTCTTCTGAACAAGCATGACTTATACATGGTGTTTGAAACAGATAAGGTCATATTGATTAAAAAAAAAATGAGGTGTATGTAGGGAAGGGTTATTTAGTTGATGGGTTTCGTAAGCTCAATGTAATGACTTTGTTCCCAAAGATTAATAAAAATGGAGCATCATCTTCTACTTACTTGCTTGAGTCTTCAAGTTTATGACATGGTAGACTATGTCATGTTAATTATGATACATTACGTAGATTAATTAAATTAAACCACATACCTGCTTTTAAAATTGAACCAAATCACAAATATAAAATTTGTGTTGAAGCAAAGTTTTTAAGGATTTCTTTCCAATCTATTGAAAGAAGCTTCGAGTCGTTGGATTTGATTCACAGTCATGTATGTGATCTGAAATTCATACGATAACGAGGAGGCAATAAGTATTTTATTACTTTTGTTGATGATAGCACTAAGTATTGTTATGTCTATCTGCTTACAAATTCATCCTTTACAAGAATGAAGTTGAGAACTAAGTAAGTAAAAAGATTAAGGTGTTAAGTAGTGATCGTGGTGGTGAATATGAATAAACTTTTGTTGAGTTTTGTGCGCAGAACAAAATTATCCATCAAACCACAACACCTTATTTCCCTCAGTCAAATGAAGTGGATGAGTAGAAGAATAGAACCTTGAAAAAAATGATGAACGCTATGTTGATAAGTTTTGGATTGCCACAGAACATGTGGGGGGAAATAATTATATCCACGAATTACATCCTTAACAAGGTACCACGAAAGAAAATGGATAAGACCTTGTATGAATTATGGAGAGGCCTAAAGCCTTCTTTTAAATTCTTACGAATGTGGGGGTGTCTCGCTAAGGTGACAATTCATTTACCCAAGAAAGTTAAGATCGGTTGAAATCCGTTGATTGTGCATTCATCAATTAAGTACAAAATAATAGTGCATATAGGTTTCTTATGCACAGATCTAATATTCCAGATATGCACAAGAATACTATCATGGAATTGAGAAATGAGTTATTCTTTGAACACATATTTCTATGTCGAACCCAAGATGGAGAGTTAACTTCTATTAAATGAACACATGATTCTATCGATGACAGTAATCAAGAGAAAGAAATTGATGAGCATATACGAAACAAGAGGGCCAGGACATCTAAGCCTTTTGGTTCAAATTCTTAATTTACATGTTAGAATTAAAGTGAGCCTCAAAGCTTTGAAGAAATTGTGAACTCTCCAGAGGGACCTTTGTGGAAAGAGGCTACAAAGAGTGAGATTGACTGCATCTTGCAAAATCATACTTGGAAGTTAGTAGATCTACCCCCAGGTTGTAAACCTTTGGGTTACAAGTGGATCTTTAGAAGGAAGATGAAAAGCAGATGAGTTAATCGACATATATAAAGCTAAGCTTGTTATCAAAAGATACAGGCAGAGAGAAGGTTTGGATTAGTTTGATACATATTCTCTTGTTACCGGGATAATATCCACTTGCATAGTGATTACTATCAAAGCTTTGCAAAATCTTGAGATACATCAAATGGATGTTAAAATAGTTTTCCCGAGTGGAGATTAGATTAAAAAAAAAATCCACATGGAACAACCTGAGGGGTTTTAAGTTCTTGGACAAGGAAGAAAAGTTTGTAACCTTGTTAAGTCTTTATATGACTTAAAACAAGCGCCAAAACAATGGCATAACAATGCTATATTGTCAAGTGGGTTTTGAATCAACAAGTGTGACAAATGTGTTTATGTCAAAGATACTGACAAAGGTAATGTCATTTTGTGTCTATACATTGATGACATTCTCATTATTAGTAATAATAAAAAGATTATTGATTCTACCAAGAATATTTTGAACGCTAAGTTTGACATGAAGGACACGGGTCTTGCAGATGTTATTCTGGAAGTTAAGATTTCCATAATATTTAGTGGATTTGTTATCCCAGTCTTATTACATTGATAAGATTCTTGAGAAGTTTAACAAGTCAGATACAAATGTGGCTAAGACTCCTATGGACTTAAGTCTCCACTTATCCAAAGAATAAAAGTGAGAGCGTGTCTCAACTGGAATATTCTTGGATTACAGGTAGTCTAACGTATCTAATGAGTTGTACTAGGCTTGATATAAACTACTCAGTTAGCAGACTCAATAGATGTACAAGTAATCTCGGTGCTGACCACTGGAAGGCGATTATGTGGGTACTGAGGTATTTACGGCACACTCGGGGTTATAGGCTACATTACGCTAGATACAAAGCAGTACTAGAAGGATATAGTGATGCAAACTAGATATCTGATGTGAAAGACTCGAAATCCACAGGTGAATATGTTTTCACTCTTAGAGGAGCTGCATTGTCTTCGAAATCTTCCAAACAGACATGTATTACGAAATCGACGATGGAATCAAAATTCATTGCTCTAGATAAAGCAACTGAAGAAGCTGAATGGCTCCGCCATTTCGTTGAAGATATTTCACGATGGTCAAAACCTGTGCCATCAATTTGTATACATTGTGATTAGCCAATCTGCAATTGGAAATGCACAGAGTATAACATGTACAATGGAAAGTCTAAACATATTTGTCGAATACATAATTCCATGTGACAACTACTCTCTAATGAGATTGTCATTATGTCTAAGGACAATATTGCGAATCTGCTAACCAAAAGGTTAAATAGAGAGTTAGGCCTCGTTTGGGAACAGGCTAATTTAGTAACTTTTTGGCTATTTGACTAAAATATGAGCTAAAAAAAACTAGTATGTTTGGGATGACTTTTTGGCTTTTTACGAAAAGATGTGCAAAAAGTAGAGAGAACATAGAATCTTTGATTTTTTGGTATGAGTTGTTGGCTTTTTGGCTAATTTAGTAATTTTTTGGCTTTTTGGCTAAAAATGATGGTTCCCAAATTAGTAGACAAGTTTTTTATTTTTTATTATTATTATTATTAATTTTTTTTTTTTTTTGGAAATTGTCTTTAGAAACTACATTATACATCTTTTGTTACATATTATTTACTAATAACAATAATAATCTCCATGTTTTTGTGTTGTTTCCTTTCTTGATTCCCACATTGAAATCTAAAGGAATCTCTACACTTTCACTTGAAGGGAATTCAACATTTCATTTTTCCTCTATTCACTTAGAATTCAAATTTTTCGCTTGGTTCCCACATAGAAATCTTGAGCAAATGAGTGTGCTCTCATCTACTATAAATAAGGACGGACTTTCCATATTCCTTCAAGTTTCCATTAGAGGTCTTCCATTGAAGATATCTATGAGATGGAGCTTCTAGCTCTTTTGATATATATATATATATATATATATATATATATATAGAAAGAAAGAAAGAAAATATTCAAATAAAATGGAACAGTTTGAGACCGTTTAAATAAATTAGTTTTAAGATTTCAATTTCAGATCCTATCGGTTTATGGACGTTGGGAATCAGTTTAAACTTTTGTCTATAAAGAATGGACGCACCCTTTCCTTGGTTGGTGTCTGTTCGAGTTCCATTTAAGGGACTCTCTTCAATAGCCCATACACACTTATTTTTTCCCTGCTTATTTCTTCACTGTTTTCATTCTAATTTTTCTTGGTTAAGGTTCTAGTTTAGAAAACAACTAAAGAATACAACCTTAATATTGTTTTATGAAATAAGGCATTGTATCATGTAGATATAATTCCCAAGAGACGTTGCTGTATAATAGAGGGGAAATTACTATCTTAAAGAAAGCATCATAGATATGCCTTCCCTTTGAGTGTTTTGTCTTTCTTCTTTAACGAATCTGATTTCTTTTCATACACAATTTACTTATTCTACAGCATCTTTGACATATACAACCAGTGTATATGAATAATCTATTAACATGATATAGTGAAATTAAGTTGTAACCACCTTATCTTCAAGATGTAATTCAAATACAAATAGATCTTATTTGTATCACATGAGTCAACGAGTCATGCCACCATGGGTACCTAGAAATCTAATTAAATTAATATTGGATACAAGTGAGAGAGTATCTATTTTCACATAGTTAGCAAAAAAATTGTTTAAAGTCAATTGACAAAAAAACTTAACTTTCACAAAAAAATAAAAAAAGATCAAACTTTGTAGTTAATTTTTATAGTTAAACAGGTTAAGCACTTCTTCAGAGATGATTAAATAAAAATAATAAATATGAGAAAAGAGAACTGAATTTGTATTAATTAAGTAAAATGTCAGTTGCCACAAATTACATGAACTTAAACAAGAACAAAGAACTCAAAAATATATTGATCAACAGATAAATACTAACCAATTATCACTAATCTACTCCTAAAATGCTGAGTTGCTACTCCTATGATTCACGTTGTGTGAGTTGTGTTGGATGTCCTTCTTTGTATCTCTCTTGGTTTATTTTTAGGCTTAGCCACATAAGCGAGAGAGAGAGAGAGAGAGGGTAATCTAAACTTATGATTTCCTTAACATGCCATTATTTTCTCAACATCATCCATATCCTATGTTTGATAGGAATCACTTTGTAGATTTTGTGCTTTGACCTAGTCTTGATTCTTTGATTCCAACAACTAACTTTCAAATGCCTGCAATGGCTAATTTTTCTAGCCCGCCATTTAACATGTCATCATGCCACATCATGTCATATAGCGGCCCGGGTTAAGACTCGACCCTTTTATACTCTTTGATTTGGAGTCAGGTACCTCTAGTTGTTGTCTATACTTCTTCTAGTCTTGTTCTTGATTGGAAATGGTTATTCGGATTGTTGGATTATGTTTTGAACAGGTTGGGAATTAGTCTTTCAAAGGAAATTCTATCAATTTATTCTTAAGTTTGCTTGAGCGGTCTGTTCTTCGCTCAAGCAGTATTTCATTTCTTCTAGAATATGTGTCTGTAGTTTGAACTTCTAGGAGTAGGGTGTTCTTCACTCGAGCGGTCTTTTACAGTTTGAACTTCTGAGAGGGGGCCATTGTGCTCTCGAGCGATGTTTTGTTCGCTCAAGCGATCTATTCTGCTAAGGAAATCTTCTAGGAGTTTGGTTTCTTCACTCGAGCCATGGTTTGGTCGCTCGAGTGATTTTTCGTGTCTGATGCTCGAGCAATGTTTGGTCGTTTAAACGGTCTATTAGTATAAAACTACGGGAAAATATCTTCTTTTCACTTTTCTTCTTTTCTCTTTCTCTCGCCTTACTTTCTAAACGAAATTTCTACCTCTCTCTCTAAAATCTCACATAAACTTTCCCTTACACCCTAATCCGCTAATCTCGCCACCTTAGTGCTTGGGAAAAAAAGTAGAGCGCATGGAGGTGGTCCTTTTGATATGAAAGGTTTGGATTTCTATCACGGTCGATTTTGGAATTGATCTTTCTCTCTTCTTCTACTTTGAGGTAGGGGTTTCTTTTGTGTTTTGTATGGTATTTAATTCCGTTATTTTCTTTGAATAGAATGGTGTTTTTGAAAAGTTATGGGTTTGATATAGGGTTGGATTTGGTTTGGTTTGGTTTGGTTTGGTTTGGGTTTAGACTGGGATTTAAAAAGGGGTTTTCTTTGAAATGGTATTGAAGTGGTTTTGGTATGGGAAATTTTAGGAAATTTGATTTTAAAGTGTGAGAGGTTGAAAGGAATATTTGGTTGAGGGCATTTAAAATCGTTGGGTATTCATGATTTGAATAAATGGTAAAGGAATAATTGAGAATGGAAATGATATTTTGGTAATATCTGTTGAATCGAAAGTGGAGTTGAACATGTATTGTTACTCCTATATTGAAATTATGAAATTGTATCTGTTGCTTGGAATTTATCTTTTGTATAAAGATATTTATTTTAGGCTATCAATTGAGGATATCTTTCATTGTTGTAGAAATTGCATGAGGCCTGGGTTAATAAAAACCATTCACTCATACATCTTACAGTTGAACTTCGTTTCATATTTACCACCGATCATTCCGGTTAGTACCAATAAAATGGCTTTGGTTGTGTTTGTATAGCCTATTAGCATACACGTACCTAGAGATTTCCAGTATTGTGTATCCACTGCCCTGTTTTCTGTTTTAAAAAACTATCAGTTTATGAATTAATTTAAAAACATGGCATTGCATTGTTTGAAAGAGAAAATGCATCGTTTTGGTAAATGACATTAATGTGCATTCACAATATGACTTTGTTAAGTATCATACAATATATTAAATTAATCTCTACTGGGCTTTAACTCACTCTATGTGAAAAATAACTTTCAGGTGCTGATTGTATGCATCTGCCAAGGATTTAGCTTGGAAGGATCTTGGACTTGAAAGCTCATTTATTTTTGTGTCGTAAATACCTTTTGTACAAGTGTAGGGCTTTTATTTGTATTGGACTTGACCTACTTTTGTCGTAACCAAGTATTTTCTTAGAAATATGCAGCCATTAGAGCATGAACTTCTCTTTTCTTTTCTTGTTCTATATATATCCATCACATGCCATAGATTCATAGCTTGGGGTTAATGAATATATTAATGCATGTGATGTCATCTTGGTACTACATTAAAGAAATTAATGAAAGAGAGAATGTTCTAGTAATATTGCCTTTAATGAATGATTGAATCTCATGAGTTTTCGCCGGTCTGTTGAGTATTACAAGGGTATTTGTTGAGGGTTATGAATGTATCTATTGTTATTATTTCGGGCCATTATAACTTTGTATCAGAGCTTACCGGGTTTAAATATTTTGGGATCGTGGGACGTGGTTATTACCACAATGTATTTGTCTTGCTAGATAGTAATAAATGTATACCTGGTATGCTATGTGATAAAATGCTTATGTGATTAAATGAGTATGGGATTTGATTTCTAAGATATTGATTGTGTCTAGAATTCCTAGAAGTCCCGTTAGAAGAGCACTTGATTACACCTAATTCTAACAGGAACTCTAGCAATGTCACGGAACGGTTATTATGTAGAGGGGAAATTCGTTTGTGAATATGTGATTCGGTGCTTACGTGGAGTGAATTATTGTGTTATCCACTGTATTAGGACATGTGTAAATTAGTTATGGCTCATTTGAGACTATGCTAATTTTTGTGTTATTTTTATTAGTATGTCAGGACGCGGACGTGGTAATGATAGGCGTAGTAGGCCTAGACGGCAAGAAGTGCCAGTTTCGGATGCTATTCCGACACAAGAAGACGGAGTTGGCTAGGGGAATATGGCCGAGCTTGCGGGCCAACAAGCCATGGGAGCTTTGGCTCAAGAAATGGTAGGAGCATTGCGGGAATCTGAAGAAGGAGTTCTTTCGATCGAATCTGAATGAGTTTGTTGGGGATCCAAAAGAGCCTCTAACGGGCGATCAATGGCTTAAGCAGGTGGTGAAAACGTTCGAGATGCTTAGCATCAACGATGATGGTTTGAGAGTGACCTTGGCGACCTTTCAACTTAAAGGGTTGGTAATAGAAGTTCGTAAGGGGTCGTATCTAGGTAACTTGAGAGGCTTTTATCAATGCCTTCTAGGATAAGTTCTTACCGTCCACAACAACAGAGAAGTCAAGGGAGCAATTTTTGAAGCTCAATAGTTGAACACACCAATAGCCGAGTTTGAGGTGGCCTTTACTAGCCTTTTGAGATTTGCACTGGAATTCTTAGCGACAGAGGAACGCCATTGTATTGAGTTCGAGAAAAGAATGAGGATTGGGCTCCTTTTTAAGGTGGCCAGGTCTATGATTCGAGATTATGGGCACTTTGTTGAGTCTACGGCCCATTTGGAAGTAGTGATTCAGACGAAGGAGGAATGAGTAAGAGACTCCAAGCAGAAAGGGCAAGAGTCTCAGGGGGATATGAATGACAAGAAAAGGCAGAAAGGTTCTACCCTACAGTAGTCCCAAATTTCGCAGTTGAGATCCACCTTTCCTGTGAAGAGTTTAGATTCGAGGAGGGGCAACCAAGGTGGATTCACGTGCTTTAAGTGTGGTCAGTTAGGCTACAAGTCTCCAGCTTTCCCATAGAGAGGATGGAGGCAACAGTTAATGCCTACGACTCGTTCTCAAAGTCAGGGCCAAGGGAAAGGGCAGTTTCCTACTTGTTATTAGTGTGGGCAGACCAGGCACTTAAGGAGGTTTTTTTCTCAGTTTAGTGGCACATCTGGTATGTCTGGTTCAAGGCAGACTTAGAGCTATCAGCCAACACAATCAGCTCAGGCCTCGAGGGCTAATTAGGGAGCCACTTCGGCTCAATCCGTGTATCAGGCCTATGCTCTGAAGGGTGAGCAGGTAGATTAGAGGCCTCTAAGGCATGTGTATACTGTTACCACGTAGGAGCATTTGCCGGTACCTCCCATTGTGAGAGATAACTTTTTGTTATTCAATTCTCTAGCCAATGTGTTGATTGATACAGGTGCATCTCATTCTTTTATATCATCATCTTTTGCATCTGTTTTGGGGTTAGAGTCTGAATTGTTAAAGTCTCCTCTATTTGTTGAGACACCGGTTGGGGGTAAGGTAGTATTGGGTCGAGTTTACCGCTCTTGTGAGATCGAGGTTGTATATCATTGACTCTCCTTTGATTTTATTGTCCTTAACATGTATGCATTTGATGTTATTATGGGCAGAAACTGGTTAACCTATTTTCAGGCTTCGATAGATTGTCCCCGTAGAAGGGTGTCAGCGTGTACACCATTCAAAGATTGTATCTATTTCTTATGTAACTGGGGTGATAGTTTTATTCTCTGTTGGATGACCTTAAGGGTTGAAGAGAGCTAAGTTTCTTTTTTACCATCACGGTAGCTGATAAAGGTAGTGTTGCCTGGGGTGACTTACCAAGAGTGGTTCGAGAGTACCCAGATGTCTTTCCTAAGGATTTTATCAATTTACCACCACATAGAGAGATTGAGTTCTCTATTGACTTGGCACCAGGCATGGCTCAAATTTCCATGGCACCATATAGGTTTGCGTCAACTGAATTATGTGAGTTGAAAGTGTAGCTCTGGGATTTATTAGATAAGGGCTTTATTCGTCCAAGTACCTCACCTTGGGGAGTATCGACTCTATCTGCGAAGAAGAAGGATGACACATTGAGGTTGTGTATTGACTACCGTAAGTTGAATCGGGTAACTGTCAGGAAAAAATATCCATTGCCAAGAATTGATGACTTGTTTGACCAGCTGAAGGGATCTCGTTGCTTTTCGATCGATTTAAGATCGAGGTATCACCAGTTGAGAGTGAAAAAGGAGGACGTTCAAAAAACGGTATTCCGTACGCTGTATAGCCATTACAAGTTCATAGTGATGCCATTTGGGCTAACCAATGCATCGTCATAGTTTATGGACTTAATGAATCGAGTCTTCCATGAGTACCTAGATTGGTTTGTAGTTGTCTTTGTTGACGACATCTTAGTCTACTCATCATTCGAGGAAGAATACTAGAAACACTTGCAAGTTGTACTTGATTTGCTTAGAGCACACCGACTGTATGCTAAGTTCGAAAAGTGTGAGTTTTGGTTCTATGAAGTTAAGTTCCTAGGCCATGTTGTGTCCAGGAAGAGATGATGGTATATTTGTCTAATAAAGATGTAGTGTAAGATTGGGAGTAACCTAAGAATGCATTTGAGTTTCAGAGTTTCTTGGGCTTAGCTGGGTATTACCAATGTTTTGTAAGAGATTTCTCTAGATTGACTTCACCATTGACTAGGTTGACGAGGAAATGGCTAAAATTTGTGTGAAGTGAGATGTGTGAAAGGTTGTTTTAAGAGCTTAAGACTAGACTCACCAACACTCTAGTTTTGATTATTTCAGAGATAGATTTGGGACATTCGGTGTATTGTGATGCGTCTTGAGAGAGCTTGGGTTGTATGTTAATGTAGGAAAGGAAAGTTGTAGCTTATGGCTCACGGCAATTGAAAACCTATGAGAAAAACTACCCTATGCATGAACTAGAACTAGCAGCGGTGATATTTACTTTAAAAATCTAGAGGCATTATTTGTATGGAAAGAGATTTGTGTTGTTTTCTAATCACAAGAGTTTGAAATATCTATTCTCATAGAAAGACTTGAATTTAAGATAGAGGAGGTGGATGGAGTTCATTAAGGATTATGACTTTGAATTGCACTATCACCCAGGAAAGGCTAATGTAGTGGCCGATGCTTTGAGTAGGAAGTTTGTAGGCAAGGTAACTAGTATTGCTATCCGGGAATTAGAGATGTTAGGTGTTATCGATGAGTTTGACTTGTATTTGGGCGAGTCCGTTGAGTTAGCCACTTTGTTTATCGCTGTTGCGCAACCAACTTTGGTTAGTCGGGTAATTGAAGCACAACAACGTAACCGAGAGGTGAAGTCTATTTGAGGAAAGATCTCAAGTGGGAAATCAGAGAAGGGTTTGAATATTCATTCTGATTCGAGCGTGAGGCATCTAGATTGCATATTTGTGCCAGAATCTTGTAGAGATGAGGTACTCTGAAAGTTCCACCATTCACGCCTTACGGTACACCCAAGAGGCACGAAGATGTACCACGATCTTTGCTGCTAGTTTTGGTAAAGGGGAATGAAGAGAGATGTGGCTTTGTTTGTTTTGAAGTGCCTCACTTGTCAACAAGTGAAGGCCGAGCACCAATGACCAACGAGTTTGTCACAACCCTTGCCTATAGTTGAGTAGAAGTGGTAGCATGTCATGATGGACTTTATTATGGTCTTCCTAGGACTTAAGGGGGAAATGATGTTGTATGGGTAGTGGTTCACTGATTAACTAAGTTTGTACATTTCCTACCTATGTGCATAAGTGACTTAGTAGATTATTTGGTTGAGTTGTACGTTAGGGACATAATGCTACTTCACAAGATCCCGGTGACTATCGTCTCGGATGGGGATTCTCATTTCACAGCTCGGTTATGGCAAAGCTTACAGAGTGCCTTGGGCACTCAATGGACTTTTAGCACTGCTTATCATCCTTAAACTAACGAGCAGTCTGAGCGCACTATTCAATTCTAGAGAACATACTTCGGACTTGCGTTCTCGACTTTAAGGGGTAGTGGGAGAGACACTTGCCTTTGATAGAGTTTACCTATAATAGTATCTTTCAGGCGAGTATTTGTATGACACTTTTTGAGGACTTGCAAGGCTGATCTTGTAGATTGCCTGTTTGTTAGGTCGAGGTAGGTGATGCACCTATGTTGGGTTCAGGATTAGTCTAGGAGATAACAGAGAAGGTCACACTTATTCGTAAGAGGTTAGTTTCGGCTCAAAGTCGTCAGAAGAGCTATGCCGATCGGAGGAGGAGATAGGATTTAATGAGGTGGGAAATCATGTGTTTTTTAAGATTTCGTCAAGATAGGGTTTGATGAGGTTAGTAGAAAGTTATCTCCGAGGTTTATTAGGCCTTTCGAGATCCTAGAGAGAATTAGAGAGGTAGCTTATTGTTTAGTTTTGCCGCCCCAACTTTTTGGGGTTCATTACGTGTTTTATATCTGTATGCTCCGGAAGTATGAGCCTGATCCTTCATATGTGTTGGATTGATTTAGAGGTAAATAAGGATGCCTTGTATGAGGAGAGACCGATTCAGGTGCTAGATACTCGGGATCAAGTCTTGCGAAACAAGACTATTCCGTTAGTTAAGGTGTTGTGGTGACACCATGGGGTCGATGAGGCGACTTGGGAGCATGAGGCTAAGGTCCGAGAGAAGTATCCAAACTTGTTTGTTGATGTTTGAGCCTGAATGTTTTGGAGATTAAGATCAATGTGTGTTGAGTTGGACTGTTGTGTCTTTTATACTGTGGAGCATGAGTTATGGTTGTTGTTGATGTATTGTTTTGTTGTCATTGCCTTGGTTTAATTTCGGGAATGAAATTTCCTACGGAGGGGAGCTTTTAACGGCCCAGGTTAAGACCTAACCCTCTTATACTCTTTGATTTGGAGTCCAGTACCTATGGTTGTGATCTATACTTCTTCTAGTCTTATTGTTGATTGGGAATGGTTATTTGGATTGTTGGATTATGTTTTGAACAGGTTGGGAATTAGTTTTTCAAAGGCAATTCTATCAGTTTATTCTTAAGTTCGCTCGAGCGATTTGTTCTTCGCTCGAGTAGTATTTCGTTTCTTCCAAAATATGTGTCTATAGTCCGAACTTCTAGGAGTAGGGTGTTTTTCACTTGAGCGGTCTTTTACAGTTTGAACTTCTGAGAGGGGGCCATTGTGCGATCAAGCGGTATTTTGCTCGCTCGAGCAATCTATTCTCCTGAAGAAATCTTTCAAGAGTTTGGTTTCTTCGCTCGAGCCATGGTTCGGTCGCTCAAGCTGTTTTCTATGTCTAACGTTCAAGTAGTGTTTTGATTGCTCAAGCGATAAGTTAGTATAAAACTGTAGGAAAAGATCTTTTTTTCAGTTTTCTATTTTTCTCTTTCCCTCTCTTTACTCTCTCAAGGAAATTTCTTCCTCTCTCTCTCTAAAATCTCACATAAACTTTCCTTTACACCCTAATCTGCTAATCTCGCCACCTTGATGCATTGGGAAAAAAAGTAGAGCACGTGGAGGTAGTCCTTTTAATCTGAAAAGTTCAAATTTCTGTCACCGTTGATTTTGGGATTGATCTTTCTCTCTCATTTTACTCTGAGGTAGGTGTCTTAGTGTTTTATATGGTATTTAATTCCATTATGTGTTCTTTGAATAGAATGGTGTTTTTGGAAAGTTGTGGGTTTGATTTAGGGTTGGATTTGGTTTAGGCTTGGTTTGGGATATAAAGAGGGGTTTTTTTGAAATGGTTTCGGTATGGAAAATTTTGGGAAAATTGCTTTTAAAGTGTAAAAGGTTGAAAGGAATATATGTTTGAGGGTATTTAAAATCCTTGGGTATTCATGATTTGAATAAATGGTAAAGGAATGGTTGAGAATGGAAATGATATTTTGGTAATATCTATTGAATTAAAAGTGAAGTTGAACATGTATTGTTACTCTTATATTGAAATTATGAAATTATATATGTTGATTGGAATTTATCTGTTGTGTAGAGATATCTATTTTGCGCTATTGGTAGAGCCTGCTTTGATTGTTGTAAAAATTGCATAAGGACTAAGTTGATAAAAAAACCATTCATTTATATATCTTTCATTTAAACATCGTTTCATATTTATACATTGAAAATTTATTGTTTTGAAAAAAAAAAAAAAAAAGAGGGAGGGGGGGTGAATACCTTGGTCAATCTAGTTAGGGGGTGTGGTTGTAGTTTTATCTATGTTGGTCTATGTGTCCTTGGTAAAAGCCTAGAAACCCGTGCGGTTATATGCCAATCCTTCTAGTTAGTACCATTTGGCTTTGGTTGTGCTTGTATAGCCTACTAACAGCCACGTACCTAAAGATTCCCAGTATTGTGTATACCTAAAGATTCCCAGTATTGTGTATCAACTGCCCTATTTAATATTTTAAAAAGTATCGGTTCATAAATTGATTTATAAACGTGACATTGCATTTTTTGAAAGAGAAAATGCATCATTTTGGTAATTGACATTCATGTGCATTCACTATATGACTTTGTTAAGCATCGTATAGTATAGTATATTAAATTAATCTCTATTGGGTTCTAGCTCATCCTATGTGAAAAACAACTTTTAGGTGCTGATGGTATGCTTTCGTCAAGGACATAGCTTGAGAGGATCTTAGAGTCGAAAGCTCATTTATTTTTGTGTTGTAAGTACTTTTTGTATTAGCCTAGGGCTTTTATTTGTATTGGGTTTGACCCACTTTTATTGTAACCAAGTATCATCTTAGAAATATGTAGCCATTAGGGCATAAATTTCTCTTTTCTTTTCTTGTTCTAATGTATGTCTGTCACATGCTATAGATTCATAGCTTAGGATTAATGAAAGTATTAATGCATGTGATGCCATCTTTGTACTACATTAACGGAATTAATAAAAGAGGGAATGTTCTGGCAATATTGTCTTTAATGAATGATTGAATCTCATAAGCTTCCACTTATCTGTTGAGTATTACAAGGGTATCTGTTGAGGGTTATGAATGTATCTATTATTATTATTTTGGGGTGTTACATGCCATGTCCTTAACACACTTGTCATGCCACGTCAATATGTTTGTCGACAAAGATAATAATAATAACAAATGTGGCCAAGGTTATTCTTTAAAAATTGTTTATGTTTCAATCGACTGACCATAATCGAACTTGGCCATAATCAACAAGCCACAATCAACAGAAAAATAAAATGTGGTGTCAACAATGCCCCCTCATTTAAATGAATTGAAGAATGAAATTCAATTGAATGATTTATAAGGCGCTTTACTACAATCGACAGAAAATATTTTATGGTGCAAACAATTTGAATTCTTGAAGAGTTGTATTACACCCATTGTAATTTTTAATCTATCACTGTCAATTGGCGAACACCCTCTCTTTGGCTCTGTTGAATGACATAGCAAAGAGTCACATTCCTTATTTTTCAAATTAAACAATTCACTATTAGCCATGTTTTGGCTAATCAAAGAGATTTTACTACATATAGCCATTTTCAACCATTGTTGTTTTTCAAACCATGACATAAAAATTAATTTTTGGTGTGATCCACAAATCCAAAGCGGATGTTAGATTCCAAAAATCACATAATTAAATGTCATGAAAAATTCATAAATTCTGACATTTTGAAAATGTCAAAAAATTCACATTCAATAAACTCATAAACAAAGGGGTCCTTGTCATTTTTTATCATGTTTGGCAAAAAATCATGCCCCCTGGTATAGGTTTGACCGCGTTGATTGCAGACTCCTCATACATTAAAGGCCAAGCCTAGCTCTTGTTTCTTCATAATTTTGTTCAAAAGTTGGGTTATACTAGGACCTCTACTCCATGATTTCTCTGAAAGCAGAAGGTCTAGGGGGTCCATATTGCCCCCCCTTAGTCCAGTCTTAGATCTCATTTCTTGATAGGTCTGATTTGGGTTCATTTGAAACCTCTCTAGTGCCTCCTCTTGGAGGGTTGGAGGTTTGTAATAGGAAGTGGACCCACGTTTAGCTTGGGTCTTACCAGACTTAGTTGTGAAAGCTTGAGTTAAAATGGGTTTAGTAAAACAAGGTTGAAATTGTACCTTATTTACCCGTGTCTCAACTCTGGTTAGCCTTGGTGGACTAGGTGTACGACTGGATCCTCCAATTGCCCTACATTTAGCTCTCACTTCCTTAGTATTTTGCCCAGGCCTCATCTCCAATGTCTGCCTTATTTGAGCAAGCATGTCATGCATCTGCTCTGGTATCAAGCCACTGAATTGGACTACATTTGATGCTTCTTGACCATTCTTCTGGTTTTCATTAAACCTAGCCACTAAATAACCCCTAAGTGAATATTCACCATTATTTTGTGATGAATTTTCAACAAGTTTCAAGATAAGGGCCTATTTTTTTAATTTTAGTTATTAATGGGTTATGAAAACTCTCCAAAGACATGTTATCTTCATGGCTTGATGTGTTAACCTCCTGAGCCACATACCTTGGCTCCTCATGAATAATTGGCTCTGCAAAAATAGACGTATTAACCTTATTAGTCACATTATTTTCATACCTTAATTTTTTTATTGGCCATTATACCTTTTAATTTCTCTTTCCAATCTCAAATCTCTTCATCAATTAGGTAAATTTGGCTTTCAAGTTGATGAATTTTTTTATCAAAATAATTTAAATCTCTTTGCATCAAATAATACGGAGATGATGAAATTTTTGTCCATAAAGAGAATTAATTTTTCTTCGAAGGGCTAAAATTTCACTCCCGCACCAATAAATTTCATCCTTACAACGCCAAATAATTTTTTTTTCCCATATCATTTGTCATGTCATTTTGTTGGCAATAAGCAGTAAAACCACCGCCATAACATTGACAATTTTTAGATATGAAATATGACACATTCCACTGATAATTTGTATCCATGGGTATGCAAGATGTAAACATATTTGTTGAAGGCATGATTCCCTATGGATAAGTTTGCTGCCATATGTTAGCAAAAAAATTGTTTAAGGTCAATCAACAGAAAAACTTAACTTTCACAAAAAACACAAAAGATCAGACTTTGTAGTTGAGTTCTATGTTTTACATAGATTAAGGATTTCTTTACAGGTAATTAAATAAAGAGGAAGTATGAGAAAAGATAATTGAATTTGTATTAATCAAGTAAAATGTCACTTACCACAACTTACATGAATTTAAATAAGAACAAAGAACTAAAAAATACACTGATCAACAGAGAAATAGTATCCAATTATCACTAAGCTACTCCTAAAATGCTAAGTAGCTACTCCTAGAATTCACGTTGTATGAGTTGTGTTGTATGTCCTTTGTATCTCTTTTAGTTTATTTATAGGCTCATCCACATGAAAGAGAGAGAGAGAGAGAGAGATGTAATCTAAACTTATGATTTCCTCAACATACCATGATTTTCTCAACATCATCCTTATCTCATGTTTGATACTGATAGGAACCACTTCGTAGATTTTGAACTTTGACCTAATCTTAATTCCTTGATTCCAACAACTACCTTTCAAATGGCTATCATGGTTAACTTTTATGACCCTCCATTTAACATGTTATCATGCCACATTATGCCATGTCTTTAACATACTTGCCATGTCACGTCAACATGCCTATTGACAGAGATAATAATAATAACAAATGTGGCCAATATTATTCTTTAAAAATAGTATATGGTTTCAATCGACAGACCATAATCAACAGACCACAATCGACAGACAAATAAAATGTAGTGTCAACACAAACTACATTATTTTATCATATTAGTTTTTTTTTTTTTTAATATCAACTTCTGAATAAAATTATACTGTTCAAAAATTAAATTTTAAATAAAACCTTATGATTCAGCTTTATATTTTGTTTAGAAGTTAATTTCCAAACAATTGGGTTTTGCCACTGAATTTGTTTGTTGTTGACCACGTTATTTGGTTCCCCATTAGATATATATGAACTAGTTTGATCAATAATATGTGTACATATATCATATATGAGTTATGCTAATAACAATTTTAAGAGGGGTCAAAATATTTATAATTTGAATATATATTTCACATTTTTAAAAATATTTTTACATATTTTTCAACACTAATAACAACAACTTTTTTCTTTTTTTTTTTTTTTCCTGAGATAGCGTTAATATGTTAGTATAATTAGATTGCAACTAAATAGCCGGTGTTACTCCATCAACTCGAACCCTTAACCTCCCACTCACTACACCCTAAGCTGTAGTTATTAGACCATTGAGTTACACCCCAATGCCTTAACAACAGCTTATATATAGTTGTTTTGATATTTCTCATCACGTATTGGTAATGACTTTTAGAAGCATTACCATGCACCTGTAAAATAAGTCCTAAAAAAAATTAAGAAAGAGGGTTAAGTCGAAATGCAAAATTTGATTGTTGCCTAAAGTTGACAAAAGAAAAGGTGGGGTGATATCATTAAATTTGAAAAATAATACTTGGAGGAGGAGCATTTCAAACCCAAGTGGTTTCCATTACAGAATAGAATATATGTTGACGTGAGAAAGCAATATTCAATTTACAAACATAAGTGGAGAATCCTAATGGACACCAACATAATATTCAAATATGAGAGAGAGAGAGAGAGTACTAAAAATTCAGCTGAAATTCATGTCCAAATTCTTCTGCTCAAAAAATCACATTGTTTAATTAGGTAAGAATTTCGAGACATAATTTAATAATTGTAAATTTTTGAAAAGACTGATAAAAGGTCTACCGTTTGTTTTGGTGTAAAATATTTTACTCTGAAACATAAAAATAATTTTTTTATTATATTTTTCAGTATTTGTTTACATCTGAAAAATATTTCCATAAACTCATCTCACTCTCTACCATTCACAGAAAGCTCACCCAAGCCAGAGCAAGCTCACTCAAGCCAGCAAAAACGACTTTACTGAATTTCAGAATGCAAGTCATTTTTGGCTATTTCAAAAAACTCATTTTTCATTAAAAAAGTATTTTACTTGTTTTTTTTCCACAAAACAACGAAAAATATTTTACGTCCAAACAAACGAAACTCAAGCATTTTGTGATAGAAGTTTAAGT
Source organism: Camellia japonica (assembly GCA_030407325.1). Taxonomy (NCBI): domain Eukaryota; kingdom Viridiplantae; phylum Streptophyta; class Magnoliopsida; order Ericales; family Theaceae; genus Camellia; species Camellia japonica. Next base: position 110,351,540 of record JAPPVO010000017.1, on the reverse strand, counting down.
TTTGATCTTTGTTGATCATAGGGATACACACATGACACTTTTTGATCAATAAGGAGAACTTTTATTTTCACACATGGTTTGCTTCCAGTGCACACGTCGTTTTTGTTCAAAAATCAACTTCTGAATTAAACTATTTGATTTGGGAATCAACTTTTGAACCAAACTATTTCAGCTGTAACTTTGGTTTGGAAGTTGATTTCCGAACAAAACCATCTGGTTTAGAAATTTACTTTTAGACCAATGAATTTTGTACTGAAATCAACCTCCAAACCAAAAATTTGTAAATTTCATGTGGAAACTAAAATAATGTGGTGTGAAAATGGTAGAGATGGTGGAGACAGTGACGGTAGCGGTGTGGTGGTGGTGACAATGGTAGTAGAGGTGATGGCGGCAATGACAATGATGGTAGTCATGGCCGTGGTGGTGTTGAAGGTGATGGTAGTGCTTGTAATGTGTGATATTAGTAAACTTCAGTTTAGAAAACGTTTTTTGTTTTTCAAAAGTGAAAAACATTTTTCGCTAAAATAAGTATGTTTTTCGTTGAGAAAATGCTTTCCATTGAAAGTTTTTCCTCATACAAAATGCCAGAAAATGCATAAAACATTTTCAAACAAACAGAAGGTAACTCTACCTTTATTTCAATAAACCAAAAAATACTTTAAAAAGGAGTGAACATATATAATTTAAAGACAATTAATAAACAATACTAGGATAGCAAATGATTATTTTGAAATTGTAAGGGGCAATGCCACCACTGCCCCCTCTAAGGCCCATCCTTGAGTAAGAGTAAATTTGCATTTACGGGCCATCCGCTGACTGCTCATTAAAGCATTTCCTAGGGAAAATCTGGTCTTCACTCTCATTATCCAGACAAGAAGAACAAACTATGAAAGAGTTATAAGAAGGGTAAAAAATAAAATAAAATAAAATGAAAATCTAGCTACTCCGAATTTTATACAAAAAGGCAGTGTGTGGCCTAGATTCAACTTATGTATTATGGAATCTTCATTTACAATGAATTTAAACCATACTACTTTTTCCAAGTAAAAAATTCTGATAGCTAAAAATTCTACATATACGAGTCGCAGAGACTCTGATGACTGCAAAAGATGATACATTGATTACAAAACTTTCCTTTTTATACAGATGGAAACATTTGCAAGAGATATATATATATATATCATGGTAAATATTGTTCAAGGCATTCTTTCAACTTTTGAAACGTAACAGGTTTTGATACAAATGAATCCATACCATTTGCATAACACTCCTCTGCACTCTCTGCCAATGAATTTGCTGTCATCTGCATTTATCCAACTAGTTTCATCAATGGATATGCATACAAATACAAGCATATATACGTAAATATTTAAAAAAAAATGAGAAAAAAAAAAGAAACATTAAACTATTAATCATTACTTGCATATTTTAGACGTGCAAAGAACCTCGTCTGTCAAAATTACAATGAGTTGGGTTTGTCTAAAATTTAACGATCCTTTTATTTTCTTTTGTAACCAGCCAAGATCTCCAAGTCAGTCAATGAGTCACCAGTGTTAGTCAAACACAAGATCTTCGAGTTTATGGTTGGTTCTAATGACAACCTGAGCTACCGCGATCGGTTTTATAATGGGTTTAGTAATGGCTACTTGACAATTACTTTTGAGTTTATGTAAACACATTAAAATGGTGTAATGTGCAGGATTCGGCTAAGGACTACTGGCTACATATGGAAAGCTAATACAAGTAATTGGATAATCTACTGTAGTTCAGAAGTTAGTTAAAGTTCCTATGTGGGTACTCAAAGATGAACCACAGTCAAACACAATGTCGAGCCAATGAACATATTTGTCCACATGCAGTTTCAGAAGGAGATTAATTTGACCAACGAGTCCAACAAGAAAGTGGTAAGAAGTCAAGTCATTCCCCAAAATATTGGACAGTAATTGGAAATTGGAAATCTTCATAGCAACTACTGGGGTTAATGTAGTCGTCAGACCCCGTGTACCTCACTAGGAGGTCAGGGGTTCGACTTCCCCTCCCCTTCAGTGTACAAAATAATGATAATAATACAAAGAAAAAAAACGGTTAGAACGAAAGAAAATCTTCACAGCAAGACCGCACTGAAGGATGAAGGATGACCCACTTCAATGCAGACAAGCCCACCTAATGGGTATGTGATATGTATAAATGTGCTAGACTGGAGCCATATACTAGTGCAGTTAGAGGACTTGCATGGAACCTTTACTTATACCAGTGGCAGTTTGTGATCGAATGCTTAGGCATTCCCTAGAAGTACACCCTGCCGGACAAGAATTGAGCAACAGTTGCCAAGGCAAAACTTCAAACTGATTTATCATATATCAGGGTGAAAAGAGGCAGAGTTTCTGCATAGAGGGAACAGTGCAAGTTCAATAGCTAGTCTATTTTACATGGACTCGGATATGAGATTTGAGTGCGGGTGCATATCTAGAGATTAGATCCATCAAACCTCAAATTTAAGGGTATGGAGTTGGCCAAACAAAGGGTTAATTTTTTTTTTTATATGTTTAGCCTATTATGTGAGATTAAATGATGTTATAAGTAACATAAAATGTCAAAAAGACATTCTAAATACAAATATATAAGAAGCATCCCATGGAAAGTATTGACACATATCACACACCCTCTAAGAAGCATGGACATGTGACACGACATGGATACTCCGAAATGTAAATTTCCAAAAAACGTAGGACATGAATGTGGGGGACACAAGCAAAATTTATAATGTTATACATTTATTATATGTCATATATAAGTATAAATAATTAGTATATATCATATATTTGAATATTTAAGTCGAAGATAATAATTTTTTAGACAATTACAAAAAAATAAAAAAATACAAAAAAAGGTTTGAGCCTTGTAATAAAATAAACCCTGAGTTTTAAATTTTTTCAATTTAAACCCTAATCTTTTGATTTGTTTTCAATTTAAACCGTTCTCTTATTTTCGTCAAGTAAAACCGACGAAAAAAGAGTAAATTAGTCATTAAAATCAATATAGGTATGCATAAAATGTCTAAAATACACTTTTCATCGAGTTTAATGACTGAAATATCCATTTTTTAATCAAATTTACTTAATGGAAATAGGAAAATGATTTAGATTGAAAACAAATCAAAAGTTTAGGATTTAAATTGACAAAATTGAAAATTCAGGTTTATTTTGTTACATGACTCAAACCCTAGGTGTTTTTTTGTAATTGTCCCATAATTTTTTAAGTCTGAAGGAGGAGAATATGTATAAACTAATATTGCTTTCATTTTATTATTTATTCCAGGTAATTTTATTCAAACTTGTAATGTCTTTCATGTATGTCTAAGTGTTGGGAAGTGCCCGACAAGTGTCGTGTCCGTGTCGGACAAGACACTTTACCGTCTTAGAAGTGTATGTGCCTCTTAGCACACCCTTGTCCAAGTGTCAGGTGTCTGACATGGGTGTTTGATTTATTTTGAAGAGTCCATGTAACATTAAACATACTATCTAGTCGATGATGAACTTTGAGACAGTCTTGATAGCCTCTATCTTAGTGGAGGATATAGCCCTATAAGTAGTTAAATAGGGAAAAAGTTTGGTTAGACCCAAGTAGTTGGGATCTATGGTTTTTTGTTGAGTTGAGCACGCAAGGCTGAAAATTTCAGGCCAACCAAGAGAAAATTAGACAGATTAACGGAGCCTTTTTAGCAGAAGTATTCAAGTGCTTACAGCAATAATGCGAATCTTGTTTCTCGACGGTGAGTTAAATTCTTCATCATTTGGTGATGAATTTGGGGACATGTGTAGCTCAATTCCAGCTTTCACTGCAGCATCCCAATTACCAGTTTGCTCAAAAGAACGAATGAGTCTTGTAGCTTGAAGCCCATCCATTACTGGCATGCATACATCCTGTACATGGTACACAGTTTCCAACAGCTTTAAGCAATTATACATTAATGATAAAAACTGATTAGAGCATATCTTCCACTTTGCATTTTTTATTTCAGAGAGAGAATAATGAAAAAAAATTGAGTGATTTGAGCTTATCCCCCAGTGTGCTTTCTTCTGGCCTCTCCATTATATAAACACCGATTTGAAATTGTTCTATTACTTGGCTGCTATGTGGATGCCCATGAAACAACGCCTCATCCTAGTTTTCAGTAGCTTGTGCTACCTAGCTCACCATTTTATATCACCAAGTACATGACGAGATGTTATTCTCCTTCACTTCATGATTATTTCCAAACAAAATATGTGTAACCAAGTAAATGGTGATATAAAACGATGACGAAAAAAATTGTAACATACAGATTTTTCTTTAAAAGAAAGCAGTTCTTTATTCTAGTAAAATTACCATCAGAATGAGATCATAACCATGGCACTGAACTGCACGCACAGCTTCGACTCCATTATTTACAACATCTATGCAGTAGCCAAACTGCTTCATCATTGACCGTGCCACCATCACATTAATCTTGTTATCATCCACGAGAAGGATCTTCGGTTTCAATGTTGCTTTGTGATTTTCCGGACTGTTGCTAGAAGTGCACTGGGAGCTTCTTTCACATCTTTCCCGCATCTCACTTGCTTCTTGGGAGTCCCTTGGCTTCATTGTTCCCCCCACCTCTTTGCTTGCCCCATGGAATTGACCATTTTCTTTTTTGTGATACAACAGTACCTCACCACCAACTGTGACTTTCTTATTAGAGTCCGGGCTGTGCTTCATTGAAGTTACATGTTCAAATGACATGTCAGCACCATCAACCACCGAACATGCATCCTCTAATGAAATCAACTCATTTGGTGCAATGTTGCTAACCATAAATGAATTGGGATCTTCTGACAATCCGTTAAGTTCGTGTGAGGCATTAAAAGCAACATTGTTTGGTAATAATTTTTGAGCCCTGCTGGAACCATTAGAAGAGAAAAGAGAACCCAATGTTCGGGGTTGGAATTGGAAAAATCCAGAACTTGTATCATCATCGTTGGCATCTACTGGAGCATTATGATCATCCATATCGGAGAGTTCATCAGGATCATCTGAATTATCACATTCAGGTGAAACCTTGTATGCTATTACAAATGTAAATGTAGACCCAATGTGCTCTTGGCTCGACACTGTGAGATGACCTCCCATGAGCTCAACCTGTGTCGTATATCAGAGGAAATATTGGTAAATCATTAGCAGTAACGAAGTAAATATATTACAGTAAATTTATGGATATTATTAACGAGGAAATGGGACTAGAACATTATAATCCAGTTTACTAACTATTGAGTGTGATATTTTTAAAACAAATGATGGCTAAAAATGATCACCAGTTGTTTGCAGATTGCTAAGCCTAGTCCAGTCCCACCATACTTCCGTGCCGTGTCTGCACCTACTTGCATGTATTTCTTGAATAGATTAGGCAAAGCATTCTCTGTCATAAAAAATAAAAATAAAAATAAAAATAAAAATAAATGAAAACTGTGATTTTTACACTCAGAAGTCAAGTAAACTTTAAACAGCTATAGAATACAACTTACAGTAGTGGAAAGCTAATTTACAAAAGTCCGTACTCAATGTTCCAATGCATTTTTTTTTTCAGGCAAAGAGAGCATCTGAAAAAAATACCTGGTATTCCAATCCCTGTGTCATAAACATCACAGCGTATCCACACTGTTGGTTCATCTTCACATCCATCCATTGAGGCTCCATTTCGAACTGGGGTTTTGGGTTCATCGTCAAGTGTATGATTTTTGTAAGGACACTCCCCATTTTTCTGTCCATGAAATCCTTTCCAATCACAGCCAATTTGTGACAATGATAAACACTTATCTGGTTCCGGTGTATTTACTGAAAATGTTGACCTATCTGCAGAGATCTTCTGATTAAATCCTTCATCCATTCCAGAAGATGGTGCTGGTACCACATACAGCTTTATCCCAACCTTCCCTTCATGGGTAAACTTGATTGCATTGCTGGGGGCAAAAAAAATTAAAAAAAAACACAATAAATTTGAAATCAAATCATATATTGGAAACTAATGCAAGCAAGCTGCAACAAAACTGGGAAGGATGTCACATTTTCATTTTAGATGTGGCAAACATTCACTACATTGTAAAGAGGTCATTAGCTGTTTCTGGTTATCCTAATGTCAATTTCAAAGAAAAGATTTACAATTAAATTAATGCTTGTCTAAAGTTAATAATAAAAGCTCAAACTGCAATGCATGAGAAAGAAGGTTCACGTTTCAAGGAAGCCACTATGTGCAAACAAAAGAATTGTGTAAAGAAACAGCTTACCTTAGTCAAGGTTAGGCATTGTATATATATATATATACTAGAGTAGGTTACAAATTTAGGAAATAAAACAGAATCAAACAATTACATAAATTAAGCCTAAAATCCCGTGATCCATAAATCATAGGATAGTCAATATTCCAACACTCCCCCTCAAATTGGTTCAAAGATATTGACCAAACCCAGCTTGACAATAGATGATCGGAGCAAAGACAGTCCTATTGACTTAGTGAAGAAATCAGCAGTCTTCTTTGATGAAGAAACAAAAAAGGGACTCAGAATGCCTGTCCTTTCATGAACAACGGAATCTGATGCAAGCATGATTGCTGACTTATTGTCACAAAACAATTAAGAGGAGCTTTTCTCCTCAAAGCGTAACTTAATAAGAATGGACTGAATCCATAGTAGCTCACAAGTGCACTAAGCCATTGTTCAATACTTACCTTCAACTGAAAACCTTGAGACAACCACCTGTTTCTTACTTTTCCATGAAACAAGATGGTTACCATAGAAAGTGCGGAAACCTGAAGTAGACCGTCTGTCAGTCTTCAACTCAGCATAATTAACATCAGTAAAACAAGAATGTCCAAATTGGATACCAGCAGAGAAGAATAACCCCAGACCTGGACAAGTCTTGAGATACCTCAAAATATGGAAGACAACATCTAGATGAGAGTACAAGGTGCATGCATGAATTGACTCACATCACTTGCAGCAAATGTCAAGTCTGGTCTTTTATTAGTCAAGTATATCAAACGACCCAGCAGGCGTTGATACATAAACAGATCAGTAAGTAGTTCCCCAGACTCTGCTAAAAGCTTAAGGTTTGGATTCATAGGAGTAGAGACAAGTTTGCATCCTAACATACCAATGTTATGAAAACAGTCCAAGGCAGTGTTTTTAAAGGCTCAAGGCGCACGAAGGCGCTGAAGGTCTCTTGGGCCTAGGCGCAAGGTGAGAAGCGGGCTTTATTTAAGTAAGGCGCACAGTCTTAGTAAAAAATAGTTAAATTAACATAAACTAATCATTCGTAGTACTAAGACAAATTTATTTTTTTTTAAATAAAAAGCAATCAAGACAAATTATAGATTAATTCTCAATGCCATGAAAGTGCATATTACATAGCATTCCAATTTTCAAAGATAAAATAATCCACATTCAACGAAAAAATAAAAAAATAAAAAATAAAACATAAACACTAAACATCCAAAACATAAATATCCAACAAATATTAATATAAGTCTTAACATTTCAGAACATCAATATCATAAAAAAGGATAGGTTAGGTCAGTCAATCATCATCCTCATCAACATCAATGGCAAGCAAACCATCATCTTCTTCTCCATCAGTTAATGTAATGTGTGATTAATTAATTATTTGTAATTTGTTTTTCCTAAAAGAGACGGGAAACAAAACTGACCAACAGCAGCAGGAAAAGAAGAAGAAGAAGAAGAAGGTGAAGAAAAAAAACAGAGAGCAACGAAGAAGGGGAAGGAGGTGGACGAGGAGAAGAAGAAGGAGAAGAGAAAAAAAAAAGAGTCCCCAATAGCAGTAGCGATGAAGAAAGCACCCAACAAAGAAGAAGAGGAGGAGGAGAAGGAGAAGAAGAAGGGGGAAAAAAAAAACCACCTAACAGCAGCAATGAAGAAGCAGCAAAAAAAAAAAAAAAAACAGAGAGACGAGACGACAACACCCAGCAAACAAGAAGAGAAGGAGAAGAAGGGGAAGGGGAAAAAAAACCCAGCAGCACAGCGAATAAGCAGCAAAAAAAAAAGACGAAGAAGAAGAAGACTCACCTGAAGCCGAAGTTGAAGTCCTCAATCAAAGATGAAGTCGCAATGAGCTGCAGACTACGCGAAGAGAAGAGACGACACCTTTCTTCAACAGATTTTAGGGCTTCGAGTCTCGACTGCTAGGTATTGAGTTGTATGAGTTGCAGTCATATGTGTTGGACCCATTCAAACTTAGATCAGAGCCATCAGATAAGCATCAGGGGAAAAAAAAAATACAAAAAGGCACGATTAAGCGTCGCCTTGTGCCTGTTCGCGCCTAACCCAAGGCTCTGCCAAGGCGTGCAACTCATCTACCTCGCCTCGCCTTGGGTCCCTTCAGTCGCAGAAGATGTGCCTCGCTGGGCCTCACACCTAGGCGCGCTCCTTTCACAACACTGGTCCAAGGTATACTTTCTTTAAGATAGAGATATCCCACAACAAGAATGAGCAACTTCAATACACATAAAGTACTTGAGAGGACCCAAATCTTTAATATCAAAAGCTCTACTAAGGTCCTGTTTCACCTGAGCAATACCTGAGGCATCATCCCTAGTGAGAATGATATCATCAACATATACCAACCAAATGGTACAACTAACATTAGGCTGTCAGTGAATGAAATAGGTACGATCAGGATGACATTGGACAAAGTCCATAGATAAGACGACAATAGTGAACTGACTGAACCATGCCCTTGATGAGCGTTTTAGGCCGTAAAGATACTTTCGAAGATGACACACCTTCCCAACATGCTCCCTCTCAATCCGAAAACTAGGTGGAGGATCCATGTAGATAGTCTTAAGCAAATCTCCATGTAGAAAGGCATTTTTCACATCAAGCTAGTGAAGTAACCAAGAATGGGCTATGGCTGATGACACTAACAAGCGAATAGTAGTTAACTTGGCAACAGGAGCAAGAGTAGCACCAAAGTCCTTGCCTAGAACTTGAGTAAAGCCTTTGGCCACAAGACGGGCCTTATAACTATCCACACATCTATCCGCTAGATATTTCACACTACACACCCACTTACACCCAATGGTCTTCTTACTAGATGGTAACAAGACAAGTTCCCTGTTGAAATTATAATTATTGTAAATCCCAAACTTACGGATCATGGGATTTTAGAGCAGATTTGATTTCTTTTACTTTACCATATTTTTTGTATTTCTTTTTTCTTGTGTATCACTTTGCTATATATGTACAAGGCAAAACCTTGAGAAAGGTAACCCATTCTTTTACAGAGTTCTTCTTAATATCAGAGCCAAGTTCATCTCTCTCTAATGCTACCCATCCATCCCACACCTTTGTCCCCTCTCTCTCTCTCTCTCTCTCTCTCTCTCTCTCTCTCACCCTTCCACTACCTCCCTATTAGTCCATCCACCTGCACACCACTTCCTGGTGGTCCACCTCAAACCACCCTCTGGTGGTTCGACCAACCTAGTGCCACCCCACCTAGCCTGCCTTGCAACACCCTAGGTTGTGTTGTCTAGTCATTGTGTAACCCTGCTTGAGTCTGATGCGACTGCATGACTCTTCAAACAGTGTTGTTTGTGCTCTTCGTGTTTTGGGACAGCAATGTTCGTGTTCTCCTTGCTGATGTGGTAACCGAAGTTTAATATTTTTTGTTATACTGTGGGCTACTAGAGTACTTGGTACCATTGTTTGTTGTTGCGCCGAGTCACCGGCCATCTTGATTGTATCCTGCTTTAGTATATTGTGTGATTTAATATGACAGATGTAACTGCAAAGGCTAGGTTAGCGGGTACAAGAACTAATTCCATACCACAGTTAGATTTTACAATCTCTCAGCCTGTCTCTGCCTATAGGATTACTAGTGGTTTGTTGAATAGGTGAAACTTTGCAGCGTGGATTCAATCACTCTGTCTTTACTTAGGGGGCAAGGCTAAGTCTCACTGGTTTCTGGAATCTGAGGTTCTGCCCCCGATGGTGATCCCAAATGGGTTTAGTGGGATATTGATAACTGTACTATGTTGAGTTGGATTTTCAACTCAATGGAAGAGCGTATTTATAATATGTTCATGTATTCTAATACGGTACCTCATCTATGGAGTGCTTTGTCACAAATGTATGCCCATGTACAAAATGATGTTCGTATCTTTGAGCTTTATTAGGATATTTCTCATGCATCTCAAGATGCTTTGGGTTTTTCTGTGGCAAAATTCTTTGGTTACTTATAGGCTCGTTGGGAGGAGTTAGCTCAGTATGAGCCTCTGAGTGATTTTCTTACCAAGGTTGCATCTATTGTGGTCAAGCATCTTAGTCGGCTGCATACTTATTAGCTCTTGATGGGTTTGAAACCTGAATTTAAATCCCTTCAAATTTAGATTTTAAACACCTCTCCTATGCCCTCCTTGTACGAGGCTTTTGCTACTATTGATAGTGAGGAATGTCACCATCGCCTAATTCAGCTTGCTTCTTCTCCGATTCTTGAGACTTTGGTTTTACCTAACCAAATGGCCCTTCTTGTTAACTCTAGATCTCGTGCTCCTACTAGGAAAATTGTTTGTCATCATTACGAGAAAGCTGGGCATGTTAAAACTCGTGGTTTCAAACATTATGAATATAGTATGCTCAAAAGTGCTCTTATGGTTCCACTCGTACTGTTGAGACCTAGTACTTCTGATTTGCACCATCTCCAGTCTTAGTTTGGGAAACTTCAGGAGCAACTTGGCTCCCTTACTACCCAGGCCTCGAATACACCTTCGACATTGACCACCACCCTTGCTATAGGTACTTCTACTGCTTTTCATGTTCGGTCTACGAAACCTACTTGGGTTCTAAATTATGGAACCAATGATCATATAATTGGTGAATTCTCCCTTCTTGCTTCCCATGTCCTTACCAATAGACAAAGCGTCTGTTTGGAAGATAGTTCTATTACTTGTGTCAACCATATTGGTGACTCTCTCTCTACTGATATTACCTTATCGTATGTCTTTTATGTTCCCCATTTTTCCTATAACCTTCAGTTTGTGAGCCATCTTGCTAATGGATGTGCTATTATTTGTTTACCCACTCATTGTTTGTTATAGGACCCGAGTTCGAAGAGGATTTTTAGCAGGGGATATGAGTGTAATGGTTTATAGTACTTTGGCGAGCTTGTACTACCACTACCTACTACATCAAGTCTGCAAGCTTCTATTTTATTCGAGTCAAAGTCTTATGTTTTTTTTCTCTTCAAACTTTGCATTTGTGGCATGCCCGTTTAGGGCGTGAATTTTCAATATTTGTCTCTTATTTCCTCATTGAATAAAGCTTGTCGAAGTTATAAGTTCTAGTGTGGTGTGTGAATTATCTAAACATATTCACACTAGTTATATTCCTCGTATGTCTCGTGCTTCCAGTATGTCTAACCTTATTCACTCTGATGTCTAGGAACCTTCCCCAGTTACTGCTTTTTCTATGCACCACTATTATGTGACCTTTATTGATGATCATTCTCGTTGTACATAGGTTTATTTTCTTAAAAAGAAATCGGATGTGTTGCTCGTCTTTACTCAGTTTCTTCAAATGATTAAAACTCAATTTCATTCCATTGTTCGCAATATCAAGTCTGATAAAGGGGGAGAATATATTTTTGATTAATTAGAAAAGGTATTCTCCAATAGCTCTCTTGTGCCTATACCCTAGGATAGAATGGTGTTGCGGAGCGTAAGAATTGCCACATTATGTCTATTGTTTGGTGTCTTCTTCAAGGCATGCATGTTCCCAAACCTTACTAGCACATGGTTGTTCTTATTGCTATTTACCTTATTAATAGGACTCTAAGTCAGGTCTTAAACAGACCCCTATCCAAGTACTTCATCCTAGTACTACTTTATTTCCCCTTTTACCTTGAGTTTTTGGGTTTACTTACTTTGTCCAAAATCGGAGTCCTACTCGGACTAAGTTAGATGATAAGTCCATTAGGTGCATCTTTCTAGGCTATTCCACTTTCTCCAGAGAATACATGTGTTATGATCCTCTCTCTCGTTGCATGTATCACTCTCTTGATATCACTTTTTTTGAGGATGTCCCATTCTATAGTACTAATTCTTTATTGCAGGAACCAGTTTCTCATGTTTCTATGGAGAAGAAATCACCAAGTGCTTGGCATATTCCTCTGTTTGATAGTGATCCAATATCTTCCTCAGTGATTCCAACTCGACAGCCTCCTCATGATCCCTTGGTGGTCATCCCTTTATCTCTTATCACTTCCTCTCCCCGTGCTCTCTGTTGCAAACATACTCTCGCTGCCCTCGCACTCAACCCCCTCCAGAGCCTCCTTCCGCCCTGGTCCAGGTACTTCTTTTATTTCTCCACCACCTCAATATCCTCCTCTAACTCGTCATCCCCTTCCTAGTATGGTTAGTTTAGTAGTACTAATCATCCTATCTCCCAATATCTCTCTTATGATAGTCTTTCAAGATCTTATTAGGCCTTCCTTGGGAAGACCGAGTCTGTGTCTATTCCTCAAACTATTTCTTACGCTTTCCAGAATCCCAAGTGGGTTCTTGCTTTGCAAACCAAAATGGCTGCCATGTAGCATAATCACACTTGGGATCTTGTCTCTCTTCCCTATAGGGAAAAGACCATTAGGTGTAAATGGGTCTTCAACGTGAAATATTTGGTTGATGGTTCCGTGGATCACTATAAGGTTTGGCTTGTGGCTAACGGTTTCACACAAGTTCCACATAAAGATTTTGACGCCAGTTTTGCTCCCGTGGCTAAGTTGACCACTGTTCGCCTCTTAGTGTCCTTAGCGACTTCCCATTCTTGGCCTCTTCATCAGCTTGGTATCAAGAATGTCTTTATGCATGGGGATTTACTTAAGACTATTTTTATGGATCCTCCACCCAAATTTTGGGCTAAGGGGGAGTATGTTAGGAAAGTTTGTTGTCTTTGTAAGTCCCTCTATGGTCTTAAGCAGTCCCCGCGAGCTTGGTTTAGTCATTTTAGCACTGTCATGTTATCCTTGGATTTTGTTCAATGCCATTCGGATCACACCTGTTTTATTCGCCGAGGTCTGATAGTCAATGTATCATCCTATTGGTGTATGTGGATGATATCATTCTTACCGGGGATGATTCTTCCGGAATTGCTCAGGTCAAGCAGGATCTTCATAAGGCATTTGATATTGAGGATTTGGGACCTTTGAAGTACTTTCTTGGTCTTGAGGTGGCTAGATCTCACCATAGGACATCTCTCTCTCTCTCTCTCTCTCTCTCAGCGCAAATACACTCTAGATCTCCTTAAAGACACTGCTATGTTAGGATGCAAACCAGCTTCCACCTCCATGGATCCCAATCTCGAACTCTCAGCTAAGTCAGGAAAGCCCCTGCCTAATCCATTCATGTATCAGTGTCTTGTTGGGTGACTGATCTACTTGACCAACACCAAACCTTATTTGACATTTGCAATAAGTGTTATGAGTCAATTTATGCATGCTCCTCGCTGAGCTCATCTAGATGCAATATATACTAAGGTACCTTAAGACTTGTATGGGATTGGGATTATTCTTCTCAGTTGGTCTTCAATCTAGACGCTCATGCTTCACTAATGTTGATTATGCAGAGTCCAAGATTGACAAATGCTCTACCTCTGGTTTATGCACTTTCTATGGAAGTCATCTTCTATCTTGGAAGAGTAAAAAGCATGCAATTGTCTCAAAATCCTCAGCTGAAGCTAAGTATAAAACTATGGTTCAAGGTACTTGTGAGATATTATGGTTTCAATCTATTCTCGATGAGTTGGGTTTTGTGGACAAAGGATCTTCTCAATTGTTCTGTGATAATAAGTCAATCATTATACTCTCCTCAGACTCTGTTCTTCATGAGAGGTCTAAGCATATCCACTTTATTCGGGAGAAAGTTCTATCTGGCACAGTGGTTCCTTCTTTTGTTCCATCACCAGAACAAACAACCAAATCAGTGGGTTCACCCTTACTTCAGTCCTCTATTGTCAAGCTGGATTTGGTTAATATCTTCGAACTAGCTTGAGGGGGAGTGTTGAAATTAGAATTATTGTAAATCCCATGATTTACGGATCACAGGATTTTAGGACTGATTTGATTTCTTTTACCATATTTTTTGTATTTCCTTTTTCCTTTATTTACTTTTTCTTGTGTATCACTTTGCTATATATGTACAAGGCAAACCCTTGGTCTGATTCTATTCTAATGCAGCCATTTCAGATTGCATGGCAGCAACCCACTTGGGATTTTGGAGGGCCTCAGACAGAGACCGAGGAATAGAGTTAGAATCAAGTTTGCCAAGAAAAGAGCAGTAAAAATATGAACGGCCATCAGATGTGTGACATCAATTATATAAAGAATTATATATGAAACACAATGTAGTAATTTGATGTCCATGAGCCATTGAAATGTGCCCAAAGTAATGAATCCTTAAATGCTAGATTCACAAAATAATTCAATTTCCCCCTGTAGATAGTTACAACAGTGTTCCTCTCTGTAGAAAAATGTTAGTGCTCCCACTAACTAGAGAAAAATGTGAGGGAAACTAGATGCGAAAGTCAACATTTCAGTGATACCAGGTTGGCAACATAATTTACTGTATTTAACACATCTACTGCATCAAACATAGCAGCAACAACAAAAAAAAAAAACCCTTAGAATCCACAAAAAAATAATTTTGAGACCTGCAAAATTTAGCACCTGATCAAGTTGGTGAGAATTTGTCGTATCCTTAGAACATCACCAATAACCTGAAATTAATGCATGTTGGTTAATACTTAAATATTTGCAAACCTGAATAAAATACTAGAAAAGTTTTCCAGCATCTGCGGTGACAAGTTTATACAATGTGAATTAATGCACAAATGTAATAATATGACATTGATAACATCATCTACATGTAACCCTATCTGCAAAAGTCTTTCAATCACCCCATTCTGAAATATATCATTATCAATTTGAATGTCTTGTTAGCATTGTTAGCATTATATCTTTATTATTGTCTTTCCTTATTTAATTTTAATGGGCTGTCGTTAGTTGTCATGGTCATTAGCTGTAAAAGCTTCTCATGTAAGTTTCTAGTCTTTAATATAACCTATTGCTCAGCTTTGACTGATTGTACTGCTTCCTATGGTCTGTGGTTGATATTATATGTGCTTTGTTTCCGGTTGACGTTCTTTCCTCCTTCTACCCATAGTTGTGATTGTTGCAGGTTGTTGTTTGGATCTAGAATAAAACAATGGCTGATGTTACCAGTGAATCCACCACTAGTTCAGAGGGGAGAGAATCCCGTTATTACTACTACATCCGAAAGCCTTAATTCTAGCCTAAAAATCACCACTTCTTTGTTTAATGGTCAGAATTATCTTGCATGGTCGCAATGTCTAACACTTTTTTTTGAAAAGCCGAGGGAAGATGGGTTATGTTGATGGGAGAATCAAAGCAACTAGCACCACTGATTTTGGTTATGATCAATGGGAGATTACGAATTCTCTAATTATAGGGTGGCTCATCCATTTGATGGTACCTGATATTGGTGAGGGATACTTATCTATCCATACAACTCAGGATATTTGGGATGTCGTAGCCACTACCTATTCTTGGAAGGGGAATTTTTCACAAACCTTTGAGTTACGCCTCTCAAGTGAGCGCTCAGTACAGGGCAAGATGATCATCCTTCAATACTTCACCTTCCTTAGTAATGGCTGAAAGCGCCTTGATCATCTAAAGGACTACAAACCAGTTTGCCTATCGCAAATTCATTGAACAAGAGAGGGTATTAAATTTCTGGAGGTTCTCAATTTGGAGTTTGATCCAATTCGGAGCCGTGTTCTTGGCATGGCTGTTCTACCTTCCCTTCAGGAGGCCTTTGCTTATGTGCAGAATGAGGAGAGTTACCATTTTGCTATGCTTTCTCCTGCCTCCATTGAGTGTTCAGCCCCAGTCTCTGCTCCTCCTAAGGACGGGGATCGTCTTTCCTGTATTTATTCTGTGATTACTGTCACCGGCCTAGACACACTCGTAAAACATGTTGGAAGCTTCATGGTGCTCCATCTGGTGGTCGTGGTGACCGCTCTAGGAGTCGTAGGGACCGATCAGAATAGTCTAAAGGACGTGGTTTCAACCCACGTGCCCATCATACTAGTGCAGTTGATACACATGATTCTGCTCCAGTTGTTCAGCCTAGTAGTGATGTGTTTGGTATGTCCTCCTCTAAGTTTGAGAATGCCTTGCGCCATTTGCTGGATCATCGTTCTTCTAATACTCCTACATGCCCATCCACTTTTGCATTTGCTCATTCAGATAACTAGCCTCTTCTGCAAGTACTTTTCTATCCCATACGTCTTTACCTTGGATCATTGATTCTGGTGCTTCAGATCATATATATGGATCTTCTGATCTTTTTTCAGAATATAAGCCCTCTTTAGATTAGGACAAAATTAGAATTGCTGATGGAACTATCTCTTCTGTTTCTAGAAAATGTTTAATCCATGCCACACCTTCTCTTCCTTTGTCTTCAGTTTTACATGATCCCAATTTCTTTGTTAATCTTTTATTATGGAGTCGTATTACTTGGGACTTGAATTGTAGTGTGACTTTTTCTCTTGATCATTGTATTTTTCAAGATCTTATCACAAGGAGCACGATTGGCAGTGGTAAAGCAGAGTATAGTCTCTACATCCTAGATTAAGCAGACATGTTGGCTCATCATTCCGTCTAGCTTCCGACCACCAAAGAGGACATTTGGTTGTGGCATCAGCATCTTGGACATCTGTCATTTTTATTACTTAAGCATTTATTTCCTTCTTCTTTTATAAACAATAATGTTTCTCAGTTTAATTATGAGTCATGTCTACTTGGTAAACAGTATCGAGCCTCTTTTGCTTCTAGTTTTAATAAAAGTTTAGTTCTTTTTTCATTAATTCATTTTGATGTTTGGGATCCATCTCGTGTTGTTTCATTAAAAGGTCATAGATGGTTTATCACATTTATTGATGATTTTTCTCGTGCTACTTAGGTGTATCTTATGAAAGACGAGAGTGAAGTTTTCTCTGTGTTCCAAACTTTCCATCAGATGATCCGTACTCAATTGGGGCAATTGTCAAGATTTTGCGTTCTGATAATAGGGGCGAGTATATTGATTCGGGTTTAGGGCACTATTGTAGCACCCATAACATTATCCATCAGACATCTTGCACCACCACCCCTCAGCAAAATGGGATTGTGGAACGCAAGAGTCGTTATCTCCTTGATATAACTCGCTGCATGACTTTTTATGTACATGTGCCTTGGTCTTACTGGGGTGAAATCGTTCTCACCGTTGCCTATCTTATCAATCGCCTTCCTACTCAAGTGTTACACAAGCAAACTCCTCTTCAGGTGTTGCGCTCAGTCTGTGTTTTCCATTCCCCCAAGAATCTTTGGGTGTGTCTGCTTTGTCCACAATCATTCCCCTACTTGTGGTAAGTTGGATCCTCGCTCCATTAAATGCGTCTTTCTTGGTTATTCACCTACTCAGAAAGGGTATAAATGTTATCATCCTCCATCTCATAAGTGGTTTGTGTCCATGAATGTTACATCCTTTGAGTCACAGTCCTACTTCTTGTCTCCTCTGGTTTTCCAGTCATCCCTTTAATGGTAGCCTTGGGTGTGAAGAGATTCCTAGATCTTCACTAGTTATGAAGGATGTTGTACCTATTATTGAGAATGTAGAGTGTGAACCAGCTATTGGGAATACAGAATCCAATATATTCAAGGAGCAAGAGAAAGTTTATGTCAGGGACAACGAAAGACAGGAGGTTACTTGGATCCAACAAACCACTTATCCTAATCTTCCACTACCATCTCCTCCAACTGATGAGAGCCCAAGTAACTTTGATAACTCTGAAACCCTTGTCACTCCTGAATCTATTGATCTTGATATTCCTATTGCTAAATGGAAGGGTGTGAGGTCATGTACTCAACATCCTATCTCTAACTTTGTATCCTACTCTAATTTGTCCCCCTCCTATAGAACTTTTGTGTCAAAAATTTCCTTTATCAATATAACTAATCATTTTTAGGATGCTCTTACAACCTCCAAGTGGAAACTTGCTATGATTGAAGAAATGAAAGCACTTCATAAGAATGGCACTTGGGAATTGACTGAGTTACCCAAGGAAAAACAAGTTGTGGATGCAAGTGGGTGTATAAAGTAAAGCACAGGGCGAATGGTTTGATTAAGTGTTATAAAGCTTGGCTTGTGGCAAAGGGCTTTACTCGGACCTATGGAGTGCACTATCAAGAGGCATTTGCTTCGGTTGCAAAGATAAATTCAGTCAGGATACTCTTCTCTCTTGCAGCTAATCTAGATTGACCCCTTCACTAGTTTGATGTGAATAATACTTTCCTACATGGTGATCTAGAAGAAGAGGATATGGACATTCCTCCTGACTTTGAAGACCTTCAAACAAAGGGTAAGGTGTGCAGGTTTAAGAAATCATTGTATGGTCTCAAACAATCCCCACAGGATTGGTTTGAGAGATTTAGCCAAGCAATGCTTAGATATGGCTCCAAATAGAGTCAAGCTGATCACACATTGTTTGTTAAACATTCCTCACATTGTAAGACTACAACACTTATTGTTTATGTGGATGACATAATGCTTACAGGAGATGATGTTGAGGAGATGCCTCGGTTAAAGAAATATTTGGCAAGAGAGTTTGAAATAAAAGATTTGGGAACCATGAAGTATTTCCTGGGTATTGAGGTTGCTCGATCTAAGGACGGAATTTTTATTTGTCAAAGGAAATATATTCTTGACTTGTTGAAAGAGACTGGAATACTTAGAAGTAGACCTTGTGACACACCACTAGAGCCGAATCAGAAGCTTAGTGATGATAGTGGGGGAGCTACTATTGATAGAGGGAGCTATCCGAGACTAGTAGGTAAACTCATTTATTTATCTCATTCTTGTCCCGACATTAATGTTGCTGTCAATGTGGTTAGGTAGTTCAAGCATGCTTCTCATGAGGCACACTTGGATGCAATTATGAGAATTCTTAGGTACTTGAAAGCTTCTCCTGAAAAGGGGCTATATTTTTTCCAAACATGATAATCTTAGGGTGGAAGCTTATACAAATGTTGATTGGGTAGGATCAATAACTAATAGGAGGTCCACATTGAGATATTGTACCTTTATTGGAAGCAATCTAGTTACTTAGAGGACTAAGAAACAGAATGTGGGTAGCATGTCTAGTGCAAAGATAGAGTTAGAGCCATTGCACAAGGTGTGTGCGAACTCTTGTGAATCAAGTTGTTGTTGAGTGATCCGGGAATTGATCAGACGGACTCCATGCAACTATGTTGTGACAATAAGGCTGCTATCAACATAACCCACAATCCAGTTCAACATGACCAGACAAAACACATTGAAATTGATCGTCACTTCATTAAGAAGAAACTCACTAGTGGCACTATATATACTCATGTTAAGTGTTATTGTTATCTAAGGGTAGTTTAGTACTTTAGCTTATGTTTATGTTTATTAGCTTAAATACGTATGCTTAAGTTGTAACCCTATTATCATTGAAATAATATTACAGAAGCTGCTTCTCTCTTTCTCTCTCGGTTTATTCTTCTTCCTCTTCTTCTTCATCTTCATCTGTGAAGCTAACATGGTATCAGAGCCTCCTCTTCCTCCTTGAAGAATTTTTCCTGGTCTTTCTTTATTTTCCTCTTGTTTTTTCATTTTTTCATGTACAACTTAAAAAAATAAATAAAAATAAAATAAAACCATGCTCGAAATTTGACGGGCTTCCTCCCTATGATTTTATTTTAATTTTTTGTCCATTGTTTGGTTGATTTTCTAGGAAAACGACTGATTTTTCAAAACTCCTTGCTCTAGCCTTTTTAGGGCTGATTTTTTCCTTCCTCTCTTCTCCTTAGGAGCCGACTGGACCAATGTGGTAGGTTAGGAGTCCTGTTTTGATGATTTCTTGAGGTTTCTGTAGTCGATTAGTCCTTTGCTTGCTATATCTGGCTTGTTTTGGTGTGGGTTTACTGTGTTTTCACCTATATCGGTGAGTTGCTGTCTCCAGTTGATTGTTTTCTGATTTGTTTGATACCTTGCTCTAAGGGCCTTGAGGAGAAGGGATTGAGTCATGGTGTGACTCTTGGTGATAGTCCTTCTCTTCAAATTAGTCCTGTCAAGCGTGATGGTACCAACTACTTGATTTGGCCCCACTTCTGTAGTCTTGCTATCGCTACTCGTCGTTTGACTGGATATATTGATGGTACCCTCATGCAACCCGCTGATGATGGTGATTTGTGTACTCAATGGATTCCCAAGAATGCTTTGGTTATGACCTGGTTGATCAATTCTATGCAGCTTACACTTAGTCGGACTTTCCTTCTGTTGGACACTGCTCATAAGATTTGGACAGCTGTGGCACAGATGTATTCTCAAAAAGGTAATGATGCACGGGCCTATGAGTTGTGGAAGAAGGTTTGGGGCTTAGATCAGAAGGATCGCTCACTTGTTGTGTATTATGCTGAGTTGAGTGGCTTATGGCAGGAATTGAATTATTACCAGAGCTTTCAGGTTGTTTGTTCTCAGGATGCCTCTTTGTTTCAGCAGGCTATCGAGAAGGAACGTGTTTATGATTTTCTTGCTGGTCTTAATTTGGAGTATGATCAGATTCACATTCAAGTGTTGGGCCATTCTCCATTTCCCAGCTTACAAGAGGCGTATGCGCTTGTTCAGCAAGAGGAGAGTAAATGTAGTGCTATGGTGCACTCCTCTCCACCAAATCGCTCTGCTTTGGTTATTGCTCCTTCTTCGCGAGATACCATGCCTAGTCCGTCTCAGTTTGGTAGCAAGGTTCCATTGGCTGATCGGGATCGCTTGAAGTGTGATTATTGTAGGAAGGACAGACATGACCGGGCACATTGTTGGAAGTTGAATGGTCATCCTTCTCGAGGCCATGGTCGTGGTGGTGAAGTTCATCCTCAAGCACATGTGTCGGAGATTACTGCTAGCACCCCTGCTGACACTAGTACTGTTTCACAAGATGAGCTACACACTCTCAGGCGTTTGATGGCTCGACTGGATTCTACCACAGCCTCTCTTCTTCTTCTGTTTCTTCCAGCTTTACTCACACAGGTATTCCTGCTAGTGCACTCAGTACATCCTCATCATCTCCTTGGATTATTGATTCTGGTGCTACCGACCACATGACAGGTGCCTCAAGTCTTTTTTTATTCATATTCCCCTTGTTCTGGGCGAGATAAGGTTAGAGTAGCAGATGGCACTTTATCCTCTATCTCTGGCAAGGGTTTGGTTCTTTATTCCTCTTTATTGTCTCTTTCATCTGTGCTTCATGTTCCTAATTTTTCCACTAACTTACTCTCTGTTAGTAGTCTTACTACCTCTCTAAATTGCTCCGTGACCTTTTTTCCGGCTCATTGTGTCTTTCAGGAACTGGCTACGAGGAAAATGATTGGCAGTGGTAGATCACAAGGTGAACTATACTTTCTGGATGTTGTTCCTTCTGCCTTACCTTTGTCATCTTAGGCTCTCAAGTGCACTACTGGCTCCTCTTTTCATCTCCTCCATCAGTTTGGGTCATCCGTCCTTTAGTGTTTTAGAGAAACTTTGTCCTCCTTTAGTTCGTGATTGTCCTAGGCATAATTTTGGTTGTGATACTTGTGAACTTGCAAAGCATAAACGTACTTGTTATCCTTCCATTAATAAAAGAAGTACTTTTCCTTTTATACTTATTCATATCGATGTGTGGGGCCCCTCCCCTATGGTTTCTACTTCTGGGTATCGGTGGTTTGTCACTTTTATTGATTGTTATTCCCATGTGACTTGGATTTACTTGCTTCGAACTAAAAGTGAAGCGTTTTCTTGTTTTTAAATTTTTCATAAAATGGTGACAAATCTTTTTAATGCTCAAATCAAAATTCTTCAGAGTGATAATGGGACTGAGTATGTTGATAAAGCTTTTTGGGCATACCTAAAGGAGCATGGCATCTTTTATCAGACTAGTTGTGCTGGCACTCCTCAACAAAATGGAGTTGCTGAACGCAAGAATGGCCATCTCTTTGAAGTTGCTCGCTCTTTCTTGTTTACCATGAATGTCCCTCACTCTTTTTGGGGTGACGTTGTTCTTACCACTGCCTACCTTATTAACCGTACGCCTTCCAATGTCCTTCAATTTCAAATTCCTCTCGAACTTCTACCTATCACTTATCCCACCCCTTCTCTTCCTCCTCAGGTTTGGGTGTCTCTATTTGGTTCATCTCCAACCTCGTGCTCGTGGGAAACTTGATCCTAAGGCTTGGCGTTGTGTCTTTATTGGCTATTCTGTTACTCAGAAGGGTTACAAATGCTATGATCCATACACTCGTAAAGTGTATGTCAGTATGGATGTCACATTCCGTGAATCTGAGTCCTTTTTTACTTCTTCTCCTCCATCTCCTCAGGGGGAGCGTGTTACGGATGAGATTGCGGATGAGTCATATCAGCATAAGTTACATTTTTTCCTTCCTAGTCAGCGGTCTATTATTTGCGATGACGGGGAGCCTAATTGTTCTCTTGATGTGGAGCTTGACATTGGTGGTCATATGGACAGAGCTGATCTTAAGACTTACTCACAGCATAAAAAAGAACAGACTCCTCTTGTGCCACCAGGTCAATCATCATCCCTTGTGCCAGCTCTACATCTTGTTTCGGCTTATTCTCCAAGTAATGACCCTCCGTCTACTTCTCCACCAGTAGTTAATAGTCCTATTGTTGATGATTTGAGTCTTCCTATCGCTCTTAAAAATGGGGTTAGGGCCTATACTCAACACCCCATTTCTAAATTTATGTCATATGATTCATTGTCTCCTACATATCGTGTTTGTGTTTCGTCTCTGTCTTTTGTGTGCATCCCACAGGGTTGGAAAGCAGCTATCAATGATCCTAAGTGGAAAGTAGCTATGGTAGAGGAGATGTAAGCTCTAAGCAAGAATAACACTTGGGAGTTGGTTTCTCTTCCTAGTGGAAAAAAACCAGTAGGGTGCTAGTGGGTGTTCACCATTAAGCGTAAAGCAGATTAGACAATTGAACGGTACAAAGCAAGATTAGTGGCCAAGGGGTTTACCTAGAAGTATGGAATTGATTATCAAGAAACCTTTGCTCCTATTGCAAAGATGAATTCCATTCAAGCTCTTCTTTCATGTGCTGCTAACTTGGGATGGTCTTTGCAACAACTGGATGTGAAGAATGCCTTTCTCCTTGGTGACTTGGAGAAGGAGGTGTATATGGATGTACCACCGGGATTCTCATCTCAGTTTACAGTTAGCAAAGTTTGCGGGTTAAATAAGGCTCTATATGGTTTGAAACAATCTCCCCGAGCTTGGTTTGACCGATTTCTAAAGGTTATGTTGAGATTTGAGTATAAGCAGAGCAATGCAAATCACACCATGTTTGTCAAACAAAATGCAAATAAGGTTGTTGTGCTTATTGTATATGTGGATGACATAGTAGTGACAGGAAATGATGAGGAGGAAGTGACGCATCTCAAGAGGCAATTGGCCAAGGAATCTGAGATCAAAGATCTTGGCTCGTTGAGATACTTTCTTGGAATTGAAGTTGCTAGATCTGACAAAGGCATCTTTATTTCTCAAATGAAGTATGTTCTAGATCTTCTTGGGAAAACTGGCATGTTAGGTTGCAAACCTTCTGATTCGCCCATTAAAGCTAAGCATCATCTCTGCAGTGGTGTTGGTGATCTTGTGGATAAGAATAGGTACCAGAGACTTGTGGGAAGACTTATATATCTATCCTATAGTCTCGATATTGCTTATGCAGTCGGGATAGTGAGTCAGTTCATGCATGATCCTCATGCAACACATTTAGATGCAGCATATCGCATTTTGAGGTATCTTAAATTAGCTCTGGGAAAAGGGATTCTGTTTTCAAATCATAGCCACTTGAGGTTAGAGGTCTTCACGAATGCAAATTGGGCTAGTTCTATAGATGATAGGCGATCTACTTATGGTTACTACGCTTTTGTGGGGGGAAATTTGGTTACCTGACGTAGTAAGAAGCAAGTAGTGGTGTCTAGGTCTAGTGCAAAAGCAGAATATACAGCTATGGCACATGGTACATGTGAACTTATGTGGCTTCAATCCTTGTTGGGCGATATAGGAATCATTTGTGATGGACCCGTGACTTTGTATTATGACAACAAAGCTACTATCGGTATTGCTCACAATCTTGTTCAACATGATAGGACTAAGCACATTGAAATCAACAAACATTTTATTAAGGAGAAACTGACTAAGGGTTTGATATGTCTGCCTTATGTGAAGTCAGAAGATCAATTGGCTGACATATTTACTAAAGGTCTTGGCAATAAGGTATTCCATCATATTTGTTACAAATTGGGCATAAGAGATATATTTGCACCAACTTGAGAGGGAGTGTTAAGTGTTATTGTTATCTAAGGGTAGTTTAGTACTTTAGCTTATGTTTATGTTTATTAGCTTAAATACGTATGCTTAAGTTGTAACCCTATTATCATTGAAATAATATTACAGCAGCTGCTTCTCTCTCTCTCTCGGTTCATTCTTCTTCCTCTTCTTCTTCATCTGTATAGCTAACAACTCATTTTGTGAAGTCTAGCGAACAACTTGCGAATATTCTCACCAAGGGAGTTGGGAATAAACCATTTCATGATGCTCTTAGCAAGCTAGTAATGAGAGATATTTGTGTACCAGCTTGAGGGACAGTGTTAGCATTGTTAGCATTATATCTTTATTATTGTCTTTCCTTATTTAATTGTAATGGGCTGTCATTAGTAAGTTTGTAGTCTTTCATATAAAAGAGGGTGATAACCTAATCACTCTCTAAGGTTTTGATTTCTCTTAAACTAATGGGTATGTTTGGTTTGTGTTTGAGAGATGTGTTTTAGAGATAAAAAGTACGAAAACATGTTTGGTTTGGTTTTTTGGGAAATTTGTTTTGGAAAATTGTTTTGAGAGAGAGTTTTGAAAAAGTGATTGATTTGATGTGTGTGTGAGAGAGATTTGTTTGGAAAACTTGTTTGGTTTGTGTGTTTTGGGAAATTTTTTGGGAAAATTTGTTTGGTAGAGAAAATTTCTGAAATTTGTTTGTAGAGAAAATTTCTGAAATTTTTTTCAGAAACACAAACCAAACCTACCCAATATGTCTGGCTCCAAATGTGATTTGAAATAGTATTATATGCCATCCACAGGAAGTCTCCAAACACCAGGGGACTTGTTTGGTAGGAGCTAACTGCCACATGACACTAAAGGGATAGTCGAGAGCCACCTCTAGAATCTGTGAGAGCCACATCTTGAATCCCTTATATGGCATGTTATAGAGAGCTTTCCCTATGTTTGCCACTATGTAGCCCTCTGTTTTGGAGTCTGTATCAACATGTGTCGCCCCTCCATTACCCAATTTAGATGTGCACCTCTGAATGAATACTGTAAATGTGAAATACAATATCTAATTTCCATGTGATTTACGAGATAGGATGAATGTTCTGTTATGAATTCATATGACGCCCTACAATGAAATTCGTACTTTTGGAAAGTTATTTTTTATTCTTGTTCACATGATTTAAGCTTAATAATATTATGCTCTTACTACTTTTGAGAATCCATATTATGAACTTCTGATCCAGCTCCGGGTTATTCATTAAGCTGGCCAGCTTACCCCATTTTTACACATTTCAGGTGGCAAGGACTGACCTGTGGATCATGTGGAAGACACATGTGAATTCACTTTTGTAATCCTGTATATGGCTTAATGTTGACGCCTTAATTATGTAATATACAAGTAAAATCTTGTGACTATAAAGGTGAAGTAAACGCCTTGTATTTTAGGCTTATGCTCTGTTACTTCAATGATTCACTACTTCCTCTTATATTAATGCACAATTTGTATTATTTTTGCACTCCATTTGACATGAATAGGCCTTCGGTAGTGCAAACTACTGGCCGGTCACACCTAATAATTGATCATCTAGTATCTGCTATAAGGACACGTTGTGAGCAATACAGCATGCATTCTGCATCTAGACCATGTCACGGATCATATAATTTGTAAGGCATGGTAATAGTACTCTCACCTCCACAGGAACACCATCTTCTACATGACCTTCCAAGATTAGTATCTTTTGCAATGATGCTGCAGCCGTCTGGAGTACATGCCGTACTACCTCTCTTGGCCTGAATTTTGCAGCTTCCAACTTCATAACTCCTAGAGAAAAAAAGGAACAATCAATTTGAAAACCATGATTAGTTAAAAATCCAAGAAATATCAGCTTGTTTGGATTTCATAGTAGTTATTGTCAACTATGAACAATAACTATAAAATAGACCAAAGACATAATAAAAGAAAAAATTCAAAAGAATGGCTGCACAGTGGAATGCTGTATAGTTATTGTAAGACCAAGATGCCAGTGTTACATAGACTAAGGCCAGAGTACTAATTATAAATGAGTGTCTCATTGTCTTCCTCACATTTGACCCCTTCTTGCATGTACAGAGACAGACTAACACACAAACTGAACTAAATAGGATGCGTAATATATAGAGGGAACAAACACATATGATATGATGAGCCTTCAAACTTAGGACCCCTAGAACCTGAGCTCTGATACCATATTAGGTCACCAATTGCCCAAAAGCTTAAGCTATTAGGGAATTGACCGAACAATGTGAATCAAGCTCTCACACAAACAATATAAACAAGGACTAGAACATATAGACATTAAGGGATGAAACTTCAAACCTGACTCAACTTTGGAAAGATCAAGAATGTCATTTATAAGTTGAAGGACTAAATCTCCTGAAGATAACATGACCTTCAACAGTTGTCGTTGCTCCTTGTCAAGGTTTGTGGTGGAAAGAATCTCAGCCATGCTTACAACTCCTGATAATGGAGATCTTATCTCATGAGACATGGTAGCTAGCATTTGCTTTGCTCGCATTGTTTCCTCTACAATGACAAATAGGTAAAAAGTGAAAACCGTTTTGTCTTCTAAAGCTGATTCAAGAAACAGTTATAACCCACCAAGAATTAATCAGATAAATAAACCTGTTATATGAATTGTCTTGCTAAGTTCTGTCTCCTTGGCCTTTTGTACTGCTATTTCCTCTCGAAGTTTTGCCATCTTTTCCCTTTTTCTCACCTGTTGTGTAATCAGGAACATATTACGCCTTTTCTTCTCATGTTGTTTAATGATTACTGAAAACTAAAACTAGAATAATAAAGTAGGAATGAGGAAAGGAAGCCGAGAAAACACACACACACACCCGAGAGTAAAGCATAACAAGAGCACAGCTACAATGCGAAAGGAATTTAACCCAAAGATATAGAAATTCCCTTGTAATATTGCAAAACTTATTGCATTGATCCACATTCTTCTACCATTTTCACCCTGAAAAATGATATCTTTAACCATCATCCTAGAAATGTTTAATGGATCAAGAAAAAAAATGTCTTCCAAGAGCCCAGGTGTTCCAAAATTCTATAGATGTGTTCATCATAAAAGTAGAACTTAAAAATAAAAAATAAATAAAAAATAAAGAAGGAAAAAAAGAAAAGAAGTTTTCCTGACATTGAAGTAACTATTTAATATAGAGAAAACTAAAATATTTACAAAAAAATTGAGTAAAATTTACTCCACCATTTGGTATTTAGAGGTATCTATTGAAAATCAACTCTCTCAAATTTGTGATTCATAAAAATCGGATTACTCAAGCCTTTCTTCTCTGGTTTGTAACAGAAGCCATTGATTAAAATATTAAAAATGCTAATTAGATTTGTTTTACAAAATGGTAGTCACAAATGAAGTTATAAATAAGACGAGTGTTGAATGTTTTGTAGAAGACAACCATGGCACTATATAGACAGTTAAACATTATGAATGAGCTCACCTGATCAGTTACATCCATACCCATATAATTCACTCCAATAGTATCTCCTGCTTTGCTGAAGACAGGTTCCACATATATCAAAAATGTCTTTGACCCAAATAGTTCTGTCTCAAAAGTAATTTCCCTTTTTGCAGGTAATCCTCGTTCCAAAACTTCTCTTTTGAAGTCTTGAGATTCCTTAACACCAGCACCCGTGAATATCTCCACATCTGTTCTTCCTATAATGTCCTGAAAAATCAGTGATTTTGAGGAATTCCTGAGCCAGATTCTGCAAACAGTGCTTTAAAAAAGCAAAATGATTTATAAATATAAACAAATTAATGTGAAAATAAAATCACTACTTCAAATAATCAAAATGTTGTTACATTTCACAACAACATTGACCTAAAAAATGCAACTTGTAGGAGAAAATATAACTTTACAACAAGAAGCCTCAAATCCACAACAAAATTTTCATTTGCAGTGAATTACCTCCTCTTGCAAACTTGGAAAATGATTATAGATGAAACGATATTTCAACTCGTTATCCTGAAAGAAAAGAAAAATGGAACACTAAGATATAATTGAAGTTATCATGAAAATTATTGTACATGATTAAGAACATTAAAATGACATCAACAAAATAAAGAAAATTCATTGACTCAAGAAATGAATAGAACACTATATCAGAGTTCACGCTGAATAACTGCCTAATAAATATTGTGTTCATACTGAGTTGCATCTATATGCACTGGCACATCATGCAAATCCACCAATATCAGAGTGCTCATTGACTTCCTAAACTAAATACAAGTCCCATCATCAATCCCTTCTACCATAACAAAAGCATTCTAGGCGGTTTGGGAACAAAGGTTGGTGGTGATATTGGGTAGCTAACTTGGTTGTACCTATTTTTTAAATTTTGAAATGCTTAGAGGCCAATAAAAGTGAGAAAATAATTTTAGCAGAAGAATTCACGTAGACAAAAAATGAAACAGGATTTTGAGTATCCAAACACCAGATGAGAGGGACACTTGTTCCAAATTCCAATGGGAAAATGTACAATCGTAGAATTTTTACATATTAAGAAAATTCATTGGCTCGTGAAGATTTAGTAAATCAAGAGTTTGATGTGCCCGAAACTGCTGTGTACTTGACTATGTTTCCATCTTCTATATTTTTTAAGGAAAATGTGGATCAAGTGTAATAAAGTTTGGAAAAGAAACAGCTTTCTTTTCTAAATTTTGTGCATGCATATGTGTCGTTTGCATTAAAACAGTCCATTTGTGTCTTTACTGCTAGTCCCAAACTTTAAGGCACCGAGTTTGTTGACCTTATACATGGATAATTAGAACTCAACCTAAAAAGGGTGTAATTGAATGACAAGTGTCCTAAGATAGGAGATCCACATGTCCCATGTGCTAGCTCGAATGACAAGTGTCCTAAGATAGGAGATCCATGTGTCCCATATGCTAGCTGACAAATAGTTAATCAATGTGATATAATATTTACACTTGACGCAAATATAGAATGTGCCTAAATACCATTTGATAAAACAAACAGTTAGAATGCACAAGAGTTGAATAATAGGGTTAGGGCTAGAGAGGAAGAGAGAGAGAAGAGAAGATGTTTTGACTAATTGGTTTAGAGTTGTGAAAATCAACCCTACTCCAGCAGTATATATTTCTATGAAGACATATTACAATATGACCATAGAACTCTCAACTAATAAAATAATAACATAATAACATATGAGTATTCTAACACAAACAATGCAGATTTTTGAGAAACTGTGATTTAAAGTTCTAAAAAATAGATGATCCAACTCCAATGACTAGTGTTACATTCTGAATCAGACTACATTTTCCTGGTGAAGAGCATCTAACTATAGTTACACACCATTGAATTTTACCAATTCTTCAGTCTATTGAGTAATGACTATAAAAGTTTCTACAACCTTTTTTATAGGAGTAAAATCCCATTGAATTGCACTTCACAATATGAAGGGGATAACTTCATTGCATCAATCAAGTGGTAGTTGATGACTTAAAGCTAGTTTCTTTATAGTTTAAAAACAAATTAACTTCCGATTCGAGAAATAATCGGGTATCTAAACTATATCTGACTTCCTACATGTTTTAATACATGAGTATGCTCAATGATGTTAATCGACATATATATACATTTTTTTTTTTTCTTCTAAATTTCATGATGTATAACTTCTTACAGAATCAAGTTGTAACCTTGTATGTCCTGGAATATGATTTCTATCACATGATATCTGTAGTAAATTACCTGATGGCCTATGACAACCGGTGCAGTCTGAAGAATAAAATGCAAGAAATTATCTGCTCTTTTTAAAATCTGGGACAATTCTTCCACTGGAGAGGACTGCCTTTCCAAATTCTTTATGCTTTCCTCCAATCTTTCCATGAGCGTCTGCTCCCGCTGGATGCTAGCCTCCAACAATTTCGCTAAATGCACGGCCCGCTGCTTCCAGTATATGACAGTGTCATACTCAGCATCTATTTCTTCTCCTTTATTTTGAACAACCACATCATTTCTCCTCTGAGGAACAGCTGGCCATGTATCATACAATCCATCCAATATAGAAATTGGACGTTTATCACCACAATACCGTTCTTCCTCAAAACGATGTTCTTCCAAAATCTCCAATTGCTTGAGCTCAAATTCATGCTTTTGTTTGCTCAGGTAGTCTAGCTCTTCTTTGAGAAGTCGCACAGCATTGGCCTGCTTATATTCCCAGTTCTTTACAAGATATGCCAACTGAGATGAGCCCTTCTCACTATAATTGGTTAGCTCTGAAAGACGCTTGAAATCAACTATCGTAGTCTCTTCAATGATTGTAACTTCCTCTAACATATCTTGATCTGCTCCTGGCCTTTCTACATTGAATTGATTTCCAGCTTCGTTTATATCTTCGGGCCACATTGAAGAGAGGACTTCAATGTCCATTTCTTCTACATTCTCATTCTCCATTTCACAAACCAATAAAGTCACTTATTTATATTAAATCCAATTCAAGTGCCTGCAATGTAGATGAACATCAACTTGCTACTACCATGCTTGAGGTTATCACTATGTAACATTTGAGTTCCACAAAATCAGACTTAAGACAAAAATAGGCAAATACTTGAAAGCGCGAAAGCTTTGCTGGACCTTTCAAGGGGAAGTTCCAAATCTGATTATTAAAGCAAAAGTTAGAAATTACGTAATTCAATTTAAACAAATTACATTTTGATCACTTATAAAATTGAATGTGCAAAGGAAGATTGAAAATGGTAGATATTACATTGATTTAACAAAATGTTGTCTAAAAATAATTATTTATTAGCCTATGAACAGTAAGGTCAAAGTAATTGATTAGTTGTTAAGAAAATTACAAGCAAACAATAAGAACACAAATGTTTTTCCTTTCTTTAATGGTATTTTAGACCTTTTCTTCTTTTTATTATTATTTTTTTTCTTTTTGAGCAATCTTTATTCTGAAATATCCACCCACATTAAATAACCAAGTATCTATATGAAAATTCCTCAAAACAAAAATCCACCTTAATATCATCTTTTCCTTCTTAATTTGCAACTTCCTTGATTTCCGTCATCCACTTCGTAAATTCCTCAAGGCCGTGTTCGGTTCATGGATTTGGTGGGGATTTGAAAAGAAAAAGAAAAAAAAGTGTGTGAACGTGTGTGAAATGTAATTATATTTCATTCACATTTCACATACTTTTTCCCTTTCTACATTCAAATCCCTACCCAAATTTTCCCTTTCCATTTTCAAATCCCTACCCAAATCTATGAACCAAACATAACGTAAAACATTGACTTTGATTTGCATCACATTCTTACATTAATCCAGGCCTTTTAATAAAGATTTCACGTTGCCAAACATAAGGCACCACCTTGAACATCAAAAGTTCAATCCCAGTATTAACACCTAATATAATAATTTTTTTTTTTAAGAGGGAAAAAAGTTACAGAATGATTAAATCCTAAGAATCATCCTGATTGGACCCAGTACACATTACACAAAAGTAATCAGAATTGCAGTATCATTAAAGGAACTTTACAGCTTGTGAAAGTGCATTGTATAAATATATATATATATATATATAATATATGTGTGTATGATGAATGTGCATATACAAGGAAAGTAGATGGCACAAATAGCAGATTAGAATCATCATTTTCCCTAATTGACCCTAGTCCCACCTTTATCTCAAATCCAACTCAACACAGCTAATGAGGTAAGCCTCTTATTGCAAAACCCAATTGCAGAAAGTATATATATACCCAGATTAAGAATTTTTATTTTGGATCATCCCAATTCAACATTATGAGTTTCCTAATTATATAGACAACTAAAAAAATAAAAAATAAAAAAATTTGAATGAGAGCTACCATAACTAAAATGAAATACAGATACCACATAACAAGTCCAATCTTTGCAATTGTAATTAATTAACAAAAAATTCCAATAAAATATGTGTCTGAAACAAGTTGCCACAAATCTTATTAATCAAAAAAATTAAAAATTAAAAATAAATAAATAAGTGAAAAACTTCAAACTTTGTTCTCATAGTAAACATAATCAATAAAATTCAAGTATTTTCAATATTGAGAAACTTCAAACTTTGTAAATTGAAATGCCAGAAATTCAAACTTGTCAAAGAAAATTTGAAAAGAAGGGTTGAAACTGAACCCGAATTGGAGGGAATGAACAAGAGATTGAGGAACAAAAACAAGTGAGAAACACAGTAAAGAACTCAAATTCTTCAAACGTCTGATGATGAAGAACTACTGCATGAAGGCTAACCTTTGTGATTCAACAACTCTTCAACACCACTCTGTTCATCGAACAATATTCTGGCTCTGTTTCAGCCTCTTTCTTTCACTGTAGATCTGAAAGAATCTCTTGAGAAAGTGGTCGGTCAATGGAAAAAAAAAAAAAAAAACTACCACAGTTTTGGACTATATATAGTACAGAGAGAGAGAGAGAGAGAGAGAGAGAGAGTGCATGTGAGGGAGGAGAAAAACAAACAAAAAAAAATGGTAGAGTGAAGAGAAACTCAAGAAGCCATGTGGGTTCAAAGATCAAAAATATTAGTGTAATGCTATGGCTTTTTTCTTTTTCTTTTTCTTTTTTTTATTTAGGTAACGTTCATTCATGACTCAGAGTTCCTGTTAACTCTCTAGCTTCTTCAATCAACTTCACAATAGGGTGAGCGTGATTGGGATTGATTGAGATGGTTTAGCAGTAAAACAAGACCAATCCAGTGTTATATCAAATTTGGAATTAAACCAATTCATAAAATCTTGGATGAATCACACCACTAAACCATATGGTTCGATTTAGAATCATGAATTTTAAATATATTATCATTGTTCACAATCAGCACAACTCAAGAATTGTTAAGAATTGGTTATATAATAATTGTTTAAAATTAGTTCTACCACTGTATAAAAATATATTTATAATAGTAAATAATTATAATTTATTAAAAAAATTCACTTGTACACACTCACATATTATATGGATTTTTAATTATATTATTTTATTTTTTAATTATGATTAATTTTCTTCTTTAATTATGATATTATTTTGAAATATTTGATTATGATTTATTTGTGTTTGGTTATAACTTTTTTTTAGTTATAACTCAAAATTATAAAATTATGTCATTTTTTTTTTTGTAGTTATAAAGTGCATATGATACACACTCTTTAATAAATGTGTACTATAATATTTCTTATTATATATGTACTAGCGTATGCCCGTACCTGAAGGCACGATATAAATACTATTAGGATTAGAATATAATTGTAATCCCAATACTATTTAAATTTATTTTTTAATTTGATAAATTCACAAATTTATTATAAAATTTTAGAGTTCTCATAAAATTTCTTACGAAAACTCGTTTTTGCTTATACAATATATAGCTAGATAGATAGATGTGTCTGACATACATACAATTTCCACAGGCATACATATAGTAATGCTTTTGCTTATATAATTATATAGAAATTATATGTATGCTCGTAATGTCCTAGTGTATTACGGGCATACATATGTTGTATGGAAATATGTGTAAAATATATTGAACAAAAAGGAAAAAATAGTAAAATAAACAAATAGAGAGAAAAATAAAAATAGGAGAAAATAAAAAAATAAAATGAAAAGAGAAAGGGAGGTGGGATCATGGGATCATGAAATGATGAGTGATAAAAGAAAAAAGTAAGAGAGAGAAACGGAAAAATAAAAAATGTACATGTAAGATATTTTTTGAAAAATATATCTCAGCCATTGCTTTATAATTTAAACAGATCTGAGCCATCCAAATGTCCTAATAGGACAAAAATATGTTGAAAATTCAAAAACCGTCCTGCTTTATTAAAATATGTTGAAGATTCATATGAGATCTAAATTTATGAAATCTATCATGTATTCAATATATTTAAAAATAATAATCAATTGTTCAAATTCATTTAATTTGTGGAGTATAAAATTCATAAATTTAATCTTCACTACACACAGTAAAATCTGGCTCATAATTTTGGGATCGCAGAATTTTCCATATAATATGAATAAAAAATAAGTGAACAAAAAGGAGAAAATAAAAAATAAAATAAAAACAAATAGAGATAAAAATAAAAATGGGAGAAGATAAAAAAATAAAAAGAAAAGATAGAGGAAGGTGGGATCATGAGATTATAAAATGATGGGTGAGAAAAGAAAAAAGTAAAAGAGAGAAACGGGAAAATAGAAAATGTACATGTAGGATATTTTTTAAAAACTATATCATTTTATAATTTGAATAGATTTGGACCATCCAAATGTCTGTGTAGGACAAATTTAAAAATCATCCTGCTTTATTAGATAGATATATATATATATATTTTTTTGATATTAATAAAATATTTTAGTATTTACATTTAAAAACAAATTATATATAATTTAAATGGTCCGATTCAACTCTAGGTGGATTCATAATTATAAAATCATGGACTGAACCGTGAAGTACAGTTCACTTATTTCAAAAATTAGCACCGAAACGTCTATTGAAAAAACAAAATCAAACTCTGCAATTGATTTGGGTCAAACCGATTTATAATCTTTTTAGTTTTTATGCTCTACCCAACTTCACAAATTTTTTTTATATTTTTTAAGTGGTTGTCCTGACCAGCCTACATGGGCAAATTTCCATTAACCCACTAAAATAGCTCAAACTCAATATATTAGATTTTATTCACAAGTTTTCACTGCTAAACCAACCTATGGTTAAATTCACAATCCCATTATTCATGGATCCATCTTATGCTTCACTCATATAAAGCCTTTCTCTACTGTCTCCCTTTCTTTTGTAGAAAAATTTTCTAATAGACATACGCTCTAATTATACGTATGTGATCTTTGGTTAGTTATGAATTGATTACAATTCAACTACAGTTTATTGGGGTGTTAGTTATAATTTAGAGCAGTGCCATTTACACATACCTTTCTTCTTAGGACCCCATCTCTTTTATTTTTTTAATTCCAATTTTGTCCAAATATGAAGTTTCAAATTTACCCTCATCTCTAACCTTCTAATCCTAATTTTTCAAACCCTAGATCACCTCCGTCTACAATATTCTTCCTCGAACGATCTTCAACCTCTTTGTTGTATTACCGTTGCCACCGCTCATCCGCCGTCGTTGTCGCTACCTTTCTGATTGGAATCCGTTGTAACCACCAACACCCCTCCCAAAAAAAAAAAGAAACAAAGAAACAAAGTGAAGAGAAGCAGCGGCATCGAGGCAACCCACCTTCCCTCCAATAGCTCCCACATTCACCGCTGCAACCCCTACCTCTAGCGACCCTAATATTCTCCTCCAACAACTCTTTCTTTCTCTCTCTATTGCGCAATCTAAAGGCAATCAATTTTGGACGTCGCAAAGGTGATGCAAAGGTTAAGGTGGCATGAGAAAAGGCTCACGAGGTGGGGAGGTGAAGACAATCTACGCAAACCCTAAATCTAGGGTTTTTAGATCGCAAAAACCCTATATCACGGTAGCCAGAGAAAATGGTAAAGGAGATAGAGAGAGAAATGGGAAGGGGAAGGAGAAGGGGAGGGAATGGGAAGAAGAAGACGACGACGAAGGAAGAAGAGAAAGAGAATAGATATAGGGCACGAGGCTCGCTGGAGCAGTGCCATCAGTGATAGAAGAGAAAAGAAAAGTTGCGGTCTAAAGAACAAGGGTATATTTGGTATTAAAGTGAGGTTCAAAGAGAAGATGATATGGTTTCAATTATGTGAGTGGAGGTTCAAAGAAGTGGGGGGTCCAAAGTAAATAGTAGGGGCATTTAACAGCCCTCATAATTTATTGATATTAATATTTTTTGTTATGTAGCATTTAATTATGATTCATTATTTTTTTAATTATTAATGAAAATGATTTAATTATGATATTTGTCATAATCAATATCATAATTTACATATGGTACACCCCTTTTTGAGGTTGTATGCCATTCTTTACAAATCATTCATTCGATTCAATATATAAATATAGACAATGATATATAAACAAAAATTTATACATAATTTTTGTAACCTTTTATTTTAGAACAAAACATTCATAAAGATAAATTTATTTACAAAAATGATATCACCATGTTATTCTTGTGAAGGGTTTTTTACAAATTTTATGCATAAGTAGATTTTTTTATAAATATACATATTAATTTTAATTTTATTCCTTAAACTATCATTGATTTTTTTATTCTATCTCTAAATTATCAATTTCTTCTATTTAATTTTTAAAACTTTTGATTTTTGTTTATATTGTCCAATTGAAGATGGTATAAATAA
Source organism: Camellia japonica (assembly GCA_030407325.1). Lineage (NCBI taxonomy): Eukaryota > Viridiplantae > Streptophyta > Magnoliopsida > Ericales > Theaceae > Camellia > Camellia japonica. Next base: position 110,314,704 of record JAPPVO010000017.1, on the reverse strand, counting down.
ACTTAACTTGATGGGAAAATTTTTAATTTTATAATTTAGATAGATAAAAGCAATAATCAAACACTATTAAATTGGTTGTGGAGACGTTTATTCAAAATAAGTATATTTTTTATGAAAAGATGTACAAAAAAATAAAGAGGTGATTGGCCTAAATAAATGTATTTATTTAGGGGATGCCAAATAATCTCATAGTAAGAATAATAAATATTTTGTTATATGTTTAAGTTATTTAAATTAGGGTAAATATACTGACCTCCCCTGAGGTTTGCCTTAATTATAGATATCTTCCCTGTAGTTTCAGAACACAAACCTCCCTTACTTTTGAAAATAATATACAAAGACCCCATTCTGTTACCCATCCGTCCAAATTCAAATAGATTCTGCTGATGTCATCCATAATTATTCTACAAATTCCAATACTACCCTTTCTGTTACCTAGCCATTCCATCTCTCTTCCCTCACTCTATCTCTGTGCTCTGCCTCTCTCCCCCGCCGCTGATCGCCACTTCTCTCTCTCTCTCTCTCTCTCTCTTACATGTCAGATCAATCCAAACCATCAACAACATCACCGACGACTCCTTCTGGCTCATCACCGCCACCGCCATGACCACAAATGCTAGGTTTTATACGAGATTAAGAATCATGATCGGGTTGTGAATACGCCAATCGCTCTGCCTATCCTTAATCTACTTTGTCGCCAACTTGCACACTCGCATCAACGGCCCGTATATCATTCTCCGGCTGCTGGCGCGATGGAGGAACATAACCAGAGCTGTCATTGTGAGCTTGCTTATGCTTGGCTCGGCGATTGTGTTGTCCAAGAGCTCAATATAGTCATCGAGAGCTCGTTTGTCAAGTGGGGCTAGCTTAGGGAGGGTTCCGAGAATGCCAGAGTAGTTCGATTCAGAGGCTCGGACCTTCATAATGGAGTGATTAACAGTGGCAGCGATGATTTGAGATAGCGATTTGAAGAGGAGATCTGGAAATGTGGAGATTGTAGAGACACAGAGGTCTGGATATAGAGTTTCATCGCAAGCTAAGTTAGGGATTTGGGTGTATATAAGAGGAGTTATTGTTGGTTTAAGTTTTGGGTTTTTGATGAGAGAGGTTTGGGAAGAGATTGTGAGGAAGACAATGGTGGAAATGGGTAGTAGAGTGAGAAGATGATGATGATAAAGAGTGGGTTAGGTCTTTGTAGAAGACTATGATGATACATTGTGAGGAAGTGCAGTGAGACAGAGGTCTCTGTGTGTGTTCCAATGATTAAGGGTCCATTGTGTCTTTTCACTATGTGGTTGAGGAGTATTATGGTCAATTCCACTATCAAGTTAACGTCGTTAAGGCTCTTTTGACGGGAAAGGGTAATCTGACTATTATTTTCAAAAGTAAGGGAGGTTTGTGTAATTTTTGAAACTACAAAGAAGGTATCTATAATTAAGGCAAATCTTAAGGGATGTCAGTGTAATTTACCCTTTAAATTATGAAATAATATTTTTTTCATAAATTAAGCTTTAGTGATTATTTGTTTCTGTAATCCTTTCCAATTAGATCATATAAATAGAAATTCAAAACTTTAGAAATTAAATAACAAAATAATAATGTAGAGATAAAATAAAAAAATTAAATTAATCTTAAATATACATTGTATAATGAGGAAGCAAGAGAGAGAAAAGTTTTTAAATGAGTTGCTCCATGTCCTTTACGAGGTGACATATTCCATCGGCAAGTGAGGTGACGCGCAAGGCTAAATCCCACTTCCTAACATGCAATTGAAGAAGAATGAAAGCACACAAGGTTTGTTTGACGGGACATTTCCCTAAATAAGTCAAAATAATAAAGGAATTCTCAAATTAAGCCTAGTTTTGAAAGAATACTCAAAATAAGTTAACTCGCGGTTCACAATCGCGAGTTCAACAAATTTCTCCCGTTTCACGTGATGTTGGTAAATTTTAAATTCGTGGTTACGAAAAGCGATTTTGATTAAGAACTCGCGGTTACAAAACGCGATTTTAATTAATTTTTTTTTTCTTTTGAACTCGCTGTTACAAATCACGATTTCATCAAAAAAAAAAAAATTTCTTTTGAACTCGCTGTTACAAACCACGATTTCATAAAAAAAAAAATTTCTTTTGAACTCGCTGTTACAAACCACGATTTTATCAAAAAAAAAATTTCTTCTGAATTCGCTGTTATAAATCACGATTTTATTCAAAAACTTTTAATATATATTAAAATCTGATCAATGCAATACATGATTTCTTAGTAGCTCAAATGGTAGACCGATGTTAAGCTTTGGCAGGGGGGCGTGGGTTCAAATCTCACGCCAGGTTTCCCCTTTTTTTTTTTTTTTTTCACTCACTCACTCTATACTTTATATTTATTACGTAATTTTTTTATCAAAAAAAAGTAAAATATTTGTTTGGTTAACTAAAATTTTTTTCTATAAAACACAATTTTTTTCAAAATGTCAACATAATTGTTTAAAAAATATTCAGTGTATTTGGTTTCAGTTTTTTGGATTTAGTTGTTTGAAAATTGAGTTTTTTGATTTTCGTATTTTTTTGTTTTTAGTGAATATTTTTTAAATTTTAAACATTTTTTTTTTACTTTTTTAGATGCACCTTACTTAAATATATCTAAAAAAGTAAAAAATTTGTTAAAAAATATTTTTCAAAATTAATAATACATAAAAATACAAAAATGTACAGAAAAAATATTTTTGTATTTTTTCAGAAAAATATTTTTTTAAATTTTGAACATTTTTTTTATTTTTTTAGATGCACCTTAGTTATTTGTATCTAAAAATTAAAAAATTTGTGAAAAAATATTTTAAAAAATTAATAAATACATAAAAATACAAAAATGTACTGAAAAAATATTCTTGTATTTTTAATATTTTTTCAGAAAAATATTAATTTTTTCAGCAAAATGTACTCAAAAAATGTACGCTTTTAAAATATTTTAGTACATTTTAAAAGCGTACATTTTGCTGAAAAAATATTTTTTGAGTACGCTGTCACTGTGCATATTTTTTTGAGTATATTTTTCTGAAAAAATACTAAAAATACTAAAATATTTTTTCTGTATATTTTTTGTATTTTTATGTATTTATTAATTTTTAAAAATATTTTTTAATAAATTTTTTACTTTTTAGATATATCTAAGGTGCATCTAAAAAAGTAAAAAAAAAATGTTTAAAATTTTTAAAAAATATTCACTAAAAACAAAAAAATACAAAAATCAAAAAACTCAATTTTCAAACAATTAAATCCAAAAAACTGAAACCAAATACACTGAATATTTTTTAAACAATTATGTTGACATTTTGAAAAAAATTGTGTTTTATAGAAAAAAATTTTAGTTAACCAAACAAATATTTTACTTTTTTTTGATAAAAAAATTACGTAATAAATATATATTTTGATAAAAAATAAATATATAAGGTATAGAGTGAGTGAGTGAAAAAAAAAAAAAACAAAAAGGAAAACCTGGCGTGAGATTTGAACCCACGCCCCCTGCCAGAGCTTAACATCGGTCTACCATTTGAGCTACCAAGAAGTTATGTATTGCATTGATCAGATTTTAATATATATTAAAAGTTTTTGAATAAAATCGTGATTTATAACAGCGAATTCAGAAGAAATTTTTTTTTTTGATAAAATCGTGGTTTGTAATAGCGAGTTCAAAAGAATTTTTTTTTTTTTTATGAAATCGTGGTTTGTAACAGCGAGTTCAAAAGAAAAAAAATTAATTAAAATCGCGTTTTGTAACCGCGAGTTCTTAATCAAAATCGCTTTTCGTAACCACGAATTTAAAATTTACCAACATCACGTGAAACGGGAGAAATTTGTTGAACTCGCGATTGTGAACCGCGAGTTAGCTTATTTTGGGAATTCTTTCAAAACTAGGCTTAGTTTGGGAATTCCTTTATTATTTTGGCTTATTTAGGGAAATGCCCCTTGTTTGACTGATTAGGTTTTATTTTTACCATCAATCCCACCTCTCACCCATGGGAAATTCTCCTTACACAACACACTTATCTCTTTACACTCTTCATTTGAGATTCCCCCCCCCCCCAAATTTTATTCATGTGTAAAATTACCTTTAAGGACAAAAGATAAAAAGTAAATAAATTTGATTATCTCTTTACATCCATTACACTTTAATTCCTACTTTTTTTTATTCCTTTCTCATTTTTTCTTCTCTACTATACATCTACTTTCAAAAAGTGAGAACCATAGTGTTTTGATCATTAAAAAAAAAAAAAAAAAAAAGCAATAGATGAAGAAATAGTGATGAAGAACCAGCAAAAAAGTGAAATGGTGATTTTTTTTTTTCTTTGTTTTTTATGTTCTCGTTTTGTTTTTGAAGAGAACTGTTCAACTTTTGTTTGGTGTACCAAAATCGAACAAAATCAAGTAGCCTAGAATCACACTGCCAAACAAAAAGTACATGTTGAGTAACTTACTGCTAAACATTTCCAGTTTCATTTTTCTAACTTTCTTCTTCTTTTTTTTTCTTTTTTTTTGGCTTTGAAGGATTATGTATATATTCATTCCAATAAGGCTTGTAGTGCATTGTTAATGGTTTGTTATATTTATCTGCTTCCTGGCCATCTAGTACCTCCGAAAGCAAGTAATTAGATTCATTTTCATCACCCAATGTGCTAATGGATGGGAGAAAACATATCCTATCCGTATTGATCAATTTTGTAAGCTTGTCAACCCTAATGTAGTAACTATTGAAACTATCAACATAGATAGATTGTGATAACAATCTCAATGTGTTTTTATAGATGTTTGTATTGACAACTTTTATGAATGTTTTATAGATGTTTGTACATTTCATATTTTTATGAATGGGTGATATTTTAAGGATAAAACGTGCAGCAACAGATGGTTAGACAAATTTAATTTGTTTGGCAACATAACACCGGAATAATCCAAATTGTTTGGCAATGTATAACCGAAAAAGTCCATCATAAATTTAAAATAATAATAATAATCACTTTGCTTGGTTCCATCTTTCCAAAAATACTTTTCAGAAAATTCTAATTTCTTGTTTTTCGTATTTTTTTTATTTTTACTGAATTTTTTTAATATTTTAAGAATTTTTTTTTTTTACTTTTTCGACATACCTAACATAAATATACTTAAAAAGTAAAAAAATTGTGAAAAAAACCTTTTAAAAATTCACTAAATACCAAAAATATAAAAAAAAATACGAGAATTTAGTAAATATTTTGTATTTTTATGTATTTATTAATTTTTTAAAATATTTTTTCACAAATTTTTTACTTTTTAGATACATCTAAGTAAGGTGTATCTAAAAAAGTAAAAAAAAATGTTTAAAATTTTAAAAATATTCACTAAAAACAAAAAAACACGAAAATCAAAAAACTTAATCCAAAAAACTCAAACCAAACACACTGAATAATGTTTTAAGGAAAGTGAATATGTAAACGTGCAGCAACAGATGGCTGGACAAATGTGGTTTGTTTGGTAACATAACACTGGAGTAATTCAAAAGAAATAGGTATAATGAGAAAATTCTATAGGAATTTTGAAAAGGGTTTAATTTAGGTTAGTTTTGGTATTATAAAGGGTGTAATGAGAATTTCAATTATTTCTTAATGTTGTAATGAGAAAATAGGTATAAAAAGGTAAAATTGTAGTGCAAGTAGAATTTCCCTTCACCCATCTTTGCTAATTCATCCATCCATAGTGGTGTACTACTACTCCAATTGGAATGCTAATCTCCTTACAACTTTTCTAACCAAACATACTATGAGTGGGGCCACCTTACTCATAATCCAATCATCTTACTCATGGAGGCAAACAAGTACGCCCAAAGAGAAAAGGGAAAGGAAAATATTTTTTAATTTACAATGATGCAATATGATAAATGTTATACATTCAATCATATAGACCCAATTTAGTTACCATGTTATTATAAATAAATTTATTAATCTAAAATTATGAATACTTAGCATTTCTCAAGAGAAAAGATGTGAAGAATCTTTGTACAAATTTATTATATTTTGATGTTTGTTGTTGGTTATATATTAAGAATAATTCTTTTGGTTGCAATTATTTTTATGTTTTCTTTTGCTTTTAGTAAATTTTATATTTAATTTTGAATAGAAACATTTTATTTTGTAAGTCCATCAATTAGGCAATTTTAGTCTTTTTTTTTTAAAAATTAGAAAAAATTTAAAAACATTTAATAAAAGACAAAAACTAATCAACTTTCATATACTTTTGCAATAAAATTTCAATTAATTTTAATTTTTATAAATTTTTTATCTTTCGACAAAAAAATATTATGGATAAATTATACAAAAATATAGAATAAATAAAATGGTTCAATAACAACTTCAAAGAAGAAACAAACAATTATGGGCTCTAATTACACAGACCTCATAAAGTTTCTAACAAATATATTGACTTGCTCTAGTTTCTGAAATTACACTACATTCTCTTACTTTTGTTGACAGCATATGCACACATCTCTTTCATCAAATGACAACAAAATTCTCTTACATCAACAACTTTTTGTCTCTTAATACTAAAAATACTCGTATTCCCAACTACTCAACCCAAAATGTTATCTTACAACCAAACACCAACCTTTTTGTTTTTAATCTCTTGCCTCTACTATTTATGTCACGACTCGAACTCACCCCTAGAGATTTGGATCGTAATCGGCCAGTAATCATGAGATTACCTACGACCTCAGACCGAATTCAAATCATAATTAAGCATATGGGGTTAGTAGCGGAAGTAAATGATAGAAAATTGTCCAATGAACTGTGCATATATGAAACAAACAAAAGCATCTTACACATTAATAACTCACATCCAAAACACTTGTACATGCATAATTACACATAGTGAAAAGTCATTCATGAGCACAAGTTGTCCTCTTACAAAACCCAAGAAGGATAATTACAAAGTAAGGTCAAACATGACCAACAAAAATAAAACAAAAGACAAAGGACAAAAGCCTCGTCCGAGAGGCACTCTTGGCTGACTTCAAAACATGGTAATCCTTCATAGGTTCACTAAGGCTGGATATCCCGCTACTCACCTACATACATATAAATATAACGGAGTGAACTAAAGCCTAGTGAATAACATTAGAGTAAAGAGGTTACATGAATGAGTTCTATTACTTATACATAATTGTTTCCATATCACAATCCTTACATAATGGAACGGCCACTGGTCCAATACTTGACAGAATGACATTTGGTCCAACATACAACAGATGTATAGAGTAGAACAGATCTTAACTTGATAGAACGACCTTGGGTCCAATTCATTACAACTGTATCATGACCATTTGGTCAACACATAACAGATATCTCAGGCTTATCAAATAATCAGAACAACCTTGGGTACATCTTATTAAATATACACAATGACCTTGGGTCCATCATATACATTCATACTTCGTCAATCACTTTTATAGATATTATATTGATCGAATAGATAGAAAGCTCATTCATACTTTCCAAATCACAAGTTTAGAAAGCCTACCATATTAGAAACATTTAGAAATTAGCATATAATAAAATATCTTTACTAAGATACACAGTTATTAAATTAGCAACATGGCTTCGTGAATCAACCTACACAATACATAAACACATGCACACATTAGAACACATTGCTTAATCAAATAATTCATTCTTTTCTTTTCTAATTCATCTACTTATGTTGATGTCTTGCTTATTAATCACTCAATGAGTCATATTTCATGACTAGGGATGTTCAAAAGAAGATAGGAATGAAGATATAAACACATAACAACTTGTCAAAATATGCTGAAAAAGGCCTAATCGCTTGAGCCACCTTTTGGTCGCTCGAGCGGACTGTACTATTTGAAAAAATGCTGGACGGGGTCTGATATACGATCGAGCTAACACTTGGCCGCTCGAGTGACTAGCAATCACACAATGAGTTCGCTCGAGCCACCATTTGGTCGCTCGAACGGTCTGTAAAGATTATAAATGTATTGGGAGCTTGCAATGTTCACTTGACCACCACTTGGTCGCTCGAGTGATCTATCAAAATTATGGACTCCGAAATTGAAAATTTGAGATTCCAAACACCATTTCAAAAGCAAAATCTCATGCATGGCTTACTCAAACACTTAGAAATGCTTTGAAATCATGAATACAAAGTTAATTTCAAATCCTTAACTCAAATCTTCATGAATTCTACAAAATTGAAGCTTAATACTTCATGCATGTATGAATTTGAGCCAAACTCTTTTTCATAACTCTTAAAAGATGAAATTCATCCTCAAAATTCCATGAATTATGGATGCATGTATGATATAACTTCTAATTCTTACTTTGATGACATGAATCATGTTCAAGATAATGAACCTTTACAAAATTATGCATGCATGTATGCCTAGCTTTCAAATTCATCAATTTCTAGCTCAATTCTTGAGTTTAAGCTTATATCTTCTTGAATTCACATACTACATGACTTAAATTCATGAATTAAGAATTAAACATTTACCTAAAGTCTTCAATTAAATTTAATTTAGCAAAAACTTGAGCATTTCCTCGCAAATCTTCAATTCTCTAGCAAAAACTCCAAGATCAAGCTCACTCTCTCTCTAGAATGACCTCTCTCTCTCTCTCTCTAGAATTCTTTCTCCAGCACAATTGATACAAAAATAATTAGATTAGGGTGCTAATCAATGATTGGCTAAGTAATTACAACTTAAGTTAATTAATCAACACTTAATTTTTCTGAACTGAATCAAATTTTAATCAAACTTTCCAAAGGGTTCTAAAAATTATGCTATCCTAATTAAATTTGTCAATTTTAGTTTCTGAAGTCATTAAGGCCTTCAATTTCAGATTTAAAGCCAAAATCACATCAGATAATTCATCATTGAATAGATATGCATACAAATACACATCAAACACATTTTAGTGGATGTGTATATTTGTATGCTGTAGTGTGAGGTGGCCCCATGGTGACCTTGGGTTGTTGAAGGAAGTAAGGAAAAAAGACAAGGAGATAGAGGATGAGGAGATTATGTGCAGTGGTGTAAAGAAAAGGGAAGAAGATAATGGTTCAATCATTGCTGTTAATAGTGAAAAGGTGGAAAAAGAAGAGGATTGATAAGAAAAAAAGAAGGAAAAATTAAAAGGGCAAAAATACAAATTTTCAAGTTATTTTGGCCCTAACATGTTTGATACTTGTCACACGCACTTAATTTGGTGTGTGCCTTGCACTGGCCATTAAATGTAACAGAATTGGTTACCTTTACATTATACTCCAGACTACAAGGGGGTTATGTGTATATTTTTAAATCATAGGTAGGTAATGTGTTTTTGAGTTAAAACTACAAGGGGGTAAAATGTAATTAACCCAAATTTTTAACTATTTTCATAGACATTAGCTTATAAAATATCATTGTGTGTCAATATTTAAATAAGTTATTCTTATGCATGCGATATGAAATAAGTTTTTTTTTTTTTTTTTTTTGTTTTAAATAGGCGATACAGTTTGTTTATAATCTGAAACATGAACTTTTGCTAATTGTATTATGCGTGTCATGTTAGTGTTAACACAATTAAAAGTAGGTCAGGTCAATGTCAAAATAATTGTCACATTTAATTAAATAGGCCGTGTTAGTGTTAGATTGTTTTAAACAAAAACCCAATGTGACACGACATGAAAACGATACAACACGACATGATTTCCACCCCTATATAAAATGAAATAGTGGTTAATAACAAGTTCATAAAAATTAGGAACATGACTTGCTAAAGATAATATGAGATAATATCTCAATTTATTTATTATATAATAGGAAATCATGACTACTTCATTATTTGATAGGTACACTTGCTAAAATTACCAAGTACCTTCACTTTCATGGATCACCCTTACCACGTTTCAACCTCATTATCTGGTTGTTACTCTTAAAAAATAACCTTAAAGATGGCTTCATTAAACTTGACAAATCTAACAATGTACTAAAGTTACAATATACATCTATTTATTTGAATGACCAACACCACGTATCATCCGATAAGGTGGTCACTTTTGGTAAAAAAAAATAACAAATGTAGCAAGCATGTTAATGAGATTTAGATTTATAATATTAACTAATGAACTCATGCTCTCTAGTGCTAAATAACTTCCAAATCACTTAACAAAAAATTAAAAACAAAAATAGAAAGAAGAATTCTACCAGAAGAAAGAAGAAGACCAATAGTTAGTAGTATTGTATATACACAAAAGTAAGAAGAGAAACAATAAGTGTAGCAATTCATTGAACATCTGGTGCACATTCTAACATCTCATCACCACCAAACAACATAGAAAGAGAGAAAAACAAAGTTAGATTTGGCCACCAACAATCCCTTCAAACACTAACAATCCCTCCAAGGCCATCCATTGCGACACCACTAACAATTCTGCTGAAGGCCACCATTGAAATCCCTCTACCAAAGCCATCATCATCACACTCTATGTAACGCCCCGTATTTTATTACTCGGATAACATTACCAATATTCATTAATTAAGTTCATTTACAAATGACAATTCATCTTTTGATGAATTGATGAATAAATATATATGTTCCCTCTCGTTACACAACAGTGTCATTTACATACAAATAAAAGAAATGCCCTAAGGCTTACATCCATATTACGTACAAGGAAAAGAAAAATAATGATCTCTAAACTACAAGTATATCTTACTACCTCAAAATAAAACCATAAGACTACACAAGAAGGAAATTTCATGTCCAGATATTTGAAATCTTCAGTTACCTGTGAAGTTCATCAAAGTGGGATGAACACTAATGCCTAGTAAGAATCTCATAATTCTAAAACAATAACTAACACAAATAGAAATGATCATGCATGCAGGGTGATACTATATAGTAACGTGACGTTTTGAATGCCCAAAATATTATAAATAGAGTATCATTTTCTCAAAATTCATTTGAACATTCAAGAAAACTTTCTGCCATAAATATTATCTTTCATCGTCAGAAAAATCATAAGTCTTCTTTGAAAACAAGTATATTTAAGAAACAACATCCTTTTAAATTTATTAATCCAATTCCAAGACATTCCTCATTTCATTTCCATTTTACAATTCAAAAATACTATAACCCTATAACGTTGAAGTCCAAGCTCCCCTTATAGTCAAAGACAACCGTTGTACACTCTATTCCCACTTATCTATCCATTACATCACATCAACATTTCTATTATCACTAGTAATTCAACTTAAATCAAGAATATAAACCCTTTCAATTCAATTTCTCAAATATTTACTGTGGGGATATATTTTCAGAGTACCAACACGTGGCAAGGTGACGCCGACGTGTCAGCCGAGGTTCCACGTGTCGAGGTAGTTATGCCGAGGTGATCTCGTAGTTGCCGAGGTTATCTGCGAGAATACCGGAGTCCGAGATAATTGGATAAGGGACAAGAGTCCAATAATGAAGAAAGACTTCAGGATGGATAAGGATAACACTCTTAGGGAGTCTATCCTTATCTCTTGAGGAGTCCAAAGTAAGTACAGAATTGGAGTCCATAGAAGTCATGCTTCTAGTGGGACTGGGATTGAGTAAACTATAAAAGAGAGGCACCCCCGTGAGTCTAAGGTACGCAATTTTATACTCAAGCTAGTAAGTTTAGCACTTGATTATCTTTGAGAGATATACTGACTTGATCGTCGGAGAGCCCCCGGGTGAAAGAACCACTGCCGGAGTCTTCTCTTTCTGTGCAGGACAGCAGGGTGCCATCTATTCTGCCTGTGCTCTACAGCTGAATTACTAAGGTGGGCAGTGTGATCGGAAAATCACTCACACAATTTGGCGCCGTCTGTGGGAAAGAAAGACGAATAGATGGCCAGTAACGGACAGAAAGAAAAGATTGGGGACGACGCTCCTACTGGGAGTAACAGACCTATCAACCTTGACGTCGAAGGGGACAACCACAATACAGAAACTCGTAACCAGGGGCACGGAGGAAAAGACGTCGGCCAGGAGGGCAACACTTCAAAGAAGACAGACCAAAGCAGGTACTATAACGAAGATAACCTCCAGGTATGGAGGGATAGGTGCCTACGGAGGGATGAGGAAGTGAAAGAATTGGCAGACAAGTTGGCAGACCTACAGTCGGTCGTTAACTTCATGATGCAAAACAATGTCATGCAGCCACCGTACCCATTGCAGGACACGCCGATTCCAGCAATTAATACCCAGAAGGGAGGAAGGAAAACAATTCCCGAAGCACCTCAGCACACCAGGAGCGGAAGGTACTCTCACCCGCCTTCCAGGGAAGTCGGACGAGAGGAGCCGAGACAAGAGAAGTCCCAAAGGACATATCACACGAAGGACCCAAAGCACAAAGAACATCGGCATGTCCAAGGGCAGGCGCTCTGTTTTGACACAATCCATAGAGAAAGATCAAAACGGGCCCACCACGAGGCCGGAAGTAGTGTACCGAAAAGACTGAAGTCCAAAGATAGCCGAGCTCCAGGGAGGAGTAAAGAAGACTTGAGAAATTACCTCAAGAGGAAGGAACAGAATGCTGAAGCCAAGGACACCGTTCTCGGTAGAACTGGACAAATTTGAGGCACCAAAGAGATTCAGTATGCCGAGGTTTCAAATATACGATGGTAAGTCAGACCCTAACTTCCACGTTGGATTATTCTTGAATTCAATGGCATTATACAGTGGAAACGAGCCGTTGCTCTGCAAAGTGTTCCCCTCGTCCTTTGGGGAGATTGCATCAGATTGGTTCCACAAACTGCCAAAGGGAAGCGTGAAGACTTGGGAAGGCCTGGCCAAGATGTTTGTGGCCAGGTTCGTGACAAACAAGCTGCAGCCATTAAGGGTGGACACATTGATGGCTCTGAAGATCAGCAAGGATGAAAGCCTTAGGGCCTATGCAAAAGATACTACGAGGTGTTCAATCGAATACCCGAATGCAACCAAGAAGTGGCGGTCATGTCCTTCAAGAACGGCCTGAAAGATGATTGTTCACTACAGAAATCTTTGGCAAAGACATTGCCAAAAAGCATGGAAGAGCTCATGGCAAGAATCGAGAAATATGCCAGAGCCGAGGAGGATACATCGGGGAATAAGGAGGTAAAACAGGAAAAAGGGAACGGCTCGCCGAAGCAAGGCCGAAGTAACAACGGATTTAACAAAACGGAGATAGAATTGAGGAGTAAACAGGCAGTGACGACTGTGTTCCGAATCCCGGTCCACAAAGTGCTGGATCAAATCCGAAATCAACCCTATTTCAGAGCACCAGCAAAGGCCCCAGGGTAATACATGGGAAGGAACGTTGGTAGGCGTTGTGCTTACCACAATGGAGAGGGGCACCCAACTCAGGGCTACAGAGCCCTAAGAGCACACTTAGAGGACTTAGTAAGGCAAGGCCATCTGAGGGACCTTGTCGATGAAGCCAGGACAAGAGAAGAACAGGCAAGATTGCCTCAAGCACCAGCAGCCCCGCCTCCCCCAACACAGCAACCACAGGCAGGGGGACCTAGGGTGGTTAATGTAATTCACTCAAAGGTGAACGAAAACGACATACGCGGGGAGACCCAAAAAGTAAAACACCTACAGCACGTGAACCAGGTCGGACAGAAAAGACCTCGGTCTGAAGAGTGCCAAGGACCGATGATAGCCTTCACCGAAGCCGACCTAGAGATGGTCCAGCATCCGCATAATGATGCCTTGGTAGTATCCCTCCAGGTTGGGGAGTGCCAAGTGAAACGCATCCTGATAGATCAAGGCAGCTCTTGTGACATCATGTATGTTAGATGTTACAAGGAGCTGGGCCTTCACCCAGACGACATGGAGCAATCAAATGGCCCGATGGTCGGCTTCAATGGAACGCCGACGTGGCCATTGGGCGCTGCAAGCTTGGAAGTACAAGCCTGCACTAAGAAGATCAGGACAGAATTCATTGTGATTGATACACCTTCACCTTACAACATCATCTTGGGAAGGCCATGGTTGCATGCAATGGGGGCAGTTCCCTCAACGTTGCATCAACTATTGCGATTCCCAACAGAACATGGGATTGAAGAAGTTAGAGGAGATCAACTGTAGGCAAAAAATTACTCCATGGCAGCAATGAAAACTACCTGCAACATTAAAGAACCAGGGAAGGCAGAGATTGAAGATGAGGACATGGAGGTCCTAGATGATGTCGGCAAGGAGCCAGCCGATAAAAGTGAAGAAACACTAAAGAAAATCCTCGTCCAGGAGGGCGATGAAGAACGTTTCTTTCTTCTTGGCTCAGGCTTAGCCAAAGAAGAAGAAAGAGAACTGGAAGCTTTTTTGAGAACAAACATAGAGGTGTTCGCCTGGACACCTTATGAAATGCCTGGCATTGACCCCGAGGTCACATGTCACAGACTGAACGTCGACAGGTCGGCCAAACCTGTAATACAACAAGCCAGAAGACCGACGTTGATGCACGTCGAAGCAGTGGAGGAAGAAGTAGATAGACTTCTGGAAGCCAGGGCCATCAGAGAAGTCAATTATCCGACATGGCTATCGAACACTGTGGTGGTAAAGAAGAAAAACAGTAAATGGAGGGTCTGTGTAGATTTTACGAGCCTGAACAAAGCCTGTCCCAAAGACAGCTTTCCTCTGCCCAAGATTGACCAGCTGGTGGATGCCACATCTGGACATGGAAGGATGAGCTTTCTGGATGCTTATAGGGGGTACCACCAGATAGCCATGTACCCCCCAGATGAGGAGAAGACAGCGTTCATCACCCCAAAAGGTCTGTACTGTTACAGAGTAATGCCTTTTGGGTTGAAAAACGCAGGAGCGACTTACCAAAGGCTGGTAACCAAGATGTTCAAACACCTGATTGGCCAAACAGTAGAAGTCTACATTGATGACATGGTCGTAAAGACCAAGGAGCCTAGGGTCATCTGGCTGACCTAAAAGAGGTCTTTGAAATCCTCAAAACATATCGGCTCCGACTCAACGCATCAAAGTGCGCGTTTGGAGTTGGATCTGGTAAGTTCTTAGGGTACCTGGTGACAAGAAGAGGCATTGAGGCCAGCCCAGATCAGATCAAGGCCATCCTAGATTTACAGAGCCCGACATCGGCAAAACAGGTACAGATGCTTACCAGAAGGGTCGCAGCCCTAAACAGGTTCATAAGCAGAAGCTCAAACAAATGTAAACCTTTCTTCAACCTGGTAAAGAAAGCCACGGATTTCCTTTGGACAGAGGAATGTGAGGCCGCGTTGGCCGACCTAAAGAAGTACCTGACTACGACTCTAGTCCTCTCAACACCTGAACTTGAGGAAGAGTTGTTTTTGTACTTAGCAGTTTCAGAACACGCAATAAGTGCGGTGTTAATCCGAAAAGAAAAAGGGGAGCAAAAGGCTGTTTACTATGTAAGCAAAACCTTGGCCAACGCAGAAACAAGGTATCTACCCCTAGAGAAATTAATGCTAGCCTTAGTGATGGCTTCAAAGAAGTTGAACCATTACTTTCAGGCGCACAAGATTGTAGTGCTAACAGAGCACCCTTTGAAACCCTTGTTACAGCAGGGAGACTTAACTGGAAGGATAGCAAGATGGGCAATGTACGACCTAGAGTTCAGGCCGAGAACGGCAATTAAGGGCCAAGTTTTGGCCGACTTCGTGGCCGAGTTCACCCCGGAATCCAACGAACATCAGGCTCCGTTGAGCCAAGATAAACGTTGTCTCAGCAAGCAAGGAGAATCCCAGCCAAAGGCAAAAGAACAAAGGAAGGAAAAACTCAGACCCTGCAGCATCTACATCGGCGACTCCTTCAGACTGTTTGTCGATGGAAGTTCAAACCGACAAGGAGCGGGGGCAGGAGTACTACTGATATCTCCAGATGGAGAAATAATAGAACAGTCCATCTGTTTGGGGTTCAAGGCCTCAAACAATGAAACAGAATACAAAGCATTAATTGCAGGGCTAAAGCTGGCAGCAGCAGCAGAAGCAGATGAGGTAATAGTTTTTTGTGATTCACAGCTTATTGTTAACCAGTCAATAGGAGAATTCGTAGCCAGAGACGAAAGGATGTCGGCATATGCAAAAGAGGTCATCAGATTGGCAGCCTTATTTCAGAATTGCCGACTACTCCAAGTAAGCCGAGATGATAACAGCCACGCCGACGCGTTGGCCAACCTGGCAAGTTCAATGCAGACTGGAAAAACAAGGGCAATTATGATTGACTATATGTCGGGCCCGACCATAGAACCACAGAACACAGAGTAGGAAGCAATATGTGTGGACATGAGGCCAAGCTGGATGGATGCAATTATTGCATTCCTGAAAGAAGGAAAGCTGCCAGAAGACCGCAAGGAGGCACATAAGGTCAGATTGAAGTCGGCAAGATTCAGTCTCACAGCGGACGGACATCTCTACAGAAGGTCATTCACTGGACCCCTCTTAAGGTGCGTACACCCTTTGCAGGTTGAAGATTTTTTATATGAAATTCATGAAGGAGTTTGTGGAAGCCACGCTGGAGGCAGATCACTAGCTCACAGGGCCATTACCTAGGGGTATTGGTGGCCCTACATGCAAAAAGATGCAGAAGCATACGTGAAGAAGTGCGAACAATGCCAAAGGTTTGCACCTTTGATACACCAGCCAGCTGCTGACCTAAATCCAGTATCCAGCCCTTGGCCGTTTGCCCAGTGGGGCATGGATCTTGTTGGACAACTTCCCCAGGCAACTGGGCAGAGAAAATACTTGCTGGTAGCAACAGATTACTTCACGAAGTGGATAGAGGCAGAACCTCTTGCCAAAATCCGAGATGTGGACGTCAAGAACTTCATATGGAGAAACATCATCACCAGATTTGGCATTCCAAGAGCCATAGTTGCCGACAACGGAACGCAGTTTGACAGCAAACTCATCAAGAACTTTTGTGCGAAATTCAAAATCAAGAATTACTTTTCAACACTAAGTTTTCCCCAAAGTAATGGGCAAGCAGAAGCATCCAACAAAGTAATTTTGGATGGAATAAAGAAGAGGCTAGGCAGCAAAAGGAAAGTGGGTAGACGAATACCCAACGTGCTTTGGGCATATCGGACTACGCCGAGAAGATCAACAGGGGAATCCCCCTTTGCCATGGCTTATGGCACAGAAGCAGTAATTCCACTGGAAGTCGGCATCCCAGGGATCCGAACCCAGGGAGTTGAGAATGGGACTAATGACATACTCTTAGCCCGAGATTTGGATCTTTTGAAAGAACGAAGAGAGAAAGTTGCAATTCAGCTCGCAGCATACCAGTAACAGCTTGCCAGAGCTTACAACAAGAAGGTCAATCCAAGGGATTTTCAAATCGGCGACCTAGTTCTAAGAAAAGTCGTCGGCAACAAGAAGGATCCCAGAGAGGGCAAGCTTGGCCCCCAGAGAGGGCAAGCTTGGCCCAAACTGGGAAGGACCCTACAGAATCACTTCGGTATTAGGCAATGGAGCCTATCGACTTGAAGATAATGAGGGCAAAGCATTGCCTAGACCATGGAACACTTGTAATCTAAAATTTTTCTATCATTAGATGTTCTTTGTTATTTTTTCAACGTCATCAATAAAATCATAGCAGAATTCCTCTACACTGATAAAAGATGCGCAATATTATTTCTGAATAATGAGAACCCAAGTGGAATTCAGGTTCACATTGGGGGCAAAAAGAAGAAGAATATGCTTAGCACTTGTTGAAATTTGTAGCAATTTACAAGTTGAAGTTAAGCTGAGATTATTCCTTATCTTCGCTTGTTGAAATTTGTAGCAATTTACAAGTTGAAGTTAAGCCGAGATTATTCCTTATCTTCACTTGTTGAAATTTGTAGCAATTTACAAGTTGAAGTTAAGAGGAGATTATTCCTTATCTTCACTTGTTGAAATTTGTAGCAATTTACAAGTTGAAGTTAAGCCGAGATTATTCCTTATCTTCACTTGTTGAAATTTGTAGCAATTTACAAGTTGAAGTTAAGGAGATTATTCCTTATCTTCACTTGTTGAAATTTGTAGCAATTTACAAGTTGAAGTTAAGTCGAGATTATTCCTTATCTTCACTTGTTGAAATTTGTAGCAATTTACAAGTGAAGTTAAGCTGATTCCTTATCTTCACTTGTTGAAATTGTAGCAATTTACAAGTTGAAGTTAAGCTGATCCTTATCCACTTGTTGAAATTTGTAGCAATTTACAAGTTGAAGTTAAGCCGAGATTACTGTTTCTCTTCGCTTGTTGAAATTTGTAGCAATTTACAAGTTGAAGTAAAGCCGAGGTTATTGTTTAAACACTTGTTGAAATTTGTAGCAATTTACAAGTAGATCATTGTTTAGCACTTGTTATAACTTGAGGAAAGTTTATAGGTTGAAATTAAAACAGTATGTGTTTTACACTTGTTGAAATTTATGAAAAGTTTGCAGGTCAGTATCTTGCCGAAGTAAAGCTTGTACTTATTATACCCGAGGTATGTAACCCCGAGAAGATTGCACAAAGGAGGCAAAGTATGAAAGGCATGCAAAATATTCTAAGTATAGAATCATACAGAAGTAATCAAGAGAAAATAAAGATTGAGGCATTCAGACAAAACAGTTGTAGTTTTTTTATTAAAAAGGGAACAATCAAAGCGTAACTGTTCAGAAGAAGGCACATCGGCCATGTAAAAGCTCGCAAAGTACAAAAGAAACGAAAGAAAAACATGGAAATTAAGGTTCCTCAGCATCAACAGTAACTTGGGTCTAGACCTCAGACAATTGTTGTGTAGATACCTCGGCAGCCTTTTTCGCCTCGATCTCGGCGTCGATTTGAGCTAGGGTTTCATCAAGGCTTTTTTCGGCTACAAGAATGTCGGAGGAAGCCTGCTCCGGGGTAAGTTCCTTGGCAACTCCGTCACCTTCATCGTCCTGAGTTAGGTCCAGGACCTGCTCATTCAAAGAAGGAGACTTAGCCCCAACAACCCCCTTGGATTTCCTAACCAAAGCCTCATCTTCATCCTCATCTTCATCTTCAGACTCAGCTTCGCCATCAGATTGAGCTGGTGGGGGTGGAGGAAAAGGAAGAGGAATGGCGTCGGCCTTTCTCAGAGGCGAATCCTCAGGAACATCAAGCTTTTTGGCAAGGGACATCCAACCAAGGGAGAAACCTCTATTGCATGCCTCCCTCACTTGTTTTTCATAGGCCTCGGTAACGTCGGCTATGCCTTGATCGTATGCCTTTGCGTCAGCTGCATCGATTTCAGCTTGCTTGGTGGCCAGGGCCTTCTCAAGTTCCTTCTCGGCTTGGGCCGTCTTCTCCTCGGCCTCTCTCTTTTGAGCTTCGGCAACTTTCTTAATAGCTTCAGCAGCATCAGCCTTCTCTTCGGCCTCAGTTTGGGCTTTAAGGGTAGCCTGGCCTGGTCCTCCAACTTCTTCATTTTTGATTGAAGACTTTTGTTGGTTTTCTGAAGGGCAGTTAACTCCCTCTTCATGTCGGTCAACTTCTCCCTATTCTCAAAAGATTGTATGAAGAAGGAGTGGGCATGCTGAACAGCCTGAAAGAGCATAAAGCAAAAGTTATTACAAAGTTTTACAAGTATGAAAAGATGAAGAAAGACGGGTTACCAAGTGAAGAAACTTACGTGAACACAACGTTGAAGCATGAGAGCGTAGTTTTCGTACTCGCTCATCTCGGCATTCTTTTCAAGATCGCCAGGAAGAAGAAGAGCAGTACTGAGGGCTACGCCGATATTGATGTCGTCGGCACTGTCGCTGGCCATGACAGGCTTATCTTCCAGAGTGATTGCAGGCGCCCAGGGGATATCTGGTTTTTTAGACCCCGAGGTCGTCGCAGACGACGACTTCGGCTTCTTCGATTTGGAGGACTCAGAGGGTTGGGCTTCAGTAGACCTTTTGGCAGGAACAGAAGAAGTCTTCTCACTCTCAGCCAGTTTGGAAATAGGCAGATTATCCTCAGAGTGAACCTGAGTTACTTTAACCTTTGGCTGGGCCTTTTTTACTCTTTTTTGCTTCAGTGGGGGCATGGTCTGTGTTGGCTGAGCGTCAACATCGGTAAGGAGGCTGGACAAAAGATCCTTGGCAACTGGTTTTACGCTACCCATCTTGGCAGTGAGGACCAGACGACGCCGACGTTTTCTTTCTGGTATTGGGATTAAGTATGGGGCTGAAGTTGATGGCTGATCAGCTGGATCAGAGGTTGATCCTTGGTCTGTTCGTGATATAGATGCAGTCAGTGGAGTTGTGGCAGAGGGTGGAGAAAGGCTTTTCTTCTTCCTTTTAGGGACGTTGGGCAAAATCGACTTGTATGTTAGAATGAACTTAAGAAGCAAAGACGCTTTCCTTTTCTGGACTGGCAAGTCCAAAAGCTTCTTCAAATCCTTGCTGGGGACGTAGGATTGGCGAAAGCCTTTCGGTGGCTTACGAACATCTGCAAGAAGAACAGACATTAGAAACAGACAGAGTATTGAGGACTTGAAAAGAAACAACTAAGTATTGACACTGGGCTCTTACCCTTGCCCTCTTTAACTGACCGAGGAAGAGGGTAGAGATGAGCATCCTCGTCTGGGGCAAACTCCTAATTTCCCGAGGTAATGAGGTAGTCATCTGCAGCCCCCTTGTTGGAGTCTGGGAGGTCGGCTACAATTTTGAACTCTGTAGAGCTCGGCTTAAGATAATAGACGTAGCCTTTTTCTTTCAGATTGAGGGCACACATGGTATAACAGTACTGAATATCAGCTAAAGTTATCCTGAAATTTTCCTGTTTGGCTAAGGCTATAATACCATTAATCACTCGATAAGAGTTAATGGTAAGTTGCATGGGGTTCAACTTATAGTAATGGAGAACTTCACGAAAAAGGGGATTAAGTGGAAGCCGAAGTCCACATTCAGTAAAAGCAACAATGGGAAAGGGCATCGTATCATCTGTGGGCATGATAGAGTCGTCATCCCCAGCCAGTCTCAGATGAACGTCGGCAGGAATGGCGAACTCTTCCCTAAAGTATTCAAGTTTGGATGGGGTATCTACCCTATGTTTCCACATGCCCATAATGTCGGCGTAAAGGTATTCGACTTCAGAAAGGGGATGTTCTTAAAGGGTTTTTAAGACCTCGGCAAAACCTAGGTAAATACTAGTAAGGGTTGTTTCAGTTTTTCCTAAGAATTGGTAGGTTCTATAAACAAATCCCAAAACTGAATCTATGAAAGCAAAGATTGGGGGCACAGATCTGGAAGGAAACACAGAAAACAAGAAACAAAGAATGAAGTTTCAGAATCAAGAACAGAGGTAGGGTTCTCAAAAGTATAAAGAATACAGGAGATATAGGGTCAAGAACAGTGACAAAAAAGTGGTGAAACAGTGCAAGTGTTCAAGACATGGACAAAAGCAAAATTAAAGCATTCAGATATGTGGTTCGCAAGATAGATGTTTGAACAAGACAGTAATGACAAACTAATAATGAAGAATATCGAAGGCGTTAAGAACGAAAGGAACGGCGGCTTACTAGGAAAAATGAAGCCGGTATAAAGATTGCCGAAGTCAGGCGACGGTTGCAGACACAACGGAATGACGAAAGCTTCACTGAAATGGAAGAATGATAGCAGTTGCAGAGCTTGAGGTTTGAGCAATGGCAGATTCAAGGGAAAGAGTTTAGAGAGAGAGAAAGTAAGTAAAATCGATTGCAAAAGTAAAGAGACAAAAGCAAGAGGCAAAACGTTTTGTCAAAAAACTTGAAACAGCGGCAAAAATAGAAGCATTTAATACGCTTGGAATATCGCATGCGTCAGACGGCGCAGACAGATGCAAGACGGCTTACAAGCGCGTCACAGGTACGAACCAATGAAGGAGAAACACGTAAGTAGAACGGTTGAAAAAGTGATGCATGACAGCTCATGCGCGTAAGAGAGTTCATTAGAATTCTCGTTCTTGGAAGAAGACATGTCGGCCTGAAATAAACGATCTCGGCTGAAGAGTTCTTATGCCGATGTACTGGAAAGAGGAACGATATAGGTTCCATCACCTCAGAATGCCGAGGTAATAGAAACTAGGGGGCAGTTGTGGGGATATATTTTCAGAGTACCAACACGTGGCAAGGTGATGCCGACGTGTCAGCCGAGGTGCCACGTGTCGAGGTATTTATGCCGAGGTGATCTCGTAGTTACCGAGGTTATCTGCGAGAATATCGGAGTCCGAGATAATTGGATAAGAGACAAGAGTCCAAGGATGAAGAAAGACTTCAGGACGGATAAGGATAACACTCTTAGGGAGTCTATCCTTATCTCTTGAGGAGTCCAAAGTAAGTACAGAATTGGAGTCCATAGAAGTCATGCTTCTAGTGGGACTGGGATTGAGTAAACTATAAAAGAGAGGCACCCCCGTGGGTCTAAGGTACGCAATTTTATACTCAAGCTAGTAAGTTTAGCACTTGATTATCTTTGAGAGATATACTGACTTGATCGTCGGAGAGCCCCCGGGTGGAGGAACCACCGCCGGAGCCTTCTCTTTCTGTGCAGGACAGCAGGGTGCCATCTATTCTGCCTGTGCTCTACAGCTGAATTACTAAGGTGGGCAGTGTGATCGGAAAATCACTCACACATTTACAATTGATTTCAAATCCCTCTTTCAAATAAACATTTGTCTTCAATTTATGAAATAAGTCCTTAACCTGATTGAAAACCCACTTTAGACCAAAATTTTGAATCTAGGATTTTTAAAAAGACTCATCATTATTTCTATATGCATTTCTCCTTTATACAAAATCACACAACAAATTGTAATTTCATAAGTTCATTACAAGTCATATACATTATCGTCAACTGAATACATTTCTCAACATGTTCCACCTTTTGCCGGCTTGATACAGCGGGATAGCGGGCACCCGACATTCATGTTTTTCCATATTTGCCAGCTCGATATAGCGGGGCAAGACACCCAAAAATATTTCTTTTTCCATATTTTTCGGCTCCAGAAATGATGGGGACGTGGACACCCAAAACCATGTTTTTCCACATTTACCGACTGTTATACGACAAGACATGGACACCCAAAATCATCTGTTTTTCCACTTTGGCTGACTATTATATGGCAGGACCAGTGGACACCCAAAAATATTTTCTCACATTCGTCCAGCGATAAGCACAAACAGGGCAATTGGACATCTTGACTCCCCACGCATGTACCAATTACAACCCAACCCAACTCAACACAACTCAACCCAACTCAACATAACTCAACTCAACTCAACGCATTTCTTAAATCTCCACTTTATCATTTCATCACAAATCTCATATCATCAACACAATTCACAAATTTAAAATCCCCAAACTCAATCTCACCTCATATCACAACTTAGAATATCAACAACAAGAGTTCAATCACAATTTATTACATGGATTTTTCTAAACATTTTCAAAATTCAATTAAACATGGATATGCGCAATTTAACACCTCAACTTCATGATGCCACTTTCGATTTAAGCAAAATCATTAACTATCTTTACGAGCCAAACTAGGGTTTTGGAAGAAATTGAAGCTTTTCAGAAAAACACTTTATATTCCAACTCTTCTATTCATCATTCACTCAAAATCATAACCCAACCCAAAAAGGTAAACCCCAAAACATCAAACCCAAACCCTCAATTTCATGACTTATCACAAAATGCATAAAAGATAAATTTTGTATAAGGAAAATACCACAAATCTATCCATAAATGAAAATATTGAAAGAGAACTAGAAATCCCAACCTCAAAAGGAGAAAAGATGTGAAACCCCTAAACAGACGGCTCAACGCTTGGGGCAAGACCTACATATCACACACAACATGTACTTGAAGACTTAGAACATAAACGATGCAACAAACAGCTTAAACCTAACTTCTCAAAACATTGCTAACATGCTCTTAGACTGCTAAGATGCAAGTTCTAGATGCCTCGAGGGGTCCCATATGCAAGAAACATTAAAAACATGGTCAATTGAGAACTTGATCCATGAATCAAGGTTAATTTAATGATTCCTATTTCGTAAATTTGAATATAAAACTCATCTTCAAAATAATCTTCTCAAACTCAAATTAACCTACCTCAATAGAGTCCCAAGGCTCCAAAAATAAGTAAAATAACTTCAATTGAGAGAATAATTCAAGATTCAAATGAATCTCCAAGTTTTTTTATTCGTAAATTTAACATGAAAACTCATCTTTGAAAATCATCAACAAACTTCAAATTCCTTTCATAAAATGAGTCATAAGGTTCTAAAAACATGTTAGATAACATCAATTGAAAGTTTTATTCAAGATTCAAAACAAAAACAAATTTTCAAAATTTCTTATTCGCTATTTTAAATATGATGAAACTTTCTTGAATCTTCAAATACACATGAAATTGATCTTACAAACAAGATCGATACATGATTTCTCTAATGAAATCATGAAAAATGCATGAATACAAGGATGAAACACAAGATAGATGGATGAACTCATCAGTCTCAAACCCTAGATTGCAAAATTCCATGAACTTCTCTACAAAACCCAAAACACAAGCTCTAGTATGTGAATCCATGCAAAACAAGATCAAGACATGAAAAAATGGAGAAATATTACCTAAAGGTATTCAATTGATGAGTTCCTTCATGATTTCCTCAATTTTCCTTCCTTTCTACACTTTCCTTCTTTGATTCTTCCTTAAGCTCAATTCTCTTCTTCTCTTTTTGTTCTAGCAGCTAACTCTCTCTCTCTCTCTCTCTCTTCCGGCTGTTTCCCAAAGTAACAACTAGGGCTGTGCAAAATACCGTTCAATCCATTAAAACCGCACCGATCCACATCTATCCACACCTCTCTAACCGCTAACCGCGTTTTAAACTTTAAAATTTATAATTCGCCAACCGAACTACTCCACTCCGCTATAGTTAATACATATATATTTTTTAACTTCCAGTGAAATATCAATGTAAAAATGAGTGTGAGAGAGATTTAAGATATGAAATTTATTACAAATTAATTGTTATATATATGAAACATATTATGTAAAATTACTTTGTGTTATATATCTAAAAAATATTATACAAGTTAGTGTTATATATTATGCAAATGTATGATAATTAGTTAGAATACTCTTCAATTCACCAATCTGCCAAAAACCGCTCAAACCGCACCGCGCACATCCCTAGTAACAACAATGACCTCAACTCTTCAACTCTTAACATATACACACACATATAATTCTCAGCACACCCACAAAATTGTTCAATACACCCACACCCACATACATCCTCAATTCTATATTCTTCCATAATCCAATTTATGTTTAGGATTAATTTAATTAAACAACACTTAATCTTAATAAATCTTAATCAACACATAGCCCAATTAATTATATTTACATTTATCAATTTGAATCAGATTTTTAATTGAACTCCCAAAAGGCTCTAAATATCAAATTAAACTTATTACCATCATCAATTTTGGTTTCCCAAATCTTTAAGGCCCTCAATTTCAGATCAAACTCAAAATCTTCATCAATAACTTACATACTCAAATTGAACACCTCATAAATAAATTTAATTCATAATAATCTTAATTCCCAATCCTCATAACTTAATTAATTTCAATTCGGACCCAATTGATCAAATCTTAATTTTACCAAATGGAATCAAATATTTAATTAAACTCCCATGTGATCTAATACTCGAAATTGAACTGATTCAACTCATCAATTTCACCTTCTTAAGCCATTTAGGCTTTCAATTTTTAATTTCAAAATAAATCCTTAATCAAATCATATATGAATCAGACTGAATAATTCCCATAACTCTCAAATTAAATCAGAATAATGACTAATTAAAATCCAAATCTCATTAATTAATTAAATGCCAAATATTATACATGGCGAGGTTGTCACACTCTAGAGGCAACCATTGAGACTGCCATCTCTATTTCTTGTGAGCAAATCATGATTGGTGGGGTGGTGCATGGTTGCAGATGGTTTAAAGAAAAAGTTATAAGGAGAAGGGCAATCAATTCCTTTTATAACTCTAGTTTTTTAAGAGAGAAAGTAAAGCGCATAGGGTAAGGGAATGACCTATTTGGTTGTACAAATAAGGGTGTTTGGTTAGAGTATTAGGAAATGTTTAAATATTATTTTGAAATATAGTATGATAAAATTTAATTTTATAAAGGGACAAAAGAGTAATTTCATATTTGTTATTAGCTTCTGTTAGCCGGCAAGTCTGATAAGGAAAATGTAATTTTAAAAATCAAAAGGGAGGCCTGTGTATTTTTCAAAAATCTCAAGGATGTTCGTGTAATTTGAGTGTATAAAAAAAGTGACCAACTAAATTAATCTAATCTAATTAAATTAATTACGATATCTAAGAGAGTTATAGCGGCTCGGGTTAAGACCCGATCCTTTGGTAATGTTGTTGATGGGTTTGGGTACACTTTGGGGTTTGTATTGCCTATTCTTTGGGTTTTCTTGTCTCCAGGAATGCTGTTTTGTGCTTGCCATGTTGGATTTTTTTTCCTTTATTTACAGGTTACGCCCGTGATGGTGCTAAGTCGTGCCCTGTGATGGGCCGCGACCAAGGCATGACCAAAACATAAGTTCAGGTCCATGTATTGAGGAAAGGTGTGTGGCCTGCGAAGGGCCGCATGGGAGGCCACGACCTGTATGATCGCATCCCGTGGTGTGCTTGGTCGTGCCCGTGACTATGTTATTCGTGGACGTGGTCTGTTGTTTGCGGTCGCGATTTGTTATGCCTATATATATCAGTAAAGTTGGAAAATATCAGTTTTTCGTCCTCATTTTCTCCAGATCACTCTTTGTCGCCATTTTCAATGTTTTGAGCTCTAAACTCTTGGTTTTGATCTAGTTCTCCATATCTCCTACCCTTGGTCCTTAAGGTTTTTATGTAGAGTAGGTTTAGGGCTACGTTTTAATATGGAAATTTTGACTTTTCAACGTCGTTGGTTTTCGGTTGTTCTTCAGTTGTTTCTATATCTTTGAGTTAGGGATTTCTTTAAAAACTTGTATGTTATTTTCCCTTGTTATGTGTTAGTTAAGTAGCTTAAACACTTTGGGAGTTTTGGTTTTGGTTTGAAGTGTATAGAAAGGCCTAAAAGATATGTTTTCTTGATATCTGGCTTAAAACTCTTTTCAGTTGTTTATAAAGTTGAGATTTATGGGAATTTGAAGGGAAATGGATTTTTAAATGAAAGACCTCCAGTTCTTGTCAAAAACGTTAGGTTGATTTATGTTGGAAATGGTTTAAATTGTTGAGAAAATATTTGTGTTATAAAAGTTTTGAAACATATAATAGAAGGGAGGAAGGATATAATATTTTGTTACTAAGTTGGGTTTGGTGAGTTTTGCTCTTGTTATATATTGTCCATCTTGGAATATATTGAATAGAGATAATTGTTTTAGCTATCAGTGGAGCATAGCATTGCTTGTTGTAGAAATTGCATGAGAACTAGGTTGATTGAAACCGTTACACTCATGCATTGCACTTTTTCAAATGTTTCATACTTATGTATTGAAAAGGTTTATTTTGAGAGAAAAATAGTGAATACCTTGGTGAATCTGGTTAGGGGGTGTGGGTTGTGGTAGTTAAGTTGGCCGGTTGATCCTTCTGGATAGTACCGATAAAATGGCTTTTGATAGTGCTTGTATAGCCTACTTGCAGACACTTACCTAGAGATTCCCAATGTGTGTATTTATCGCCCAATTTCCTGTTTTAAAGAAATGATGTAGTCATATAATATGTGGATTAAACTATGGCATTGCATTGGTTTGGGAAAAGAAGAAAAACACATGGTTTTGGTAATGACACTTCATATGCATTCACTGCATGATTTGGTTAAACATCATACAGATTGTTAAATTTATCTCTACTAGGCATTAGCTCACCCTATGTGGAAAAATAATTCAGGTGCTGATGGTTTGACTTCGCCAAGAGGATAGCTTGGGAGGAAGTTAGATCTGAACGCTCATATTTTGTATCTCATTTTTGTGTTAAGCCTCAGGCTTTCATGTATTGGGCTTAAGTCCCACGTTTGTTGTAACCAAGTATAAGCTTGGAAACTTGTAGCCACTAAGGCATTAACTTGTAATAGTTTAGATATTACTACTTAATGCTCACATGCTATAGATTCAGGGTTTGTTATCAGTGAATGTATTATGCATGTGTACCTGTTTTGTAATAGTATAACATGCTTTAGGGTATGCTATTTGATAACGTGCTTCAGGGCATGCTACAGATTCAGGGTATGCTATTTGATAACATGCTTCTGCAATTAAATGTGTATGAGATTTAGTTTCAAAGATGTTGATTGTGTCTGCGAGTTTTTAGAAGTCCCGTTACAAGAGTATTTGATCACTGCTAATTCTAACCGGAACTCTGGCAAAGTCATGGGACGGTCATTATCTAGGAAAAGAAATCCGTTCTTGATTATGTGACTTAAGGTTTATGTGGAATGAATTCTTTTGTCATCTACTGTAGTTAATGGTATATCTATGAGTATGCTAATGTATTTGTGTTACCTTTATTAGGATGTCAGGACATGGACGCAGCAGAGGTAGGAGTGGTAGGCCTCGGCGTCAGAAAGTGCTGGTTTAAGATGAGATTTTGGCACAGGAGGGTGGGGTTAGTCAAGCTAATGTGGCCGACCCAGTAAGCTAGCAAACCATGGGTGCTTTAGCCCGGGAGATGTCAGGGGCATTGAGGGAGTCTATGGACATTTTTAGGGTTGAGAATCAAGTCCAAGTGCAAGTGGCTGAGCTAGGACCTTCCTTTTCTCAAAAGAGAGTTTTTCTAATCTAATCTAAATGAGTTTGTGGGTGATCCCAAAGAACCACTAAAGACAGATGAAAAGCTCGAGCAGATGGTGAAGACTTTTGAGATGCTTGGCATCGATGATGATGGATTGAGTGTGACCTTAGCAGCTTTTCAGCTCAAGGATGACGCAAGCCAGTGGTGGAAATTCACCAAAGACCGTATTGGGGTGACTTAAGAGGCATTTGTTGCAACCTTCCAGGACAAGTTTCTACCTCCCACTGCTAGGAAGAAGTTGAGAGAGCAATTCCTGAAACTCAAGCAATTGAGCACGTCGGTGGTGAGTGTGAGGCGGCCTTTACTAGTCTTTCTAGGTTCGCGCCTGAGCTCGTATCGACCAAAAAAGTTAGAAATGTACCAGACAAACTATCTTTTATATCTCAAGTATTTTGTATGCCTATTTTTAGTCAATAAATGAAATTTTTAGCTAACTTTCAATGAAAATTGTTATAAAGTTTCGTTATAAGAAATTTTAGAACTTTATAATTTTCAAATTTTTTTTTTTTTTGTAAAAAATAAACAGAAATTGCACTATATTTGAAAGCAATTGTAGAGAAAGGATTAACAAGACATTTTAGTATATAGTGCAAAATAATATTATTGACTTAAGAAATCCTTAATATTTTATTTTTTATTTTTATTTATTTATTTATTTATTTTTGTGTTGGGGGAGGGGGGGAGGAGAATCTTCACTTTGGAAAGTTACAGATGGAAACATTTTTAATTATTTTAGTTTAGAATTTGAAAAAAAAAAAATACACTTTCAATTAGCATTTTTCCAATCATGTTATAATTATGAGGGAATAAGGTTCCCAATAATAGCAATTTAGAGGATAAAAGGACACTAAAAAAAAAAAGAAAAAAAGATGATGCCTCAGGTCTCTGAAACAAAACACGCATGCTTTTTATTCATGTTTTGGACCAAAATACCCTCCATAATCAACGAGGAAAATTGAACTGGTATTTCCGACAACTAAGTTCCACGACTGATATCCACGAGTGAGAGAAGAGCGACATTAGGGTTTCAACATCTTCACGATCGACATTAGGGTTTCATCATCTTCCCCGAAAATCTTTGCGATTCCTTCCTCACAAATTTCTCTATCGCATTGAAAAATCTAAAATCCTTGAGATACTGATTTATGATTATGTTTCAATTTAAAACAATGAATATCGATCCCAATCAAACAATCAACAATAAATTGACACAACAATTTAACATGGAAAAAATCACAATTGGAGTGCCTCCAATTGTGATAAAAATCATGGGCCAGAGTCACAAAACAATCCATTAAAAAGATAAAAAAGAATTACACAAGTGTACCCTTAATTACCTGGCGAATCCACGCCCCGAATTGAACCGACCTCGATGTACCTCTTCCATCACCATCTTCACCTCGGAATTGTCTTATCTAATGTTGAATCCACAACGCTGAAGTCGAATCCAAGATGATGAGCCACTTCGGAATTCACCAAAGCTTTGTGATAAAAAACCACAGGCCAAAGCCACAAAACAATCCACTAAAAATAAAAAACGGAATTACACAAGTGTACCCTCAATTACTTAGCGAATCCACACCCAAATTAAACCGACCCTGATGTGCCTCTTCTACCACCGTCTTCTCCTCGGAATTGTCTTGCCCAATGTTGAATCCACAACACTGATGTCGAATCCACAACGATGAGCCACTCCGGAATCTACCACAGCTTCAGGCCTAAATTCTTTGGAATCCACCGAAGAACACTACTCTCTTTTGTGAACAAAATAATAAGAACAACCCTTGATGTTTGACAATCTGTAGTCATTGATCAATTGATCACCTTCTATACACCAAGAAAACTTATATAAAATAGCCTCCAATAGAAACACTTTGTGTTTTCTTTCTCTCTAAGATTCTGGATGGCTTAAACCTTCAAAACAACAAATTATGCACTTTATAGTAAACTGAATCGCGAAGACCGCTTGAGCGCACACTTCACCACTCGAGCAGTGTGAGTAAAGGCAGTGTAAAACATATAGGCTGACTACTCGAGCGCACATTTTACCACTCAAGCGGTAAAACTTGAGTCCCAGAAGTTTAGGCACTCTACAAAAGTACTGGATAATGGCATTCACCGTTCGAATGCACAAATAACAGCTTGAGCGGTCAAACCACTTTGGCTTCGGGGGTGCTACCCCTAGACCCCAGCGAGCCGATCAAGATCACAAACTCCTCTACATAGGCACAATTTGGGTTAGATTCACATCTAAATACTCACATCCTTATCGAAACATAAGAGCGAATAAAATTACAACTGAAAGAGTTTTGTCAAACGGGGATTGCCGATTACAAAAACCTAACAATCTCCCCCTTTGCAATTCCGTGACAAAACACACCTCGCAAATAAAATTCTAATCACCCCAACCTATTACAGCCAACCAAGATGCTATTAGTGCCATGATCTGCAAAACAGCTATTAGTAACACAAGAGTATATTAAAGCAACATACATATGACAAGACTATCTTGAAACATGAATAAAAAAAAAATTTAAGAACATGTAGCATGAATAAATAGAAATAACAAAAAGTAAAAGAAAAAAAAATAGTATGGTGGAGCAAGCAAGGAGATTTGTACCTTAAAATACACAAGAATATCCAAGAAACACAATTACTTGAAAATACAATGTACACAACTTTTAGAAGATTCCTCATGAAAGAATGTGATGCAACATGTGAAAAGCATAGATCCCATGATAAAAGTGTGTGTGTGGCTCTTGGGGTTCGACTAACACTAGATTGAAATCCTAGTAGTGATTTGATGACTGGACATCCGGCAAGAGAATATGCAAATAATTGAGAAAAGTCAAGCCTCTAGTGATCGAGGGGTATTTGTTGAGTAAATGTGAATGCTTTCCCTTAAACAATGTATACAATTTTCTTGTGCACTCACCGGCAGCTTTCACACTTAAAAGTATGGAAATCAAACTAGAAAATAATGAAAAAGATAGTGAAACATGGTTAGTGACTCTGAGGTAACCTTTTCCTGATGCCATGAGAGACAAATACAAAAGGGTAAGCAGTGGAGATACAAATAAATGATAGGGAGTTAAGAGACTCAACATCACCAAAGATATGCTAGCATTGGTCAATTTCTCAAGAAAAACACATGAAACACTGCTAGTACTCCATAGAGAACTTTGATCACTAATGTGGAAGAGTCTGATATTTCCTAATCCAAGAGTGTGTACAAAATAAGACATACTAATCAAAATACACACAATCCAAAATGAATAATGACCACATAAAGCACACATATATTAACATGTAATGGATATTTTCATCAATTTAAATATGCACCAAGAACTTTTCAAAAATTTTAAGCTTGCGAAACCATACTAGGAAAATCTTTTTGGATTTGTTTTTTATTTATATGGAAAAAAGAAAGAACCGAACAAACACACACAAAAGACCCAAAAATGAACAAACAAAAACTCAAAACAAAACGAGAAAACAAAAATACAAAAACGAATAAACAAATTAACACAAGTCAAGCTTTCTCACTCAAATCACTTTAGTATGAACGAAGTTGTGAGAATTGCTGTTCTTGGGTGGCATCTTGACGTTGTGGTTGTCTTCCCCTTCAATGGGAGCCCATCTCAACTTGGTTTCCAACCTCCTATTCCTAGGTTTAGGCAAACATAACCTCTCTTCATGTTTGGTCTCAAGCAAATCAAAAGAATGAGGTCTAATATGACCCTTAACCTCATTATGACCAATGAAATGTCTCCTACCCCACGAGGTATTAGGATTTCTTCCACCTCTATGAGACATCCTACCATACAATTCATAATAATAAGGGCGAATATAACCATACATAAAACAATCATGACAAAGAAAAACAGGGTGTACCTTCTTTTCTTTGA
This sequence comes from Camellia japonica, assembly GCA_030407325.1. Lineage (NCBI taxonomy): Eukaryota > Viridiplantae > Streptophyta > Magnoliopsida > Ericales > Theaceae > Camellia > Camellia japonica. The sequence goes on along the minus strand of JAPPVO010000017.1, from coordinate 110,281,956 downwards.
CCTTACCAACACTAGGAAGATTGAGAAGTCCAGCCTCATATTGAATCGTTTCCTCTTCATTTCCTTGAGTTCTTGTATCATAAGATGTAGATGCACTCCATTTTTGCTCTTTGTCACCACAAAAGCCAATGCCACTCTTGTCATAACACATTTGTTGAGGCCGAATGATATTGTCCAAAGTCTTTGATCCTTTATTCCAAAAACCAATGCTAACCATAGCACACTTGAGTTCTTCCTCTTTCTTGATGACTAGCTCTTCCAAGGCAACTTAAGACATCTCGAGAGTTTTAATCTTTTCTTCATATGTTGCATAGATTTGCTGTAGCTCATTTCTCTCTGTCTCACAAGTCAAGAGTTTTGCACAAAGACCTTGCCGATCATTAAAGATATTGATGTCTTCATTCCTGGCCTCAAAAATCTTCTCCTTTAGTTTGACATTCTCACTTTCACAAGTTTTGAGTTTCATTGTGACGACCCCATCACGTAATATATTTTTAATTCTTTAATCTTGCATGTAAGTGCTTAGTGTGAATTTGAATGCTAATTAAGTGATTATTGTGGTTTTGGATGCGTATCTATCCATCGTAGGAATATATGTTGTGATTTCTGTAATGATTCGAAATTGAAGGCCTTAATGACGTCATAAACTGAAATTGTCTACATGGATAGACTAATTGGAATTTTTAGAACCATTTGGTAAGTTTAATTAAAAATTGGTTCAGTTTGATCAATTAAGTTGTGTTCAATTGGTCTAATGTTCTAATTAATGTTTGAAGCCACTCTAGCCATGTATGTGTGCCTTAAGCTCATTTTGAGCTCATTTTCTCTTCATTTTGAGTTCATAAAATTTGAGGGAGAGCTCTAGAGAGAAAGAGAACTTTAACTTAGAGAGAGGAGAGCTTGTAGACTTGGAATTTTGCTTACGGATTGAAGAGTTTGGAAGAGAGGCTCAAGATATTGCTAGAATTTGTATCACTGAAGACCTTAAGTAAGGGTTTAAGCCTTAATTTCTAAATTAAAACCATATATGTGTGTCTACATGAAGATTATGAAATAAATTGCAAGAATTGAGCTTAGAATGATGAATTTGAAGCTAATTCACACATGCATGCATAGTTTTGTTGAGTTTCATCCTTTTGAGCAAGGTTTTGTATTCCATGTTAGAATTTGGAGTTTGACATATGGTTTTGTTATGAATTTTCATTTTTTATCATGAACATGTTGTCTAAGTTGAATTTTGAAACTATACTATACATGCAACCATGATTTAGGAAGTTTTGAAGTTCAATCTCATGTTTTGAAAGCTAAGAAAATGAATTTGGAAAAGATTTCTACATGCATGAAAGTTTGGGTTTCAATTTTCTTTAATTATGAAGTTTCAAGTTTTAATTTTACTAAATTCATAGAATTTTGAGTTAAAGGTTGTAATTGATCATGGTTCATGTCATCTAAGCTTGAATTGAAGGTTAAATCATCCATGCATCCATGATTCATAAAGTTTTGATGTTGAATTCCACGTTTTGAGAGTTTTAGAAAAGAATTTGAAATTAATTGGGCCATGCATGGTGAATGAAAGAAGTTTTGAGCTTTGATTTTGCAAATTGGTTTTGTATCCATGTTTTTGGAAGAGTTCCAAGTGTTTTCAAGGTTTTAACCAAGCCATGCAAGCTTATTGTAACGCCCAAATTTCTAGCCCAAATGATAATACAACAATCATGGCTCTTTCAAGGAAAACCGAATATAAATCTCCAAACTTACATTACATGATACAATAGTTCTTCATGCAACAATACATTAATCCAATAACAAGTAAATAAACAAATAAATACCCCCAAGGGTTTACAAGTTTCCAAGGCTTGAGCTTGGTTACACAAAACGGTTATTCAAACCCACACACATACAGCCCTTGGCTTACACACAGAGTCACAGCAAAATTAGAGTCTCGTACTCTCAACACACATTTCCTCGCTTTTAGTTAGGTGGCATCACCACATCTTTTCCTGCACAAAAATCTCGTAGGGTGCGCATAAAGCCCAGTAGGAAATCCTTAACAAAGTATATACATTTTATACAAGTCTCAAGAAATTAAATGCACATGCCATGCTATGCCCCATTTTGAAGATAAATCACATTTTCATCTTTTGAAAACCATCATGCTCAATGATGTCATGCAATTTCAATTGTTCAAAACTTAACAATTTATTTCAAGGGCGGTAAATACGACTCTGGTAATCCCTAGGTCGGTGTCTGCAAGTAGACTATATAAGTACTACCAATTTGTCATTTTTACCAGCACTGACTGGAAGGCTCGACACCTATATTCTGTCATTTTTACCAGTATTAACTGGAAGGCTCGACACCTATTCAATTTCATCTACACCACCTGTCAAGACTTACCACCGTATTTACCCCAAAACCAATTCATGGAAACTTGTTTCTCAACATTCTTTTCTCAATGCAAGTTTTCAAATCAACTTTCAAAGTTTAATGTAATCAAATGAATTAATATGCCAATAACACAAGCTAAATATAAATACTTTTATTCCAATTCATCATCCAAGGAATAACACAATTCCCTCTTCTCAAGTATCCTCAATAATTAGTCATTTCAAGACTATTTCAACATTTTGAACAATAATTTTCAAAATGAACAACAATTTTCATATTCCTTGAAATTCATCATTTATATAAATATAAATAAGAAATTTTCCAAACATCCATTTATTTTGACACACAAAATAAATATAACAATATCATTCATTGATTTTCAGTCTCTTTAAAAAAAATCTCCAAATTCTAGGTTTTCTCACCAAAACCATATAACTCAAATCTTTTGAAAAAAAACTTTCCAAAATCATCTTTTATTCAATCAACGAAGATCAAAACCCATAAGATCATTTTAAAAGAACAAGAGACAAACCCACTTTCAAAATCGCTCAACTTCTTGAATTAACAATCAATTTTCAAAGCTATCGAAAGATGATTTCGAAAATCATCTAGATCTTCCAAAAATATATATATAACTCTAAGAAAATCCCTACTTCAAGTTTCGAAGAAGAAATGAGATGAAACCCCCAAAATCAACGGTGTCGAAACTCGATCTTCACCGCACACAACGAAGCCCTCGAGAAGTTAACTAACTTTGATGAAGAACTTATGGCAGAACTCTAATGGATCTTGGGAAATCAAGGTTTTGATCCAATTTGGCATAGGGAAATGTAGAGAGAAGGGAGAGGAAAGGGTTTTTAGAGAGAGAGATATACAAAAGTGATCTGAAATATCAGATTCACGAACTGATATAACATGGTCCGCTCGAGCGTGGAAAGCCTCGCTTGAGCGTCAAATACACTTTTCCAGTACTTTTGCAGACATGTCAAACTTCTGAAACCAAACATTCTCCGTTCGAGCGCATAAACAGCCGCTCGAGCGAACAAGCAACTTCTAATGCATTTTGCATTTTTGCTTCGGGGGTGTTGTCCCTCGACTCCGCCAGGGCGCTGCCCTCGGACCCGCCAATGGGCATTGCCTCCTGGACCACCACGAGCTGACCGAGCAGCTCGGTCCTCGACCTGCCCAGTCGAAGTGGCAAAACATGAAAGAAGGGTCGAAACAGGGATCGCTACACGTATGATTTGAAAACACATGTTTTGAAGTTCAATTCTATTCTGAAAATTCCAGAATTCTACCTCACTGTTCAAGAAAACATAGCATGAATCTAGTATTTTTGTAGGCATTTGCAGTTGGCTTGAGCAACCAAGTCACCATTTGAGCGATCGCCTTTTATTTTGCACCTTGGCTCGAGCGAATATCGAGCCTAGATTCGGACCATCCAATACTTTTGCAGACCAAGTGGACTGCTCGAGCGACCAATGTTGCGCTTGAGCGAAGTGCTCTGTTTTAACAAATTTTGAAAAGACATACTCTGATCACGTGTGCATCTCTATTCCCCTCTGAGCATTCTTACGCATGAATTGAACAATCCTAAATGAATTAAAGGGTTAGAAAGAAGATTAAGAGAATTAAATAAGTTAAAGAATAATCCGGTTAAGCAATGTGATTCAATGTGTGTGTGTTTATGAACTGTGTAGGACCTTCCATGAGGACATGTTGGTAACTGAATCACTATGAGTAATATTTTAGTAAAGATATTTTCTTACTTACTCTATTTTCTGAATGTCCTAATGTGATAAGCTTTTATGAAACTGTGCTTTTGCAAGTGTGAATGAGTTTCTATCTGTCTGATCAACATAATATCTGCAAATGTGTTTGACGAATATGAATGCATATGATGGACCCAAGGTCATTCTGTATATTTGAATTGGACCCAAGGTCATTCCGTATATTTGATAAGATGGACCCAATGTCGTTCTGTACATATGACAAGTCTGATTATCTACTATGAGATGACTGAATAGTCATTATACATCTGTAAATGATTGGACTCAAGGTCGTTCCGCTATCTATTGGACCTGAAGTCATTCTGTTATATGTTGGACCTGAGGTGATTTTGTCATATATTGGACCTGAGGTCATTCCGTTATGAAACAAAACTATTGCGAGAATGATTTTGCTATCCCTTTTCTCTGATGTTATTCATTGGGCGTTAGCTTACTCCGTTATATATATATATATATATGTGTGTGTGTGTGTGTATGTGTGTGTGTGTGTGAGCAGGAGGATGTCTAGCTCCAGCCTTAGTGAACCTATGAAGGAATACCAATTTTTTGTGGTGTCAGCCAAGGTGCCTTACGCATGAGGCTTTTGTCTTTCGTTTTGTTTTTATTGGTCATGCTTGACCCCCTTGTTTATAAGAAGTTTAAGTTTTCTAAGATCATGAATAATACTTTTGTGTTTAAGCCTTGTATGGAAATCTGTAATGAATGTATGAACAAGGTGTATTACATGGTTGTGAGTTATTAACGTGTGAAATGTTTTTGATTATTCCATATACGCACAGCTCATTGGACATAATTTTATATTTCTGCTTTCGCTTCTGACCCCATATATTTAAATATGTTTTGAATTCTGTTTAAGGTTGTAGGTAATCTCATGATTACTAGCCGGTTATGATCCAAACCTCTAGGGGCGAGTATAGGTCGTGACATTCATAATGAGTTTGTCATTCAACTTAGATAAGTGAAGAGATTCCTTGTACAACTTTTCATAACCTTGTAGAAGCTCTTCACCATTTACTTCATCATCACTCCCCGAGGATTCATCATCAGTGACATTCTCACACGGCCTCTTAGGATACTTCATTCGTCCTTCTGCTCCGAAAATTTCCATAAAAGCAAGAAATTGTTCATGCCCCTCTTCGCCTTGAGCTTCATTGTCACTTTCATCCTTATCAGACTCTGATTCATCATCCCAAGTGATAGTGAAAGCTTTCTTCTTCCTTAAATGATTAGGGCATTCTTAAGCAAAGTGGTCTAATCCTTGGCATTCATAGCATTGGACTCTTTGAGAGTTCCCTTATATTTTTCATTTCTTCTTCTTGGTTGTAAAATCAATTTTAAGTTTATCTTTGCTTTTGGATTTATGAGTTGATTTCAAAATATTAGGCTTCTTTTTCAAAAAAGACTTTTAAATTTTTTTACAAAAGCATTCGTAATCTTGGAATCAAACTCACAATCCTCATCAGAATCCTTTCCAACTCTATGAGTATTACTCAAAGTAATATCATCTTTTTGTTTCTTTTTGAAATTCATGTGTGCCTCGTAGGTTTGGAGATTTTTAACCAAATGATCTAGTTTGAGGTTGTCAACATCTTGAGACTCCTCAGTAGCTGTAACTTTTGATTGAAACCGAATGGGCAAGGACTTCAAAAATTTTCCCATAATCTTGGATTCTAGTATTTTTTTTTCACCTAAATTGAAGCTAGAATTGACAATGTCACTCAACTTCGCATAAAATTCTCACTATTTATCATAGAAAGGTTTTCGAAACTAGAAATTAGCCTTTGAAGTTTTGAGCTTTTAACTGGAGGAGTGCCCTCATGAATAGTTTGTAAGATATCCCAAGCCTCTTTTGTGACTTCACAATTACAAATATGACTAAACCCTTCTGGTGTGATGGCACAAAAAAGAGCCTTGATAGCTTTACTAGTCCAGCTACTATTTTGGTAATCAATCATGTCCCATTTATCAATTGGTTTGGAGAATGTTACTCCATCAATGGTAGTCATCAGTTCGGTCCACCCATACATGAAGGATTGTCAAACTTTTTCATCAATAGAAAGAATAATTGGATCTGTCAAGTAGGGGTGGTTGTATCGTAGAATTTCATTCACGAATTGAATCCATTATACAAATCAGATCTCGCTCCTAAAGTTTTAAAAAAAAATTGAGCGACCTACTCTAATACCAATTGAAAAATCAAAAATTCCCGAGATATTAATTTATGATTATGTACCAATCCCGATCAAACAATTAATAATAAATTGACGCAACAATTTAACGTAGAAAAAATCACAATTGGAGGACCTCCAATTGTAATAAAAAAAATCACGGGCAAAGCCACAAAATAATCCACTAAGAAGACAAAAAAAAATTGCACAAATATACCCTCAATTACCTAGCGAATCCACGCCTGAATTGAACCAACCCGAATGTGCCTCTTCCACCACCATCTTCACCTCAGAATTGTCTTTCCTAACGTTGAATCCACAACGCTAATGTCGAATCCACGATGATGAGCCATTCCAGAATCCACCAAAGTTTCAGTCCTAAATTCTCTGGAATCCACCAAAGAACACCACTCTGTTTTGTGAACAAAATAATAAGGACAACCCTTGATGTTTGAAAATCTATAATTCGTTGATCAATCGATCACCTTTTATACACCAAGGAAACTCATATAAAATAGCCTCAAGTAGAAAACACTTTGTCTTTTCTTTCTCTCTAAGATTCCGGACGGCTTAAACCCTAAAAATAGCAAACTGCGCACTTTATAGTAAACTGAATCTCGAAGACTGCTTGAGCGATGTGAGTAAAGGTGGTGCAAAACATATAGGCTGACTACTCGAGTGCACATTTCACCACTCGAGTGGTAAAACTTGCTTCCCGAAAGTTCAGGCATTCTGCAAAAGTACTGGATGATGCCATTCACCGCTCAAGCGCACAAATGAATGCTCGAGCAGTCAAACCACTTTGATTTCAGGGGCGTTGTCCCTCGACCCACAATAGGCGTTGCCCTCTGGACCCCCATGAGCTAATCAAGATCACAAACTCCTTTACATATGCACAATTTAGGTTGGATTCGCATCTAAACACTCACATCCTTACTAAACATAAGAGCAAATAAAATCACAATTGAAAGGAGTTTTGTCAAACGGGATTGCCAATTACAAAAACTAACATGCAATTTCACTATTCATCATCATCTCAGTTCATCTCCATTCATAATTAGGGTTTCATCCTCACCTCCTTACTCTGGTAAGTTTTTCTATTCCTCAACTAGTTTTTCTCTAGATCTACAGTTGATTGCATTTTATAATAGCCTTCCATTAATTAGGGTTTCAATTTCGTAATAATAGCTAGATAAATTTGAAAAATGAAATTTCTCTGCATTTTAAGCTTATTCTTGAAGGTTATTGTGTGCTTATGTCTGTAAATGTCTCTGGCATTTAAATTTTTTGTGATAACATTGGACTCCCTTTACTTTCTGTGGCTTACTTGATTTTCTCTGATTAGTTTTGTGCTTGTATGTGTAATTTTCTCTGTTATTTAAAAATTTTCTAACCACATTTGTACCCTCCTTAATTTATGTTTCTTCTTTGATTTTCTGTGGCTTTTGAATTTTCTCTAGCCACATTATGCTCCCATTTATTTCTGTTTATGTCACTTCTTTGATTTTCTCTGGCTAATTATGTCCTTGTATGTGTAATTTCCCTGTTATTGAAAATTTCTCTAGGATTTGAAATTTTATGTGGCTAGATTGATTCTATTTAGTTAAAAACCACTTAATACTCTCTTGTGCCATTTGATTTTCTGTGGAATTTACTTACTACTCTCCTTTTGAGCTTCTTTTTGAAGCTAGTTGTATGTGTGTGTAATTTTGTCTGCATGTTTAATTTTTTTTTTTTGGCATTTGAATTTTCTCTGACCACATTAATTTATGTTGCTTTTTTTTTATTATTATTTCCTCTGGCTAGTTGTGTGCTTGTAACTGTAATTTTCTCTAACCACATTTATATTCTCATTCATTTATGTGGCTTCTTTGATTTTTCTTGCCTAGTTGAATTTTCTCTAGCATTTGAATTTTTCTCTGGAATTTAATGTTGACATCTTTATGTTTTCATTGTCTAGAAATGGCAAAACGCAATAGCAACAAAACACCAGAAACACCACAAAAGAAACAGAAAGTCTCTGAGCCTTCTAGTTAATTATGATCTGAGATCAAAACCCAGCAGCAACAAAACATCAGAAACACCACAAACAAAACATAAAGTGTCTGGGGCAGCTAGTTATGATCTGAGATCAAAATGCAATAGTAGCAAAACACCAAAAACACCACAAACAAAATAGAAAGTGTTTGGGGCTGCCAGTTATGAGCTAAGATCTAAAGGCAACAACAAAACACCAGAAACACCACACACACACACACACACAAAAAAAGAAGTCCAAGTCCAAGGGGTAACTAGCATCAAGAAGAAGACATCAACTAAAAAGGTCTCAAGCTCAAAGGGAAAGACACCCACCAAACTTCAAAGGAAAAGGGCAAGTTACAACATTCAATACCGATCAAACCTCTTATTTTTTGTGTCTTTTTTTGAAACACTTGAATTCAATTCAAACCACTTATAGAGCTCCAAAAAATCCCATTTTGGTATTTGATCCAAGCTCTAACCACAGGAAGGATGGATGCAAAGAAATGTAGGAAGTCAGATAATGATGTAGTTGTAATCATCCAAAGATACGATGAAAAAGATAAAGCATTCACCATTAGTAAGAAGAATTTAACCTTCTCAACCAATGACATGACCTTGATTTTTGCATTGGAATGTGGTAAATGTACCATGTCATTAAGACACACAAAGAAGCCAAACACACCATTCTGAAGGCGAAAATTCCCAAAGGCAACAAGGCTAACTGGTCCTGTACTAAAGCAGGCATTGACGAAAGCAATGAAAGGGAAGCAACCAAATGACTTTAAAGATGTAGCAATCATTGTTACCCTTTACTTGTGTTTATCCCTATTTTTTTGCAACAAGTGGGAACTCAATATGGTAGGTTTTTGTCAAGTGTATAGGACCCCTTGAAGCAATGAAGAAGTATGATTGGGTAGAAGCATAACAACAACATTAACTGATTCTAAAAAAACATTGCACAAAACTCTAGAGAAAGTTATGAGGTGTGTGATTACTTTGCTGGTAAGCACAATTTCCATTTCCATTTATATTTATGATACTTATATTTTTGTGTGTTCAGTGAGATTTAAATATTTCAATTCTTATCACAGTATTGGCTATGCGAACATGAAAATATCATTGATTGGGAAGAAAGTAACACCACCAACTTCCCAAGATGTGCCAAACAGAACTTACAAAAGTTTAGCAAACAATTGCAACTGACACCATTCGAGTCTCTTACACCTCGACAGGTTACATTTTTATCGCAACTATCATCTTTACTATTTATTCATCTCAGTGAAATTCCAATATTTCTCTTAGTGACATTTCAAAATTTCTTAATAAAAAACCCTCCTATTACAGATAGATAAAGAGGAGTTGACTAAAACCCCATCTGAAGAGAATTGTCTTGGAAAACACAAGAAGAAAGAAGCACAAAAAACATTAACCAAATTCAAGCAACACTTGAAGATTCATTTGAAGAAGAGGGAGAGAATGAAAAAGGAGAAGCCAATGAAGAAGAACAAGAAGCAAGCAATGGAGAAGAAAAAGAAAGCAATCGAGATGAGAAAGCTAGAGAAGAAAATGAAGGCAAACAAGAAGATCAAGGCAAAGAAGAAAAAGATAATGAAGAAGAGGAAGGCACTGAAGAAGAAGAGGGCAGTGAAGAACAAAACAAAGAGAAAACGGCTGAAGAAGAGAACAATGAGCGCATGAACCAACAACATAATAGCATTTATGACTCAACAATGGAACAATCTCAAGAATTTGAGCAAACAAAGAACACTCTAATTGTTGTTCTACGTGAAAGACTAAGGGCACTTTTTAATTTCAAAAAACAAGAAGAGCAAAGTTGGAATCTATTACTTGAAGAGAAAGACATTACCATAAGAACCTTGACAACAAAGAATTCAAAACTTCAAGAAAGAGAGAGCATAAACAATTGAGACTAAGGATGTTGGAGGTTGAAAAAAGAAGATAATGAAAAAATGATACAACAGTTGAGGGATTCAATTTTGGAGCTTGAAATTGAAAATACTAGTTTGCATGAACAAATTGAAGAACTATCTGTCTAACTAGCAACATAACCTTACTGGATACCAAAACAAGTTCACCTCCAAGGTCAATGAAAATTTTCAACCATAGAAAGTTATGTTTTGAGTTGATGTAACTCAAAGAAATTTCTATTTATTGAATTTTCATTGTGAAACAGTTGGAATGGTTGGAACAGAAGTGCAACAAGAGCTAGCAGTAGACCAACAATAAGTGCAAGAAGTGCAACAGACAAACCAACAACAAGAACCACACAAGGACAAAGACAATGGTAATTTTCTCTGGAATTTGAAATTTCTCTAATCATATTAGTCTCCAATTATTTTTGTGGCTTGTTTGTTTTTCTCTGGCTAGTTGCTTACATGTGTGTGTAATTTTCTCTGAAATTTGAAATTTCTTCAACCACATTGGACTCCCATTAATTTTTGTGACTCGTTTGATTTTCACTGTATACAGTTGGAATACTTATGCAACAACAGCCAACAGGCCAAGAAGAAAGAGTGGCAGACAAACAACAAGCAAAAGCAAGGACAAGAGTCTATGGTAACTGAAAATATTGACTTAAATAAATTTACATACTGAATTCTAATTATGTTACTTCAGAGAAATTTATGTTTTACTAAAATTTCACTTTTTCACTACAGTGAAAAAAGATCCTACATCTATGATAAAGAATTTCAAGGCAAAGGAAAGGAAAACAAACTAAGGCCCTGACTTTGAATATCCTAGAGTTGCGAAGATGACCAGAGTTTCAAAACAAGATGCAAAACCAATAGAGCAAACCACCAAACATGAAGAAATTCTTGATGTCGATGACTATGTCTTATCTCAACCAACAAATCTTAGAAAATCTTGGATTTTTCCAACAAGTCTACCGGTTACAAAACTGGTCAAAGAACATGTGAAAGATATCTTGCAGCACATATCGAATGTGTTTGGACTAGAGTAAGTACAACAATTAAAATATAAGATAACTAACAGCAGTTTACTAATTTATATTGCATTTCATTTGGACAAGTGAGTTAAATCTCATTTCTTTTGAAGATATCAAAAACCTAATAAAGGAAAAGGAAATTGCCAACCATGTAAGTCTTTCATTAAATTTCTCTGTCATATTGATTAAGTCTTTATAAAACAATGTTGCAATTATAAATGATATTTTTAGGTCATTGATGGTTATAGAGAGATACTCTTTGCCGACCAACAGAGAATAGGACAACAATCAACTTCATTTTTTTTTCCACATGCATGGGCTTGGTATGTTACTTACTACTCTTTTATTTGATTTTCTCTGAAATTTATTTACTACTTTCTTCTTTTGAGCTTCTTCTTGAAGCCAGTTGTGTCCTTGTGTGTGAAATTTTTGTGGCTTGTCTAATTTTCTTTGGCTAGTTATGTGCATGTGTTTTAAAATTTCTCTGCTATTTGAAATTTCTCTATGTGTATGCTTTTGAAATTTTCTATCATTTCAAATTTCTTTGACCACATTTACTATCATTAATTTGCATTGACTATCTCATTTTCTCTAGCTAGTTGTATGCTTGTGTGTGTATCTGTCTGAAATTTCTCTAGGTATGTATGTCTGAAATTTCTCTGCTTGTATGTGTCTGAAATTTTCTATCTTATTTAAAATTTTTCTGACCATTGTTTGATTTTCTCTGACCATAGAACTTCATCAAGTTGACGGAAAATGATTCTTTCTAAATTTCATTTTTTGACAAGCATCTTGAACATGCGTGGAGGAACTACCAGTTCTTCCATTTCCCAATAAATAGCGGTGGCAATGAGAAGTGAACTGATGAAAATCACTGGACCTTGTTGGTCTTGGAAAAAAAAAAGACGGTTTATGAGGTACTACAACTCCCTAAAGCCAATAAGGAACAATGCGCACGAAAAATATCTTGAAAATACAAAACAATTGGTAACAAATGCAAATTTCTCTGATTTATAACATATGAAATTGCCAACACATTTGACATTTGACTCCTAAAAATCCAAATATCTATGTTATTGAAATTTCTCTGTTTGCATGTGTTTGAAATTTTCTCTATTATTTGAAATTTCTCTGCTCACATTTGACTCACATTGACTCATATTAATTTATGTTGCTTGTCTCATTTTCTCTGACTAGTTGTGTGCTTGTGTGTGTAATTTTCTCTAGCATTTGAAATTTCTTTCACCAAGATAGAGTCCCACTAATTTATTTGTCTTCTTTGATTTTCTCTGGCTAATTGTATCCTTGTATGTGTAAATTTCTCTGTTATTTGAAATTTCTCTGGCTAGTCACATGCACACAACTCACATAATTAATATTCTTTTTGTAGCAAGATTACATGGAGAAATTTTTCAAAGCATGCCATGAAAGAGAGGCACAATCACAATTCTCATTTAAATTAATGGACTCACAAAGCACAAGTTATGACCTTGAATATGTCGAGAATGCTCCACAATGAGTCAGTGATTTGTAAGTTTCATACAACATCTAAAAATGAGATAATTTAATTTGTATGTTTCTCAAAATTAACTACACCTATAATTTATATGCAGTGCAGATTGTGACATTTTTATATGCGACATAATGAGACAATACATCAACCATGAACCTATCAACCCGACATTGTCAACAAAATATGTAAGGTTGTTGAGGGTAAAAATCATAGAGAGATTTGCGACAGAAATTGGCCGGTCATTAACAGAATCAATTGAAATACAATGGAAGAAGTACCAAGTAGAGTGGTGAAAGAATACTAGTGGAAGGAAGATTAACTAGTAAATGACCCATGTAATTAGGAATAGTCCTTCAGTAATTCTTTTGATATATTGAAGGAATAATGATGGTTGATATATATATATATATATATTTTTTGACTAATGTGAACTTCAAAATTTCATTTCTATGAATGGTTAAATATATTTTTTATATCTTTGATGATTACCAATTCTCTTTATGTCTTATTGATAATGCATGCTAACTGATGATTATCAACACAATGTACATAGAGGAAATTCTATTTGTAAAGAAATATCTCTGGTTTGAAGTTACTAGAATTTCACAGAGAAAAATTTAGAAATTAATATAAACACAGAAAAAACACCGTCCAATGCAAAAAACACCATCCAATTCTGGTGTGATCATATAATTTGTTTGTACCAACACAATGCATTAGAAATTAATATAAACACATAAAATATATTTAAAAAAACACCATCCAATGCAAAAAACACAATGCACAAAGTAAATTTCTTTGGTATGAAAATTTCCCTGGTTGAATTTGACTGGTATTATAAACACAGTGCAGAAAGTATGTGTTGCATTGATCTAAAAATTATAAAGAAAATTCAAAAAAAGTTCAGAGAAAATTACAAAACACAATGTACAACAAATACATTATCTTGTAATATGAGCCACACGCATACAAATTTCTTTTTGTTAACCAACATCAAAAAATGCATCATAAATTTCTCTAATAATCCTCAAATTAAGGCAATCAAATCACATCCAAAACAAAATGTATTATTTAATCAATAAAATGTAATGTAAACAATTAAAACGAATAGATATTCTCAATTATTCACTAAAGGTTCCTTGGATGTCCTCTTATTGAGGTGACCAATACTCCCACATCGACTCACACTTTTAAATTTTCCAGTAAAAGCAATTCTATTCTTCTTCAGCCTCCTAGCTGGTCTCTTACTCAATGGAGGTAAAATCATAGCATCATCAATGGTATAGATAGGTTTTTTAGCAGTTGGAACTGGGCCAATTGAAAATGAGTATGCTTGACGATATATATCAACATGAAAAAATGGTTCAACGAATGAATTCAAATTTTTTCCACTTCTAAAAATCGCAGCAACATGTTGACATGGATACCCATTTATTTCCCACTTGCGACATGAACAAATTTGCAAATCAAGATCAACCATAACCGAAGGAAAGAATGCACATCAAACACATTCTCGAATGATAAACTTACATTCCACATCCTCTGATCCATGAAAGCCTTCTCCAACACACAATCCATACGAGGACAAAGAACTTTATTCCATTTACTAGAAAGCAGCCCTCCTATCAGATCTTATATTCATGATTTGCAACCGTATTATGTCCACAAATTTGTTATTGGCAAGTGTCAAGTTTCTTGTATCCATGAATTGAACAACTCGACAACAATTGAATACATTTTCCCATATCGTTTCCCCTCAAAATATGCATTACCCCAATTTTCATATGGTAAAATTCTCAAGAAATCACTTACAATATCTCCTCCCTCACTTTTTAATTCATTCAACTTGAAATAGAACAACGCCTTTGTTGGAGTATATATACATTCTGAAAACTTGAACACAATCGTCTCCTTAGCCAAACTTGTGTTTCCACATGATCACCTATCCCTCAAATTTCTCTTTAGATGTTCAAAACAAAATGCATGATAGCAATTAGGGAAAAACATTGCAATTCATTCTATAATACCACAATGTCGATCTGATATGAAACTTATCACCCTCTTCGGTGCCAATAACTGACATAAATGTTCAAGGAACAAACACCAACTGTCCTCATTATCAAAGTCAACAATAGCAAAAGCTAGAGGAAAAACCTCAACAAAACAAATAGGAACAAGCATCTCAGATATACACATGTAGAGAAAATTCACAAAATTACAAATAGTGACCATAACCAGAGAAAATTCACAAAGTTACAAACAGTGATCACAACTAGAAAAAATTCTTAGTGACCACAACCAGAGAAAATTCACAGTGACCACATCCAGAGAAAATTCACCTAGTCAAAGAAAATTCACAAAATTACAAACAGTGACCACAAACATAGAAAATTCACACAGTTTCCATAACCAAAGAAAATTCACATAGTCAGAGAAAATTAGATATATTTCCAATTACCTTCATTCCCATCTTTCCCTATCGCAGCAAGCATAACTCATTTGTATCGTCCTTTCAAAAAGTTCCATCAAGGAACAACAATAGCCGACAATAGTTGAAACCAACAATGCATGCATGAAATGCCACAAACACTCTTTGAAATTCATGTTATCTTCAAAATCCAAATCAAAACGACTACTTTGATTGTTCTACCATGCCTCGTCAAAATACCATCGTAATTAATCAAATGACAAATAAGAATCCCCATATGTACTACCTTTTGCTTTTTCAACCCCCAACCAACCACAATTATAACTGATTGAGACCTGATACTTGTTTTTCATTTCTTTAACAACATCCACTGAACAAGTTAAAAGCTTCGCACTTACCACTTCAAGTATCAGCCCAGAAACTAAGCTGGAAGTCATCCTACCGTGTTTACTAGTACGAACTGTCACACCATACATATGCGTATTGTTCAAAGTTCTTATGTACAAGAACCTATTTGCTTTTTTCGACTGAAGCACATACATGCTACATACATCCCCTTGATTCCTTATATGCATATTCTGCAGTAACCCTTAGCTTGTCATTTTTAATATATGTAAAGTCAAAACCAACCTCAATAGCATACTTGCACAAAACAGTACGGAACTCAACCACATCACTCTCAATTTTTTTTTCCAATACTTATAATATTATTTTGCCAAACAGCTAATAATAACACCTTTTCTTGGTGAGAACAAAACTTAGAGAGTGAATTCATTTCAATATCTACAAATCTATCACATTCACCATGTGCAACATCTACCTATTTAGACTCCACTTCATCCTCTTGATCAGAAATACTACACCTAACAACTGAAACATCAACTATATCAACACCACGTGTACAAACAACCTTCAACATATTCACAAAATCAATATTATTTTGAACCATACAATTCGGATGGCCCACAATATAATATGAAATAGAGATCATTTTAGGTTTC
The DNA here is from genome assembly GCA_030407325.1 of Camellia japonica. Taxonomy (NCBI): domain Eukaryota; kingdom Viridiplantae; phylum Streptophyta; class Magnoliopsida; order Ericales; family Theaceae; genus Camellia; species Camellia japonica. Next base: position 110,265,678 of record JAPPVO010000017.1, on the reverse strand, counting down.
AAATTCTCCCATGTTTTACACAAAATGCCAACCAATTCCTCAAAGTTCAATTCGCATGAAACATTAATGACAATAGTATCATTCTCATATTTGCACAGCAACAACACTACCCTATCCATCCAAACTGTAAAAAAACACAAAAAATAACTTGTTCAATATAAATAAATTTGGAACATCACACAAAATACATAAAAAGCACAACATAAAAAATAACGCAAGCATACAAACTTACACAACAGAGAAAAAATAAAATGCCATGTCCAAAGAAATTTACAAACTTAAATTCACTTTGAAGATCACAAAAACAAAAACGCAACCAACACACAAAATGGTAACTATTCTACAAAAACACAGAGCAAATCACACAAAATCCGTACATCTAATCCAGAGAAAATTAAAAATAAAAAATAACAAACTTGTAATAAATTGTCCGTATAAAATTATTAACAACAAATAAAAGTCTAGAGAAAATTACAAACTTATAATTGATAAGCATGTTAAACACTGAAAAAATCACAAAGAATTGCTAACTATTTCACAAAAATACAAAGAAAATCACAGAGAAAATCTTATTTGAGCATGATTCCAAAAATTCTATTGAAATTACCAATCTATACATCTAATCTTGAGAAACTTATAATAACATGTCCATAGAACAAATTAAAACAGCAATTCCAATCAAATAAAAAAAAGCATAAAAAACAGAGATCGAACTCGAAAACACATTCACATCTACTACAGAAAATTCACACATTGACCATAGAAATAACCTGTAGAAATCAAAAAAAACATACGACATTAACTCCACTGTAGAGAACAACGAACAACTTGAACAACGAACACGATCTGGAACAACGAACAACTCGAAACACAATAAGAAATCGAAAATATGAAAAATAGAAATCAAAACCTAATTCGAAATCAGAAATCGAAAATCAAAATCCAATCTCCACCTAAAAGTGGGAAATCAAAACCCAATCAAAATCAACCTATTTATATAGGAGGGAAAACTAGGTATTTTATAATATAAAAACGGGTAAATGACCTTAACCATAAAAAAATATATATTATGGACCTCTCCTACTACCCAAAATTTAAGAGGATGTTAGACCAATTCTCCCATAATTATGTTTTGTTTTATGAAAAATATTGTTTTCTATTTTGACAATAACTAAGCTTTTTCTTCTTCTTCTTCTTCTGTAAATATAAAATCACGTGTATAGCATTAGTTATTGCTAATTAAGAAAAATAAAAACACATAATTAAATAAGCTTTGTAAAAAATAAAGTAAAAATGTTAACATGAGATATCCAAATCATGTTAGAAAGTATGATAAAAACACAATAGAAAATAAATTTATATATTCGGAGATTTCTATTATAGATTAACTTATTTTATTTCTAAAAAATATTACAAATTTTTAGGTACTGAATTGATAAAGTTACAACTATTTAACTCATACTTGTAACTCCTCTTCTATAATGTGGAAGATGATTCCCTTATTCATGTGAACTAGAAAATTTGAATACGAGTTTTTTTAGATGGATTAACATCGAGTTTCTATTTGATAACAGAATTAAATAATTTAAAATATCCATATTCTATTATTTTATAACTAATAGTAGCTAATTGTAAATAATTACTTACCACTTAATTTTTAAAATTAATTTATATTCAATCAAACAAAACATGTCTAAATATTATTAATTTTAATTTTTATAATAAAAAATAATTTTGTATTTTTTATATTTCAAATAACTTAAGTTACAAAAATAATTAGATGTTACAGGCACAAAAATTATTGAGTCATTTAAACCATAAATGAATTAGATAAAATAAAATAAAATAAAATGAACTAATTAAATTAAAAAACTTATGTCCTAATTATTTTTATTTTTATTTTAGCATTTTATTTTATATGGTTCCGTGCATAGTACGGGTATTACGCTAATTTTAGTTATAATAAAAAAGGTCTTTGGTTCAATTGGTTGTACCTTATATAGTATTTGATTATGACTTCTTTTCTCTCTTTTTTTTAATGATTCAAAATGATTTAACACCACAAATGTCATAATTTCAATATGGTGCACACTTTTTCAAAGATGTGTATATAAAATGGCCCATCAATTTAAATTTCTTCATACTCATAATTTTTTATGGGAATGACTCTTTTTCATATCACTGTCATTCATACTCCTCCACACTTCATTTATGGGCCCTATTTGGGCTTACAACAATAATCCAAACTGCTTATCTCGTAAACATCACAATAAAAGTTGTTTGTTCAAAAAAACGGTTTTATTGAATATTAATAAATAAATGAATGAATTGTAATTTGTTTTATAAAATGGATAGTTTAAGTTTAAATTCATAATTTCTATCTATTTTAAAAAATAAATTATGGTTTAAAACACATCGAGAAACAAAACAAAATAAAACAAAAAAAAAAACCGAGAACATAATCAAAAGCCAATCAATTTTATGAGAAAATTGAAGTATATACAAGTGAAAGAAGCTTTAATAACTTATTTCAACCCAAACATAAAATATGATTAGTTAGTTGGATAGAAATGGTATGTGAGAAATTATAAATATAGGCCCTTGTTCTTGTTCTTGTAGAGCTTAATAAGGACAAGTGTGTATGTTAATAATAGTCAGCCTTACAACTAAGCCATATTCTCCACTCTTATGTCTGCCTGCCACTTGGACTATGTCTAATCCATTCATAGTGATTACCCATGTGGCAATCTCTGCATACAAAAGATTGTTTATTTATTATTATTATATTTTTAATTTATTTTGTAAAGTGTCAAACTTGAGATGCCAGATAAGATGTGGTCATCATTAGTCTCAAATTATGAAAGAAATGATGAAGACCATAAACCAAGTTGCATTGTTCTCTTAGTTTTTAGGGACTGTTATATAAAGTTTACACTTGAATTGGTGTATATATGTAATTTATTTATTTATTTATATTTACTTTTTGAAAATATTTACAAGAGCAGTGACATAAAAATAAGAACAATTATGCCATAGATTTATTTATTTTTTATTATTAAAAAAAAAAAAAAAACTCTCAACTATCTTAATTGTAAATTTTATAACACATACATAATTTTTTCAATTGCACGCGTTAATATGCTTACCTTCTAATATACATATATATATATATATATGCACACACTTACATATATATGATTAGAGGTGTGCACATAAATTACATGTGAGATCTAATGAAAATGAGCATTTTAGGTATGCCAAAATAGTAATAATTTTTTTGTAAGTTCTGTTTTTATATAAGACATTCGGGTCATAAATTCAATTTAAAAATTTTAGAGGTCAAAAGTGAAAAATAATTTTAAAAAAAAATCATATTACTCCTACCTATCCACTTATATTGTACGTTATTTATTTTTGTGTTTTCGTACAATTTGAATTAATTTTGGTCCATTTAACATTACTAAAAGGAAGATCAATGTAAATTATATCAAAATTGTGAGATTTATTGTATATTTTTTAAATCTTAAGGAAGATTAATGTAATTTACCCAATATATTATTAGTTATCAACTAACAACATCTCAATTTGCTTTCACTTTTTATTTATTTATTGAGCCTTCACTTGTTATATCATCCTTAACATAAACCAACATAGTATTTTTTTTTTAATTTTAATTTTAATTTGATTATTATTATTATTATTATTATTATTATTATTATTATTATTATTCTGGAGACCAGCATAGTAGATGAAGATGTACATAATATATATATATATATAAAGATGAAGAAGACAAAGTTGCATGATTCTCGGATTAGTAAGAGCCTTGATTAACGAGATGCAGTCCCTATATATAGCCTCATGTTTATTTTGGGCAGTTAGCTTTTGTATTTTAATAATTTGATATAATTTTTTCTTAAAAAAATTCATTTAATATAAAGTTATGAATAAAGATTGAGACCCTTTTTCCCCACCCCCTTTTGACCCCTTTTTTTTTTGATTGGTCACTTTTTTTTTTCTTTTCTTTTTTTCTCTTCCTCCAATCACCACTAGTCACGTGTATGTGGGGTGGTGAGAGTTGAAATTTGAGGGGTCTAACTCACTGCTGGTTATAAAGTTATAAAGCATCAAGGTATAACGCAAGAAAATCGTGTACCTAAAAAAATTGTTTCCCTGCTACAAAATAAAAGAATAAATTTCTTCTGATCTGTTGGATTTGCTTTTAAGGGGTTGCGGTTTTTTTTTGAAAATATGAAAAGTAGTAATATTAAAATAAAATAAACAACGTATAGATTAAAAAGAAAAACAATAAGGCTCTAAGGTCATGTTTGATTCACAAGATTAATAGTGAAGTATTAATAATCCTATTAAATTAGTGTGGTATTCACTATCCAATTGGATTAATATCCATTGGATTAACAATCTCACCCCTACCCCATTACTAATAATCCTACAAATTTGTTAGATTAATTATCCATTGGATTAATAATCCTAAACCAAAATATTAAAACAAACTTAGGATAATTAGGCCCACGGATTAATAATCTCAATCCCATGCTCTAATCCACCCAATCAAACATGCCATAAAGGATCAAACAAATAATTTAACAACAAACTACAAACAACAAAAACAAATCCACCAAAAAAACAATTACAATTTAAAGAATACCACTGATCTTTTCATAGATATGATTTAGAAAGCTAGATCTAGGGCATGTAATTTTATTGGTTATACCATCCGTGTGGATAAAAAAAATTCAAAAAAATATTTTATAAATTTTAATATATATAATTATTTAAGGAAAAATTACTCTTTTTTTTTTCAAGGTTTGGTCTTGTAATAAAATGGATTTTTAATTTTATCAATTTAAATTTTAAAATTTTTATTTATTTTCAATTGAAACCATTTGGTTATTTTCGTTAACTAAAATCAATGAAAAATAAATATTTTAATCATTAAACTCAAAGAAAACATATTTCAGACATTTTATAAATATTTATATTAAATTTAATAATTAAAATATTATTTTCTCCTCGATTTTACTTAGGAGATGTTTACTTAGGCCTTGTTTGGCATGATCTAAAAAAGTCAAAAAGTCACTATCTTATTTAAGTCACATCACCTCTTTAACACATCACTTCAAATCCAACCCATACTCAACTCATATTTCATAAAAAATCAAAAAATACACTTGTTTAGATCATCCCAAACCACCCCTTAATATTATCGCGTCTTGTTAAACTTTTGAACAATTTCCCTACAAGCACTTCATTTATACTTGTGTCCATCCTCATAATAAGGTGGCTCATAGACCTCTTCAATTATTATCCTCAAATAAATAGAAATCGATTTGCCATTCACCATGTGTTTGAGAAAAGGTACATGTTTCAAGTTCCCTATCTCCAATGGTGTGTTTTTATGGAAGAAATCAACTCATTTTGCATATTGTTGAAGAAAGCCATTTCCTTGAGGTGTCTTCAGGTAAATTTTGACGTGACAAGATCATATCATTGAAACACAAGTTACAATATGTAATAGGCAAGATAAAAATTGAATTTAAATGAAAGGGTAAAAGTGTAAATAGACCGCATAAAATTATAGTATTGAAACATAGTACACACATATGCCAAGGGATTCTAACCCCAACCCTGCTATAGGAGTGGTTTAGTTGGTGTTCAAGCCTGTGGCAAAGTTTCTTTAGCTCATATCTATTTCACCATCCTCATCCTTACAAATATACCTGTATTTTTAATCTACAATCATTCAAAAACATTTATCCGTTCAATCTACTCTTGATGGACACACCACGAGTTCTATAAAGATAATTCATGCCATTCAACTTTTGAAAATTTGCGTAAATCGCCAGTGAAAAAATCAAATTGCTTAAATAATAATAACAATAAGAAAATTCTACAATTTCCTTTTGTTGAGTGTACCATATGCCCAACTTGTGAGAATTATGATATTTGGTTTATGACCTATTGTAATATTAATTATGACTTGATTATAACTTATTGCGATATTGATTATGATCATTATTTTAATTATAATCTAAAAAGTCTTTGGTTATACCTTACCGTATGTGGTGTTTGGTTATTACCTTTTTTCATTTCTTTTTTTAAGTTATATAACAAAAAAATTTAGTTACGATATTTGTAATAATCAACACCACAATGTTATTACTTGCATATGATACATACTCCAAAAAGGCATGTATAGTTGCATGACCCATAACAATAATACGAACGGTTCACTATGTGCATACCTACCCATCAGAGATTATCAGTGGAAAAAAAAAAAAAACCCTCTTCAACCAAAGCTTAGCACACATTAATACGAACGGTTCACTATGTGCATACCTACCCATCAGAGATTATCAGTGGGAATCAAAGAAGTTAAGAATCATTTCAAGAGGTTATTCTTTGAAAATTGGAGTCATAGACCTAAATTATCTGGTCCTTTTAAAAATATTGGTGGCGCTCAAGTGGTGGAACAAATGGAGGCTGAATTCACAGAGGAGGAAATAAGAGAGGTAATCAAGAGTTGTGAGGGCAATAAGGCCCCTGGGCCTGACGGGTTCAACATGTCATTTTTCAAGAAGTGTTGGGGCATTGTAAAATATGATGTGCTCCAATTCATGAGAGAATTTCATCAGAATGCAAGCTTGGTCAGAGGTCTCAATAGTTCCTTTATTGCACTAATCCCAAAATCTGATAGTCCATCTGGCTTGAATGAGTACAGGCCCATTAGTTTGATTGGCTCTTTGTATAAAATTCTTGCTAAGGTGCTAGCAAACAGGATTAAACAGGTGATGCCCAGGATAATTAGTGAGGTTCAGTCTGCTTTTTTGGGGGGAAGGCACATACTAGATGGGGTCTTGATAGCCAATGAGGTGATTGATGGGTGGAAAACATCTAATAGAAAAGGCCTGGTAGTTAAACTGGATTTTGAAAAGGCGTATGACTCAGTTAATTGGGAGTTCCTATTTTCCATGCTATCAAACTTTGGCTTTGGTGAGAAATGGGTGAGATGGATGAGAACTTGTGTGAATTCTACTAAGATTTCTGTCCTGGTTAATGGGTCTCCAACATCCGAGTTTAGTCCCCAAAGGGGTCTGAGGCAAGGTGACCCATTGTCACCATTTTTTTTCAACATTGTAGCAGAGGGGCTGAATATCCTACTATGCAGGGCTAAGGAATTGGGGTTCATAAAAGGGGCTGAGGTGGGTCGGAATGGTGTTATAGTTTCCCATTTACAATTTGCAGATGACACTATTTTGTTCTGTGAAGCTGACTGGGTGGAAGTGGTGAATCTCAAACGAATTCTGAGATGCTTTGAGGTTTTATCAGGTTTGAAAATAAACTACCACAAGAGTGTCATTTGTGGTGTGGGTGTGGATGATAGGCTGATGCAAGCTTTTGCCAATAGTTTTAATTGTCTGCAACAGAAGCTACCCTTGAAATACTTAGGGATGCCTTTGGGGGCTAATCCAAGTAGGAAAAGTACTTGGGCACCTGTTTTAGATAAATTCAAGAAAAAACTATCTACCTGGAGGAGAAGGGTGCTTTCTTTTGCTGGAAGGCTTACTCTAATCAAATCGGTCATGTCTAACCTGCCTATTTACTACCTATCTCTGTTCAAGATTCCTGTAGGGGTGGCTAAGGAGATTGAAAAAATCCAATCGGCCTTCCTTTGGGGTGGATCTGATTTAAGAAGGAAAGTGCATATGGTAAAGTGGGAGGTTATTACAAAAAATAAGGCTCTTGGTGGATTGGGGGTGAAAAGAATTAGAACTTTAAACGAATGTTTGTTATTAAAATGGTGGTGGAGGTTTGGGTATGAGCATAAATCTTTGTGGAAGGTTGTGATTTGTAGAAAATATAATATAGAGGGTGGTAGATGGCTTCCAAGTTTGGTTGGAAGAGGATCTAAACTGTGGTCTGATTTAATGCATAATGTCTTGTGTAATTCAAATCTTTATAATTATTATCTTAATAATGCCAAGATTGTGTTGGGGGATGGAAGGAGATCACATTTCTGGTTAGATAAGTGGGCAGGTAACGTGTGTTTTAAGGAGGAATTTCCCAGACTGTTTTCCTTATCCAATAACCAACAGGGAGTGGTAACGAGCGTCTTCCAGAGAATGGGTGAAGCTGGCAGCTGGCTAATGGGATTCAAAAGGGCTTTGTTGGCCTGGGAGGAACAGGAGGCTAATAGACTTTACACTTTGCTTAATAATGTCCCTACACCTTGCAGCAACAAAACAGATGATTTGATCTGGGAGACAGACACATCTAGGAGGTTTACCATTTCTTCAGCCTATAATTGGTATGAGTCTTTTCTTGGCCCTAAGCTGGATATGGTAGGATCAATTTGGAATAACTATGCTCCTCCTAAGGCGCAGTTTTTTGGGTGGTTGGCTTGCCAAGGTAAGGTTAAAACTTCTAGTTTTATGCAAAGAATCGGTATCCTTCATGGGAATGCATCTACTATCTGTGTGTTTTGTCAAAGTGAGATAGAAACAGTGAACCACATTCTTCTTTTTTGCCCTTTTGTATGGCGGCTTTGGTAAAACATCATAAAATGGTGGGGTTTCCAGTGGGCTATGCCTGGCTCTGTAAATGGTGTGCTGCAGTGGTGGTCAGGGAGTAGAATGAAAAAGTTGGAAAAGAAAATTTGGGCAGCTATCCCTGTAACCATCCTGTGGTCCATTTGGAAGCATAGAAATGAGTGTGTGTTTCATGGCATACAACCGAATTGGGATGATCTGTGCGACATTGTGAAGGTGAGAGTAGCAATGTGGTTAAAGGCCTCTCCAATGGATGTGGTGTTTTCTGTTTCTGATCTGGTGTTTAATTTGCAACAAGTACAGTACTGTATCAGAAATGGTGGTCGAATCCGCTGTTAAATTATGTTATGCTGTTGGCCTATTATGTTCTGCTGTCAATTTGCTGGTTCACTGTTGGACTGTTATGGCTGAGGCTTTGATTCTATGGTTGGTTTTTGGGAGCTAGTGCTGGGTGGGTAAGGTGGATACAGGTTTGCGAAACCGTGGTGCTCTGCTAAGTAATTCCAAATTTCTCTGCTGAGTCTGTTTGTTTACTCTGCTTGCTTTGTTGGAAACTTATTTTGTTGGGCTATCAAACTGATAGGCTAGGCAGATTTGCTGGACTGAAGTTGGATTATTGCTGTATAGTGGTTGAATCTGTTGTCAATTTACTGTGTTTTTGGTTCCTAGGGGAAGAAGTCTGCTGTCAATTTACTCTGTTATGGCTGATGTTTTGGTTCTATGGTTCCTATCAAAGTTAGCACATTCACTTCTGCTGCTGGCTGTTCATTCTGGATGCTGCTGGTTGCTGTGATGATGGCTGCTGTGTTGTTGGACTATCCCTGGCCATTTATAGCATGTTGTGGTGCTCATGCTGCTGTTTTTATAGGTAACAGAGTGGTGAGTAGCAGATTGGCTTGTAACAGTCTGTGAAGGCAGTGCAGAGGCCTGCTGAGGGTAAGAGTGACTGATGGTCAGCTTCTACCCAGTCTGGTCTGCTGTTTGGATGCTCCAGCAAAGGGTTTTATTGCTGTGTTTGTTTAGTTTTGTTTCTGTGTTGTGCTGGGTTGATAATTCTAGTTTGGTGCTTTTGTGCTGGTGCTTCTGTTTCTGTGCTGTTGCTGGGTTGGAGGTGGTCTACTCATTTGGCTGGTTTGACTCTGTGTGTTTCTGGTTTGGTGCTACTTATTGAAGTGTTCAAGAATCTGCCATGGACTGCTGGGCACGTTTGTCAACAATCTTGCTTAGGAAGAGGATTTGATCTTTTCTGCACCAGTCTTGCATTGCTGTGAGGATTGATGTTGTCTACCAGATGATGTCTAGCTGTTGGTTATTGGCTATTTCTCTATTTCTCTTTGTTTTGGTTATTTCTCTCTCGTTGGTTCCTCACCAACTTGGGGTGCTAGCAAATGATTGGATGGGCTTTATGGTGCCAACCTAGTTGGAATCATTTAGCTCATTGTGATGCTCATGCACTCCTATTTTCTTTATTGGTGTAATTTATTTTGTACCTTGTACTAGTTTTTACATCAATAAAGTTTCTTTTTTTCTGATCCAAAAAAAAAAAAAAAAAAGAGATTATCAGTGGGGAAAAAAAAAAAAAAACCCTCTTCAACCAAAGCTTAGCACACATGCATGACTTTTGCTAATCCATTACTATTACAAGGAGTGAAGAAGAGCAGAGACCCTGTAAGCTTGAGAACTTGTCACCATGAGCGTTAACACAATTATCTAATACGTTAATTACAGTGAAGATGGGTTGATTGCAGATATGAAGATGAGAGACCCTGTAAGCAGAGAGACCCTGTTAACCCTCTTCAACAAAAGCTTAGCACACATGCATGACTTTTGCTAATCCATTACTATTACAAGGAGTGAAGAAGAGCAGAGAGACCCTGTAAGCTTGAGAACTTGTCACCATGAGCGTTAACACAATCATCTAATAGGTTAATTACAGTGAAGATGGGTTGATTGCAGATATGCACAGTAATGTTAAAAAAAAAAAAATTCTACTTATAAGTAATTACCTTCTATAATAAATTAAAGCCTTGTTTGGCATAACCTATTTTAGTCCATCTTTTTATCTTTTTTGGGTCACATCAATCAACATCTCCTCTCTATTTTTTTACACATCTATTTATAAAAAGTCAAAAAGTACACTTATTTAGGACATCCCAAACCACCCCTTAAACTTTCTTGTATTTTCCCGTGTTTTTTGCAAAAAATCAGGAGTTTAGTTATCATGCTATCATGAGTGGTACAAGAAAATTAACTTTTTTTTGTAACTTCCACCACTTTCAAGCTAAACAAACTCAGAAAAAACTTACAGAGTGGCATTATTGCATATAAAGGAAGATTTAGCACTCCAAACACCCATAATCGTGTCAGCACATTCTGATACACAGCCATGTTAAAATGAATTTGTTGGTATGAACTACAAATCTTCACATCTTGCAATCTTTGTCACGCCACACTCATCATTGTATAATTGGATCTAATCCATAACTCAGCTGCTGAGCATTCGCAACTCTGCCGAAAGGAAATACGATTAGATACAGTTCCCAGAAAGTCATCAGAGTGTAGAATATTTAGTCAAAAGGAACGGCACATCAGTGAATAAGCAGAAATGAAAAACAATATCAGGCTCAAGAAACTTGATCTGGTGCTCTATAATATTAAAGTTTTTCTACCCCAAACACAAGTCATGAACAAGTCACATCTAGATGCCTCATTTCTGTTGTGCTGCATCTATTTTGTACTAACATCCCCTCAGTTGTGAAAGTACCACTAAGTCTAGTCATCCAAACACAGTGATATAAATTGAGTGGTAAACAGAACTTGTATGGTCTGAACTCTTGCTATGGTGGAAATTGCCTACTCGCTATCTATAAATATAGTACACAGTGTTTTTAAAGGCTCAAGGCGCACTAAAGCGCTGAAGGTCTCTCGGGCCTAGGCGCGGGCTTTATTGAAGTAAGGCGCACAGTCTTAGTAAAAAATAAAAAAATTAACATAGACTAATCATTCATAGTACTAAGAGTCAGAATCATAATCTAATTTTGGAAAATATGAATTTTGGAAAATAAGAGTCAGAATCATAATCTAATTTTGGAAAATATGAATTTTGGAAAATAAAAGTCAGAATCAGAATCTAATTTTGAAAAATATGAATTAATTTTATTTTATTAGAATCAGAATCTAATTTTGGAAAATAAGAATCAAAATCAGAATCTAATTTTGGAAAATATGAATTAATTTTAATTTATTAGAATCAGAATCTAATTTTGGAAAATAAGAATCAGAATCAGAATCTAATTTTGGAAAATATGAATTAATTTTAGTTAATTAGAATCAGAATCTAATTTTGGAAAATATGAATTTTGGAAAATATGAATTAATTTTAATTAATTTTAGTTAATCAGAATCATAATCTATTTTTAGTTAATCAGAATCATAATCTAATTTTGGAAAATAATTTTAGTTAATTAATCAGAATCAGAATCAGAATCAGAATCAGATTCTATTTTTTTCCCCCTAACAGATAAAGGGGAAAAAAAAGACTAGTAGAACATTGTATTAATTAATTATTTGTGAATAATTATTTATTTGTAATTTTTTTTTCCAGTGTATTTTTTTTAGTTAATTAATCAGAATCAAAATCTATTTTTTTTTCCCCCTAACAAATAAAGGAAAAAAAAATTGAAACAAAATTGAAAAATAATTGAAAAAATAGATGAATAATTAATTATTTGTAATTTTTTTATAATTATTTATTTATTTATAACTAATTATTTATGAATAATAATTGAAAAAAAAGAAGAAAAAATAAAAAAAAAAGAAGCAAAACAGAGCATTGAAGAAGGAGAGAGAGGAAGAGTCGAAGTCGAAGCAAAACAGAGTCTGAAGAAGTCGAAGCCCAAAAAAAAAGAAGAAAAAAAAAAAAAAGCAGACCTGCGAAGCCCAGAAGAATCGAAGTCGAAGAAGAAGAAGAAGGAGAAGGGGAGAGAGAGTCGAAGTCGAACAGACCTGCGAAGTCCCAAGTCGCAGTCCCAGTCGCAGTCGCAGTCGCAGTCCAGCTCCAGTAGTCGAAGTCGAAGTCGATTGCGAGGCGAAAGAGGAAGAGACGACTTCGATTAGGGTTCATCTGAGTCGTAATCCTCTGTGATTACGAGCCTTGCGAGAGCCTTGTAATCCTCCGTTAGATCACATCTATCTCTTAAACAATCAGTCGCGCCTAGGCAAGAGCCTTGCACCTCTCTCGCCTGGCTCAAGTCGCTGCTAAGGCGCGCAACTTACTAACAGCGCCTCGCCTGGTACCTGTTCAGTCGCACTACCTGCAACTCGCCTCGCCTTGCGCCTAGGCGCGCTTTTCAAAACACTGATAGTACAGTTATAAATGGCTACCATATTTGACTGCTTACGAAGCTGCTGTTCAGGTAACAAAGTAAACCAAATAGAATGGGGTTCCTGAACAGATCAGCAGATGTTGTGGAGATAACAACGGCCAGCATCAAGTTTCTGTGATTCTTTGCTACCCTATATGCATGCTTCTTGCATGTGCATGAAAGAGGGGAAAACAAGAAGAGAGGGTATGGAGTCTGGATAACAGGGTATATGACCTTGGAAGAGAAGAGGGAGGGAGGGGGTGTTGTGTGGAAGACTAAAAGGTGCACATCTTATGTTGTGGAAGACTAAAAGGTGCACCTCTAGACATAAGGCCCAGGACCCAAGGCCGCACTGCTGAGGACTGGACCAGTTAGGAAGAACCTCGGTCTTCATTTTAGAGTGCCCAGAGTTGCTTCAGCATCTGTTTCATAAACATTCCCAAAACCTCCAACCCAAGACACAGCCAATGCATCCCCAACAACTTCAGGCTCAGCCATAACACAGCTACAAGATCTACTGCAAATCTCAAAGCACACTACCAGACTACTTAATGATCTTTGCCCAAATTCCCAATTGGCAATGCATCCTTTAGATGGGAAGGTTCATAAAACAAGTCCCAGAGTGCAAGAACCTGTGTTAAAGAGATCTGGCGTAGGCCATAGAACAAAGGGAGCTTCTAAAATGCACCCATTAACTCACTACATGCATTGTAATCTTTGTACCTTATAAAGAAATACTTGTACCTTAAAAAAATGTGGGTGTAGATAGAAAAGTATGGTGTGTACTTAGAAGAACCCATAACAAAAGGAAAGGAATCCAAAGGGATAGAACGAATTTTAGTAAAAAAGAGATAACAGTAGAAAAGAGCAGTGATTTTTTTTTGGGTAGTAGGGGAGTAACTGACCCCATACCATCTTACCAAAAGAACAATTTCATAGAGCCGGCAGATAAATTACATGAACTTCTGAAACAATTTGGATTATTTAACAAAATTCTGGCAATCCACTGTCGTAACTTGCGAGAGCCCTTCATGTTGGGTTCTTGAAACAAAAAGCTTGATCTTCAAAGCATTTGGCATCCCCCATAAGCCACCCATTTGAATATGACGTCCAAACAAATTGTTTTACAGTAAGGCTTTATATAAGATTTAACATTAACGTGGCCATCAAAATTCTATCGCCATTTCAATCCATACTTAAGATAACTGATATAAGACAAAGAGTAACCAACTATGAAGCACGGATACTTCAAATTAGGTGACGTATCCGTATCATATCTGTATCGGATACCGATACTCCTTGGATACTTATTAAAAGTATCGCATGCTTCTTAATTAATTTTTCATTAGTTTTAGAGTATCTGATACTCCAAGTCACATATTACTTGCTTTACAAAATTAGAATTGTAACATTTCTTGTACAGTATTATAATATAATATAATATAATTGCAAGGATAAATATAAGAATATTTTTCTAATACTTTGCTTAATTCTTTGATAAGAAGAACATAATGAGTTAAATAATAAAATCTGTCAAATTGATGTATCCTAATTGTTTCATGCATATCTCCTATACTAAATAGAAAGTAAAGATTAACAAGAGAATATAATAATAATAAAATTAAATATCAATAAATTGATAAGTAAGTAAACTCGAATACAACATTTTTTATTAGTGTTAAAGGGAAAAACACAGAGACAAGTTGTTGATTGTTCTATTCTTGTAATATAAACATAAATGAAATATTTGCAAGACATTGAAAATTTGAAAGGTAAACAAGCTACTAACTTAAATTAATACTTAATTCTTAAGGATTAGTATTTTGCATTATAAATTACATTGTCGTTTCTCAACATTCTTTAACTTATGTGTAACCCACTACTAAAAAAAAAAAAAACAATATCCAATTAGTACACATTAATGTGCGTTTGGGAGAGGAAAGATTGGATACACACCTAACCTTTGGGCATAGTGCACAAAGTGGTTGCCCCGTGATTGAACCCATAACTTCAAGGTTATTAGGCCAAGGTTTTAAAAATAAATTTTTCACCAAACGTATCCTAGCCGTACCCGTATCCTATTTTTTTAAGTTTTGTTGTAACGTTGTATCCATATCGCATCGTATCCGTATCTCGTATTTGTATCCGTATCCGTGCTTCCTAGGTAACCAACAATTGTTGGGGCCCAATTATCAGGCAAGGGGTTGTAATTCAAATCCAACTAGCCAAATGCTTGCACAATCTTGTTTCTCAACTCAAAGTACATGAGCCCAAGTTGGAAACTTAGGCCCCTTTATTTAACGATTTGAGTTTTAGTGCCTGCAAACTTGTCCAACAGATGGGGGAACATACACAGCAACAAAAAGATTTAGCATTTCTGCAATTGTGTGATTCATATTGTATATACCTTTGTCTAGCTTTAAGAATTCCAGTATATACATACCTTTGTCTTACTTTTAGTATTCCAGTGCCTATCTGCATTGGGATGCCCATAATGATGCATTCACTTACTCCTTCAATCTTGTCATCCCTCCCATTCACAGAAGCATTGAAAAGATGATCTGCTGTCTTCTCAAACGAAGCCAACATCAATACACTATCTTTCATTTTCTGAATGCCATGTCTTGTGATTCCCAGAACTTCACCCTGATACAATAATCATCATCAAGAAGTTAATCTACAATTATTCTCAAAATGCACATTTAAACTACGGGCCATATTTTAATGTTAGACGATTATTTTCAAGAAATAAAACAAGATTCCTTTTCAAAGAAGCACAACTCACCTTAAATGTCATTAGATCAGCCAAAAGCATCATATGTCGTATATCTATGGTCATTCCATGACTCGCCATGGTGTATTTTATCTCTTCGATTATACACTTTCTTGCAGCTTCAATTCCAATTACCTGCCGCACTTCCATAATATGATTACTGGTTGTTTTACATCCATCAATTCCTTCAGTTCCCATAACTGCTTGAAGTCCCGTTCTGAAAGAAGCATGACATATATTAAGGTCCAAAAGCAATTTGAAAATTTTCAATAATTATAAACATGATTGTGAAGTAATTCACATGAAAAATATGACACTATGACAATCACATATACTAGCATAAAAAATATGACACTATGAATGAATTTGGAAGTTCATTAAGTGGTTGTTGTACCATCTTAATGACTAGTACATGCATGAATTGATTATTGATTCATGTATTTGTAGGCTCATCCCCTCAGTATTCACGGCTTTGGAATTTGTGAACACTATATGTGGTGGCTTATTTGCAACTGAGAAAGTAGAATGAAGACATGGATTAGAGAGAACAAAGACATAAATCAATCTCTCTCTTCCCTTTGTTTTCTTGTTCTCCCCTATTTCTCTCAAATTTGTATGTGTATAGATATATGTATATATGTCTAGATTAGGGTTTGAAGAGAAAAGGGTAAGGTCACCAGTTTTTCCCAACTCTCTTATCCGATTGCCCAAATCAGTTTCGAATGGTGCAGTTTCAAACAATAGCAGTCGGAATTGGTTGAAGAAATTTCCAACCCAATCAAGTTGGTATGGATAGTGGCCAATTACAAAGCCGACCCAATCTGACCTGCAAATAGAACTAAAACATGCATGCAACCCAACATTAATGAAAAACATTGGCTAAACTTGGCAGTGACGTACATGATGAGCTGGAATGAAACTAAAAGAGAAAAAAAAAAAAAAAAAAATTGAAATTCCGAAGATTACAAGCATTACTAAAATAATCAAGTGCTATGAAAAACTAACCCTTCTACAAGCAAGTTGTACTGCTCCTTATTGTCCTTTTTAGTTTTGTTAATCACTGCACGTTCAACTGTGTTTGTGCCCTGTCAACCAAAGACAACCATGTGAAACAAAGTTCAGTCCAAATGATTAAAAATCATTTTTTTCCCCACATTGTCTTTAATAACATGAACATTTTCAAAGTTCCAAAAATAAAAATATAGAAAGATTTCTCACCTTCACGACAACTGTTGGGAGCTTATTTTTGAGTGAATGAAGTTCAAAATGAAGCTTACTTTTATCACCAGGTGGAATAATTTCCAGCTTCCTAGCATCCAAGACCTTAATATGCTGCACATAAGCATGTACTTAAGTTGTTATCGAACACAAAAATATTAAACGAATTTAAAACTCCTGGGAAGTACTTTACCTGTTCCTTCAGTTTGATCTTACTTTGCAAAATCTTTTCTTTTACAATCTGTGCATTTATGCAAAGTTGTGAAGCTTGAATTCTTTCCATGTCAAGGGTGACAACAATAGATGCTGACCTTGATGTTATTACAATCCTTACACTTTTCGCAACCTGTGTAACAAGGATATGGTAATATAGAAAATGCACTTATTTAACCAACTGTTAGGGAGAGGCAGCAAACTGTCAAACATTCTCGCAACAACAATGACTTCGTCTAATAAATCAGTAAACAAAAGTGTAACTAACTAATAGTCCAATACTTTTGCCGTAGTTATGAATTGGTATAGAAAAACTAATAAAGAAAACAAGGTACCTCGCCTAGAACTGTTTTCTCCACACGACCCTTAACCATTCTTGCTGTTATCAGATTATCATCACATTCAAGTGTTGCTGTAATGATTGGTGTACTAATTTTTTTGGCGGCATTTATAATTTCTTTTATGCGAGGAACTCCAAGTGTGACATCTAACACGGAGTCAAAGGAACACACATTGTAAACCTACGAATTAAATCCCAATGAACCAGGAAATAGAGCACCACTAAGTATCCAAAAGGACAGTATCAACTGAAAAAGGATACTCATGCTTGCAACTCCAGCAAAGTGGAAAGTTTTTAAAGTCATCTGTGTCCCTGGCTCTCCAATACTTTGAGCTCCAATTGCACCAATAGCAGTTCCAGATTCAATACTCTTCAAGTGATAACGAGAGATGCAAATTTCTGAAAAAACCTACAATGTTGGCAAGAATAGTAAACTAAAATAAGACCAATGTCACAGCAAATATCACAACGGAAAAAAAGAAGACACCATGAATTTTTTATTTTTATTTTTTATTGTTTTCAAAAGATAGTGAACATGAACAAACAGCATCCTAAATTGCTAACAGTTAAAAAGAACAGGTTTGCAAAATAATCACTGATACAGCCTACCATTAAAGAAAAATTATTTGCTCACTTCCCAATTTGCAATTTTTTTTTTTTTTTTAAAAACCTTTAAATATTAATATGATGATATTTCCATATCAAAAATATAATTCTAACTTCACGCACATTTTAACCCTTTGTGAGTCAAGAAAAGTAGCATGAGATTATCAACCAAAACATTTTTGCATCCAAACTGTGTTAGTTCACTTCCGCAATGAAACTTCTTCTGCTTTTCACATGTAAAGGCAATCAATTCAACACCAATTGCACAGAGTCATACACAACTAGTTCTTCTCATTCTTTATTCTCCATTGTTCAACTATTCCTCATTTTCAAACTAAAACCGCTAGCGAACAGATTATTTAGGTTGCAATCAGCCAAAAAAAAAAAACTATAATATATTGTTTAACAGCAGCCATACTGTAGGCAAAAATGATAGAGAAAGGGAGAGAGACTAAATATGTATATATTGATCTTTTTTGTATATATAACATTTACAAGGAATAAGCTCTCTTTATAGAGAGGAGAAGGAGACAATAGGGGCAATAAACAAGTTGCCATAATGGAGCACTAAATGGAGCACTTACACTAATGGAGCATTACACTAACTATAGTGGAGCATTACACTAATGGAGCATTACACTAACTATAGTGGAGCATTACACTAATGGAGCATTACACTAACAATGGAGCACTTAGTTCACTAATAGCCCCCCTCAAACTCAAGGAGGGTAGGTACTAACCAACTTGAGTTTGGAGAGAGTAACAAAACAGGAAAAAATAATCTGACAAATAAAATTAGATAGGAGACACTGTATGGTCGTGTCAGACCGTTGTAGAAACAGTTTACGGGGTCATGTCGGACCGTTGTAGAAAACAGTTTACTGGGTCATGTCGGACCGTTGTAGAAGACAGTTTACTGGGTCATGTCGGACCGTTGTAGAAAACAGTTTACGGGGTCATGTCGGACCGTTGTAGAAAACAGTTTACTGGGTCATGTCGGACCGTTGTAGAAAACAGTTTACTGGGTCATGTCGGACCGTTGTAGAAGACACTATAAACAGTTTACTAGGTCATGTCGGACCGTTGTAGAAGACACTATAAGGCTGTGTCGAACCGTTGTAGCAGATAACCGAAATCAATGTCGGGACAGTTTACAGAGTCTTGTCGGACCCATATAGGAGCTAACCGGAATCAATGTCGGGACAGTTTACAGAGTCTTGTCGGACCCATAAAAGTTGCACCCTCAAAAGGCGTGCCCAATCTTATCAAAAGGCGTGCCATCAAAAGGCGTGCCATCAAAAGGTGTGCCCGACAACCATCAAAAGTCGAGCCATCAAAAGGCGCGCCATCAAAAGGCGTGCCATCAAAAGGTGTGCCCGACATCCATCAAAAGTCTAGCCATCAAAAGGCGCGCCGATTTGTCGTCTGGCGTGGAGAGGCGCGTGATACGCGTGTCTGCCTTGCCTATTTAAACCAAGGCGAGGCAGCCGCTTATGCAGAACAAAACATCTGCTGAAAACTCTAAAAAACCTCTTCATTTTGCTGAGAGATATACTCTGTAACACTTCTGCCCAGAAAATGGCTTCTTCTTCCCGTTCCGCTACCCAGAACATAGCCTCTTCTTCCCGGGGTCTTACTCTCTTTCCCGACCTCAATGAGTGCACAAGAGAGATAACTGGGGCAGTTGCCCTGGAACCGCAACCAAGTGCCCTTGGACCAAGCCCCCCTGGTTTTGCACCGCTGAACTATCCGATGGTGGCAGTTAAGCAGATAATGGCCGCTCAATCTGATATTGAGGCCAATTATTATACATTAAGGTCATGTGTTGAGACCATGACGGCGGTCAACAACCTGTCGCACCGGCTTCAGAGTAGAACAAATGAGGTGCAGCAGGTAAAAGCCCAACTGGCTCTGCTCCAGCGCATGTATACAGATGCCCGAGCAGAGATATGTATGCTGAAGGCAGAAAACAAGGAACTGAAGCGGAAGGCCACCGTGATGCTCAGATTTGGAGGGCCGCCATATGTGACGGTTGAAGAGCAACGGGAAGTGAACGTGCACGGCGGCGATGGAAACACGGAGGCAGCACCGGCAAGGGCCGCCCAAGACAAAGGCAAGAAGAAGAGAACAGCTGAAGAGACGAAAAAATAAGGCTGGATTTTGTTGTAGTGTTGTGGGTTGTGGTTGATCCTTCTTCTTCTTCTTCTTCTTTTTTTTTTTTTTTTTTTTTTTTTTTTTTTTTTTTTTTTGTGTAAAATGGTGATCGGTTTTGATCCCCGGCATGAATAAAATAAAGTTGGTGACATTACTGCAATTGCTTTCTCTTTTTGGATGACCCAGATTTCTTTTTCTGAGTATTCCAATTCTTGGAGAAGAAATCAAAGCCAAATGATGAAAATGATGGATGAACTTTTCCAAATTACCACCAGAAAAATAGCCAACGATGCTGTCAAAAAATGACAGCAGAGTTTCTGGTTTCTCTCCTTTCTCCGTTCTATCAGATCTCCAAAAGGCCGCTGCTGTCGCTGCCCAAGAGATCTCTCGCAATGCTGTTGAGGTTGCTAGGACTGCAGAAAAAAGCATTACAACTATGCAGAATGTGGCTGAAGACTCAGAATCTTCTAAGGAGGGTGATAGGGAAGAATCTGCAGTTGAAGGAGAAGATGAGGATGAAGAGGAATTTGACAATCAGCGTAAGGCTGCTTTCGATAAATTGGAAAAGGGTTTGAAGGTTCTTGATAGTTCTGTAGAGAATTTTACTTATGGCAATGGAGTAAAATGCTCTCAACTCAAGTTGACTCAGTTTGGCTGATCAGGAGGGTTGAGAGTTGCTCCAGTTGCCTCAGTTTCGCAAGATGATCATCCCCTCTGAAGGATAAGATCGATGGAATTGCAACAGCAGAGTAAGTGTTCCCAGTTCTGCATTATTTATTCTGACGCCAGCAACAGGAGGCTGGGCTTGTATGCTGCTTCTGGCATGCAGGTTAAAAGGGGATGGTTCAGCACTTGCTTCATCAAAGGCAGGAACATTGTTTAGATCAAAGTCCCTCCTTATCTCACAATTAGAAAATCCACCTGATGATGATGACTTAACTATCAGAAGTGGGGCCTCCAGGCTACGATTGGTGCTCCTTGAGTTCTGCCCCATATCATTAGCCTCATCAACTAGATTCAAATCCAGATCAAGACCTTCAAAACAACGAATGGGTGCAGAACCCATTGGATCATTTTGTGCCATTCCACGGTTACTTATATGATCAGATGTAGAAGCTGTCTCCTGAGTAGAGCTTCGAGATGCCATGTCCTCAAGAATTCTTTCATCGGGCAACATCAGATCAATATCTAACAGAGGTGGACCATGTTTGCCCGCAGTAGCATCAGGAAGAGGGATACTAGTAGCATCCAGTTGCATCTCCAGAAACTGCCTGGGTTCAGCAGGCCGAGATGCACTTGTAGCAGCAGATCCCTTCCATCCAAGCTTCCCTTTACTTCTCAACAGATCCTCCAGAGGAACAAAGGGTCCTTTTACAGCAGCAGGGATAGAAGAAGCTATATCAATATACAGAGGTTTAGGTTAAGGACCGGCGGGCGGCTAAGGCGAGGTTGCCGCCCGCCGGTGAAGCGAAAATATTAGGTTTTAAACCCGCTCTGATACCATGTAGGCAAAAATGATAGAGAAAGGGAGAGAGACTAAATATGTATATATTGATCTTTTTTGTATATATAACATTTACAAGGAATAAGCTATAAGAATTCCATCAGCCAACTGCAAATCTATCACGGTAAGAATGCCGATAGAGAGTCTTGAATGAAAAACAAATCAGATGTTGTACACAGGAAAATTATTGGATTCAATTATGCAAATTTGTCCGCCAGTAGCAAAAATGGTATCTTCAAAAAAAAATCACATGGATGGAAAGGATCACTGCATATGGACAATTACAAGAAAAAAGGGATTTGATTGCTTCTAGTTCGGAATGAGTCAATCATTCAATTTGGTAAATTGGGGCAGATGCCTGCCCTAAGTAACCAATTCAGCTAGTAAAGCGGAAGTGAAAACAAGAGCAGGGGTAGAGCAAGAGCGCAAAAGCATCAATTTAAAAGATGTTGGGTGTGAGAGTGCCTCCAAAGCATATATATTAATGCAAATTAATATTTGGGCAAAATGCAGTTTACCTCCTTAAGGTTTCACCCTTAAGCACTTTACCTCCTTGTCATTTAAAAATTGCCAATTAGCCTCCTTGTGATTTTGGTATTTTTGCACATTGCCCCCTTGATGTTACTAAATCCGTTTAAAATGACAGAAAGTGTTCCACACATGCCAAAAATGAGAGTTGACATTAAAAAAAATAAATAAATACAAGTCAAAGTCAAAATGCAATGTTAAATGACAAGAATGCCCTTCACTTTCATCTTCTTTCCCAATCAATATGAAACCCAAACTTTAATCCTAACCCCAACCTTCTTCCTCCACAAGCCACCGCTCACCACCCTATCCTCATCACCAAGTACCTCCCGGCGCCCCTCTCTTCCTCCCCAGCCCTGCCACTCTCGCAAGCCCCTTCCCTTTCACCTTTACAACCTACCCCTCGCCATGTTTGA
Source organism: Camellia japonica (assembly GCA_030407325.1). Taxonomy (NCBI): domain Eukaryota; kingdom Viridiplantae; phylum Streptophyta; class Magnoliopsida; order Ericales; family Theaceae; genus Camellia; species Camellia japonica. Next base: position 110,242,992 of record JAPPVO010000017.1, on the reverse strand, counting down.
TAAGGATCAGTTTGTATTTGCCAAAACCCCTCATGATGTCTCCAGAACTTTTTGCCACATGAACTCACCCTTTAGTGTATTTACACACACACACACACATATATAAGTATGCATATACACAATGTATATGTATTGTGTATATGTGTGTATATGTTTAATTAAAAATGTAATTAAATTAGAATTTTGATTTTGAAGTTAAAAATTAGAATAAAAAATTTAGATGTTTGGGGTCTACTTATGATTTAATTTGTTAATATGTGATCAAGATAGAAAATTATGCGTATTAGAGAAGAGACAGAGAATATAACATATGGGTATTAAGGTAATTTTCTATCTGCCATCAACAGAGTTAGTTTTGCAATTTAGTTCAAAACCATGAGGGAATTTTTTGCCTATTTTTAAACAAGGAAAAGTGCTCCAAGGCTAAACCACATGGGAGTAAAGAGAATTTTTCCCTTAATATTTAAATAGAGTATTATTAATAATAGTTGGAAGAATGATATTACTTGAGAACATATTTAACTCCCTTAAAAAATGTTACAAACATAGAAAGCACAAGTAAGATTGGTATAGTGGTTGACTAAGAGGCATAGACACATGACACGATACGGATACAGACATGTTGACATGGTAACTTTCAAAAAATGCTAGACAAAATCATACTCAAAATTAGTATTAACTACATACAAACAAGAAACCAATTTGATGAAAAATGAAATTTTGGTACTAAAATGGTTACAACTAAATAAGTACTGCTGGAAGCTTTAGGAATTGTGTTTGGAACTGAAAATTTAAGAGAAATTCCCAGTTCATATACATTTTAAAGCCAACTTTCATTGAGAAAATTAAACCTTATGTGAAGAGTCAAGTCTCTCTGTCTTGAACTTCTGACCTTTTTGGTGAATTTGTCCCTATAAGGTATTCACATGCAGTATGAAATGCAGTTAAATGGAAAAACTACTCGCACTTTTCATATCAAGCAACCCAAAAATTTGTTATAAAAAACAAACCTTAATTGAATTTAGCAAAAGCTAGGAAATATTTTGAGTGATGTTGTGCACATCATAATGTATGGGTAGATGGTGCTTTCTTTTTAATGAAATTTACTAGTTAAATAAAATTAAAATTAAAAAAATGATGTTGCGCACATCCTCTTTATGATAATATTCAAGCACAAAAAAAATTTAAGAAGATAATATGGTGATGATACCCAAGAATAACAATTTCCCCCATTGTCAAAGGTACCTCCATTCCACAATTCCACAACTCAACATATTTAGGAAGATTTTGGAGTTACTTATCTCTTTGAGGCATTTCTTGCATATTAGGTCAATTAACGTGGAGGAGAATAGTTGGCCAATGTCCCCAAAGAAGGGCTCTTTCAGTTGGTACAAGCCGCTACATTTTACAATTTTCTCCATGCTTTCTCTATTCTTTCCATTAGCTTGTTAGTCTTCCAGCGATGATCTGCCATAATCTTTCCCACGTGCACTTCCTTGAAAAAACTACAAATTCCAAAATTTGAGCCTAGGATGGTTCACAAGCATCTGAGAACCAACTACACAAAATAAATAGAAACAAACTTTGCACCTTGAAGCACATCTCCTCCATACCATTGGAAGTCCTCTTATTCTGTTCCCTCCAAATAATCCATATTAGAGCAAACATAACCAAGTTCCATGCCCTTCTCCTTTTTCCCACCTTTGCTCTATTCCACGAGTAAAAAAGATCCAGCATCTCCTTTGGGAAGACCCAATCCACACCAACCAACAAGGACCAAAGAGCACAAATCTCTAGCTACCTCACAATGTACAAGTAGATGACTTACCAACTCCCCATCCTTCTTACACAGCAAAATTTACTTGAATCTATCTTCTTCTTCGTGTTCTAAGGTGTCGATCGTACAAATCTCCACACGTGCCACTATCCAAGCAAGCAACTTCACCAATCTTTAATTCTTCACCTTTGACTAAGACCCTCAAATTCCTCACTCAAGATCCACTTAACAATATTAAAATTTCAAATTATTCCACTCTTAGTGAGCAAGTATACAAGTGACTTACCAAAAATAAAACAACTTACAAAAAAAAAAAGTACCCTTCTTCCATCCATTTGACCAAACCAAAACTAGTGTAGATTCATTTTATGCTTCAAAATTAGCATCTCCTATTACCTTTGTCTTTCACACATGTATACACAGTTTGTTTCAAATTTATAAATTTCATCATTTCTAGCCTTCTGCAAATTTCGTGACATTCAATTATTGTCTCATTAAGGTTTGGACTAAATTCAATCCATGGTCTAGTCTCCTTCCGATTTTCCTAAGGCAAGGGACTCCATCTTTACAAGCTAATCTTACAAGCATTGTCAAGAAATCAGGGAAATCACCAAACATCCTCCTCCTCGGAAAAGAAAAGGAAGGAAAATTAGGAACCATTATCTAACATGTCTAGTATGCAGACCAGGTGTACAGGAAGATCCACACAAATTAAATAGCTTCATATCTGATTTGTAAACTATTGGCGAACATTCAGACAACATTTTCATTGAGAGACTGCATTTGGAACCAAATAACGAACACTAGATGATTATGGCACAATTGATCTACACAATGGAACTTGTCAAGGTGACCAGATGAGATGTAAGTGGTTAGAGATCACATTATGGACCATCACTGAAAGTGATAAACATTTCAAAAATAAACCATTTTCTTTCTTGTAGTGAGTATATTTTTTTATATCTAGGCTCAATTATACAGAAGAAGTGAACAATTTTAAACTTGTTAAGTACAATTTTAAACTACCGAGTATAATTTCAATATCACGACTCACAAGTGAACAATTTTGATAACTAAGCTCGATTGCACATATTGAGGGAGATAACATCATAAAATTAAGGTAGGATGATCCAAGTGGAGGAATGTTTCAGGTCTCGTCTGATTTAAGCATACCCATGAGATTATCAGGAAAATTTTACCAAACAACTATAAGATCAGCCGTGCTTTATAGTACAAAAATGTTGGAAATGGAACATTGTAATAACTGTGTATTTCATTGGTTAGTGGGAAAAAGGCTGCAATCACAAACATGAACAAGAAGGTTCTAGAAGCTGTGACACAGCAATGGTGATAGATGAATGAGTGACAAATATTGTAAAGAGAGCAACTTACTTGCATCTATTGGTGAGTGCTTGGTTCAACCAGTATAGGGGAGGAAAAATGAAACCGAAAATCATGCAAAATTATGAAGTAGATCTTAATCATATTGAAAAGAGCCCTCACCTAAAAAACCCATCAGCTCCAGTTTTCCAACTCAATTGGAATGACTCTATCCAGGATTTTTGTGATTTATTTTTGTTTTGATAAGTAAGATTTTTATGAGTTTACGATAGAGTTTCCAAGATCTAAGATTATCAAAAAACAAGTCAGCTCAGAAATTTAGTTCCTCCAAAATATGCCAAAGGAGACATTCAATCCAACCCATTTTAACAATTAGATCGATTCTTGATGTCAATTATTTGTTTAAAAGAATGCATTACATGTCAATAGAAAAGTAAATGTGTAAAAAAGTGAGTTACACACACCACTGTGATCCAGAATTGATGTTTGAAACACAACCAAAAATAATAATAAATTACAATGTTCCACAAAACTCAATAATATTTAAAAGCAAAAAAAAAAAAAAAAACTATTGCTATATTTGTTTCACTAAAGAATGCAAGGAAAAAAAATGAAATTCCTTGAAAATGCCAAATTTTGCTTTGTTGCTTTTCAAGAAAACCTAAACATCTAGAGGGATTAAAAGATTTCTAAGGAAATGGGAAAATTTTGGGAAAAACATCCCATATTTTGGTTCAGAAGTTGTTTTCCATATGAATACAATAGCTAGTACTTAGGTCAAACGTTTAAAAAAGAATCCAAATCTCAACAATCTCTCTCTCAATGCCCTTATATGTTATGTTTCCACTTGACTTTTTCACTCTCTATCTCATGACTAGTAAAACCTACAACCAACTATAAAAACAAAATAAAACAAAGCAAAAAATAGAACCATTGAACCTTCTAAATTATCATTAGGGCTGTATTGATGAATGTTCAATGATTAACAACAAAAGAAAATAATAGATTTCCAATTATCATAAAACCCATAGTCTACTTACCCAAAAAAATAAAACCCATAGTCTTCTTGTCTATAATTTACTCTTTTTTCACAAAGATAAAAGGACAATTGCATGGTTCTTCATTTGATCTATGTGATTACTCAACTAAAAAAAATGGTACAGCCAGTTTAGTATCTATGTGATATTAATTTAAACATATATTTTATCAAAGAAATTAGACATAAAAATATTTCTCTACAAAAAAATTAATAATAAAAATAATAAAAAATTGTGTTCGGTACTATACAAAGAAAATCCGAAAAAATGTTTTTGTTAATCTAAAATGTTACCCAAAAAATTTTCTAGAAGAATTAATTTCTTGAGAAACAGAACCTGAAAGCATTTATTTAGAGTAAGGAAGTCATCAAGGAAAAAGTGAAACTAGCAAAAAAAAACAGATAGGGTTAACATATTAAATACCTGTAGCTGCCTGGAAGTAACACCAGATATATTTTGAGCAACATTTTCAAGAATATTGCAATTTTCTCCCTCAATTTGCTCATCATCCAATTTGAGTGCTTCTCTTGTCCTTTTAATCTTCTACTGCATTCTTGAATGAATTCAGACAATGACTCTCTGAAGGCATCAGAGCAACCTCCATCAGGAGTCATGTCATATTTTGAGAGCCTTTCATTACTCAATTCGAGAATTTCTGAAGGAGAGGAGCTTTTTTGTTCTCCAGGAGGACATGTAGCCTGTAAAAAGGATGCAAATCAACACATTTTCATGTTCAATCTCCAAAAAAAACTAGTACAAAGACACAAAGAAAGGCTCATACCTTGACTTTCAAAAGTAATCTCTCAAAATTCAAGGGAACTCCACCTTTCCCTTCCATTTGTGACGGATCCATACCATCATCACCATAAACAAATTGAACTATACATCCGCTAGCATTTCGTACTGTGTTATCGTATTGAATGGATAGGTCCTCCAAAGCTTTAATCAGCCTACGAGACATATACCCTGTATCAGCTGTTTTAACCTGCAGTAATTAAAAAAATCCAATAACCATATGCTTTGAGAAAATTTACTTTTATGCTATTGAAAAGGTTGAAGAATTGAACATTAAATTAAAAGCAAACACATTCCACTACTAGTAGAAAATATTCTTACATTTTATAGGTAAAACAAAAAGCTGCAGATTAGTAACAGATTCTAGGGTTAGGATTGAAAAAGATTGAAAAAGAGGGAAAACTAAAATTTGGTTGATTTTTTGAAGTTAGGATAGGTCACGGTATTTCTGGTAAGAGCTGCAGAAATTCACTAGATATCAACTACTTTATGGCATTATGGTGTGGATTAATGGCCAAAGGGTAGAGGAAAGGACTGGGATTGTTTTAGGCTTGATTATTACGGTTTTAGAGTTGAAAAGGGGACTTTTCCAGGGCTCTGAATAGTTACCCGAGAATACTGTTTTTTGAACAAAGAAGAAACAAGAAGAGGGGAACCAAAAAAAAAAAAACTCTAGGAATTCAGAATACTGTTTTCGGAAGAAGAAGAAACAAGAAGAGGGGAACAAGAAAACTCTCTAGGAATCCAAATTAGAATTCTTTATGAATAACCTCCAAAGGCAAGATTGCACGAAGTACTACACAGCCATAAACGCCTCACACAAATTCTCTAAAACTCAACTCTGTAGAATCAAAGAACTACATAATATTTCTAGGTTATTTTGTTCTATTAATTATATACTAGGAGTGTAGAACAATAACTCCAAAATTAGAAAATTAAGAAATTTTGACAAGAATAAGTTAAACCAATTAAAGATTTCATATAACAAAATAACATAATTAGACCCAGCAGAAGCAGCTCAAGTCTAGCCCGTAAAAATATTAAAACACCCCTGATACCTTAAACCAAATAAAAAGTCCAAAAACCTATCCGGCAACAATACAAGATATAAGGCTCAAATTGACCCTAAACATAATTACGCAACGCTCAAAATGTACTTCATATGAAATTTTAAATTTACCCTTTTCTTTTCATGCTCATCATTCTCCCCCACAATAAAAAAGAAAAACTCATCCTCGAGTTGAAGCAACGAAAAGAAAAATGAGCCTGACTTTTCCAACAATCCATTGATTTTGAACTAGTTTGGAATGACAAATTAAATGGTTGGAATGTCTAGGAAGTCAAGGGCATACTCGTTCTTCTCACTATCAGGCTATGTTCTTGTCGTTTTCTTTGACTTCCTCAACTTTAGAATATTGCTTGTAGCATTCCTTTATGCTTTCTTCAGCTTCAAAACAATCTAGATGCTGTTAGGTCTATCATTATGGCCATCATGCTCTATTATGTCTTCCGCAAGTACTTTGTTTCCTTGAGAACAATATGCTGCCTCCCATCATTAACTTCAGGAGGATGAAAAGTAGGCTGAATAGGCAACAAAAGCTAACTTGTCATTCTGATCTATCAAGGTCGAATCTCCCTATTCTTGTAGTTGATGGTGATGAAGGAAAGCATCAAATAAAGATTTTAGGTGTAGTAGATGGAGTCGGGTACGAGTATCGGGTACAGTTGCACGTCCAAGCGTCATACCTTCATAAACTTAAATTCCAAAATGAAAAATCTAGAAATACCCTAATTTGTGATTATGTATCAATTTTAAACAGTTAATACCAATCCCAATCAAACAATCAAAGACAAATCGACACAAAGATTTTACGTGGAAAAACCACAATTGGAGTGCCTCTAATTGTGATAAAAAAACCACGGGCAACAGCCACAAAATAATCCACTAAGAAGATATAAAGGAATTACACAAGTATACTCTCAATTATCTAGCGAATCCACGCCCGAATTGAACCGACCACTATGTGCCTCTTCCAAACCCGTCTTCACCTCGGAATTGTCTTGTCCAACGTTGAATCCACAACGCCGATGTCGAATCCACGACGATGAGCCACTCTAGAATCCACCAAAACTTCAGGCACAAATTCCCGGAACACACCGAAGAACAGCTCTTTCTTTTGTATTGAACGAAACAAACAATCCTTTGATGTATACTTTTCAAACCATGAGTTAAACTCAAATAAACATCAAAGAAACTAACAAAGAGACTCCAGCTATAAACCCTAATATCCAAGAAGAAGATATGAAAACTGATCCGCGATCTCCTCTCGAGCGCAAGAATGGCCGCTCGAGCGGACCTCGCTCGAGTGGAGGAAAGTTTGCTCGAGCGTAAAATCCCAACTTCCAGTACTTCTGCAGACAAATCAAACTTTTGGAACCAAACGTTCTCCGCTCAAGCGGACAAGCAATTTCGAATTCATTTTTGCATTTTGCTTCGGGGGGTACTGCCCCGCTTAGGCGCTACCGCAGACCCGCTAAGGGGCGCTGCCCCCTGGACTCCCACGAGCTAATCGGGCAGCTCGATCCCCGACATAGTCAGTGAAGTCGCAAACATAAAAGAATAAACTTCTGAAACATCTCTACAAGGCGCAATTCGGGTTGGATTCGCATCTAAAACTCATAGTTTCACAGAAATGAAAGATCGAATACAATTACAACTAAAAGGAGCTTTGTCAAACGAAATTGCCAAGAATAAAAACCTAACACAAGATATTTGGATATGTATCCAAAAAGGATATGGTACGGGGACTCGTTGCGGACACACAAATATATTACATATGATTTAATATTTTTAGATAAGATGTTGTAAATTATGTATAAATGTACTTGAAATTGAATACGATTTAGAAAAAAACGTAGAATTTTATCTCACATCTATGTTAGAGGTTATTAATGTTCCTTTTGTAGCAAATGTGAGTTTCTTATTCTTCAAACATTGTAAAAAGTTGGAGGATCTAAGTGTCAAAATTGGGTACAGATGTCAAACACCATATTCCACACCCTTATCCTTGTCACATCTGATGGACATGAGTACTTCGGGAGAAATAGAAGAGTCCATGTAACATACTAGTCTCCAGAGACTAAAAGCAAGAAACTCACTGCAAAATTTTCTTCTATGGCGCTAAATTTACCCTCCAAAGCTCCAAAATCTTGCTTTGGCACTTTTAATTCCATATATATATATATTTGGTAAGGCATCAAATTTGAATGAAAGCCCGTCATTGATAACCATGGTGGGAAGTAACGAATAGATTTAAGGAAAGTACTTGGATCTTTTACAGCTGAAAAGCAGGTTGTTCCAGGATTTAGAACAACTAAGAAGCATGGACACAGACACAGAACACAACACGTGACACAACACGTGGGGGTCAAGCGCAAACCAATTTTAAAAAACGCAGAACACAACAAGTGACTCAACAATTTTAAAAAACACAGACCACAACACATGGGGGTCAAGCACAAAATATATGGCTCATGTCTTTACAGTATAACATGAATTGAAACTGTTTAAAGGAGTATGAATTAATAAGTATAAATTCACATTGTTCCTCTTTTATCAATAAATTTTATTTTGTTCAAACTTGTAATGTGTTTTATGTGTGTTTAAGTGATAGACGTGTGTCTCTCAAGTGTCCGAAAGTGTCCAAGCCTAAAATAAATTTAAAAAATAATAAGACATTGGGGTGTGTGTCCGACAATCAGGAGGGATCAGACAAGTGCTTGAAAGTGCCAGATAAATGTTGAACACAAACACACTACTTTCTTAAAAATGTTTGCTTATTAGCTAAATAAATAGTGAACAAAGAAGAAAAGAAGAGAATGCTCGAAAAATCCCACCAAGAACTCCTTAGGCTTAACCCACTAAGGTAATGTTGCACAAAGCTACACAAACTTCATACAAATTCTTTAGAATTGAACTCATAGAATAGAAGAATTACATAGATATTTATAGGTTGCTGGTTTCTCCTAATGAAGCTACGACTATGACTCCAAAATTAGGAAATTAAAAACTTTGACAAAGTCCATATAGGACCCAATAACAAAATTTGTCCCATAAGAAAAACTCACAGCCCATGGGGCGCTTCTTCCAAACATGATTTCTTTTTAGTGGACACCTTTTTGGCTTGGAAATCAACTTCCGAACAAAACTTTTTGGCCCGAAAATCAGATTCCGAACAAAATTATTTGGTCCAGCTGTATCTTTGGTTCGAAAGTAGATTTCCGAACAAAACTCATTGGTTCGGAAATTGATTTGAACCAAATAATTTTATTTGGTAATCAACTTCTGAACCAAAAATTCGAACTTGACGTGTGGAAATAGAAGCTCCTCAGTCCATGTCCAGCAATATACAGAATTACCAAAATACCCTTGGAAATTAAAAGTTTAAAGCTAATAAAATGTCAAAAATGTCTAACATCATTCTATTTATAAAATACATAGAAATAAAGGCTCAAATTGACCGTAAACGTGATGAAATAAAGCACAAAAGATGCTCCATGAGATATTCCAGATTTGTTCCTTTTGCATCATTGACTCTTCCTTAATATGAGAATTATCTTTTGTAGATGGCTACACTAACTTGCTTTTGGACACTCTAAAGTGCATAAAGGTTGAGCACCGTTTTAACGCATTTAATAAAGTAATTTACTTAATTCCAAAAAAGAAGGGAGAATTCAAATTAAATGGGAACAGGGAAATTAATTGTAAATCAATTAAATGAAAATCTGAGTAAATTTTCTAACGTTCTACTAATGGTCTGATGAAGACATTGCACCAATTTGGAAGGGGGAGAAAAGGCTCCTGCACTAACATCAATTGAAGCTAAGTATTATCCAGTGACTCCTTGGAAACTACCCAAAAACGAAATCTTCTGATGAGCATACAATAAAATAACTGGGTGAAAAAAAATTGGAAATTAAGTGTATCCTCACAGCTGGATCACACACTTCCAATTGAAATAGACAATTGAACAAAGTGAAAACAGTCATCCATACCGCTGTATCCACAAGACCTTCTCGCCCTCCCATCGTATGGAAGAAAAATTCAGTAGCCGTTAAACCACTGTAAAAAGAGTTAGCAACAAATCCCTTAGCCTGCATCACAAATTACCAAAAAAAAAAGTACTTCGTAAATTCATGAAAGTCCATACACTAAAAGCATCTTTATTGAACTGGAAACATATGCACCTTTATAACTAATTTAATCCAACTTGCAATTGACTGAATAATATATTCAGCATCCAGATAATGTTCTGATGGAGTATACAGACAATACACTAGAAACAGAAATATATTTAGGATACCTCTTGGATCACCAGATATAGAGATACTTCTCTACCTTTGATTCATAGGATGGACCAATGGGGGAGGCTGGCTTGTGAGCAAAGACAAGAGCCACTTCAATAACAATTAATTAGAGAAAGGTCACTGTACTTGACTGAACATGTCATTCACCCATATTCATAAAAACAACAACGACGATGACAATAAACAATAGCAACAATAACCTACCAAAGAAACAGCAACAATAACAATAACAACTCAAATATTGTCCAATTTGGGTCAGATCACTGTAAGTCCCAACCTAACCCAATTAAATCCAGACAACAAAAAATAAAATCCCACATGGATATTTCAAAATCCTGATTCTTTGGCTAATTTGAAGCTCTAAAGTTGACAATTGCAACTTCTCTGGTCAATTTAAAGTTCAAAAAATCCCATTTCTTTGGGTAATTTGAAGCTCTAGAGTTGACAATGCAGTTCTCTGGTCAATTTGAAGTTCAAAAGGTATTCTGTCAAAGCAAGCTATTGGATAGAAGGAATACAAAAATATAGTAAGGAAAGATCCTTTCAAGTTTTCTGTGCCTTTTCCTAAGGTAATGCAGATTTATGTGCACTTCAGTCAATCTAACAGAGGTAGAGCATCATAGTTCAGGGAACAAAATCATAGAAGGAAAATTGAAATATATTAGGACAGAGCAATCTAACGTCCTTGGGACCATTCCACTTTATTCACGAGGAGAAAAACATAGCATTTAAGCTGGTATGTAGCTCTAAATATTGCATAGACTAAAAAATGGTAAGACAATCAAAGATGAGAGAGAGAGAGAGAGAGACAGAGACAGACAGAGAAAGAGAGAGAGCAAATCCCCAACCTAGGGGCGACCGCTAGGGTTAGTTAGACAGAGAAACCAGAGCACTTTGCTCTATCAATATCTATGTTCTTCAATTAAAACTAAGTACATTTGAGGTTACATCACCTATTTATAGACTAAAAGTCCAATAAAAACTACAACCTAAGAAGCATGGACACTTCTAAGAAGGTGAGGTATCCATGTCGTGTCCATGTTGGACACCGATACTCTTTGGACACTTCCCCGACACGTGTCCGACACTCTTCAAAACGTATCCTATTTTTTTATTTTTTTTTTTTAAAGACCCGACACTATCTGGACACTTGGAGGACACACATATCTATCGCTTAAACAAACAATTAGACAAAACTAAACTAATTATAAGTTTGAACAAAATAACTTAAGATACAATAATAAAACAAATTCCATATAAATTTATAGGAATTAGTATCATATTACATTATTTATTATCTTTAAATGATATATTTATATATATAACATATAATAAATATATAAAATTATATATTTCATGCATGTCACTCACGTGTCATGTTCTGTATTTTTTTAAAATTAACGTGTCGGCGTGTCCGTGTCGTGTCACGTGCCCATGTCCAAGCTTCGTAGACTACAACTGATATGGACAACCTAATAGAAAAATTATTGACACCTGACATATGACTCATTTTGTACTAAATCAACGGGGAATTAATCACCCAGTGTATATTTTTACACTCTACATTGTATTTTCTTCTTTCTTATTTTGTCATATATTTTCTCATGTATATGATCAACTTCCAATCCGATCTATGCATCGTCATTGTTAAACTATTTTCCCCCAAAAAATAATGATATAACCATTGACAAAGTTTAAGGTATTAGGAAATGGTCAACAACAATGTATATCAAGATCCCACACCCACCCTTACTTGTAATCTACTCTAGCATATGGAAAGAGCCACTAACATACAAATTGAAATAAATGGGGTGCCCAAAAACATGATATCAAGTGCAAATTAAGAAGCATAATGGGGAACAAAAACATAAAGGATGTCAAAACAAACCTCTCAAGACCAAAACTCAGTGACATTAGAGTGAAGACAGATCATTAGTCATACCACGTCATTTCAAAAAAGATATCGCAAATCCTTACAAAACTAACTTAAATTAGAAGCTAATGTCAGGATCAGAAAGGTAGGGATCAAAATCTCCTTCATTATCAATTTTCTTCCAGATGTTCCATAATCATCATGTGTACAACATTGTACAACATTGAGAGGTTTCTAAGAAGTTTTTAAAGAGAAGGGGAAAAAAAAAAAAAAAAAAAGAAAGAAGAATACTGAGGTAGAATGGAACATACATCAGGGGTCTTTGATTTTCTGGGGAAATGAGGAAGGCTTCGATCTATGAATCCATTTGGAGCACGACGACCCCCCACTGATTGCTGCCCAACACATGCAACCATCTGGCTTATATTGATAGGAGATCCTTTGGAACCACACTGTGACATAATCAAAGGGCTGTTCCTCCAATGTAGTTCATCCATACAAACCTAATTTGAAAGGCAGATCATATTGGTTGTTATCAAACATAGATCCACATAGCAAAATGCAATAAAACAAATAAATAGATCCTTACTTTTGCAGTTGTTTCTCGAATATTATTTAAAACACCGGTTATCTGAGCTTCTAGTGTTTGAGCAGCATCACAACCAGGTTGAAGTTTAAGCATTCCTTTATTATACGACTGTATAAGTTCATCACATTTCCCATACCCTTCCAGAATTCTAGCACTTTTATTTTCATTCAAACGTCCTCCAGGTTGGACATCATCAATCCCAATAGAGAAACCATGATTCCCAATCCAACGAGCACTGGAGGCAACCAAAACCATGATAACAGTCAAACAAATCTGAAAGAATTATGTTATTTGTTTGAAGACCACTATTGACCATCTAATGCAACTAATCAAGATTCAATCAAGGAAAAGTCTTGACCAAACCAAAAATTGACATACTTTTCACACTGGCAAGTAGTGGTCATACAGCCCCTGATAATCAGGTACACAAGAAAGGATTGTAAAAGCAAACATTTTTAAGATACAAACAGTTTCAGTGACCAGAGAAACAAAAAAGGGAAAAAAAGAGAAGTGGCAAACACTTTCACATATTATAATTTTTGAAGAATTCAAGAATTTGATATATTCTACAAGTGAATGAACTTAAAGAGAACATAACAGTTAAGTGGCCCCCTCCAAACAAACCAAAAAAAATGGCAAAACAAAATTGTAGAAAGCATAGTTGTCAAATAGTGAATCGAAATGGCATTGTACCGAATCGCGATTCGAATCATGAATTGTAAAGATTCGGTCACTTTTTCTAAATTACTTAGAAAAATGTGTCTACACACTTGGATGCTAAATATATCCTATAAATATAAAGGCTTAAATCAATGAAAGTGTTATTTTGAATGATGATCACATGGTATAATAGGTAAAAAGTTAACACAGTTTCCCATGTAAGATCACCATCTTACCTTTAGCCTTTCCTAGATATTGCTTATCAACCATTCTTAATCAAGAAAGTAAACAAAGACAAACTCTTAATTTTCAAGCAACAATAACTTCAACAACGATGTTGATATATTTCATAAGCATACATACCTTTACAAATAAATGACCCAATGATAAAGAACTTGCGAAGCCATTAGGTTTAGTTTAACTGACTTTACCCATGTAATATTGAAGTATATTTATTTTAATAAAATAGCAATAAATAATTCAAATTGCAAATTATTTCAACCTTAAATTAAACATCTTTAGAATATACATTATGATTTTGTTAAGAAAAAAATTAAGAAAAAAAATGTTAAAAAAATGTTGGGTCTAACTGAATCTAATTAGATTCTATTAAAAACTTCTTGATATCCAAAATAACAACAAATCATATATATATATATATATATGTGTGTGTAAGTATATTGGTTATTTTCATACTAAACACTATTAGAAGTTGTATTATGTCATTTTAACTAAAAAATAGAGAGAAAAAAATAATCGAAATATGTCACATATGATAGTTTCAAGAACTGCATGAATCGTAAAAAGTGAATCAAATCATTAATCAATTATGAATCGTGCGATTTACTAGAGATTCACCCATAAATTCGTATCAATTTTGTAAAAATTGTTAATCGAATCGCGAATTGTAAGATTTTGTAATAGAGGTAAAAAGTACAATTAGAAATTCAAGGCAAACTATTTTAGAAAGAGCTCTGCATCAAACTTTCAAGTCTCAAGAAAAAATTCTCAGCATTCTAATACATGTTATCTTTTAAACTAATTGAACAAAATGATTAACTAGTGAGCTTTTAGTCACAGAAAATTCAGTCTTCATCTGTGTACTTTTCGATTCTGTGGTCACGAACATTCCGAGTCAAAATTCAACTATAACACTAAATATCAGATGGGCAGTGATGCAGCTCTAGGTTTTCAAAATGTAAGTTATGATCACATAAATGGAGAACTTTATGAAATAAGAGTCAGGCAACCAAAAATTCAGCAAATATACCTTCAAAACAAATGGGTAGAACTAAGGTATTAAGCAGCAACCAAATTTGCAGAGATATGAATCTAAACAAACCACTTCATAAAACTGAATTCCACCAATGTTAAGTAACAAACAAGTAACTATGAGCAATAAAAATTGAATTCAAACCTAAGAGGTACCAAGCAAGGGGAATTAATGGGCTGGAAATGGAGCAGGGGCAGAGGAAGGGATAGGTAGCAACAACAAAAGCAATTTCATTTTCAAATTCTGTCTTTCATGAGTCAATCTTTGCTTACTGTTATCAGAAAGTTCGTTATAGACTCATTTCGGTTAAAAATAATTAATTCAATTAATGAACTCCGAAGCATATCATCGAGGACAAAATTAAGAAGAAAAAGCTGAAAGCTATTTTTAGCATTAAGTTCAACAAACTTTCAACAACAATTGGACCGGTCAAAGCTTGGTGAGCCCACCCATTCTACTTTTTGGCTGCCTACATTTGTTACACAAGTCTTACATTACTTAAGCTTTAGGATCTTGGCATTAATGAGGCAATTGCTTAACCTAAATTCCGTACCTTATTGTGATTATACAAATGGATTATATGTGTAAAATATGACTTTAATGGATGGTTGTGATTGTTTTCGCCTTGTCTTGTTTAATTTGGACCATTGGATGAGATCTAGGATAGACCATTTGGAGTAGAATGTTTTTAAGACTTGGTTGTCTTCATTTTTGTTGCACAAAACTCTGTTCTTCCTCTCTCCTCAGCCGAACCTACGATAGCGCTCCCTCCCTTAGATTTTTTAATTCAACAGCTCCATTGACCTAGACCTTCCTAGAGTGAGTTAGAAACCTTTAGCACTTGGAGGCTTTGGTTCATCATTGAATCCACTTGCTTGGAGCTTGGGTGATCTTGGAACCCATCATCAACCTAGCCTCTCCATTTCCTAGTTCTTAGAAGCTTTGCAGTAGGATTTCTACCTCATGTTGTATATATTATAAACATGCCTAGGTTTGGATTTATAATTCAAGAGAATACAATTTGGAGTTGTTTCATATATGTCATTGAAGTATGCTATAATATGCATACTTTCCATGTTTTCAAGTTTGTGTGATTTGCCTACTTTGAGTTTTAGACGAGTATTATGACTTAGGGTTTGATCTCCTAAATATTCATGTTTTAGAAGTTGGTATTAAAAGTGTACACACTTCAAAGCATGAATCTTTGATATCCATGTTAAAATATTATTTTAGATAGCTTGGGGTATGAGCATGCTATAGTTAAAAGATGAGTCATTTTAATTACTTGTGCCATTATGACATATATATGAATATAAATATTTTTTAAAATATTTTTATTTGCCATGTATATGACTATAAATGTAACGCTCAAAGACATAAAATGCATCAATGTACACGTGGCTGTGTTTTTTTTCCCATTTTCGCTCGTCTTTATTTCCATATATTTTACTTTGACCCCAAATCGATTTTCTAAAATTATTAAAAAACTCAAAGAGGTGTCCTGAGCCTTGTCCAACCACAAAACAGCCGTTTCTGTGAAGTGTCCTGCGAAAATAAATAATTCAAAAAATTGACATGCTATGAGGTGTTTCCGATACATGGACAAGCGTGTCCACCAGTGTCTGATTCATGTCAAACACGACACCCATTTTAGAGTGTCCTTGCTTCCTAGGGTCTACCTACAAGAATATTTTAGGTATACAAAAGAGGAGAAAAAAAATCAATGCCCAAAGAACAAGCTCAAGATCCAAGAGTAAATATTCTAAATCGTCACATTGTATTGGTTCATTTTGTTTTTCAAAAATCTGAAATACGCTCCCTTAATATACCAAAGAATCACAACATAGCACATGTTAAAAAGCAACTTTGAGGATGCTGGAATTTTTTAACAAGCTTTAAAATTCAAGTAGCAAGAATTAAGGATTAACCCCTACTAGATAAATATTTCTCTACAATCACTTTAAACAATAATATTATTACAAGAAAATAAATAAGAATGTCCAATTTTCCAACTTTAAGTAGGCAAATAATACAAAAGAGCAAGGAAGAGCCAATTTTCCAACCAAGAATAAGAACGTCACAGGAAGGGAAGAGGTGATCACCAATAAAAGCACTCAAGTTAAGAAGATACCTCAATTTTGCTAACCGGTTCATGCAAGCAGCAGCAGCATATGCATTGTAGTCCCTCAAAAGTACAGAGTAAAGACCATCTTTATTGCCATTTCCTGGAAAGAATGCATCATTTAAAAGTATCAAAATTTTGTCTTGTCAATAATCAAGAAAAGAAGGTAACATAAATTTAAGTAAATTACACTTTTCACTCTTGAACTTTACTCGAATTTTACAATGGGCCCTCATCTTTTAATTGAAACAATTAAGTACTCAGACTTCAAATCATATTTAATTATGGTCCTCCTGTCACTTACCATTCAAAACATACATACATAATGTTTGTTTGGTGCAACTTATTGTAAGCTAACAGCTGATAATCAAATGGCAGAAGCCAAAAGCACCCCTCCCAGCTTTCACATAATCAGCTTTTTCTTACTTATTTAAGCTATTTTTGCCTAATAAGCTATAAGCAAAAATTGCACTAAACAATCTAGCATAGACTCCAAAAAACTAAAAATAATAAAATAAGCAGCTCAGATAAGTTGAACCAAACAACCCCACAACAAAGTACATTTTCTATTTTGCCTAACCAATTTGCCTAGTGTGTACTCCAACAACACTATTCCTAAAATTCATTTGCCTAGCCTCGAAGGCTCTCCAAATGTAGCTAACCAAGAGAGGATGAGGCAAAACACCTACCAAATTGCTTATCCAATGTTGAAGCTCCATTCTACGATGAGGATAGGCCAAATGCCTAGAATGCTCTAAATGTCTCTCCTATTGGAGACACTAACATCTCTTATGAATTTTGCTACTTCGTTTAATGATTGATATCTTATAAGGTCTAAGCTTATGTATAATCTTTACACAAAGTTACATAAATGTATAAATAAATATACATCATTTGAAGAGCTAAAACTTGTAGAGCTAAACTGTTTGGAAAATAATTTCAAGATCACTCTACGCCCCAGCCGTAATTTACATCAAGTTTGGCTGTGTACTGTTTTAATCAGCTTGGAAAAAAAAATCAATAAACAATTAAAATGGTGAAGAAAGTCTTAGAATTCTAGAATAATAAAGCAAAACTGTTTACATGCTGTTACAATTTACATCGAGTTTGGTTGTGTGCTGTTTTAATCAGCTCGGAAAAAAATAAATAAATAAACAATTAAAGTGGTGAAGAAAGTCTTAGAATTCTAGAATAATAAAGCAAAACCTGTTTACATGCATTCTGGCAAAGAAAAGAATAAATAAACATGTTTGAGGCTGATCACTCATTGACATTATAGGACACCAATTTGGAACCTGAAACTAAATGCTTACGTAAATGTAAGACAATTAGTTAATGGTGTTCATTAAACAAAAACAAAAACAAAAACAAAAAAAAGTGGCATTTTACCAAATATGATTTTATGCAGTTTGTTTTTATCAGAATTTATTTATTTATTAAAAAATGTATTTCTGAAGTTAATATTTAATTTTTATTTATTTGATAAATGAAGTTAATATTTTATTTGACTATTAATTCCATTGAGTACATCCAAAGATCTACTTGTTATTGGGATCTTAAGCTCCCACCCATAATACCATTGATCTTATTGTATAGAATCCATTCAGATGGTCTGACTCTTAAAAATAATCTGCTATCAAATAACAAATAAATAATTAAGTAAAAGATATAAAATAAAAATAAAAAGAGGAACAAAAAAAAAAACTCTCTTGTCCATATCAAATAAATCCTATGTAACATAGAAGAAAACGTAGGTTCTCCCCCAGCAGGATGCAGCAGAAACAGAGGAGATAACAAAATCAATCAGGAGCTCAGCAAATATCATCGGAAAATTACAATGAAGAGTCAATCAGTAATGAACTGTGCTCTGTCCAAAAAAGAAATGTACAGTGTCATCTATTAATTAAAGCCACATGTTCTAAAATGCGGTACAACATGGGAAGACTCTATTTGACATCCAATATATTATAGTGTATTTTTCTCCAAATTAATCGTTCAACAACACAGTTCTAGAGCATTATGAAACATTGTTTCACATGTTGTCAATCCAAAACTACACTCCATTTAGATTTTAATTCATTACATGACTTTTTCCCTATTAAGAACTTTTAATAAAAAAAAAACAAAAGAAAATTTATGGGATCATTTTGGATCGCTAAATTTACTTTTTGGAACATCATGTTTCGGAACATTAGTTTCAAAATGTAAATCACCACTGTGTTAGTGTTTTTTGGTACCACTACTTGCAGAAGTCGAACACTAAGCACAATACTGACAAAAATATTTTACAAAAATTCCATAAACCTGACAAATTCTGTAATTTGGAGTCCAACAACTTTTCTTTACGCCTAAACAGTGTTTTTAAAGGCTCAAGGCGCACGAAGGCGCTGAAGGTCTCTTGGGGCCTAGGCGCCAGGCGAAGCGCGGGCTTTATTAAAGCAAGGTGCACAGACTTAGTAAAAAATAGATAAATCAACATAGACTAATCATTCATAGTACTAAGACAATTTTTTAAAAAAAATAAAAAGTAATCAAGACAAATTATAGAATAATTCTCAAAGCCATGAAAGTACATATTACATAGCATTCCAATTTTTAAAGATAAAATAATCCACATTCAACAAAAAAAAACATAAATATCCAACAAATACTAATATAAGTCTTAACATTTCAAAACATCAATAACATAAGAAAGGGTAGGTTAGGTCATATTATTTGTAATTTTTTTTTTCCCCCTAACAGAGACAGGAAACAAAACAGACCAACAGCAGCACAAAAAAAAAAAGAAGAAGAAGAAGAAGAAGAAGAAAAAAAAAACAGAGAGCAACGAAGAAGGAGGAGGAGGAGAAGAAGAAGAAGAAGAAGAAGCTGAAGCGACGAAGAAGCAGCAAAAAAAAAAAAAAAAAACAAACAGAGATACAACAGCACCAGCAAAGAAGGAGAGGAGGAGAAGGTGGAGGAGGAGGAAAAAAACATAGAGACGACAGCAAAGAAGAAGCAGCATCAGGCAAAAAAAAAAAAATGAATTGAAGCAGCACAGCGAAGCAGAAGAAGAAGAAGAAGAAGAAGAAGAAGACTCACCTCAAGCTTTCTTCGCGATGAGCCCAGAGGAAGAGAAGAGACGAAAGACAAAGCAGCACAGTCCTCAATGAAAGACAAAGTCGCGATGAGCCCAAAGGAAGAGAAGAGATGTCGCGATGAGCCCAGACGAAGTCGCGACACCTCAAGCTTTCTTTGATAGATTTTAGGGTTTTGAGGAGTCTACTGATTTAGGTATTGAGTTGTATGAGTTGTAACCGTATGTGGTTGTTAGACCCTTTCAAACTCATATAAGAGCCATTAGATCAGCATCAGGGGGGGGAAAAAAATACACAAAGGCACGCTTAGGTGTCGCCTTGCTCCTTTCTACGCCTAACCCAAGGCTCGGCCAAGGCGCGCGACTCATCTACCTCACCTCGCCTTGGGTCCCTTCAGTCGCAACAGCTGCGCCTCACTGCGCCACTGCGCCTAAATAATACTCAATTCCATTTCTCCTCATTCCCACTCCAAATCGTGATTCAGATTCTCAAAAACCAAGCATTGTTCCAAAAATACTCTCATTTTACACTAAATAAATTGTTCTTGGGCTTTCACTAGACAGATCTGAATATGTTGCATCAATATGCTAAACACAATAGAAGGGCATAGCCTCTACCAAGATTTGTAGCTTACTCAATGGAATAATTTTTCCAATTTACAACGATGGAATGACAAGTTTTTTCAATTAACCTCTGAACCTCTGAACTTCGCTGCAAATATACCCTACAAGGGAGCCAAATCCATATCACGCGTGTCCAATACCAAAACTATATGGAAGGAAAACCTTGTCACATCCAAGTCATAAACAAATTTTAAATTTCAAACAACTGACTTCAAATTGTATCTTTCTAATTTACAAAAACACCAAATTAAAAATAAAATAAAATAAAATAAAAATAAATCAATTGTGAAGAAACAACATAATAAGCATTCGCACAAAACTAAATTGAAACATTCAACAATTTCTACAGAAGGAGGACAAAATAAGGGCATCAATCAAACGACACAAACGAGGATGGAAAAAGTGAGGCGAATATAAGACTAGGTAACCATTGCTAGCGTTCTTTAAATAAGAGAACAGATATTTCCCTAATAAATTGTCCACTGGATTTTTTCTAAAAGCTTGAAGGAAACCATTTTGCAAAAATGGGAAGAAGCATAGTAATTTGCGCATTGATACATAATCTTCATCTTGAGCACAATTGCCAAATATTTGAAACTCTGCAGTGCAAGCTACAGGAATGGCTGGCCACATTAGGGGATGCTTCACTTGTTTATATGGGTTACAAGATACAGTTAATGCTCATGATTTATGCTGTAAATGGACAGTCTCTAGCATGGGAAAATTAGAAGAGAAGTTACATTTCTCCCTTCATGAGATCTGTGTGGATATGTTGTGGCACTATGGGGTTGACCCTCTAGATTTTTGTGGATGGTCACTGTATGCAGTATATAGTTTCTTTTGAGCCTCTAATATTCATATTTAGCTTGCAACAAAAAGGGGGTTCCCAATAGGAACAACGAAAATATGTCATAAATTATGGTCTTCGATCCATATATATTCTACAAGAAGTTTCTAAAAACATAGTAGAAATGGGACAAGCAAATATCTTCACAAGTGAGACTTTTTAAGGAACGGGAACGGGAACGGGAACGGGAATGGAAATGGAAATGTGATACTCCACATGCTCTAAAATGTGGTACGATAGGGGTATACTTCTTAATTTGACATCCAATATATTATAGTGCATTTTTCTTCAAATCAATCGTCTAACAACACAATTCTATGAGCATTATGATCTATTGTTTTACATTTTATCAATCCAAAACTCCACTCTATCAGATTTTATTTTTTCTCTATTAAAGAGAACATATGATGAAAACCTTTGTGACGAAAGATTTCAAATTAATCTCTTATGATTTTTTTCTCGTTTTGGATCGTTAGATTCACCGTTTTGAAACAAAAATGTACCATATTTCGGAACGTAGGTTCCAAAACGTAAATCACTAAGGGGGTAGCATTTAGGGGTAACACTGAGTGTAACCGAATAATAATAAAAAAGTTACAATTCATCAAGTTTGGTAGTTTCAGTCACATCAGGATTTTGTCCTCCAAAAGTGGGAAGGAAGAGGGGGGGGGAAGTTACTATAGGAATTTTAATAAATAAATCGTATTGTTTCACTTTAATGTTTGTGGGGTCAAGAACAAAATTTTAGATAAAACCCTATAGGACAAGAAGCCACAGGAAACAAAGTGTTTGCCATAGCAGGGAACTTGTATGATAACTAATATTAAGGAATAAGTCGGCAAAAAGATGATGATAATGAAAGTAACTTCGTCGCCGCGAAGTCTCATCAACAGTGCAGAATCAACGATGAGCCACGAGCCATCTGAGATAAATAAATCCAACACTTCCAATCATCAGACAAAAATAATAGTGGGCACAAGAAAGAAGGGCTAGATAGAGAATGTTGTGACAATGGAGAACAGAGGAAAAGCAGAGAACAGGGCATAAAAACTAAACAGATAAGAAAAAGACAGAGGCAGAGAGAATCAGAAAGAGTAAGAAGAAACTGACTAGAGAGAGACATAGAAATAGAACAGAGAGACCCATGCCATAGGAAGAAGAGAGCAACAGCCACATATCTATGAATTTGCAAGCACGTGCGACGAAATTAAGGTTCTAATAACCTAATAATAGCCTTAGTCCGTTTGCTTATGTGTTCAAATCCAATGATGCCACGCATAACTTTACTTAAGTAGTCATGTGCCACACATGTGACTACTTAATATGATGCGGACATCCCCCATCACAAGATATAAGAAAGAAAATCTGAAATCATTAACAAAACTATTTGACCAAAAAATAAAAAATAAAACAAATAAATAATCTGTACAAACCAAAAGTTACATCACCTTGTATTCCATAAAAAAACACAAGATGTTAACATAAAATATTTGTAGTATATAAAAAGGATATCAAGGAGAAAAAATTCCACTACATTTGTGAAATCTGCATACAAGTAGAAGACAAGTAAGACAATGAGCAACATTGAGTTACATGAAATTACTAAAATGCCAGGCATAATTGCATTTGTACATCTTTCCACACTTGCAGAAGGTGAGTTCGGCAATCTTACGAGTCTTTCAGAACAAATCATAAATTTGTTTCTTATTTCCCATTTGAATTGAGATATAAAATTAGAGCTGGTTAGAAAAGTGATGACCCGTTCCATCACTATCCAAGTTCTTATCAAGCACTAAGAACTATTATCTTCCCGCAAAGGAGGCCCATGAATTTTATAAAAGATTGCTTTTCCAAAATATTATCTTAAGATAGACACAGAGAAAAGGAAACTAACAAAGTCAATGTATATAATTCATAACACAATTACAAAAGCCTTCCTTCACTCATTTACGGATAAATATGTCATACAATAAATAACACAATGTTTTGCGAAACCAACTGAAACAATAATACAGATATATAACCCATGAAGATAAAGTAAAGAATTTTGAAAGGAAACCAACCTAAAGTCGCCTTTCCTAGCTGCCCACATATTAGCTCACTGTTTCGGAAATAAACAAACCCATCATTAGGACACATTGTCTCTCCAGATTTGCTATAATTTTTTTCCCTAACACTGAGATTGAGATAGACTCTCATATTAGCATCTGGGCGCAATAGAACATTGAATAATTGTTTCCCAGTCCAAAGCTCTATCGGCTGCAAAACAACAATTCGATTTAATTCAGGAAATTGCCAGTACAGAAGATGCAAAAAGTCAAGCACAAGGTATACTATTTAAAGTCTACAAACACTATCAATGTGCTGGTTCATATACAAAAGACTTGTAATAGAAAAGACAATAACATTCCATAAAGAAGCCTTCAATACATTCAATGGTAGAGTTCATATTTGCTAAAATTGAAAATCTCAACTTCACCTAAAGTAGGTGCATTATAGGATCAATCTGCACCCATTTCAGTGATCTGAACAGTTCATCTCATATGAAAAGTTGAGAGAACATGTATGCAAAAAATTGGGTTGATCAAACATAAGGAATCACATGATCAAGTCACATATATATTACAACAAATGGAGGGTCTATTCTTAAAAACGTGTGTTGTATGGATAAAAATGATTTGATCGTATGACAATCAATTTTGGATCAACTTGATTTTTTGCATGGACAATTTTCTCTATTGGTTGTATGAGATGAATGCATAGATCACCGAAGTGGGTCCAATTTAGTCCAATAATGGGCCAACTTCACCGTGAAATTGAAATCTTCAACTTCAACAAATCCAAACTCTCAATGGTTTTAAATTTTCAAAGAGTATAATCTTTTTTTTTATGGGGAACAAAATGGATTTTATTGAAGAAAATGAAATGAAATACAAGAGAGAACAAGCAGTCCTCAATGATCAAACATGAAGAACTGTAATCATCATCAAAAAAAACCATGAAACTACGTATCGCAAAGAGCCATCCAATCTATAGAGATCAACAATAGCAGGACCCCTTTAAACGAAGGGGACATGGAGGCCCAACAGGGTATAATCTTTTTTTTTATGGGGAACAAAATGGATTTTATTGAAGAAAAGGAAATGAAATACAAGAGAGAACAAGCAGTCCTCAATGATCAAACATGAAGAACTGTAATCATCATAAAAAAAAACCATGAAACTACGTATCGCAAAGAGCCATCCAATCTATAGAGATCAACAATAGCAGGACCCCTTTAAACGAAGGGGACATGGAGGCCCAATAGGGACCACTAAACTCACAAGGATGCGCTGTCCTATGGGGTGAATGTAGTACCCCATTCCACATCGCTAGTGTAAGAAACGTTTCTAGGTATATGAGTTCATATCTCTTCCTAGCAATGACGTGTTTCAAAGCCATTCGGAACTAGTCTAGAGCAAACAATATCATTCGTGTTTGAGATGGTGGTGTTACAATAACCTTGTGCAACTAGAAATAAGATCGTAAAATAAAATAAGATCGTAAAATAAGCATGGTCAAGATAAATTAAATTTAAAAAAAAAAAAAAAAACATTAAGCTGGATGTGGTATGTTTAGAAGTACTTCACAAATTCATGAGGCAGTAAAAGTAGCACAAATTGGAGTTAAAATAATAGAAAACTAATTAAGATGGTTTACTCGTGCAATGAGAACTAATAACCACACAACAGGAGTGAAGAGTTGGTTTAACATGGAATGGAAAGACCACATTGAGAGAAATGTGAGGAGAACAGTAAAGGCAAAAACTTGTGTTGACAGAAAATGGAAAGACGTGGTACTTTTTTTTAAAGTAAACCAAAAAAGAAAGCCATGGCAGTTAAGGTTTAGATTAACTAACAATGCTTCCCAAAGGAAAATAGAAGAACCAGATTCATGTAGCTAACATGTAATAGTTGAGAGAATAATACAATGTCACAATGCGGTCTTTTCTTTTCTTTTTTTCTTTTCCAATGTTTAGTACTCATCAAGAACATCATATATCATATGTTTGTCTATGACCATTGATCGGAGACCACAAAGATCAAAGCCCTACAGCGACTCCAAGTTTATGATGTTCATGCTCAAGTTGAAAATAAAAACTTCTCACAAATAATAGAACTTCAAAGTTTCAAACTAAAATCAACTAAATATCAGCTTTAAACTCAGTTTTATTATAAAAACTAGTCATTTCAAGAAGCATAATTAATCATTTATGACAATGAGGATCATATAGTTTAGCTTTGATGCTCTTTGCATTCACTGTTTCTATTGATGTATTATCTCATGTTTTGTACTCGATTTTCATCAATACAGCTCTTTTCTTTGCTGATCAAAAATAAAAATTTGGTTAGCATCTTCAGGTAGATGACCATGAAGCAGTAAATGCAACGATTTTTTTCTTCAGATAAAAAAAAACTCTACAGCAACTAAGCTCACCATGATTTCACTAAACACAGAAAGTTGTTAATTACAGCAGTTTGATTACAGCAAGTCATAGTCACATCATGTGAACATGTCTTCTGATTCATGCTACAGTGACCACCAAAGAGAGTTTCTGAAAAAAGAAGATGCAATGACTTGCTACAGAAAACTCTTAGCTAAAGGCAGCAAAAATGATAAACAATACACATAACCAATAAAATGCTTGACCAAACAAATAAGGTGACATCTTTCAGACACCTACATTCATTGACAAAATCACAACCATAAATCATACAAACAACCCTTTATCATATACTGTCACTAAATCACAGTCGCTTCCCAGATTTAAAATGCCTGGTATCCCCAAAAATTTCTCCATTGACAGCCCCTATTGATCCACAGTGGCCATGCAAATACATGCCTTTTTTATCCTAGATAAATTAACTCAATATCTACAGTGGCCATGTAAATATCTACAATGGCCATATGTAAATTAACTCATTGACACCCATATGTAAATTAACTCAATATCTACAGTGGCCATGTAAATACATATCTTTTTTTTATCCTCTTATGATGATGGCTAATGCTTTCAACTAAACCACTTGCATCAATTCGTCAGGTGTCATGATATACCATTCTCATTGAGACACAAAGCATAGTATATCATCACTTCAAAGTTTGAATGATTAGTAAAAATCATTGACATAGATCAAGATTTGCTCACTATACAAAACCAAGATCAATAACTCATCCTAATAAAAGGATGAACACAACAAAAACATTAAGAAGAATGGAGGAATGATACAAAAAAATATATAATATGCTTTATGAGCAACTCCTCTTTCTTACCTTAATTAATGCAGGCGTAGGCAAATTGACTAGATCCATGCCGTCCCCCATATAAGAACAAATGAGGGAAAAGGAAGCACGATCATAAAACGTGTCCTTCCTTGTTATGAGAAAAGAAGATGTCAGAAAATCTTGTGTGGAAGCAACCAAAATCTCTCCGTTTTTTGGCGTACACAAATTATTTTGAACCTGAGAAATAATCATAAACACATCAAAATAAAATAAAAAAAATAAGCAATGGTTAAGAACAATGCAACCCAAAAAAAAAAGTACAGAACCACCCAATGATTGATAATTGAGCAACAAAAATATTCATTGCTTTTAAAATATTATACCGTCACAAGAGAAATGGATCTAATTGAGGAAAGCTAAATTAAGTTGAGTAAAAAGAAAGAATAGTAATTGAACCCCCAGAAAGTGTGTAAGCATAAATAGAGCAGTTAACAACTACACCTACCGAGACAGCTATAAGTAATAAAAGTTTGCAGCAATAAATAATAAAAAATATTTATCATTAATACAGAAATATTGAACCAAGATGTCTAATAAATCCACCAGAAACCAGCATGAGGCAACCTATCATGTGATTGACATTGGTTGGACCCTAGCAAGTTAGTATAATTAGTGCATATATAGCTTTCTTATTTCTTCAATAAAATTGCCATGGTATCAGAGCTTGATCTTCACTTTCGTAGAATAAATTGCTGGTGTATTTTTCCTTACATTTTTCATTTCTTTCCCTTTTTTCCCCTCAACCAAAAATAAATAAATTAATTAATTAATTAAAAAATCAATGTTTTCAAAGGCATTTTTGAGGCCGCATCAGGGCAAGGCGTAACAGAAACACACCAAGGCTTGATCTTCTGTGCACAACACCAACAAATTGTAAGCCTCACGAAATGTGGTGTTTGCCTACCATGCACATTTTGCCCCAAGTGTTTGCATTTTGTGATCTAGTAAAAAAAAATTAATTTGAATCTTACCTCGTACGCAACTTGGAGACAATCGACATTCAGGTTTGTGAATCTCTTGTTCTCTGTCTCTATGTTCTCTCTCTATCGTTGGGTCTCTCTCTCTATTGTTAGGTATAAAAAATGGGGACTCTCTGACTTCCGCTTTGTTGACCAGAAGCACTTACAATGGGAGAAGATAATGGCTGGCCATTATTTATTTTTCATTTCAAGCTCTCTCTCTCTCTCTTTCGGTGGGTCTCTCCAACTCCCAATTTCTTGACCAGAACCTTCATCATTCATTAAAAGAGAATGGCCTTTAGTATTATAAAAAAATATTTGTATTATATTTAATTAATTTTATATTTTATAAAAGTAAAAAATTTAAAACTCAAAAAGGTTACATCTCAACACCTCACCTCATCAGCAGCAATAAGCCTCGCCTTGCTTTTTCACCTTCGACAACTTTGATAAAAATAGAGGGTCGTTTTTTGGGATCTGAAAGAGGGTTGTGAATTGGCTCATATCTTTTCTTAAGATAGTCATTGGGTGCTGATTTCATAGGTAGGAGGTGTTGAATATAGAAACTAGAATATTATGTTTAGAATAGGAATTAGAATATTTTTATGTTGATTGTAGAAATCTCTCTTCTTATTTATATTGTTTCCTAAAATTGTATCATGAATATGTTATATATATATATATATATGGCCTCTACCTCATTCAAAGGTAAGCCAAACCATTCTTTTCATCCTTTTTGGTATCAGAGCAAGATTCAAAAACCCTAGCCCTTCTCCTTCCTTCCTCCCTGCCGCCATTACCCAACCACTGCCCAACCTGTTCTTCCCCTTCTTTCTTCTTCCTTAGGTGCCAATAGCCCCTCCTAGCCTCTCTACACCACCCAACAACCCCTACCATTACTTTATCATCTATTTTACATGGTCCAAAATTTGCATATAATCTCTTATCCTCTTACCAAACAATTTAATTGTACTGTCATCTTCTTACCCTCTTCTAACCTTTTACAGGACCTGAGTTCGAAGAGGATTTTTGGCAAGGGTTATGAGCGTAATGAGTTTTACTACTTTGGGGACCCACCGAATGAGCCTTCCTCTTCTTCTTTAGCTAGCTATTAGGCCTCTATTTTGCCTGCTTCCATGTCTTGTGCTTTTAATATTCAAACTTTAGAATTATGGCGTTCTCGTATGGGTCATGTTAAATTTCAATATTTATGTTAATTTTTTCCTTCATTTAATAAAACTTGCAAAGACTTTAAATTTCATTGTGTGGTTGGTGAGTTGTCTAAGCATACCCGTACTACCTATATCACTTATATGACTAGGGCCCCTATTGCTTTTGATCTTATACATTCAGACGTTTGGGGTCCTTTCCCTATCACTGCTTTCTCTGGTCATAGATATTATGTAACTTTTACTGATGATCACACTAGGTGTACTTTGGTTTATCTCCTTCACTAGAAGTCTAAAGTGTTTTCCATTTTTGTTCAGTTTTTACAAATTGTTAAAACTCAGCTTCATATAGTTATTTGGAATATCCATTCTGACAATGATAAGGAATATATCTCTAATGCATTTCGTTCCCATCTGAATCAAACCGGTATTCTTCAACAACGTACTTGTCCTCGGACCCCTGACCAAAATAGTATTGCTGAATGCAAAAACCATCATATTATGTCTGTTGTCCGGTGTCTTCTTCGAGGTATGGGTGTTCAAAAGTCTTATTGGCATATGGTTGTCCTTACTATTGTTTACCTCATTAATAAGACCCCTAGTCATGCGTTGAATGGTCTCACTTTGTTTCATATTCTTATGCCCACTACCACTCTATTTCCACTCTTACCTCATGTCTTTGGGTTTACTTGTTTTGTTCAAAATCGGAGTTCGACTCGCACAAAGTTGAATGACAAATCTATTCGTTGTATCTTCTTAGGATACGCTTCCATGTCCAAAGGGTATCGGTGTTATGACCCTGCGTCTCGTTACTTTCACCACACTTTTGTTACTTTTTGTGAGGATCTTCCTTTCTTTGATACTAACCCTCCTTTGCAGGATCCTCCAACTGTTCCTTTCACTCTTTGCCCCGTGACCATTTTTGATGAGGTTGTCCCCCTCCCTCTTTCTCAACCTTCGTCTCCTCCCCCATTTCAAGTATACTCCCGTCGCCCACGCACTCAGCCTTCCCCTACCACCTCTCCGATCTTTAGGTCAGGTAACTCTTCTCCTTTGGCTCCTCCTCCACCTCCTCGTCGTAACCCACCTCGAGATCGACATCCTCCAAATCGTTTGAGTTATTTGAGTAGTACTAATCATCCCATTTCCGAGTACCTTTCCTATGACAGGGTTTCCACTTCTTACCGTTCTTTACTTGGCAAGCTTGAGTCTGAATTCATTCCTCGATCTGTGTCTGAGGCCCTTCAGATGGCAACCTTAGAACAAAATCACACTCAGGATCTTGTACCTTTACCTCTTAAGGAAAGCACGGTTGGTTGCAAATGGGTGTTCACCATAAAGTACCTCACTGATGGCTCAGTTGATCGTTACAAAGCCCACCTAGTGTCTAAAGGTTTCACACAAATTTCTAGCAAGGACTTTGATGCCACTTTTGCCCCTGTTGCCAAGCTTGCAGCATCCCATTCTTGGCCTCTTCATCAGCTTGATGTCAAGAATGCGTTTCTTCATGGGGATCTTCTTGAGACGATTTACATAGTTCATTTACCCGATTTTCGGGCTAAGGGGGAGTATTCGAAAAAAGTGTGCCGATTACACAAATCCTTGTATAGTCTGAAGCAGTCTCCACAAGCATAGTTTGGTCGCTTCAGTTCTGTTATTATATCTATGGGCTTTGTTCAATGCCACTCAAATCACATTTATTTCATTCGCCGGAATTCTGCAGGCCAGTGTATAATCCTGTTAGTTTATGTGGATGATAGTATTCTCACAAGTGATAACTCTGTTGGCATTGGTCAAGTAAAGAAGGACTTGGGCTAAACTTTTGATATTAAGAATCTGGATGTCTCAAATATTTTTTGAAAATCAAGGTGGCTCGCTCAAGGGAGGGTTGTCTCAGCGAAAGTATACCCTTAACTTGCTTAAGGATACTGGTATGTTAGGGTGTAAACCTTTACTCCTATGGATCCTAATGTCAAGCTCACATCAGAGTTTGGTAAGTTGCTGGATGACCCAAGCATGTATCAACATCTTGTTGAACGCCTCATTTATTTAACCAACTCTAGACCTGATTTGACATTTGCAGTTAGTGTTGTGAGTCAGTTCATGCATGCACCTCGTACAGAGCACCTTGACACAATTCATCATATTTTGAGATATTTGAAGACTTCTCCTAGCTTGGGATTGTCCTTTACAGCTGGTCTCCAATCTGGGCTCTCTTATTTCACCAATGCTGACTATGCAAGATCTAGAATTGATTGGCGTTCTACTTCTGACTTATGGTGATCATCTTATCTCATGGAAAAGTTAGAAGCAAGTGGTTATTTCTAGATCTTCTACAAAGGCTGAGTATTGGACTATAACACATGAGACATGTAAGATTCTTTGGCGCTGCTCTATTCTGGCAGAGTTAGGTTTTGAGGAGAATGTTCCTTCCTCTTTATTTTGTGATAACAAATCTGCCATTATGTTATCCTCTGATTCTGTGCTTCATGAGCGTATCAAGCATATCGAAGTCGACATATATTTCATTAGAGAAAAGGTTCGGATCGGGCACTGTGCATCCATCCTTTGTCTCTTCTTCTCAGTAGTTGGCAGATATATTCACAAAATCTGTGGGACCAACTTTGCTCTAGTCTTCCATTGACAAGCTACATGTGTTGAACATCTTCACGCCAGCTTGAGAGGAAATGTTAAATATAAAAACTAGAATATTATGTTTAGATTAGGAATTAGAATATTTTTATGTTGATTGTAGGAATCTCTCTTCTTGTTTGTATTGTTTCCTAAAATTGTATCATGAATATGTTATATATATGGCCTCTACCTCATTCTTAGGTAAGCCAAACCATTCTTTTCATCCTTTTGGAGGCTCAGATCTCTTCCTATGTCAATTTCAAGGCAATTTTGGTGGTTATCTTATGCTCAACCTAGTCAACTCCCTACCTAAGGGTGTTTTCTTGTGGTTCTTTATTTCAATTTTTGAGGTATTTTCATACTATTTGTTCTCTTTGGTTTTGCATCTATTGTGGTCGAAGCTCTCTTGAGGTGTTACTGTGGTTTTGTGCACCGTTGAATCAGTTGAGTTGTTGTCAATCTGTGTTATTTCTTCATAACCATGACGGAAAGTAGTACAGGTAATAAGGGCAGCGAGGAGAGTGGGTTAATTGAAGTCATGCCTCAACTCTTGGAGATAACCTGTTAAACTAGATGGTACCAACAACTTGATTTGATCTTGCTTATGTAGTCTAGCTATTGTTGCAAGTCGTTTGACTGATATATCGATGGTGTACCCAAGGAAACTTCTAAAGATGGGCCAACACACAATCAATGTGTTGGAAACAAGCGGCAGCATAATACTAAAGTCTATAAACGGCGTAGCAAAGATGTTTCTAAGGCTCAAGTTGTGATTTGGCATGTGTTGGATGATGTCGAGCATGGTTATCAGAATCCCGATCCGGATCTTACGATCCTACGATCTTACGATCCATTTGAGTACAATCGATCCGGATCGTGTAAAAAACTCCTTATGGGTAGGATCTTTCGATCCTGGTAGTGGGATCTTATAAGATCGTGGAATCCCGATCCGAATCCGATCCTATCCGATCCAATTTACAAGCCTTGTTTTGTATTGTATGACATATTTTATTGTAAATTTTATGTTTGTTGTCTAAATACCAATTTATGTGGTCAAAATAAATAATAAAAATTAAGTAGTATTGAATCAAATAGACTAAGAAAAACAAACTAGGAAATAAACATTCAAATATTGCGGTAATTTAAAAAAATTAAATAGTCGGAAAAACAAACTTAGCTTTAGCGGAGTCTAAGGAGGGTAAGATGATTGCAGCTTTATCCCAATTTTTTGGAGAGATTATTTTTGTGACTTGAATCCGCTTCACCAAGGATGCTAACGACTAAGCTACTCTTTTGAGTTCTTAATCTATTTTCATATCCAACTTTGTTAAATATTTTTTTCTTTACTTTTTTTTGCATTATTATAGATTGTAAAGTATTTTGTTTGAATTCTTCTTCTTCACCTTCTTTTTTGATGAAATACAAAACGTTTACCATCGAGTTTTCTATTGTATAATATTATATGTACATTTTACATGAAGTATTGTATTTTTACAATATCTTCATTTCTTTTTAATAGAATATAGGCTCATTTTGTGTATACTTTATAAGAAATATTTATTTAAATTAAATTATTATGTAATTTGTCTTTTCGGTTGGATCTTACGATCCTCGTCCGATTCTACGATCCGATCCTATAAACACCTCCAACGATCCAACGTAGGATCCCGATTTTAACAACCTTGATGTCGGGCCACTTGGGAACTAGAATAAATTAAATTGAGTCTTCTCTCTATTCATATTTATGTTTTAAGGTCAAGGGTATTTTTATAATTTGTAGATTTTTTGGAACAGGTCTCAATAAGGGGTCATTGTGCTGACCCTGGGTCTTGGTATTAGTTTAATATGTTTAGGAGTTCTATTTGATATTAAATAGGTTTTAGAGGTTAAAGTTTTTTAGTAGTCTACTTTTTTGGTTTTAATAGTTTCCTTTTTGGTTCTAATTGGTTAAGAAAGTCTCCTAGTTCTACATAAAGCTATGTGTTGCTTTTAATTCAGTAATAAGCAGATTTTACATAATTTTCCAGAGCATTGAGCCCCTTTAGCGTTTGTGTGATGCAACCTAAACCCTAAGGGTGTGTTTGATTGGACGGACTGGAAAAGGAGGGATTAGAATCCATCGGACTTGAGTCCTGGGACTGTGAATCCCCCGGACTATTTGGTCGGATTGGATATGTATCCTGTGTTTGTTTTTTCATGGGATTAGATGTCTGGAAAGGACTATTTTCAGTGAATCCAACGTTTGGTTGGACGGACTGGATAGGATAAATGAACAAAAGACTATTTGCCCTTTTTCAATTAATTATTTTAATAGGATAATTATTAAATAAATTATTTTTGGATAGGATAATTATTTGGTCGGATTATTTTGGACTGGATAGGATAATTATTTTTGGACAAATGAATCCAATGTTTAATTATTTTAATTAAATAAATTGTTTTTTTTAAATTAAATAAATAAATAAATAAAATATCAATAAAATTTGTTTTAAATCATTACTGTATAACAAATCATTATTTTTTTTACATACAAAACTTTACTGTGTGGTCCAACTTTACATACAAGTCATTAGTGAATCCAATTTATTTTTTTTACATACATAACTTTACAAAAAAAAAATTACATACACAA
This sequence comes from Camellia japonica, assembly GCA_030407325.1. Classification (NCBI taxonomy): domain Eukaryota; kingdom Viridiplantae; phylum Streptophyta; class Magnoliopsida; order Ericales; family Theaceae; genus Camellia; species Camellia japonica. Next base: position 110,208,892 of record JAPPVO010000017.1, on the reverse strand, counting down.
TTAAATAAATAAATAACCACTAAATTTTGATTTAATAAAATACTGTATAACCTGTATAAAAAATTTATATTATTTTTTTAATTAAAATTTTAAATAAATTTTAAAATAAAACACCTATTACAATTTAAATAATGAAATTAAATAAATTATAAACAAATTTTAAAATAAAACATCAATAAAATATCTATAAAAAATTATTTTAAAAAATTAAATAAATAAAACATCAATAAAAAGTTAAATAAATTATTTTATTTTTAAATTGAGACATTTAAATTTTATTGAATTTTATTAAATATAATACATAATTAAATAGTAGAGGGTCAAAATGGTCATTCATCATCTAATCCAAACAGTGATTAGTCCCTCACATTCTGTCCCACCCCCCCCAGGACAGGATAGTCCCCCATATGGGGGACATGGAGTCCGGCTGGACTCCATGTCCGGCGGACTAAAAAAAAATCAAACGACGGATTAGGAGCACTATTTGGACTCAAGTCCAAATAGTGGATAGTCCCCCCCCCCCCCAATCCCCCCAATCAAACACACCCTAAGTGTGATGCAACCTAAATCCTAGGTGTGATTCCTAAGGGATTCTAGGAGTGATTCCTAGTTTTCTTCCTCTTCTTTTTATTTCTCTGATTGTTCACAAAGTACTATTTGCAGCCCATAAACAGTCTTTATTTTGTCACCAAACTCCTTTCTCCTTAAGCCCAAACCTTTCACAACAAAGCCCTACACAACCCTTAGTATTAGTTCATTAATGACAATGGCTTTCTGAGAATGTTTTTGTTACAACATGGTTGATTAATTCTATGCAACTCATTATTAGTCAGATTTTTTTGCTGTTGGATGATGCACACAAGAATTGGACCGCTGTTACACGTACATTCTCACAAGGGTAATAATGCCCGGGCATATGAGTTGCGAAAAAAGATTCGTGGCTTGGATCAAAAGGATCATTCTCTGGCCGAGTACTATGCTAGCAAGAACTTGATTATTACCAGAGCTTTCAGGCAATTTGTTCCAAAGGATGCAGCTTTGTTTAAACAAATGTAGAGAAGAAACGGCTTTATGATTTTCTTGATGGCCTTAACCTGGAGCATGATCAAATTCAAGTTCATGTATTGGGCTGTGCTCCTTTTCCTACTTTGCATGAAGCTTATGCCAATTTCAACAAGAGGAGAGTTAGTGTAGTGCAATGATGCATTGCTTGAGTCAAGATCATTCTGCTTTAGTTGCTAATCCTCTTCCATGGAATGGCAAACCTAGACAGTCAAAGTTTGGTAGTAAGGGTAGTTCTATTGATCAGGACCTTCTGAAGTGTGAGTAGTGGGAAAGAGCGACATAATACGAAACATTGTTGGAAATTGAATGGTCGCCTAATTGAGGGCGGAGTGGTGCTCGCCCAAGCACGTGTCAAAGAATTATGAGTGACCTTCTAATGACACGACTCTTTTTCGGGATGAGTTGCAAACCCTCTGGCATCTCATGGCTCATTTTGATATCTCAACTAGCACAACCCCTTCTTCATCCACTTCCTCTTCCAGTTTTGCTCACACAAATAATTTTGCTACTGCACTAAGTGCCCATTCTTCAACCTCTTGGATTTTAGATTTTGGTGCTACTGATCATATGACAGGTTCAATCTTTTCTATTCTTACTTTCCTTGTCATGGTAGAGATAAGGATAGAGCCGTTGATGGCACATTATCCTCTGTATCTAGGAAGGGTTCTATTCACTGCCCCTCATTACTTTCTGTGTCCTTTGTGCATCATATTCCTAAATTTTTCACTAACTTACATTTTGTTGGAAGTCTTACTACTTTGAACTGCTCCGTGACTTTTTTCGCTACGCATTGTGTCTTTAAGGGACTCGGTAGGGGGAGAACGATTGGCAATGGTAAAGCACAAGGTGGTTTGCATTTTCTAGATGTTGGATCTCCTTTCTTGCCGCTATCTTCTAGCCAAGCTCTTCAGACTACTACTGGATCAGCATTACATCACTTCCATCTGAGGTATCGTCATTTGGGCCATCCCTCTTTTAGTATTTTAGAGAAATTGTTCTCTCAATTAGTGAAAGATTGTCCTAGGAATAATTTTGTTTGCTATGCTTGTGCACTTGCCAAGAATAAATGTTCATGGTTATCCTCCATATCATAACCGAAGTATTTTTCCTTTTATGCTTATTCATCAACCATGCATTTGATTGTTATGAAATTAAATTTCGTAGAAGGGTAAAATAGTAAATGCAGTTTTTCCCTTTAACGACTGTTAGCCGACAACTCTAACGAGAGATGTTGATATAATTTCATAAACCACAGAGAGATCCCTGTAATTGTAGTAACCCATGGGGCCGGTAGTGAAATTTACCTTAGAAACAAATAAACAATGAATGCAAAGCATATACCAAAGCTGAGGGCCATGCAGAAGATATACTGCAAAACAAACACATTGATACAGAAAACTGCACTACAACAGAACTTGAAAAGAAAATTTAAGAACAAATTAATTACTAATAAAACATCTAAACCAACAGTATCTTCCCAAGAATTCAACAATTTTGTATTAACAACAAATAAATGCAAGCTGTTATTAAATAACACAATAGACTCTGTAAACACGATCAGTTTGAACAGCCACAGATCATATACCAGTGAAATGTAAGAAATTTACCCCCATCAGCATAAGAGCCTCCGTGCGAGCCTCTTCTGTTTGTGGAACATGCATATTCATCTCATCTCCATCAAAATCAGCATTGTACGGATTACAAACAGATTCATTGAATCTCAATGTGCGCCAAGGCATTATCCTCGCCTACATGGAAAGAGAAATTTTGATTAGGGGAAACAAGATAGTGACATATTAGTAGATTTTAGTTTTAACTGCAGTCACCCTATGGCACATGATTGACATCCGATGCAAGCTTGGTTGTCTGTTAAAAAGAACAATGTCCCCATCTTCCAAATGACGGTCAACTATGTCACCAAATTTCAAATCATCAGCAAGGCGTTTTCTGTAAGAAAACATCAAGCTCCTGCAGCATAGAAACCGGTAGACCTGCTTTAGTTCAAGTACAGGAAAACAAGGACAAAATTTAAAAATATAATTATCCTTACAACAAGTTGCCATCAGTATTTCTGATGAATCTAGCACCAGGGTATTTGTCAGGCCCATTACGTGCACACTGCCTCAATTTCTCTATATTGTGATGGGAAACACGCTCTGGATAAGTTAAGGTCCGAGCCATTAAGATAGGAATAGCAACCTGGATACAGTTAGTCTGTCAAGGAAACAGGATAAGCAGCTCAAAAAATTGATTCAAGCTCTAGAACAATGCCAGACCTCAGTAATCTTAAGATTAGGATCAGGGGATATAACAGTCCTGCCAGTATATTCAACACGCTTTCCAGACAAGTTCCCACGAAAACGTCCCTGCTTCCCTTTGAGGCGCTGAACAAAACCACTCAAAGGCTTTGCAGCTTGCATATGAAATGGAACACCACGTACATCACTATTTATGTACTGTGCAACCTCCATTTGCAGATCAGCCCAACCAGCCTAAACATAGATCTTATCATAAGATTTAATGACATAACAATTTGAGACCAAAGAAAACTGATGTCTATTGAAAAATTCTTCCAAACAAGATTCTAAAAGAAAAGGTCACTGGGACATATAATTTGATACAAAATCAATGAATACTATGCGAGCATGTGGAGAAATAACACTCCCAAGCAAAACCCTGTTCTAATTCAAACATTATAAAACATGAAGAATACAATTGGCAGCATAACAAATTACTTATTCAAGAAATATGTGTATCACATCAGACACAAACAAAGTGTTCCCTGCAGTTGTTTTTCTGTACAACCACTTTTTTGTCAGTATTTGCCAGGCACGTGAGACCATTTGAACCATATGCCTGTTTAACTTTATCTCTAAGTAGACTTCCATTGTCAGAGAAAGTAGGAGAGTATCTCATTCTCTCTTTTATTTTCAAGCCCACTTGACTTCTTTTGCTTTTGCCTTTATGCTGTTCTGTTTGCAAAGACCAGAAAATGGTAGCTCTGTGGCACCAATTACTCAATTCAATGATTCTATCAGGTCTAGTCTGCCCCGGCTTCTTCCAAGACACACACAAACTTGATGAAAATGAGGCGATGCAAAATATGCCAAAGCTAGACACGAAATTTCAAAGTTCCCAAATGGCGAATGAAAAAGAAAATTATGACAATCACTCAACCAAACTCTAGTTTCAGTCAACTTGCCTAGCCAGGGACCAACTGATTCTAACACATGAACTTATAATCACAGTTGAATATGGTACAACCAGAATAAATTATTTTGATGCAACTCTACTCACTATGGAGCACGTGCAAAAAATAGTTAATCACATATGCCTTAATACCAACTTTAACCCAAAAAAGAGAGAAATTACTAGAACAAAATCATTAGCCAAATGTGTGTTGCAGGAGGTTTTCACCAAAGATGCAACAAATCAAATCCCATAACTGGAATTGAAAAAATTTAGAAGGAAAAATATGACATCTTGGACAACGATTAAGAACAGGATACAGCTTAACTAGAGGTCATGTTCTACAAAAGAAGCAAAAAATTATGAGTATCAGCCAAGAGATTATCATCACAGCTAAAACGTCAGAAATAATATTCATATACAACCATTTAAATCCAAGGGAACAAGCAGAGCGAGAAATGTTTTCATATTTTAGTGCACAGATCGACTTAACCCAAGGAATTCAGATGCAAGAACTGATTCCCCTTTTTTAGTTGCATAGAACTTAATCGACCAATGAGCTCTAAATTCTTGTTTTCAAATCAAGCTCCATGCAATTCACCCTAGTCATGCCAAGAAACTTGAGCTGTATTTTAACGACATAAACACAGTTTGAAATGTGAATTGAACATGTTTAAAATGACTTCCCGCTCAATATATATATATATATATATAAATAAAAAGAAAAAAGAAAAAAAAAAGAATAGATGCATAAAAAAGCATAAAATCAGAGGCGAGGATGGCATGCCAATATTATAAGGAACACTGATGTAGAATGTGAATGGGAATGTAGTACACGACATTAAACATAGTAGCATAAGGGTAGGCTTGCATTCACATTAGTTGAATGCAATAAGTGATTTCTTAGTTAATAATTAGACAATTAACAAACAGAATCAATTAAAATGCACATCTTCCTGATTTTGAAGTTTTATATTAATGGTGTAGAAGCATATATATCACATCCTATATCAGTTGAACTCTAACTGAGCTGCCATGTAATCTACTGTATGTAGTGTTTTTTTCAAGTGAGTAAAACTAAGTCTAATAACTTCGAGGTTGTGGGTTCAAACCTGAGGACAACCAATTAGTGCAAATTATGCCAAAGGTTAGGTCTGGACACAATCTACACCTGCCAGACCCCCATCTAATGGAAAATAAGCTAGACATTTTTTTTAAGTAAAAACACTAGGGAAATAATTGGAGAAAATACTAAGACCACTTTGGATCACCAAATATAGTGACAAAAGGGCATCATACTAGAAGGTTATTGTTTTACCACCAACAAAAGATGTTATTAATAAGAGAAAGTAAAAAAGAAATAGATAAGGAAATAGAAGGCAAGCAATATGCCAAAAAGACTAGTGAAAAACAAAAAATACAAATCACACACATCTCAATCTCTACTAATCAAGAACAAATCAATCCCCTTAGATGTTAATGCCAAGGTATCAATGTCTTATGATAACTACAAGTTATAAAAGCAAATATGTGTTCCATATTTAATGTATATTAGCATTATGCATATACATATTTTTGATTTATTGGTCAGTGACTTAGTGTTGCAACATAGATTGGAATTCATTCTTAAAACTTTGCTGATAACAAAAATAAAAAGAAAAAACATCATTGACAAAGCCAAAAGAATAACTCCGGGGGTCATGGAAGGGACCTCAGCCCTCTAAAGTATTGGGGACCTCTTGCTTGTCTCATGCCAAGTTTGGACATATATATTAGAGTGTTTAATAAGGCCTCCACTATACTATTTCCTTATGCAATATGTATGGACACTCTGAAAAAAGAAACTGCAGTTCATCATGGCAAAGAGCTTTGAAACTCCGTCTGCTCTAGCTTCATATATTGTACTAGTTTCCTATAATGATTGTAATAGACATTGTCAAAGTGTTATGGATGTCTTTGTTTTATTTTTAAAAGGGTATTTATGTACGTTGGTTCTTATTAATATAAATATGAGAGCATAAGAGAACCCTAATTTTCTAGTTTTCTCTCATTGCGCTGTACACTGTTTTTCATTTCTCCCCTTTCTTTTTTCTTTTTTTCATTTTCTTTTCTTTCAATTTTTTTTTTTTTTTCCGTGAGTAGCATAGACGTATAAAAAATTAAAAAAATGCCATATCGTCGACTAGGGGTGAGGTTACCCCAGCTTTTTTCTCAAAATTTTCTAGGATGGTTTGATATTTCTTTTCTGGTTTTTGTTCTATTTTCAGGGAAAAAGGTTCGTTTTCCTAGAATGTCTTTATGAGTCTAATCTAAACATCATTATTGCTTGAGACACTCACCTTGGGTGCCGACCAACCTATCTGGAGGTTCACTCATCATTGTTGATGGTGCCTCGTCATATTTCCATGGTCTGCAGTGCTTCGGTGGTTCCTATTTTGTGAGTTTTGGGTATTTTTTCCTTCCATTTTTTTTAAGTTGATACATGTTGGGTTGTGTTTGATTACATATCTCCTATGATTGAGATCTTCTTGGATTGTTTTTGGTCTTGGACGCATGTAGAAAGTGGCAAGGGTAGCAAGGAGATTGGGTTGAGTCGTGTTGGGACTCTTGGGGATTGTCCATCTCTGCAAATCAGCCTTGTTAAACTAGATGATACCAACTAGTTGATTAGTCTCATTCATGTAATTTGGCTATTGTTGCATGTCGCTTGACTGGGTATATCACTAGCGTACTCAAGGAACCTCATGAAGATGGGCCTGCAAGGACTTAATGGCCTTCAGGGAATGCTTTGGTTATGACCTGGCTGATTAAATTTATGCAGCCTAGTATAAGACTTTTTTGTCATTCGATATTACTCATAAGATTTGGACGGTAGCAGCACACAGAGACTCACGGAGGGGTAATGATGTGCAAGCTTATGAATTAAAGAAAAAGATTCGAGGGTTAGATCAAAGGAACCGAACTCTTGCAAAGAACTATTCAAAATTGAGTAGCTTGTCACAAGAACTGGATCATTACCATAATTTTCAAGCTATTTGTTCTCATTATGCCACTCTGTTTTTACAAACAGTATACAAGGAATAATTTTGTCTGAGATGCTTGTGAGCTTGCCAAGCATAAACAGACTTGTTATTTCTTATTTAATAAAGGAAGTGTCTCCTTTATGCTTATTCATACTGCTATGCGGGGTCCTTCTCCTGTTGTTACCGTTTTTGGTTATTGGTGGTTTGTCACATTCATTAAGTGTTACTCGTGTTACATTGATTTATTTACATCATGCGAAGAGTAAGGTTCTTTCTTATTTTAAACTTTTTCATCAAATTATGACTGATGAAGTTGATGCCAAAATCAAAATTCTTTGGAGTGACAATGGGATTTGAGTATATTGATGGTGCCTTTTGGGCATATCTTGAAAAGAATAGTATTTTGTGTCAAACTAGTTGTGTTCGCACTCCAAATAGAATGAGGTTGCTGAGTGCAAAAATTGCCACCTCCTTGAGGTTGTTCGCTCCCTCCTATTTACCATGAATGCCCCTAAATCTTTTTAGGTGACGCTATTCTTACTACTACCTATCTTATTTATCGCATGCCTCTAGTGCCCTTCAGTTTAAAGTTCCTCTAGAATCTGTTCCTCTAGCTTGTTCTTCTTCTCTACCCCTTAAAATATTTGGATGTGTGTGCTTTGTTCATTGGCAAAAAATACCTTCATGGGAAACTTGATCCTAAGGCTTTGAGTTGTCTTTATTGGTTATTCACCTACTCATAAAGGCTATAAGTGCTATGATCCTCTTATTTTTCACTGAGTGTGTATGATAGTATAGATGTCACCTTTCATGAATCTGAGTTTTTTTGTTATTCCTCTTAGCCATCTCTTCCGGGAGAGAGTGATAATAAGGAAGTGATGTCTTCTTATCAACAAGAGTTATCCTTTTACCTTCCTACTCAGCGGGGGTAAGAAACCGAGGTGCGAGAAAGATACGAAGAATTGAGAGAGAGAGAGAGAGAGAGAGAGAAGAAGAAGAAATGAAAGAGCTACAAAGAGAGGGTTTGTCTTGGAGGAGATGAAAGGGTTAGATGATAAACTATATGGAGAAAATCAAGTTTGTCTTGGGAAGGTACGGAAGTATGTTGAAATGACTTGTGAGGGGAAGTGGAAAAGCTTGTGTCTTGGTAAGTTAAAAGGTTAATTATCAATGCTACTACAAGCAATCACATGGCATTTTTAAAGGTGTATCATGTATGTAAATAATTCAGACGAGTCGGGTAAAACAAGTTGTTCTCCACAAAACTCGATGTCCAACCGAAATTCAAATCAATTTCAAGAATCTCAACCATTATTGACTGTAGGATTGGCGAAACCTTCCGTAATGCGATCGGATCGGGATGTTTAGATAGTGTAAATCGGGTGAGTTGGGTCTTTGAACACCCTAGAAAGAATATACGTCTCTTATGCCACCAAGTCAATTACCATCCTCAATATCCGTTTCAAATCCTCATTCTAAGGACTCTTTAGGTAATGAATTGCCTAATATGACTCTAGGTAGTGATAGGAACATCATTGATGATTCAAATCTTCCTACAGCTCTTAGAAAGGGAATTAGAACTTATACTCGCCATCTTATATACAAATTTGTGTCCGAAGTTTCCCCGTCTCCTACATATTTTGCAATTGTTTCGTCTCTATCCTTTGTGCATGTCCCACAAGGTCAAAAGGAATTTATCAAGGATCCTACGTGGAAAGAGGCCATAGTAGAAGAGATGAACACCTTGAGCAAAAATAATACTTGGGATTTGGCATCTATTCCTTAAGGAAAGAAACCAATGGGCTGTAAGTAGGTGTTTACCATCAAGTAAAAAGCATATGGAACGATTGAGAGATACAAAACAAGACTAGTTGCTAAAGGATTCACTCAAACCTATGACATTGAGCACCACGAGACCTTCGCCACTGTGACAAAGATGAATTTTGTTCACATCATTCTTTCTTGTGCTGCTAATCTAGGTTGGCCCTTGCAAGTTGCAACAACTACATGTGAAGAATGTTTTTCTTCATAGTGAATTAGAGAAAGAGGTATATATGAATGGACCGCCACATTTTTCATCTCAGTCCACTTTCGGAAAGGTTTGTAGGTTAAAGAAAGCTCTTTATGGTTTGAAACAGTCTCCCTAAGCTTGGTTTGACAGATTTCTTAAGGTCATGCTAAGATTTGGGTACAAATAAAGTAATGTAGACCACAAAATGTTTGTCAAACGAGACACAAATAAAGTAATTATTCTTATAGTGTATGTGGATGACATAGTTGTGACCGGCAATGATATTAAGGAAGTGACTTAACTCAAAGCTGTGTTGGCCAAGGAATTTGAGATTAAAGACCTTAGTCCCTTTCAGCACCTTCTCGGAATGTAAGTTTCTAGATCAAACAAAGGCAAACTTTATATCTCAAAGGAAGAATATCATTGATCTCGATCTCCTTAAGAAAATGGGTATGTTGGGTTGAAGACCAACAGATTCAGCTATTAAGACTAATCATCTTCTAGGCAGTGGTATTGGGGATTTGGAAGATAAGGGAAGGAATCCAAGACTCATAGGACGACTCATATTTGTCTAATAGTTGCCCAGTTATTGCAGATGCAGTGGGAGTAGTTAGTCCGTTTATGCATAATCCTTGGTCTATGCATTTGAATGTAGTATATCGTATTTTGAGGTATCATAAGTCAATCCCAAGAAAAGAAATTTTGTTCTCTAATCATGGTCATTTGAGCTTGGAGGCCTTTACTAATGTTGGTTGGGCTGGTTCAGTTGATAATACACGATCCACCTCAGACTACTGTTCCTTTGTAGGGGGAAATTTAGTCACTTTGCATCAGAGCTACAGCTCAAGGCCCGTGTGAACTTATGTGGCTCCAGTCCTTACAAGGTGATATGGGAATCCATTGTGATGAACCTATGACATTGTATTGTGACAACAAAGTTGCAATCAGTATTGCTAATAACCCTATTCAGCATAATAGAAAGAAACATATTGAAATTGGTACACTACATTAAAAAAAAGTTGAATAAGGGTTTAATTTGTATGCCTTTTATCAGATCAGAGGATCAGTTAGCAAATCTATTCACTAAAGGCCTTGGTAGTAAAGTCTTTCATCCCATTTGTTGCAAATTAGGCATGCAAGATATCTTTGCACCAAGTTAAGGGGGAATGTTAAGTGTTATGGACGTTCAATGCCCCATTGAACAATATATCCCAATCGGGTATGATTTGATAGAAAACGAGGCCCCAAAATGCATGTGGCCCACAGTACCCAATCATGTTCGATGTTCCAAACACAACAGTGGTGTTCATTTGCTTGAAAATCATTTTTGTTTTCCGTGAATGGGTAGTGGGATATCCTCTGTCTTTTTTTCTTTTCAAAAAGTTGACCAGTTACGCCAAAGGTATTTTTGAACTTCCTATGATCCTACCCACTTGAGCCATTGACCAAGGGGTCGTGAAAAGCAACACCACCCACCGAGCATCATAGAAATTTGGTGTCCTAAGATTTAAGTTAGATGGAGTGAAATGCAATCTATATAACAAACATATTTACTGAGATTTTCTAGGTTGGAACAACTTTAATGAGGCAACAACCTCACCTCAAGTATGTAAGCAGGCAACAACACCACCTCAAGTATGTAAGCACCCTAGTTAGAAACCTGATTAGGCAGCACACATTAATGTACATGGCATTTTGCTCCTCGTAGACAAAATCCCTAAGTCCTTAGCATGCTATTCTTGTCTTTTTATTGTGGGTGGTTGGGGGAGGGGCATTTATTGTGATAAGGGGTTTCCTCTATGGGATATTATCTCTACGTGCATTAGTCTATATACATTCTTCTGTAACTGTTTTGTGGATATTTTACAGTTGTGTATGATCCCCTTTTCTTTGGTCCCAGATGATCTATGAGATTGGAGAACTTTTGACTAGCATCTCCTCCTTGTGCTTTTTGAGAAAGAGGATAACATGAAATCCAACCAAGACATCAATAGAGGGCGAGGAGCCATGGCGTGCACTATATAGTTGAATTTCAATTGTTTGGGGCATTAGACACTCGTATGAGAACAATTGGTTGATGCAACTGGTTTATGAGTACATTCAAAATGGATCTCTTAGTATTCACAATCACGACCCTTTACTCAAAGGTATTTATTTAGCATAGGTCAGTCAACATATCAGATTCAACCCAACTCTAGAATAATTCAAAATTCGAGCCCGGTTTGTTTGGGTCTTTGATCTGAAACCCTACCCAACTATTTGTTAATTCAAATACCAAATAAAGGTGGTCATCTCCACTGGCATACCCCAACAACTCCACCTATAAAACCAAGGTTTGATTGGTAAAAAATTATTGCACTTTGTTAAATCACATTCGATTTCATTTTGCAAGGATGAATATTACATACGACATTAATGTGATGTATGTTGGACCTCAATCTTTACAAGTTTATGTATTAAGAATTTGCATTTTTAAGCTAATTCTCAATTGGGTGGGGCGCGTTCTAGATTTGTGTGATGTAATCAGTCTAGGTGATCATGTGCATTGTCGAACAAGTACAGGTCATTTTTGGACCTCAAACTTTACATTTTTAGGCTAATTCTCAATCAGGTGGTCGTGTTTTAGATTTGTAGTTCACTACCATAAGAAATTGGGGGTAAGTTCCCATAAAGCGTTTTTGTTCCACTTTTGAGCACAACTTTCGTTGCACTATATTGACAAAGTAGAATCACTGTCCGCGACTCAAATTTCGTAATAGGAGGTTTTTTAGGGTGTACTTCATTTCCGAAAGAAATAGTGGGCATGTTTCCAAATTACGCTTTCAGGCCACTTTTGAGACAAAATTCATCGCACCATTTCGAGGAGATAAAATCATTGTATCCACCTCGACTTTTCCATTTAGGAGTTTCGTAGGGTGTACTTCATTCCCATATGAAATGGGAGGAATGGCCCAACCTGAAAAGCTAGGAACATAAAGCCAAAACAAACTCAAGATAAAAAATTTAAAAAAATAACAAAACAAAACAAAACTCACAACCAGAGTGGATTAGGTGAAAACAAAGAGGGGATCTAACAAGTAGCGATTTCAAATCTACATGCTTCTTTTGGTTTCACTTCATTAAAATGATTGAGTTGACTCAACTGCCCTCAAAACTGCAGCTTTCTCTTCAATTATTTCCACACTTCACATCATTTGTTATAGTGGATTTGTTATCTTGAGAAGATTCACTACCAACAATAACATCAATAAAACCTTCTTCATTCTGAACCAGTGAATTGAGGATACCGAAGTAGTTAGATTTTGGAGCCAAACTATTTATGCACAGTAACCGTCCCCTTGGAGACAGGGACCACTCAGTCTGAAGTTCTCTTATCATTCTTTTTGGCCACATCCACTCATTTGAGGCTCTACTTCAAACTTCTCACCTCCATTCCTAACCGAGAAGCTTAGCATGATTCAAAGCTGTAGGACACACTTTAAAGGTATGTCCATAGATTTCACAACTCGAGCATCTTTGCGAGTTCCAAGTAGTTTCAATTTACTTTATGAATAAAGATTGAGAGCTCTAATTTTGGAGCTCTAAAGAGAGCTCTAGTGATGTGGCAAGGAGTGGGGTCCACATGTGATGTGATGTGTGTGTCTATGTTTCTGTTTTTTTTTTTTTTTTTTTTTTTTTTTACCCCACATCACTAGAGCTCTCTTTAGAACTCCAAAATTAGAGCTATCTATCACTGTTGTTACTTTATTTTTTTTATCAAGTATAACTGTAAACAAAGGAAAGGAAAGGCAACTACACATCAAAAACATGTTCAAAAGTCTACAAAATCTAAACATTGAGTCAAAGACGGGTTAACAGCCTGGGAAATCAACTACAAATAATAGACAAAAATTTGCTCTTGATCTCAAAAATTTGTTCCTTTTCCCTTCAAAGTTCTTTACTCCACTCTCCCCAAATTAACCACATAATTGCTAGTGAAACCAAGCATCAAGCCCTCCTCCTCCCCAAACGAGCTTCTTTCCAAGAACAAAGAAGCCCCCCACCCTCTAGAGAACACCACAAAAAGAATCAAGGACCAAAGTGAATAAGATTAACCAATGTTTATTTATCGTGCTTATGCTATGTGTGACTTACCAACGGAGTTGACTCAATCTTGAATAAGAAGATGACTCAAAGTTGCAGTTCCACTATACTGAAAGAAGAGAATAGTACAATGCGGCTACTATAAAGATAGCATACGAAGCTTCTATTTGCACACCATACTTTGTCTCAGTTCACACCATTCATGTCGTTCAAAGATCAATTTTCAAACAAAAGTTCACACCATTCATGTTGTTCAGATATCAATTTTCAACCAAAAATCAATTGTTCGAATATCAACTTCCGAACAAAATTGTTACGAATCGATATTAACTATCGAATGAGGTTTTTGTTCGGAAATTGAAGTCTGAATAATTGATTTTTGTTCAAAATGGTGTAAATTAATAATATTTGTGGGGTGCAAATATATTTACCCATATATAACAAATTATCATAATACCCTTTGTACAATTCACAACTGCATGGTGAATTGGATAGTACTACTTAGGCTCAACAAACCCAACATATGCATAGAACACCAATTAACATGAACTTAATTCTAATCAGATTATCAATCGTAGTGAGATATTGTAATTGTTGAATGTAACAATTACTCCACCTACACCACTTAGTTTAGTGCTCCACTATTACACTTACACCACTTAGTTTAGTGCTCCACTATTACACCTACACCACTTAGTCTAGTGCTCCACTATTATAGTGCTCCATTATGGCTTATATTGTATCCCCCATTTCTCTCTATAAAAGAGAGCTCTTGTACACAAATTAGATAGATCAAACAATCAAGATATTGAATACAATCAATCAATAATATCAATACATTAATTTCCTACATGGTATCAGAGCAATAGGTTAAGCTCTTAGTGTTTTTCGCCTTCCGGCGGGCGGCAACCTTGCCTTGACCGCCCGCCGGACCTCTACACATACCTTCAATTCAAACCTCAATTAGTTGCTGTTAGGCAAAACATGCCAATTCACTTTGGGTCATCTGCCTCACCTCCAGTGTTTGGTTCTTCCTTGTCTACCAGTTCTCTGTTTAGTTCTTCAACCTCTAGCAGTTCTCTATTTGGTTCTTCAATGGCTAGTAGTTCTGTATTTGGTTCTTCGACAACTCCTAATGTGTTTGGCTCAAGCACTAGTTTTGGTCTCAGTTCTTCAGCTTCCTCTTCGGAGACAAACTCCATTAGCACCAGTGGTGCCACTTCAAGCTTATTTAATTCCACTTGGCAGCCCACCAAGCCTTCATTTAACTCAACATTTAGTTCCGTCTCCGTCAACTGGGTTCTCCTTTGGAGCATCCTCGGTTTCTGTTGCTGCTACCAACAGTGCCCCTATGGTGTTTGGCTCATCCATTCCTACTAGTGGCTCATTGGATTCCATTTTCATGTTCACTTCAGCTGCTTCTACTGCTACTGCCTCTTCCCAAGCACAGCCCGTGTTTGGTAGTGTTGTTCCTGTCTTCACGGCTGCCTCAGGTAATGGTGATCAGATGAGCATGGAGGATAGCATGGCTGAGAACCCAGTACAGGCATCCATCATGCCTGCAGTTCCGGTATTTGGTCAACCGCCCATCTTAGCAGTCCGCATGTAGTGGGTAATTATTCCAACTGGCACAGGAGCAGCAGCAAGAGCAAGATAAAGCTTATTTACCTTTTTCTCTCTGATTTTTCCATGAAAACCAGAACAGTACTCCTTAGTTCTAGCTAACATAACACAGCCTTCTGTACAATTATCAATCTGATGGGTAGTCTTCAATGGCTCTGCAAAGCAAAGCCCAAGGCACGAGTAGCAAATGGTGCACAACTTTCTTCAATATTGTCTGTAGTTCCTCCAACAGATGTACCCGCTGGTTTGTCTAGAACAACATGGGATCAGATACAGCTATAATTCTGGATCTCCAGTCAATTTCTAGCACCTTGGAAAGCGTTTTTGGGTGTACATGCACCCTTAAAACTGCTGGAGCTGTGGCTTCCTTATATATCCTAAATTCCTCTGCCGTTGCAGTTGGAGGCAGATCTGGACATACAAGGGTATAATATATGGCTGCAAAAGCTGCTTCCATCAGTTTGTCGGGATTTGGATCTGGGGGGCCATTTGGCTTTGATTTCTTCTCCAAGAATTGGAATACTCAGAAAAAGAAATCTGGGTCATCCAAAAAAAAAAAAAAAAGAGAAAGCAATTGTAGTAATGTCACCAACCTATTTTATTCATGCCAGGGATCAAACCCGATCACCATTTTACAAAAAAAAAAAAAAAAAAAAAAAAAAAAAAAAAAAAAAAAAAACAAAAAAAAAAAAAAAAAAACAACAACAACAACAACAACAAAACAACCACAACCCATAACCACACACAAACAACCAGCCTCACTTCTTCGCCTCTTCAGCTGTTCTCTTCTTCTTGCCTCGGTCTTGGGCGTCCCTTGCCGGTGCTACCTCCATGTTTCCCACGCCGCCGAGCACATTCACTTTCCGTTGCTCCTCAACTGTCACATATGGAGGACCTCCAAATCTGAGCATCACGGTGGCCTTCCGCTTCAGTTCCTTGTTCTCTGCCTTCAGCCCACATATCTCTGCTCGGGCATCCTTATACATGCCCTGGAGCAGAGCCAGTTGGGCGTTTAACTGCTGCACCTCATTTGTTCTCCTCTGAAGCCGGTGCGACAGGTTGTTGACCGCAGTCATGGTCTCCACATGACCTTAATGTATAATAATTGGCCTCAATATCAGATTGAGCAGCCATTATCTGCTCAACTGCCACCATCGGATAGTTCAACGGTGCAAAACCAGGGGGGCTTGGTCCAAGGGCACTTGGTTGCGGTTCCAGGGCAACTGCCCCGGTTATCTCTCTTGTGCACTCATTGAGGTCGGGAAAGAGAGTAAGACCCCGGGAAGAAGAGGCTATGTTCTGGGTAGCGGAACGGGAAGCAGAAGCCATTTTCTGGGCAGAAGTGTTACAGAGTATATCTCTCAGCAAAATGAAGAGGTTTTTCAGAGTTTTCAGCAGATGTTTTGTTTTGCATCAGCTGCAGCCTCGCCTTGGTTTAAATAGGCAAGGCAGACACGCGCCTCACGCGCCTCTCAGCGCAAGACGACAAAGCGGCGCGCCTTTTGATGGCTCGACTTTTGATGGATGTCGGGCACACCTTTTGATGGCACGCCTTTTGATGGCGCGCCTTTTGATGGCTCGACTTTTGATGGCTGTCGGGCACACCTTTTGATGGCACGCCTTTTGATGGCACGCTTTTTTGATACGATTGGGCACGCCTTTTGAAGGTGCAACTTATATGGGTCCGACAAGACTCTGTAAACTGTCCCGACTTTGATTCCGGTTAGCTTTTATATGGGTCCGACAAGACTCGGTAAACTGTCCCGACTTTGATTCCGGTTAGCTCCTATATGGGTCCGACAAGACTCGGTAAACTGTTCCGACATTGATTTCGGTTCTCAGCTACAACGGTTCGACACAGCCATATAGTGTCTTCTACAACGGTCCGACATGACCCAGTAAACTGTTTTCTACAACGGTCCGACGATGCCCAGTAAACTGTTTTCTACATCGGTCTGACATGACCCAGTAAACTGTTTTCTACAACGGTCCGACATGACCCAGTAAACTGTTTTCTACAACGGTTCGACATGACCCAGTAAACTGTTTTGTACAACGGTCCGACATGACCCAGTAAACTGTTTTCTACATTGGTCCGATATGACCCCATAAACTGTCTTCTACAACGGTCTGACACGACCATACAGTGTCTCCTATCTACTTTTATTTGTCAGATTATTTTTTTCTGTTTTGTTACTCTCTCCAAACTCAAGTTGGTTAGTTCCTAACCCCCTTGAGTTTGAGGGGGGCTGTTGAATGTAACAATTACTCCACCTACACCACTTAGTTTAGTGCTCCACTATTACACCTACACCACTTAGTTTAGTGCTCCACTATTACACCTACACCACTTAGTCTAGTGCTCCACTATTATAGTGCTCCATTATGGCTTATATTGTATCCCCCATTTCTCTCTATAAAAGAGAGCTCTTGTACACAAATTAGATAGATCAAACAATCAAGATATTGAATACAATCAATCAATAATATCAATACATTAATTTCCTACAGTAATAAATCCAACATTATTTTTTACAATTACACAAAAAACCAGGAATACATAAAAACACAAAATTCATATCCTTTCTCTCTCACCAATATTCCCATAGTGAATTAATTTTGAGTCTCTCCAACTTTTTTTCTTGCTCACTATTAAAATTGAATAAATTATTTTTTATATCATCTATACTTTTTTAAATATTTCTAAATGTCATAATCATATCCTTGTCAACATTCAACAATAGAATTGATATAATAAATATTTTACATGCTTTTGTGAATGAAGATATTATGTAAATTGACCAATCAGTTAATAGTCGACCGCTCTACCACTGAGCTATTGGGGAAGAACGGACTTAAGGAAGTCGCCAAAAAGCTCCCCCCCAAACTCTTACTACTTGTACTGGGCATGTCAATCCAGTGTTTTAAAGGCGCGCCCCTAAGCACGAGGCGCAATAAGGCGCAGCATTGCACTTCAAACCATTCGAGGCGAGGCAACATACGCAAGGTGCAGCTGAGGTGCTGAGGTGTTGAGGCAAGGGCTTTTTTTCGAGGCGTGAGGAGAGGGCTTCATGGGCTTCACCTATTTTTCTACTCCAACTGTTGATTAAGTGTTATTTCTGTGTCCATACCACAGGGAATTAAAACTCTTGAATATAAAATGATCAAATATGGTCAAAAGAAAGCAAAATGTGATTAAAAGAAAACTAGATGAAGCACAACTAGGACTACACAAATGGGTTCAACTTCAAGATCATCAACTCCACGCCAACAACTTGTAGATGAGGAAGATGAATGGGAAGATGCAGATTCAGATGAGGTTGAAAAGAAGGATGTAAAGGGATACAAATCCAATGATGATGATGGATGAGACGACGTTCTTCATCATGATGATGTCTATTATTAAGTTTTGAGTAGAATGCAACCATAGGACCTTTTTTTTTCTTTTTTCTTTTTTGAACTGCAAACTAGAAGCTTAGGCCTCATTTGGCAACCTCGCTTTTTAGCCTAAAAGCCAAAAAGTCACTAAAAAAAAATCAAAAAGCCAACAACCTATACCAAAAAGTCAAAGATTCCCTTTTCTCTCTACTTTTTGCACATCTTTTCGGAAAAAATCAAAAAGTCATCCCAAACATACTAGTTTTTTTTACATCATATTTTAGCCAAAAAACTAAAAAGTTACTAAAAAAGCCTATTCCCAAATGAGGCCTTAGTTGTTTTGAACTTTATGTGGATGATCTTAAAACTTAAGGTTTTTGGTGGATGTGAATGTGATACCTATTTTATAACTTTGCTTTTCTTCTACTACTTGCACCTCGCTTTGGTGAGGTGTGCGCCTCGCCTCACGCCTGGCGCTTAGGCTATAGGAGACCTTATTGCTTAGGTGCGCCTAGAGCCTTTTAAAACACTGTGTCTATCCTCCCCTACACTAGAGCCCGCCGGCTCACTATGGGTCTTCTGGGCAGGAAGTCACTCATCGCCTCATTATCCGTCTTGAACACAAATCATGACCCGCCTCCACAGGTGCATGTGAAGAAAGACACTTTTTCCACAGCGGTGGTGTATTTCTATAATTATGTAATTTTGTGAATTGATAATAATTTTTTAAATATGAATAAAAATTATTATCCATTTAAGTATTCAATTGTTACTTAATTTTAAGTGAAGCTATTCGACTACATCATGAGGTGAAAAACTACCAATTTCTTCAAGAAATAAAAGTTCATACCTTAAATAGAATGAATATGATCAGCTTTTAGAAATATAGGGGGAAACAAATTGATGCCAAAATAGGATATAATACGTTTTATTAAGTTATTGAGCTCTTTTTTGTGCATAGATAGCTACACATATTATTCCTAATGCAGAATTCCTCACAGTATTGATAGGTAAGAATTTTGATTGAATTACATTTTATTCGGTAACTATTATCTTCAAATTTTAACCACCCCTCCCCCTCAAAAATAAATAAATAAAATAATTCATGGTTCCATCCTGGATAAAAGATAACCTAAAAAATGGAGTTAACAGTACTCTACATTGCCATAAAAACAAAAATTAAAATACAATCAACCTTGGAAAATCATCAACAAATATGAATCCTTTATCATAATTTGAAAATATCCACAACAACCATTGGTGTTAGAATATTCGATATGCATATAATATTTCGAAGGGATTAACAACTCAAGATCATATCATACCAAACTTTTGGAAGTGGAGATTGTTTCGGATAACTCCTGTTGAAGGCTAGCATTTGCTTGAATAATTCGTTTTAACCTCTCTGTGATGTCACTTTCATTGCTGTAACAAGGTAGAAAAAAGATATTGAGCATCATTGATGTACTCCCACCAATGTTATGAAATGCAATAGGCTAGTTATGAATATGAATAAACTACACCTAAGGTCCTTCAAATATGTGTTCTATCTAAATTTGGTCCTCAAATTTTTAATTGTCAATTTCGTCCATAAAGTTTTCAATTTAAGTCAAATTAGTCAAACTTCAAAATGGACCATCTAAATTATCACAATTGTAATAAAATACATCTATCGTCCCTATACTATACGTTCTGTGTTATTTTAGGCCCCAAAGTTAATAATATTTTCACTTAATCCTTAAACACCAATGAAGAACATGAAACATAGCTTAGAAGCGTTTAGGAACTAAATTAACAAAATTTAATTTTGGGGAACCAAAGTGACACGGAACGCATACTTTAGGGACCATAGGTGAGTTAATGATTTACATGGACTGAAATCGAAAACTTTAAGAACAATTGAAAAAATTAGAACTTAAAAGGACCAAAGTGACACAACATATAATTTGAGGACCGTAAATGTATTTTAGCCTTGCCAATATTGTAAGCACATTTATTCAAAAAATAGAAGGGAAAAGATGGGGAAAAGAAAACAATGACAACAGAAAGCTCAGATATAAGTAAACTCTGAGAAGCACCAAGCACGTACACGTCTAGGTAGGTGGCACGAATCGGACACTTCCAACATATGTCGGACACACGTCCAAACATATCCTATTATTTTTATTAAAAAAATTAGACTCGGTCTCTAGGGAAACACAAGTCCATCACTTAATCTGACATGAAACACATTAAAGTTGGATACAATAACTTAAGATCTAATGATAAAAGAAAAACAACATAGATTTAAACCTACTAATTCATCCTCCTTTAAACTCTAGAAATTTGTGGCATGTTATATATGTTTATTAAATTTGAATGAAATATTCAGATCTATGATTTATAATAAATATATAAAATCATATTTTTGCACGTGTGTGGTGTCCTATAGCAGGGGTTTTCGCACCGTGTCGTGTCGTGTCATGTCGTGTTCCGTGTGCATGCATCTTAGAGTAAACTTATGTGTGATAACCTTTGTGTTCCACCATCCACAAAGACAGAAGGACGAATAGCTAAAGGCGGCACTGCAATATTCCTAACAATAAGGTTCTCGGGTCTGTCACTCAAATAGAGCAATTCACAATCCTGCAGCACACCAAAAATAAAAAAATAAAAAATAAAAAAAAAAGGAAAACAATGTAATACAAGAAAGAAAAACAAATACAAGTACTACAACTAAAAGCTTTGCATTCCCATGTTTTCTTTTTCTTTTTTTGCATAAAGAACAAAAAATAAATAAATAAGAGAGAGAGAGAGAGAGAGAGAGAGAGAGAGAATCACCACCAGATAGAACATTTACCTCATCCAGCATATTCTTAAAAAGGGACAGCACTCTGTCAGGGTTTAGTATGGGAGGCATATTAATGGATGCCCTGGATTCTGTTGTGTGAGAAATAGCTGACCTGCATTCTTCTAAACTATCATCAATAATTTTAGAACGATCATGAATGACCCCCAAAATACCTATAGCCTTTTTTACCATCCCTGCAAATGCATAATAAACAAACAAACAAAAAATACTAAGATTTTCAATTCATTAAAGCAAAAGGCCCTAGTAGATGCACAAAGCAGAAGTCATCATCTGTAGATTCCTAATTCGCCATTGACTAAATGCTTTTGAAAATACACTAGATATGTTTTTCCCTCCACCCAAACCACAGAAGCATCTTCTTTTCACTATCAAGAATGTAAGAGATGTGCTCATCCCAACAAATCCTAAGCAAAAGTATGCCAGCAGAAAAGAGGCAAAACCAAATTTATTTATGTTGTTGAAGAACAACTAAAACCTCATTGACTTATATTTTTCATATATATAGGACCATAGTTCATTAAAGAAACGAAAGAAAACAACAGCAGCAACACACGCACAGCCAAAAGAAACATCATTGCAATATTGAAACAGATGTTCCAACTGGTGAGATCGTTCCATTAATCTCATTTTATGCACATTAACAACATTCCACAAAAACTTCCTAGAATGAAAAGTACTACATAATGTCTAGTGGTAATAATAAACCTATAAAAATAATCCAAAAAATAGACAAGTAGTTCCAATTTGATCACTTGGCAAACCAATTCCAGACTGGCAAGGAATGCCCAAAAAGAGAGCTCAATGTCACGTACCGACTCATTGGCAATGCGAGTTCCACACCAAGCACCATGCAAGTGCATATGTGTGTTAGTAGCAAGGTAGGCAGAGTAGATTCCTATCACATCACCTAGTTTGGATTCTTGGGCATTCTGCACAGGGATATGCAGTACCACTCATGGAGCCGGCATCTCGGGAGGATAACAAGCCCCCAGTCCGTGAAAAGTGGTATCAAAGCTAGCCTAGGGGATATGTGATGGGGACGGTACATGGGACTTACCCCAAGCACCTTCATTGTGGGGTCCGCACCAAGGGTGGTGTCCGCGTGGAACCGGTTTCCATGGGTAGGGGAACGGACAAGCATGAAGGTAGGTAGGGTAATGTTCCCCTGATGAGAGCATCAGGATTGGCGATGGTAGCATGTCACGAACCTACATTGGCAATGTGAGTTCTACACCAAGCACCTTGCAAGCACATATGTGTGTGACCAGCAAGGCAGGCAGGAAAGATCCCTATTGCATCACTTGGGTTGGATTCTTGAGAATAATGCACGTGAATATGCAATACTACTCATGGAGCCAAGTTCTCAAGAGGATAACAAGCGCCCAGTCCCTGACATCAAGCTTTAACTCAAAACAACTTAAGATGGAGACTCCAAAGTTAATTCAACTGTGATTTTTGATACATAAACCAACATTATTAAAAAACCTAACTCGCCAAATACATTTCAACACCCTCAGCATCACCTCGTCAACACTTTATCAAATATACATCATTTTCTTTTCTAGTAAGGAGAATAAAGAACATTCATTTAAAAATAAATAAATAAATCAAGTCGCTCTTTTTGCAATAATGGTTGCACAAGAAATCCTGCAGACACCCAGCCATAGGGATGGATGTATACTGGATTTCAAAAACTATCCAGGAGATATTGATGCAATTGCCCAAGCAAAAAAGTATCTTCTTATGTTGAAAACATACTGGTCACAACTCAAGCAAAAAGGAAAATAAGAATAACAAATTATACATAAATAACTCATTAAGGCACGTTCACAAGGCTAAGATATCTGATAATATGGACAAATGAATATGAACAAAAAAATGATATGATGCACATGATACTAGAGAATTAATTGGTGGACAATCTTCTAAAGGGAAAAAATAAATAAAAATTCTCTAACCATTTATATATCCACATCTTGAACACTTCACTGCCTTCCTACTACTTGCCATGCCATTACACCTTTTTACCATCAACTTCAAAATCTCACTCTTCTTTAGAGGTTCAATCCTGGAGTTCCTCATCTTCTTCAAAAACTCCACGCGCTCTTTTTCCAGAAGAAGTACACGGGAACACGACTGTTCAAAAAAATAAACAAAAAAAAAGATTTAGAATTCATGTGACCAGCTCAATTATGGTACTTATACCTCTCTCAGGGCAAGGCACAATGAAAAAGCATTGAACTCATAAACTTAAAATCAATCTTTTTAGTTCTCAAAAACATTTGGATATATAACTCATTTGCATTTTGAGTCACATAGTTGAGTGTTTAAACACGTATTGAGGAATGAACAATATAAGAAGGGAAACTTCTACAGAAGCTGTTAGAAATAATTAAATTACCAATGGCTGCATATCATAAGCATTGATAACCAAATATTGGTCTCCACCATTCACAAAATGTCACTGCTATTTTTTTAAAAACAAAATGACATTGTCAATTTGCTGAAAGCACACAGCAGACAACCAAACATGTGTCCCTTTTGTTTGAATATTTCCACCACATAGTTTTTTTTTTTTTTTTTTTTTTTTTTTTTTATGATCAACAACAAAACAAATTTTATTTAAGACAAAGGAGATTTACAAAAAAGTGTGTGGACAAGAAGTCCAACAAGAAAAGAGAAAATCAAGAAAGGACAAATCACATATGACTCTCCAATCTCTACTAATCAAAAATAAGGAATTTCCTTGAAACTAGGAGACAACAAAAGCGCAAAAGGAAGCAAAATAGCAAATCTTTTCCCATAAACCCTCAATATCTTCTGAATTTTCCTGAAAGACAGTGGAGTTCTCCAACAAAATCACTCTAGGCAATACACCAACTACATATCTCCAAAGAACTTGTGCCTTCATATTAGAACCAAAACCCTAAAATCAGTGCGAAACAAATTTACACAAGGTACAACCCAATTCACTATTGCCCAATCTAGCACAGTTCGCCACAGCGCTAAGGCCACATGAGTATGCAAAAATAGATGATCAAATACTCTCTTCATCCCTCTTAAACAAAACACACCATTGCAAAAATACATAGCAATTAGATTTACTTTTTTCTGAATCATATCATTGTATTAAAGTTTCTTGTAAGTCATTGCCTCCACTATGTAGATAATGCAAACTA
The DNA here is from genome assembly GCA_030407325.1 of Camellia japonica. Classification (NCBI taxonomy): domain Eukaryota; kingdom Viridiplantae; phylum Streptophyta; class Magnoliopsida; order Ericales; family Theaceae; genus Camellia; species Camellia japonica. Next base: position 110,184,490 of record JAPPVO010000017.1, on the reverse strand, counting down.
GTGAAAGGCATTTACGTATGCTTGCTTAACTTAATTCTAAATAAATATAATTTAAAAATGAAAAGTAAAAAAAGAACAATATGAAAGAAAGAATAGTGTTTTAAAAGGCTACAAAAAGTAATTTTATTTAAAAAAATACAATGGAAAAAAAGAAAATTGTAAGTTGTACTTGTATTCGCATGAGAAGCTCATTGATTGAAGTAAAATATTAAGTACATACAATGAGAGAAAGGAAAAGTGTAAAAAACAAAAAAATGCATACTACCTTTTTTGGGTTAAGCATCCTATCTTTGTCCCATAAACTGAATTGGGGATCATTGGATATTCAAGAACGGTTATTTTTCCATAATATCCAATATGAGGATTACTATAGGTCTTATTTGGTTGTGTTTTTGTTATTATGTTTTCTGTTTCCATTTTCTGAAAAACACAAAAAACTTGATGGTCAACTACTTCCCTAAATTGTTTTCAGAAAAATTTTCTAAAAACAACCCACTTTTAGGAAATGCCAAAAAGATCTTTCCAAATTTTCCAAAAAAAAAAAAATTCACACAGAAATGAAAATGTTATGAAAACAGTGGGTGATATAATTGTATCCAAAAGCACAAAAAACAAAATCAAAAAAATGAAAACGAAGATATAGGAAATGTGAATATGATATAAACCCTTGTCCCTTAGATCAAAGAAAGAAACTGGTGTGATGATTAGCGTTTGGTAATGTTTACGTTTTTTGTTTATGTTTACAAAAATTTTATAAATTGGTTTTTGTTTATTTTTAAAAAAACATAAATTACAAACGCGTTTAGTTTGAACAAAATGTTTGAAAAATTTTAAAAACATAAACTAAAAAATTTATTTGTTCAGATCTAAAATATTTATATTTATTTTTTATTATTTATGACAATGGGATCATAAACATTATAATTGAAAAAAAAATTAATTAAAAAAATTAATTGAAAAAAAAAATTTATTAGTCAAAATTTTAAATTTCTGTTTACAAACCAAAATGAGATTACGTTTTTTCCTCAAATTTATAAACTGAGACAACCATTTATAAACTAAAAAAATTATCAAACAAGTTTTTATGACAATTTTTAAAATTTTGTAAATATAAACTGAAAACTGAAAACGAAATGGTTACCGAACAGGCCCCTCAAACTACTTTTGTTAGGGGAGATAATTTTGATGTGGTTTCAGTAGTTAATGAGTGTGTGGATTTAGATCAAAGAGTTCTCTGTCGAGGGTGATATTAAGTTGGACTTACAAAAGGCTTAAGATCATGTGAATTAAGTTTCCTCCTTTGTGTTACAGAGGATGAGTTTTATTGAAAGGTAGAGGTGGCAAATTGAATTATACATCTCTGCAATAAAGTTTTTGGTTCTTGTGAATAGCTAAAGGCTTCTTCGAGAGCTCCAAGGGTTAAGCAGGGGTGATCCACTACCTCCTTTCCTATTCTTGTTTATTATGAACGGTTCAAGTCGAATGGTAGGCAAGGTGGCCAATGATGGTTTCCTCAATGGCTTTGGGGTGGAAGTGAGGAATAGAGCATTCGTATCCATTTCTCATTTGTTAATTGTTGATGACACTTTGATTTTACATAGATCTAGTGAGGAGGAGCTGAGCTGAGCTTCATGAGATGTATTTTCCTTTGCTTTGAGATTGTTCTAGGGCATTGGATCAACTTGGCAAAAAGTGAGTTCATTCCAATGGGGAACGATTTGAGAAGAGGTTGGCATCATGGAAGAGGTAGTATTTGCTGAGAGGTAGTAGGACTCTTATTAAGAGTGCATTGTTTAGCTTGCCAACTAACTTTATCTCCACGTTCACACTTTCCATTCTAGTGGCTAGTAGATTGAAAATGATGATGGATTTCCTTTTGTGAGAATTGGAGAAGGAGCATAAGCATCATCTTGTTGAATCTCGATAGAGTATGGCACATGCAAGCAAGCGACGCAACTAGTGAATCATCCTTTATAGCATTGCACAATTACCATCACAATTTGGAGTTTGTTGTTTTCAGCCTTTGGTTTGGCTTGGGTGATGCCAAGTTCAAGAAAGAATCATTTGCTTGCTGCCAGTAAGGATGCCCAAGGCAAGGAAAGAGAGAGGCTCCGAATACGACTCTTTTAAGCCTTTTGTGGTGTATTTGAAAGGCGGGGAATTTGAAAAGATCAGTGCTGACATCCTTGTATTTTTTGCTTATAGAAGATTTTCGCATTTCTTTATCCTATTTTTGTTGATTGTTCAGGAGATTTGTACATCTCTGACGACAGACTGTGTTAATGTGTCATGCACATTGTATGACATATGAAAGACATAAGCTTTAAAATGAATTTAATGACACCATAAAATAATCCTAGAAAGTGATGCCATAAAATATTATCAAGGCAAATTACAAGTTTGATAACACTAAATAAATTCAATCATAGTGAGGCCTTGTTTGGGAAGTGGCTAATATAGCCAAAAAGCCATTATAAGTTGTCACATCACTCACTCTACTTTTCTGCACATTTTTTTGTAGAAAGCCAAAAGGCTAATTAAAATAGTCAATTCCCAAACGAGCCCTGAATCCACGATTTAGCATTAAAAGTAGTGACGTTAATAATAATAATAATAAAAGTATTGTTTTTGAAAATTAACAAGATATGTAATATCTATAATTTGGAAATTCGATCAAACAGTAAGGAAAATAAATGAATTGCAATGTGTCATTTTGAAAATTCTGCAGTGCAAAATATAAAATGTATGTGTGTCCATCACAATCTATTCCATATATAAAGCGCACATCTTTCATAGCACAGCCATTGGGAGTGCACAATGTCTAGTATATATGTGTGTTTGTGACTTGTGTACACACGTTCACTGTTTTAAACTTGAAATTTCCTAATTTCATATTGTTATAGCATGTCTTAAACTCAAAGTCTCCTACAGCTAGAGTTCCAAACCCTACCTCAAATAATCACAGTTGAGTTGAAATGATTTCAAAGGAGGAAGTGAAGTAGACCAGGTATATGCCTATAATTGCAGGCCAAAGATCTTTAAGGAAAAAAAGAGTAGATAATAGTTTGGAAGCAGGATCCATATTTTCTTTTTCTTTTTCTTCTTTCTTCTTTTTTTTTATTTTTTATTTTTATTTTTATTTTTGGGATGAGTTTGGAAGCGGGGAACATATAGAAGCATCTATAACAAAATATACTTCAGTACTTCACTACCTTGCAAATGCACTTCAAGATGTCCACAATAGTACTCAAATACCCAACATTATATACAGGGAGAGCAAGAGTCAAGTATCCGTAGTGCCCAGGACAATCTGTAAAACTCCCATGGCAAGTTGCACAGAAACTGAACTTATTTGGAGGCCCCTAAAATAACAAACAAAAAGCGCCTTCAGAAATCTTTCTACCAAAAAAAATTAAACAAATACAACTAAATTATAAAGACATCTTAAATTATTGCAAATAAACCAAAATAAGTCTTGATATTTATAAGTTGAGTGCTATCCGCTCAGCTCCCAGCACTGTGGCAAGGGTTTGAGTCAAGAGAATCAACCTCTCCACAAATGTTGGGGTATTGTCTACGTACTAACTGACCCAAATCCGCCTGTAAGTGGAAAAGGAAAAAAAGATAGAATCTATGACAGGAGTGAACACTTTATTTACTCTTATCAAAATAAGTATATCTCCCCGTGCATTTCTTGCATGGGAGATCAAGGTTGTTGTTGATAGAGAAATGATAACAACAAGTTTTACTGAGCCCAAATCCTTCACAACAATTTGAATATTTATACATGTGTACACGTATGAAAGATAACATGTCCAGAGTATTACCCTTTTTATTTTATTTTTTTGAGCATCAACAAAAATCTTAATAAAAAAGAGAAGCGAAAGAGGACAAGAAGTCCTCATACAAAGAGTATAACCCTTTTTATTGCCCACCATACCATGCCATAAGGGTCCCATACAAGATTTGCTAGTCACTCAGTCCTAAGAGCTGATGGTTAAGAAAAAGGGATTCATCTCTGAAAATTTCTAGGAAGGAATTCAGATCGTTTAATAGCTAGATTGCTTTTCGCTTATGTTGTAATCGGGCACTTCATAATGAAGCATTCAAGAAAAAGAGAAGGAGTTCAATTCAAGAATTTAACTGCATAAAGATAAGGCAGTTGTTCATAAAACGAACAAAGTGAACAAGGGATATGAAGTTGAAAAATCAAACTCTGGGCATTGTTAAAGTCTGGTTTCATGCAAATGTGATACAAATGTTAATTTCAAAGAAAATAAAGAAAAAAAATTTTAAAAATTGTTATACATATTATTCATTTGACTAAAAATGACCCAAGAAACTTGCTGATACTAATTGTCTTTATAATAGTAAACAAGTCCATTCATGATCATAGTACAGAAAGCACAGTAGTAAAATAATGTTTAGTACATTACAAATGGAGACAGAACTTCACATCCTCAAAAGTGTTTACTTAATTTAAATACATACATAAAATTACATATTATATTAAATCTTACAATTCAAGATTCACTATTTTAGCAAAATGATTCACGAATTGATTCACGTTTTGATAACAATAATTGCACCAAATTCACAAGTCCACGCAACATCATCTCAAAAAGACTACAACCAAGTACAAGGAGCGGGCAGATAAGAAGAGGTGGTTTGTGGGGTTTAATGTATGAATTATGTATGTGGTTGTTCCAACAAAATCTATTTTCAGCTGAAGAGTACAAGCTTTCTGCCAGTAAGCTCGGCCTCTTGGAGATCATCAAATTCAAATGCCTACAGATTGAAGCTTCCCAGCCATATTTGTACTTCTAATGTGTTCAATGTCAAACATCTTATTTCATATGATGGTGATAGTTCAAATTAAGATTCGAATTCATGGGAGAATTCTTTCGAAGCTGGGAAGGGTTAATGCAGAACAAATGGCCTTGGCCAAGTTGGGACATTTTGGATCGCAAGAGGCAAGACTTTAAATAAAGTGCTCAGGACAATGGTAGAATAAATCTAAAAAGCTCATGTTCGATAACTATCCAATGGTTAAAACTCTCCTCTTTGCCATACCTAAGGCACTCTTTGGGCAAGTATCAATTCCATTTTACACCTTTTGGATTAATGGTTTAATAGGGAAAATGAAGGATTTGGAGGGATGAAGTTAGTTAAAATCATGTTTGGATTGATTTTATTTCAATGAGGGAAAGGGAAGTGCATGATGGCTTATGAGGGGGAAAGAGTGCAGACATTTTAAGCACTTCACTTCTCCAAAATTGGGATTGGGTGGAAACGGAAGGAAAGGAAAGGAAAGTAATTCTAATAATAATAATATAAAATATCTAATGAAGTATATTTGTCATTAATTAAATATTATCTAACCAAACAAAAGAAAGAAGACTTCCCCTTCCTTTCCTTCTTCCTTTCCTTCCCTTCACAACTAACTTTTCCCTTCACTTTCCCTCCCATCAATCCAAACAGATGTTAGGTTTTTTCTCTTCTCTTTTTTTTAGAAATTACTTTATCCAAAAAAATTTGTGTCAGTCGCCATTTGTTTTGGCATGTTTCTTAAAGTCCCTTGTATTCAAATTTTAGGTTAAATCGAATTGGCCATTTTTAATAATTTTTTGAATTTATTTATTTTTAGCTTCATAGTAAGTAATTGCCTTGTGTGACTATTTACTATAAGACATTTGACTGCTCTACTATTATTATAAATAAGATGTAAGCTTTAGGGTTATTTAGTTATTAATTGTTTATAACACAAACTCATATAAAAGTTCTCAACATTGGGCCTATTTGGTAATGTTTATATTTACAGTTCTCTGTTTATATTTACAAAAAAAATTGAAAAATGTAAAACAATAATCATTCGGTGTCTATTTTTGTTTTCAAAAAATTGTAAATAGTTCACAAAATTTACATAATTCTTGTAACCACAAAAACGTTGGTTTCACTTGTTTAGAAAAAAAGTTCTCATTTCTTCCTCCTCCACCCCCTTCGGTCACCACCCATCGCTCATTATCACCACTATCAGCCACTGTCATCGGCCACCACCCTTCGCTCATCATCACCACTATCGACCACTGTCATCAGCCACCACCTCCCACTAAAGGTAAACTATTTTCATCCACCATCTCTTGCAAGAAAACACCTTTGGCAACCACCTCCACCATCTCCAACCCTTGACAACCATCTTCAATCACTACTTCCTAGGACCACCAACCACCTCCCATCGTTGACAACAACCTTCGGCCACCGCCTCCTGCCCGACACCTCTCTTATTTGTTTTCAAAACACGTGTATACCAAACACCTTTTTTTTTTTTTTTTACCAAAAATAAGCATGAACATGTTTAATGTTTTGTGTAAACAATAAACTGTAAACTTACCAAATGACACCTACACTATGTTTGGATTGAGTGATTTGGAGAGAAAAGAAAAGATATGGAGAGATATACATTTCTCTTACTTGTTTGGATAACCTAAGTGGAGAGAAATTGAAAGAAATTGAGAGAAATAGAGAGAAACTCATTTCTCTTATAAGCCTCATTTTCAATCTTCCCAAAAGTGGAGAGATTGGAGAGAAAAGAAACCACTATTTTCATAATACCAATTTTGTCCCTATAAAAATAAAAGAAATAAAATGATTGAAAATATAAAAATGTTATTTTGGTAATATAACATAAAATAATTTCTTTTCTTTTCTCTTAATGAAATCTAACCAAACAAGAATGAGAGAAATCATAATCATTTCTTTTCTTTTATTTCTTCCTTATCCAAACAAAAATGAGAGAAATCACAATCATTTCTTTTCTTTTCTTTTCTCTTATTACTTAAGTAATCATTTCTTTTCTTTTCTTTTCTCTCATAGGTTCCCAAACACAGTGCTAGTGTTTGAGTTTATCTTTGTTGCATACTTAGTTTCTTACAGACATCCCTACATTACGCACTTTCACTAATGATGTAGAATAAAACTTCATAAGCCAAGCAAAAGCCACTAATCCTTACATTGCCACCCAAATTTCTCAATCCTATGAAACATGTTGAATCATACAATCAATAACAACCACAATAGAATTCCATCAAGTCAATTAACTCATTATTGCATCGACCGAATCGGATGAAACATAATATACACAATCCTTCATAACAACTATATATATAAACCAAACCAAACCAAACCAAGCTTAAGTCTCATCAAATGGGATCGGCTACATGAATCATTATTCTCTATTCGACTCTATCCAAAGCTATATCATTATCAAATTAAGAAGATCCATATCGCTATTTACTACACAAGCCCGTGTCAAATTAAAGAGATTTATAACAGCTATATATGTATTAAAAAATAAAAATATATGTATAGGGAAGTACCATGCGAGGGTCCAACAAGCCATTTCATGTGGCTTTTTAAACTGGTCGTAATAAACACCGCGGTACACTTCAACTTCAGCGGCTTTGTAAATATCGGATTCGGAAAACATCGAAAACTGAATGCTTTTTCTGCACATACAACAACCACCCAGAAGAAAACAAAATCAAATTAAAATTTATTAGAGGAATTGTTTCTAAGTGAATTAACATGGAAACCACAAAACCACAAAATCTTGTGTCAAATCGAAAATTCACATTTTCCGAGGCCCAATATCCTCGATGTAGGGCTTTTTTGTGAACTGAAGGGTTTCTTGGGGTTTGTTCGCCATCTCTAATAGAAACTGAACACGATCAAATATAAATAAAAGGTATATATATATTTCTATATAAACAGAAACAGAGAAAAAGACTCTTGAATCAAGCTGTGGGGTTTAAGGCTTTAAGCAAGCAGGTTTTGGATTGTGAAAAGTGCGCTCTCTCAGTGTGAAGTATACGCACACAGACAGAGTAGGGGAGAGAGATGAGAAAAAGAGATCGAGCGGGTGAAGCCGCAGGAAACAAAAAAAAATATATATTTGAAAAACCCTAAAAGGTTTTGTTACGAGAGAGTGTATTTGAAAAACCCTAAAAGGTTTTGTCACGAGAGAGTGTTTTTATTGATTTTAGACCCCGTTTGTTTTCCGACGTTGAACGGAGGAGATTGACAGGGAGTGGATTAATAATGAAATGATTAAATAAAATTGTGTTTATTTTAATGATAATTGTTAGTGTAGTGATTGTTAAATTATTTTATATAAAATAATAAAATAAAAAAAATATAAAAATATTAAACATTAATGTTTTAAAAAAATGTCTAATATGTAAAAAAAATTTTAAAAAATAAAATAAAATAAAAAAATATCCAAAAAAAATAAAACAAATAAAATAATGATTTTTACTTAACAAAAAAAATAAAAAATTAAATATTAATGTTCAAAAAAAATACCCGAAATGTAAAAAATAAAATAATAAATAAATAAAAATAAAAAAATTTCAATCCGCCGAACTATTTTTCTAATACCGAGTCCTGGAGGCCCATCTGAATCCCCTTGGGGAGGCCCATCCTAATCCGAAGCTCACTATCAATTCCTTCCCCATCTCTCAAAACAATATTAGTGGGTCCACCTCACTACAAATCTCAATCCCCCTCTAACTCTTCAAACAAACGGGACCTTAGGGGGAAAGTGGATATGAAAAAAAATTAGGCACACATGGATGCAAGTAATGTTTTAAAAGCTGGACCGATGAGCCAATTGAAAAAAGAATTACGTAAATGAGTCATCGGTTTAACCGTCGGATTGAACCGGAATCGAACTGTGATGCAATAAATATATTAAAATAAAAATATAAGTAATAAAATTATAAATTAAAAATATTAAATTATCTTAAATATTTTTGAAAAATATAATAATATATTTTAAAATATTATTAATTTTAATTTTAAAAGAGGAAATCAAATATTTAATATTTTCTCCATATGATTTTAATTCAAATAATTTGATTGAAAAAGAACAAAAATTTTGGAGGGATATCAAAATTTCAATATTCCCTCCAATACATTTGATTGAATCCCACATGGATTTTTTGAGTTTTTTTGAAAAAAAAAATTCTTATAAATAGGTGGAAACTTTCACAATAATTTCAAACTCCTAATGGGATTCCTCACATGAGGAGACCCTTGAAAGAGAGTTTTCAATTAAAATTTTCTTATATTCTTATATTTTATATATATATATATATAATAAGAAAGAAAGAAAGAAAAAAAAAAGTTAGCAGAAATCAAAAAAAAAAAAAATCTAAATCCATCAACCTGGTGAACCGGCTCCGGGTCGACCGATTCAACCGCCTGTTTTCCCGGTTCTCTCTAAATAGGCCGGTTTTTAATTTTGAACGATTTAGAGGGTATATCCAGACTGGAAACCCGACGATCAACGGTTCAACCAATCGGACCGACCGGTCCGGACCGATCCGGTTTTCAAAACCTTGGGTGCAAGTGTGTTTGTTGGGGTTGTAGATGAAAGGAGGTATAACTTATAAGTGTTATTTGCATCATTTATGTATTGGTTTATTTCTATATAGTTTTCTCTTGATTTTAACAATTATTAATTAAATAAATTATCAATAAGTTTTAATAGTTTGATTTAATTCCTATCAAGTCTTATTAAAAATAAGGCCTCATTTGGGAACAGGTTATTTTAGTAACTTTTTGACTTTTTACGAAAAGATGTGCAAAAAAATAAAAAGAATGATGTAACAATTTATAGTGACTTTTTTGTTTTTTGACTAAAATACTTAGTTCTCAAACATAGCAAGTCTTAGAAAAATTATCGTTAAAAATAATATTTTTGACTATTTTTTACATATGTCGTTAAAAATTGATAATTAGTGACTTTTTGTCACGATTTTTTGTAAATTTTCATTAAAACTTACAATCAGTAATGTTTTTCTATGACAAAATTTTCAAAATGTCGCCAAAAGTTGAAAATTAATGACTTTTTTTGTGACAAATTTTTAAAATTGTCACTAAAACTTATAATTAGTGACATTTTTTTGTGACAAAATTTTCAAACTGTCACTAAAAATTAACAATTACAAACATTTTTTAATAGTGATTGATGAAAAACCTCATTAATTATCATAAGACCTATTTAACAAAAGTCCACTTATAATGATTTACACGTAAGTCTCTACTTTTTACTAGTATTTTTCTTTATAAAATAATAAAGATGTTAGGGTAAATTAGGGTTACTTTCGAGACGATGTAAATAAGTAGTTTACTTATTATTAGTTGTCACATTATTTTTTTACTTTTTTGTATATCTTTTTGTAAAAAATAAAAAATCACTAAATAAGCAAACTCCAAACCAACCCTTATCTTTTGTGTGGTTTAGAAAAAATACAGTTTGTTTACACTATTGATATAATTGATCTGTCTTCCTTGAGCTGCTAATTTACATAATAGTTAAGATATGAATAAAAAATAATGTTATCATATCTTTTTACTAAAATGTATATTTATTTTTATTTATTTTAGTATCTACGCACCAACTGTATTAGTTGCGGCCACTTTTATCTTACTAAAAAGCTAAGTTACATAGACTCTTTGTATTTTGAGAGGTACAAGTGTTGACACGACACGAGTACAAGTGTGAGTGTGGAATACAGTCGGGATATGGCTAAATACAAACGGATACGACTGCTTTTCTTTTTCTTTTTCTTTTTTTGGTAATATTTTGATACAAATTTTATGTCTTTTTCATAGTTTGAATAGGAGGAAGGTAATAGAGACGAGAAGAAATAGACCAACAAAAATAAAAACAAAAAATCACATACTTTATTTGAATATTAACATCCATAACTTGCAACTGTGACAACGAGAAGAAACGTGAAATGCTGTTGAAGTAGAGCTAAAGAAACCTGAAAAGGTGAAGCAAAGTTGGAGTCGCTAGTGTATTCCAACATTTTTTCTCTTCATCTTTTTTCATCTTCCTCTGGTGTTGCTACTAGGATGGACAAACATCGGGTTAGGCCAGGTGCAGACTAGTACTATGTAGTAAGAATGTGTCATCTCAAACCTGGTCAGCCCCGACATCAAGCCTAATTTAGCCATTCCAAACCCAATCATAAAAGAATGTCTTAATTCTAAATCTACCCACTTAATAGATATTAACTTCTTCTTTTTTCCATCTTCAATGGTTATTAAATTATATAAACTCTTTTAATACTAATTTGAATTTAAAATATTAGTAACAAAATTCAGTTATAAAATAAATATAATCTTTTAAGAAGTAATTTAATTTAAGCTATAGAAAGGAGTTTTTTCTTTATCTTTTATTATTTTTCGAATTTACTTTGTAACTAAATAATATAAAAATTAATATTAATATTTTTTTGAATGTGCAAATCAGGATGGGTTGGGATAAAACTCTGTAGTGGCCCAAGTAAGATAAACCCAACCCATTTCATTTTTGGTTGAGACACGAGGTTGTCCTGAGTGTTTTGGACCTTGGGGGTGGCTGATGGGCAGTAGCCCAGTGTTTTTGTTTTGAGCTAGTTTTAGTCGCGAACGTGTAAGGTAGAGGTCGCACCCGCGAGGGGTCGCAACCAGGCTGCGAACAAATGTGAGCTTCAGGTCCTTTGGCCTAGGGCAGGAGTGCATTGCCCGCGTTAGGCTGTAGTGGGGGCTGCAGTCAGTGTGGTCACGCCAGTGATGTAGGTGGTCGCACTCATGACCAGTTGACCTGAGGCTTGCGGCCACGATGATGTTGGTCGTGCCCGCAATGGTGCTACTATAAAGGTAGTCAGTGCGTGGAAAATATTACTTTTTCAAATATTCTCTCTCTCTCTCTCTCTCTCTCTCTCTCTCTTCTCTTCTCTCGCACGCAAATTTTGACCTTTTAAGCTTTTCAAGCTTGAGTTTCATCTATTTCTATCAATTTTCTACCCCTAGTTCCATATACCAAAATGTAGAGCTTAGCGAAGGCTTCCATTTAATCTAAGTGGATCGTCTTTTTGTCACTGGTGATTTTTTCAAATTGTCTCCTCTTCGCTTCAAGAGGTAGGGTCTATTTCTTAAACTCAATGTGAGTTCAGTAATGTATTTGTGGTTTATTTCGATATATAGATTTTGTGGTTGTTGGGTTGATATTGGGAATTTTGTTTTGTGAATTAATGGTTTGTTCCAAATAGGGTTGTTTAGCTATGATTTTGCTACTAAATCTATTTTTTGTATATAAAAGTGCATGCGGGTTTCTAAAAGTGGAAAAGGCCCGATTTGTGAAAAACCTTAAGTGATATTGGTTTTTGGGAGTTGGTTTGATTTTCGAAAAGAATTTGGTTGGAAAATGTGGAGAAGTGGTTCGAAAATACTCTTCTAATCCAATGGGACGCTCGTGAGCCTCAGCTAGTCACCTGAAAATGAATGAACACTCCGGTCGGGGGTGCCGGAATTAGCACTCCGACGGATAAGTCAGTATATACTCTATTGGTTGCTTATATCTTAAGTTAAACTTACTTGTTCTCACGTACCTCTCTTGGGCTGTTGTTCATCTATTTATATACGCTTCTGGTCCTCAGGGTAGGGCCCATTCTCAATCTGTCGTGTAATTATTCACTCGGCCCTCCTTTTGTCGTATCCCAATTTTCACTCGGCTCCTCGCTCAACTAGCTTTATGGCCGATTAGGATACTTGGCATCTAGAACGTACGAGATGGGGCCGAATATAATATATATCCTGATTTTCCAAATAAATATTCGGCCTATCTGCGTCCTCTGATACTCGGCTCCCACAATTGCCCCCCAAACACCCCGCTAACACCAGTTAGTTGGTGTGTTTGGTTTCGAACTTGAAAAGTCAAAAATTCGGCGGTTAACCTCATTCCAACGTGTGTCAGAACGCACACGCTTTTTGTTCATCATTACAATTTCTCGCCCCTTCGTACGCTTCCAACATTTAATGTGATTTTGAAACTTTGTCTCTTCGAATGTATGTTTTGAATATTCAGTTTCTGGTTCGCCTTCTAGTACGACTCTTTCACTTCGAGACCTCTGCAACTTCTTCCTGTTTCTCATTATCTCTTCTGCTCCTTGTAAGTTTTCTTCTCATTCACTTCCAATCACATTTCCTTGTTTACTTTTAGTTTTGCATAATCCTTAGGCTGGCTATGATGGCAAAGCATTCGAAATAGCTCCTTTCTGCGGACCGAATTTCCGGCTTCCGATGTCATTATTCCATCCCCGACGATGTCCATCTGTCACTCGTGGCAGATAGCACCACTGATATGGAGAGGACTGACGAGAGTACAATCATCTTTCCTCTCCTATTGATTATTGAGGGCGGAGTCCATTTTTCCCTTCACCCATTTTTAAAGGCCGTCATTCGACATTGGGGTCTAATTCCCTTCCAGCCTAACGTGATTTTTTTTTCGCATCATAATGGGGATTATAAAGTTAAACTGACGTCTTAGGATTAACCTAGGTATACCTGCAATTCGGCATTGTTATGCTTTAGCCAAGTCTACTGGCCGGCTGGGACACTATTTTCTCAGGGCCAAGGATACCGATCATCACTTAGTGACTATGCTTCCCAGCTCTGGCAAGCGTGTTGACGACGTGTGTAGACGTCCCCGAACGCCCCGGGAGGGTTAAGTCCCGTTCTGTTCATATTGGGGTCACTACAGTTCAAGGACTCAAATGTCACGGTTCTTAATCTTGAACCAAAGAGTCCAAATCTGGCAAATCGATTTTGAAAACAGATTTTTTGAAAAGAAGTGCCAAACATGGACTGCTTTGCCAGATACAGAGTCGCCACCTAAATATTTTTTTTTTTTATGGGAAATTTAGGAAACCCTGACTCGGTGCCGAAGGCCACGTGTCCGTCATTACCAAAGTTGCCTCGGCTCGGGAACTTGGGCACGATTGGGGAAGGTCACTTCGTGAGCACCCCCGCTCGCCCGGTCGAAGACCGGCCTCTACTAACCGTGATATCTGTTTTTGAAAACATTGTATGCTCTTATTCCAGTTATTAGCCTAGGTTACTGTGTGATGCTCGCAGCAAACAAGTATAGACTGGGTCGCCTGAATTGGAACAAAACATTTCATGTTTGTTTATTTGAAAATGGTTTGATGGTGCTACCCGCAGGTAGGCTAAGACGCGGATTTGCCACCCTCAGGTGGGCTTAGAAAAACATGATTTTGCCACTATCTAGTGGGCTTAAAACAAACAGTCAACGCATTGTCCCAATTCAAGTAACTCAACCTCCACCCGCAGGCGTTCAAGACAGTAATATCACATAAGCAGTTAGCCTCATGGCAAGCATGCTATCATGGCAACACTCACACGCATGCAAGGATGCTAAAGCATAAAACTTACCGAGTACTCCAAGCCAAAAACAAAAACCGATTAGAAATCATGCATGATCCTAATTTTTACAGAAATGCCTAATGCAACACATGCAATAATGCAACTATAGCAGGCTCGGCTTTTCTAAACATGGCATATGAAATGCAACAACTAACACGTATTCAATTTGAAATTGAAATACAAATGCAGTTTGTATGATGCGTCGAGCCCGGTGCGTGCAAAACAGATGAATGATGCAAACATGCTATCATACTGTATGCTAATCGAAATATGCCCTATATCTAACCATCGTAAGCGGGTAAATAAAAGGGAGAAAGACGTGGGGTTGGAAGACATACATCACACTCACCCACACTTATTACAATTATGCCCTCGCGCAGAGGGTCCGAATAAATAATACAGTCCGAATAAAAGAATAATACAGTCTGAAATTACAGTCCGAATAATATACAAATTTCTAATTAATTAACGAATTAAGCTAAGAAAGCTTTAAACGGGCATGCAAGCCAATGGCTGCCTCGCTTCTGATGAATGATGTATGCTGGACTGCCTTTACGCAGAAATCCACTAGGATGCCCAATTTAGCCTCTGTTTGCAATGTTTCTCGAAATGCGTGCCAGACTCCGAAAAGTTGCTGATTCCTTATCTTGCTGCAACAGAGAGCAGGAAAAGGGCATAGCAATGTATTTCACAGATATATGCATGCCTCGATTCTCGTGCCACCAATCACGCATAACGATGCATGATGGCCGAGGAATCGGATTGCAACTTAATATAGGGTGCAATGCAGATAGATGCTACAACAAAACCTAAATCCATCATGGGTAATCCGGAGTGTCGGTGACTGGGGAATTGAGACCCGTTCCGTCACTCGGAGTACGAAACGTGCCTCGTTTCCCGTGCCCGGGCTAACTCCTACCCCGAACACGATGCGGTATGCATGATATGCATGAAATGTAGCTAATATGCAACCCTATCATGCACAATGCTATGAAAATGAAATGCCTCGAAATGCGTGCACGCGGGCACGCAAACCGAGGCGATGATCCCAAGGCATGAAATGGCATACGCAATGCAAATGGACTTACACTAACATGAGTGAGCCTCAGCCACACTCACATAAGAGGCCGTCGGATAAAAACGAGATGCCTCGAAATACGCGCCCACGGGCGCGCAAACCGAGACGATGTATACGGAATGCAAAATAACATGGAAATGATATGTATTGAGACTAAAATGAGATGTCTCGAAGTGCGTGCCCCCGGGCACGCAAACCGGGAAAATAGCATACGGAATGCAATGATGCGAAAATGGCATACAGAATGCAAAATGGGCTTATACCAACATGAGAGGACCTCAGCCACTCTCATACGGGAGGCCGTCGGATAAAAACGAAGTGCCTCGAAATGCGCGCCCACGGGCGCGCAAACCGAGGCAATGGCCCTAAGGCATGAAATGACATGGGATATGATATGCAAGCATGCAAATGAATTTCAGTGCTTACAAATGATACAAAACAGCCCCGAAAGGCGGGAAAATGATACCGAATGCACGGAATGGTCCCGAAATGCGATAATAAGCACCCGGAATGGCCTATAGCCACACTAAACATGCATAATTGGTACATGACATGAAAACAGTAGCAAGGCAGCCCCAAAATAGCATTATTCACAGTACAAAACATGGCGAAATAATGAGCATAGGTAGGACAACAATAGCATGCAAAAATACGAGCCAAGAGAGGGGTATTGAAGCAAGTGGTGTATGCGATGCTCAAACTGAAAAATACCCTTCTACAACACTGATCAGGGACTAAAAATATGCACATTTTCAGTAGATGACATCCCTCAAATCAGTATGAAAACATGGTAAAAATGCTATGCAAAAATGAGGATATATGAGGCTATAACATGAAGTACCCCAAACATCCATCAAATCAGCAAAGACCCTCAATGGAATATATCAATAAGATCAAAATATGAATATTTCTAGTTCTGATGATGACCGAAAACAGAAACTAGATAAGCTCAAAAGGGCATGCAAAATGGGGTCAAAGGGAGATATAAAGGCAAGTATAACATGGAGACCCCAAACAAAGTTGATCCCTTCTACAATGTTGTAGAGGGACACAAAATAAGCCCATTCACAGTTCATGGAATGTTCCAAAACAGACTTCATGTAGGTCAAATAAATCATGCAAGTTTACGGTAATTTGAAGGAATTATGAAGCAAGTGCATGATAGAAAGGCCAAACAGGGTTGAGCCATTCTTAAATGTTGAAGAGGGGCTCAAAATAGGCCCACTCACAGTTTATTTCATGCTCGAAAACAGATCACTCATAAGCTAGATTTTTCATGCAAAAACAAGAGCAAAACATGGATTCAAAGCAAGTGGCACATGGAGCATGAAAACAAGGTTGAGCCCTTCTTCAATGTTTAAGAGGGGCTCAAAATAAGCACAATATCAGTTCATGAGATGCTCTGATTCAGATCACACATAGGCCTAATATTTAATGCAAAATAAAGGCATATAAGGGGATATTGAAAGAAGTGTAAGATGGAGGGCTCAAACAGAGTTGAGCCCTTAAAAAAACCTCAAGAATAGCTCAAAAGAAGACTACTTTCAGTATTGTTCGGAGCTCAAAACAGTGAGCAAGTAAGGTTAAGAAATGAGGCAAGAAAGTGGTGTAAAAGAGGGGATTTGAGACTTACCCTTGAAGACAAGTCTTTCTTTGCTTCTTGACTTGAGTTTGTTGCTTCTTAGCCATTAAAAAACCTTCCTTTGCTGCTGAAATGGAAGTGGTGAAGGTAGTGCTTGGTGTTGATGAACAAATGAGGCCAAAACTTAAGGATTTTGGAAGTTTTGGAGAGATATCAATGTATATCCTTGAGAGATATTTTCCAACCCTTCTTCAAGAGCTAGGAGGCCAGCTATATAGGCAAGAAAATCGGAGCAAAGGTGGGCAAAAAGGTGCTTTAGTTGCAGGTGGCCGGCCGGCTAGATTTTCTGGCCGGCCAGCTAGTTAAAAAAACTTCCGGGAAGAAGGCTGGCCGGTGGGTGCTAGGGAAGTCCAAATGTGGCCATTCAAGTGTCCAAATTGAATCCCCGGAAGTTAGCTTTCCAATGGCGCAAACCTTGCATCAAAATTCCTCCTGTGGAAAAAGTTATGCCCGTTTCCGTGAAGCCGCGCAGATTTCGGTTCAACCGGAGTGATGCCTTACTTCAATCAACCATATCTCCTCCGTCCGGAATTGAACTTAGGAGATTCTTGAGTGAAAAATAAAGCCCCGGGAGTAAGCTTTCCAACGATGGTGGCCTCATACTTTAATTCCTCTTGTGAAAAGAGTTACGCCCGTTTCGGTGAAGCCGCGCAGACTTTTCTCCTTCCCGGATCCACTTTCAAAGAGGTTCAAAAATGAAAAGAAGAATTAATGGCCGGCCATGTGTTTTTAGGGTCCTCTCGTGTGTGTACAACACAAATATGTGGTTTCGGCTCGAAGAAAATGGCCCTAGGGTGTTCAACATTAGCCCGGAAGTGAGAAAAACGGGCGCCGGAGAGGCGTCGGAAGAGCATAACAGGTTGCTGAGACAATTGCTAGCCTCCCACCCTCCAGTGATCTTCCTGGGGATAAAACAGAGGTACCTGCCAAAAATGAACAAAAACCGATGCAAGACGAATGCTCGGGGACCAAAACACGCAGTTCGAGGTCCCGAAAATAGGCTGTTAAGCACCGAAAGTGGCATTCGGCCACGAAGTGGGTATCTAAGACCCCAGTGTCCCTCGTTATGGTAAAACAGAGGTACTTACCGAAAATGAACGAAAACCGATGCAAAACGAATGCTCGGGGACCAAAACACGCAGTTCGGGGTCCCGAAAATCGGCCGTTAAGCACCGAAAGTGGTGTTCGGCCACGAAGTGGGTATCTAAGACCCCAATGTCCCTCGAAAGGGAGTAAATGAGATGTATGCCAAAAACCGGAGGGATCGGAGATGGTTGGGTGGTCCCGAACCGAGGCACACGGCCTGACGGCTCCGAAAACCGGGAACCGGGCTCCGAAATGGGCAAAATGGCCTACGGCCACGAAATGTGGCCCATGGCCACTGAGAGATGGTCTACGGGACCTCTCCCTCCCTCAGGAAAGAAAACAGAGAAAACCGAGTCTGGTTCGCAAACCGAGGCAAGGCACAGAAGAGGGTTCGGAAGTCTGGAGGCAGGGCGCACGGCCGCGACTCTGAGACTTCTGAACGAGCACAATATGCAACATCACCGAGCGCTCAATCGGCGACGTCTGAGTCTTAAGGTCGGTCAAAAATGGGGTGTCTACAGTTGCCCCTCTTTGACAGAACTCGGAAGTCAGAAGTGACGGGAGTGAATGTCAAAGCCCAGAGACGACCCATTTTTGACAAGGCTGAAGACTTAGACAATCATACAAGATGAACAGAGATATGCACCCTCAGGCGTGCCCGCAGGCAAAGGGGGCAAAATGCAAAAAGATATGCAGGGAGATTTTGATAATTGGACTTATACGCTACGCGAAGCCGGCTTGAAAATTGGACTTATACGCTACGCGAAGCCGGTTTGAAAATTGGACTTACACGCTAAGCGAAGCCGGTTTGAAGATTGGACTTACACGCTACGCGAAGCCGGTTTGAAGATTGGACTTACACGCTACGCGAAGCCGGTTTGAAGATTGGACTTATACGCTACGCGAAGCCGGTTTGAAGATTGGACTTACACGCTACGCGAAGCCAATTTGAAGATTGGACTTATACGCTAAGCGAAGCCGGTTTGAAGATTGGACTTATACGCTACGCGAAGCCGGTTTGAAGATTGGACTTACACGCTACGCGAAGCCGGTTTGAAGATTGGACTTATACGCTAAGCGAAGCCGGTTTGAAGATTGGACTTATACGCTACGCGAAGCCGGTTTGACAATTGGGGATTCATGTAATGCACTACAATGCAATGTAATAGCTAAGAGGTAAAGGTACCTTACAGGGGCAATTGGCAATGACTTACCTCGACAATGTCCTACCTCATGCTGATGTGGGGAATCTTCCTCTTCTTCTCAGTTGAACCACAGGTACTACTTTTCTCCCTGACCATGGTCACAGCTTTCCCTATTCTCCAACAGGGTGACAGACTAGGTTGATTCAGTATCCAGAATTGAGGCGCATACGCATGCTATCTCAATCTATGGGGCTGCCATACAGATTTCAAGCCGAGGATATACCCCTGGGTATTTAAACCAGACTTTAGTCTCGGAAATCCCGAACCTTTGCGTTCTAGGCATAAGCCATTCGAACTCTAGTTTCCACCGTCTCAGTTGGTCTCCTAGGAACTCACCGCTAACACAGGCAGGTGGCTATACCAGACCACCGGAAGTCGTTCGGGCACGACAAACACCAAAGGAATTGCACCTTTAGAGGATTTAAGGTCTCCTAGACCAGAGAGTGCACAAGACAGTGTGAGTAGGGTGAATGCATAAAGCAGTGTGATACAGATAAAGTGCGCAAGATAGCGCGATGCAATGCACTAACAAGTGTAGGTAAGGTGCGCAAGATAGCGCGATGCAATGCATGCACAATGCAAGTAATGTGCACAAAATAGTGCGGTGCGCAAAATAGCGCGAGTGAAGTGTAATGCACTAACAAGTGTAGGTGGGACGCGCAAGATAGCGCAAATGATACAATGCACAAAATAGTGCGATTGAGGTGCGCAAAATAGCGCGAATGTAAACTGCACAAAACAGTGCGATTGAGGTGCGCAAAATAGCGCGAATGATAAATTGCACAAAACAGTGCGATTGAGGTGCGCAAAATAGCGCGAATGTAAACTGCACAAAACAGTGCGGTGCGCAAAATAGCGCGAATGATAAACTGCACAAAACAGTGCGATACGCTAAACAGCGCGAGTGAAATAGAAATGCACAAAACAGTGCGATTCAGGTGCGCAAAATAACGCGATTGTAAACTGCACAAAACAGTGCGATTGAGGTGCGCAAAATAGCGCGATTGATAAACTGCACAAAACAGTGCGATGCGCAAAATAGCGCGAACGTAAACTGCGCAAGATAGCGCGGATGATAAACTGCACAAAACAGTGCGATTGATTTGAAATGTACAAGATAGCGCGATACGCTAAACAACGCGAGTGATTTGAAATGCACAAGACAGTGCGATACGCTAAACAGCGCGATTGATATGCAATGCACAAGATAGTGCGAGTGAGATACAAACACAAGATGCACAAGACAGTGCAAGTGAGATACAAAGTGTAAGTGCACAAGACAGTGCGAGCGAGATAAAATGCACAAAAAAGTGTGATAAAACGCATCTTCTATGCAAGTATGGGGGCATCTTTTATGCAATAGATACAAGCATTTTCTATGCAAGTATGGAAGCACATTCTATGCAATATTGAAAGCAAGCATATTCTATGCATGAAACAAGCAAAGCATATTCTATGCGGAATCGAAAGCAAGTATATTCTATGCATGAATCATAACAATGCGCGGTACGCATGCAACAGCAGTGTATAAGAAAGTTCACATTCTATGCAATAGAGGAGCATCAAATATGTACTCTGGTGCCTCTGATTTACCTCTTAGAGGACTTTGCAACACACTCAGCTCAAAAGGGGCACACCCTATTCAAATTGGCGAGAGATAACATCTGCATGTGAAACCCTCTGGTGCTGCTTGGACTGCCATTCTGACTTGAAGCAGGCTTTCACTTGGGGTCGAGATACACTATACTCCAGAGAAACGGCGAGGCCTGAGAAGGTGCACCTAGAATGCAGTCTCGGATTCTGCTAAGGTTGAAACATGCTAAGATGCTCCAAATTTTCCTCTTTTCTTTTGCTTTGCAGTCCGGAACCTAAATAGCTTCAGATAGGCCCTTGTTCTACTGTTCACACTTATCGGGGGTGGACTCGCGACTTTTTGAAAGAACCAATCCTGTTTTGCACAAATGTGAAGAATGGCACGGCACTTTGAGCACAAAACAATTTTATTTTTGAAATTGAGAGATGGGTTTTCGACCAGGTATTGAGCCTATGACTGAACACAGCAAAACGACTCAACAAGGAAATAAAAGGCACACAACCTAGACACATCGAGTAACACTCGAAACAACCCAAAACAAAAACGAGATAAAAAAAAAGACACGACACTCAGACGTGCACAGGGAGCCCGTTTCACGGGTAGTGTTTCCCACCCTTTCTTATTTGTGTCTCTCATATCGCTCGGGCACTCAATCTCGATTTTTCTCTCAAAACCCTTTTGCTCACTTTTTCTCACATCGCACATCTCTCTATTCTTCAATCTCTCATTTTTCATCACTCCCCTGGGTGGTTGATGGATAAACAGCAAGTTGTGGGCTTGTGCCCCTAGCATTCTGCTAGATTCTTCTTCTTCTGCACGCAGCTAGTGAATTCCTCCCACAGAGGGGTTGTGCTACAAATGAGTGTGTAGCGAATTTCCAGCTGACATAGGTTGATGGTGCTCTGCCGGGGAGCTTGGACGTGGTTAGATCTGTCCAAATGAGGGAGTGGAATATCTTGCCCCATTCCAGTTCGTGTTTTGCACTTGGCTTGATACCTCGTTGCTCGGAGGGTGAAAGAGCTTTCAGTCTTCCGTTGTGCCCTTTTCTGGCGAATACGGTGCCCTTCTTGGCAAGCGCGTTGATAAAGGGAAAAGATAGAAAACTTGACTCAACTGTGCCCCTAGTTCATCATTTTGACCATTTTTGTTTTTTGCTTTCTATTAAAACAGTTTGATCAACATGAGAGTTAGATTAACATGCTTGTTCAATTTTTGATTTAAGATCATGCAAGTCAGGCTATGAGCACTGAAAATTTTCCTTTTTTTTGGGTCCAAGAAATGGTCCAGTTTTTGGAAAAGATGAAACAATTTTCGAGGACATTAGTCAACCTCAGTAAAAATTCTCAAAAACTATTTTTGCAAACGGCCACTGCTCAACGAGCGTGAAACCTACTCCTGAGATGCATAACCTCGGATCCGAGAGAAAACTGCCCCGTGCTTGAAGAGAGCTGCATGGCAACGGAAAGTTGCCCCTTGTTTGAACGGCACTGCAGCGCATTGAATGGCAACGGAAAGTTGCCCCTTGTTTGAATGGCACCGCAGCGCATTGAATGGCAACGGAAAGTTGCCCCTTGTTTGAATGGCACCGCGACGCGTTGAATGGCAACGGAAAGTTGCCCCTTGTTTGAATGGCACTGCAGCGCATTGTAGTCAGTCCTCAGAGCGACGAACACAACCAAATCCTTAGATACAGAGAAGACAAAGATGACCAGAACCATCGCATGGACACAATCGAATTTGAATTGCTTTACGGCTGGACTTCAGAATGAAGTTGCCTACGTATCCCAAAGATGGGAATCAAGCCTTACGTAGTTCGGGGTTAAGGTACACTCGGGTATTTAACCTCTCCTTTTTATGCTCTAACTTTTGCCAAGGTGCCTGTTGCAGGTTTTCAACCTTGCGAGCTTTTTTTTTCTTTTTCTTTTCTTTCTTTTTTTTTTTTTTTTTTTTTTTTCTTTCTTCTTTTTTTTGTTGTTTTTTTTGCATTTTTCTTCTTTTTTTTTCCTTTTCTTTTCTTTTTTCTTCTTTTTTTTTGCTTCTTTTCTTTTTTTGCTTTTTTTTTGTTTTGCTATAACTTTTGCCTGGGTCGCCCTTCCGGGTTTTCGGCCCAGCGAGCCTCTCAAAGGGTAAAAGTGTAACAGGTCCATGCCAAATGGTTATAGGGTTTTGAAGCCATCCATATCCAGGAGAGTGGCTGTTGATTTGCAAGAGGACTCATCTTCGGCTCTTCGAGCACATCTGACATCTTTGCCCCTAGTTCAAAGGGTACTTCTGTTTTAGCTTTGCAAGCTTCTTCTGATCTTCTGATCTTCTTGATCCGACTTTCCTAGCCCCTTGTTCGAGGGCTGCTTCAAATCTGGCCACACAGGCCTCACATCGTAGTTGACTGTTGAACATTCTGAATTCAAGTTCAAGGTTTGGAAGCAAAGGGGTTGAGTCTCGAGGCTGAGAGCGATCCTAGGCTGCACAATCTCAAGAGCGATTCCACACAGGTCTTCGCAGACCGCGCAAAACATTTTTGTTTTGAAACTTTTTAAGAAAGCGACAAATCGCTCGCGCTGAAGACAGTGTAGAACCAATCTGGATCAAGCCAGGATCCTTCCAGTACTCACACTAACAAGCATGATTTCATTCATTAAGGGCTTAGCACGCCTCTCTTTCTCTCAATTGATCAAAATTTTGCAAATCCCGAGGAATTCCTCCCTCTTCGTTTTCACCGCAGTGTTCAAAAAGGTTTTGAAAAACTTAGGTCAATACAATGGCTTCAAGGCACAAGAGAGCAGGTGGAATGCACTGCCATTTCATTCAAATCCCGGCACAACTAGCACACGGTAGAAACAAATGCGAGAGTATGGAAATCACTGCTGTTTCATTCAAAATCTGTTGGCATAACTGGCTCCCTGGCAGAAACAGACTCAAAACAAAACAAGAAGACAAACGCAAAACAAAAATGGTGACGCCCGAGGTAACACCCCCGGAATCACCTGACTTCTATACAACAGGACTGACTCGATACAACAAGACAGACCCAAAACAAAAGAGACTAACTCAAAACAAAAAGACAGACTCAAAACAAAACAAAAGACTGACCCAATACCCAAGTCAAAATGCAAAATTAACAGCACTTGTACATTACTCAAAACAATGCATGCCATCCACCACAGCTGGAGTAATCTGAGTGCCATCTGCAGGTGGTTCATCCCTCGATCACATCACATTATCCCCCAAGTTCACCGATCCAGTGCTGATAGACTTTGCTGAGCTCGGCAGAAGGATGACCCCGTTGTCAAATAGATCCTGTACTTCATGGCGAAGACGGAAGCAGTTGTTGGTAGTATGGCCAGTTTGCTGATGGTATGCGCAGTACTGGGTAGCATCATGCGTAGCCGGAAGAGGGTTCGGGAGAGGCCGAGGCTCAAGGGGTTTGAGATGGCCTTGTCCAACAAGGATTTGGAAAGCTTTGGATAAAGGCATGTGGAGGGCATGGAAGACCTCTGGCCTCGGGGTTGGTACTTCTGGGTTTGTGGATTTTTGCTGGACGCACCAGCAAAGGGATTGGCAGGTGCTAGCCTGGTTTGCTGATCTCTTCCGAGTGGAGGATTATAGCTGAAGGGAACTTTCTTGGTACAACGGCCCTTCTCCCGGCTTGCCTCTCGATTCAAACTGCCTCCAACTTGAGTGGCAAAAGTGTCGTCCACAGTTTTTATGACAACCGCGAGCACTTGTTCTTTGTTCAGTCCCTCGGCTTTCAAAGCCTCAACAGCCAACAGGAAATGCTCATGGGGATCCATGTCCGCCCTATCTTGTTCTTTCCGTTCGCTTCCACTTTGCCAAGGGATTTGCCTTCTCCCAATACAGCCCGTCCAAGCTTGGGGAGCCTTTTGACATGAACTCCCTGGTAGGCGATGTGGTTGATGATGGAGCCAAAACTCCAAAGGCTAAAATCCGCCACTGTTCTCTGAAGATCTTCAATCATCCTCATCAGCTCGGAAGTAGTGCGTTCATGTTTGAGATGATTGGGGTTCAGGTGCACCCATCATGCATAAGTCCATGCTTTCTGGGATAAACACCTCAGGCTTGGGTAGATGGGCCGGGGTGATGTATATGCTGGGGTCATAGGTGGATGGCAGTATATGGATGAGATTGAGGTAGGCAGGAGATGTTTGGTCATTGGGGTCTGAAGGTGGAGCTATCGTCCGGTTATCGATGAGATTTTGGACCTCATGACGAAGGCGGTAGCACGGTCGGTGCCATGACCGTGCTGCTGATGGTACATACAGTACTTGGAGGGGTTATGTCTGGCTGGGAGTGGGTGGGAAGAGGTTGAGGATCGAGGGGTTTGAGATGCCCTCTTTCCATCAGGAGTTTTAGTGCGCTAGTCAGGCTCATATAGAGAGGGGTGAAAGTTCTGCCCTGGGCTCGTGCTGGTCGGCTGTTTGTAGGCTTGGATTGGCAAAAGGGTTGGCTGTGGCGACTGTATTGATTTCAGTGGGTTCGGGAATAGTGCTACTTCCGGCATTGGTACTCCTTGCAATCGCCCTCCTTGTCGGTTCACTTGTTCTGGGAATGATCTCACTGTTGAACGCATTCTCGACCTGAACCCCTAGTTCATGCAAACTTTTGAAAGTAAATAGTGGAGCGACTATCAACTTTTGCAACATATCATGCTCGAGGTTTCGCACCATCATCTGCACTTGATCCCTCTCAGAAGGGCGGCGATCTGTCATCTGCGCTGCCTTTGCTCTCCACCTCGCAACGAATTCCACAAAAGGCTCTGTTGGGTTCTGGCGAGTTGCTTCAAGCTCTTGGATGGTCATTTCAACTTGGATATTGTAGGAACACTGATCGACGAAGGCCTCAGCTAGTTCTTCCCATTTTTGCTTCACTGTATCCTCCAATTTGACATACCAAGTGGCTGCTACACCCGACAGGGTTCTTCCATACAGAGAGAGTTTCTGTGGCTTAGTCAAACCCATTGGCTTCAAGACATCCAAGAAAAGTCGGATATGTACCATAGGATCTCCAGACCCGTCGAAACGGTCAATATATGGCATTTTGAATCTGTCTGGGAGCCGTACGGCAGTCTCGGTGTATCCATCCTCAATGTCGGGAATGGAGTTAAGGCCCTGTGCCTTTTTGAATTGCTTCTCGAGGTTCGCAATTTTCACTGCGGTCAGATCGAGGTCATTAGCATCAAGGAGATAAAGCCTCTCATTAGGCTGCACCAGGGGGCTGAAAACTCGGGCTTGAGCCAACCCTTCTCGAGGATCTGGACCCTGCAAATCTTCAGCTGGCGGAAGTGGGTCAAAGTTTGGCTGGGGTCCCAAAGCTGGATGAGAGGCAGACGGCCCAGATGGGCGCTGCGTTTCAATACTGGTCTCAGCCTGCATGGCAGTTCCCTGATTTAGCGCTGTTATCACGGCCACAAATTCTTCCAAACCCTGTGCCATCACGGGTCTACTGAGTCCGAACAAAAGTGATGTGACTGGTGACTGACGGATCAGATGAACCGGTGAGCCCTGACTGGCCTTTCTTTGCCTTGCCTCAGCGAAAGAACGCTGGTTGCCCTTGAATTGAATCTCTGACCTAACAAAGTCTATCAGCACTAGTCCAATGTACCCGGGGGATTTCGGAGCCTTCTGGAGCTATGGTTCCAGGACTACCTAGCAAAAGGGAAAACATGCAGCATCTCAGCCTAACTTCACCAAAACAGATACGAGCATAGTAGGATAACTGTGCCCTCTACTGAATTCTGCCCCCAAAATTTTGCCTGTAAACCGTTACCCTCAGGTAAACTGATTCTCAAGATACTGAACTGGTGCCCGCAGGCCTGATGCCCAAACTCATGAACTGATACATGCATTCCCTGTAGAGACGCACTCTAACAAGCACATAACAGATAAGTGAGAGCCAAAACACCCCTATGTTGGGGGTAGGGTTTCCCTGTCCTATTTTGTCAGGAGCTAGGGTTTCACTATGCACGCAGCGGTTTCAAACAACCTATAAACGGGTAAGCAACCTGTCCTAATTTGGAATGGTCACTATGGATCCGAATATGCACTAGGTCGAATGGTCAAAAAGGGTGCCCCGGTAAAACCGGGGTTTGTGTTCCCATGCTATCAGAGCCCAGAGCCAATCAGCCTTATGGACATGCCTTGACAAGACAAGCCTCCGGCAAATCGTTCGGGAATGGCATATGGCAAACACGGTGTCCTAGGCGCACCAATGCAAATGCAATGCAAAGAAACACACAAGTGTAGTAAAAACCAGATATCATGAGTTCGAGTCAAGTTCTCTAAATCCCCAGCGGAGTCGCCAGAAACTGTAGACGTCCCCGAACGCCCCGGGAGGGTTAAGTCCCGTTCTGTTCATATTGGGGTCACTACAGTTCAAGGACTCAAATGTCACGGTTCTTAATCTTGAACCAAAGAGTCCAAATCCGACAAATCGATTTTGAAAACAGATTTTTTGAAAAGAAGTGCCAAACATGGACTGCTTTGCCAGATACAGAGTCGCTACCTAAATATATATTTTTTTTTATGGGAAATTTAGGAAACTCTGACTCGGTGCCGAAGGCCACGTGTCCGTCATCACCAAAGTTGCCTCGGCTCGGGAACTTGGGTACGATTGGGGAAGGTCACTTCGTGAGCACCCCCGCTCGCCCGGTCGAAGACCGGCCTCTACTAACCGTGATATCTGTTTTTGAAAACATTGTATGCTCTTATTCCGGTTATTAGCCTAGGTTACAATGTGATGCTCGCAGCAAACAAGTATAGACTGGGTCGCCTGAATTGGAACAAAACATTTCATGTTTATTTATTTGAAAATGGTTTGATGGTGCTACCCGCAGGTAGGCTAAGACGCGGATTTGCCACCCTCAGGTGGGCTTAGAAAAACATGATTTTGCCACTATCTAGTGGGCGTAAAACAAACAGTCAACGCATTGTCCCAATTCAAGTAACTCAACCTCCACCCACAGGCGTTCAAGACAGTAATATCACATAAGCAGTTAGCCTCATGGCAAGCATGCTATCATGGCAACACTCACACGCATGCAAGGATGCTAAAGCATAAAACTTACCGAGTACTCCAAGCCAAAAACAAAAACCGATTAGAAATCATGCATGATCCTAATTTTTACAGAAATGCCTAATGCAACACATGCAATAATGCAACTATAGTAAGCTCGGCTTTTCTAAACATGGCATATGAAATGCAACAACTAACACGTATTCAATTTGAAATTGAAATACAAATGCAATTTGTATAATGCGTCGAGCCCGGTGCGTGCAAAACAGATGAATGATGCAAACATGCTATCATACTGTATGCTAATCGAAATATGTCCTATATCTAACCATCGTAAGCGGGTAAATAAAAGGGAGAAAGACGTGGGGTTGGAAGACATACATCACACTCACCCACACTTATTACAATTATGCCATCGCGCAGAGGGTCCGAATAAATAATACAGTCCGAATAAAAGAATAATACAGTCCGAAATTACAGTCCGAATAATATACAAATTTCTAATTAATTAACGAATTAAGCTAAGAAAGCTTTAAACGGGCATGCAAGCCAAGGGCTGCCTCGCTTCTGATGAATGATGTATGCTGGACTGCCTTTGCGTAGAAATCCACTGGGATGCCCAATTTAGCCTCTGTTTGCAATGTTTCTCGAAATGCGTGCCAGACTCCGAAAAGTTGCTGATTCCTTATCTTGCTGCAACAGAGAGCAGGAAAAGGGCATAGCAATGTATTTCACAGATATATGCATGCCTCGATTCTCGTGCCACCAATCACGCATAACGATGCATGATGGCCGAGGAATCGGATTGCACACCTTAATATAGGGTGCAATGCAGATAGATGCTACAACAAAACCTAAATCCATCATGGGTAATCCGGAGTGTCGGTGACTGGGGAATTGAGACCCGTTCCGTCACTCGGAGTACGAAACGTGCCTCGTTTCCCGTGCCCGGGCTAACTTCTACCCCGAACACGATGCGGTATGCATGATATGCATGAAATGTAGCTAATATGCAACCCTATCATGCACAATGCTATGAAAATGAAATGCCTCGAAATGCGTGCACGCGGGCACGCAAACCGAGGCGATGATCCCAAGGCATGAAATGGCATACGCAATGCAAATGGACTTACACTAACATGAGTGAGCCTCAGCCACACTCACATAAGAGGCCGTCGGATAAAAACGAGATGCCTCGAAATGCGCGCCCACGGGCGCGCAAACCGAGACGATGCATACGGAATGCAAAATAACATGGAAATGATATGTAATGAGGCTAAAATGAGATGTCTCAAAGTGCGTGCCCCCGGAAAAATGGCATACGGAATGCAATGATGCGAAAATGGCATATAGAATGCAAAATGGGCTTATACCAACATGAGAGGACCTCAGCCACTCTCATACGGGAGGCCGTCGGATAAAAACGAAGTGCCTCGAAATGCGCGCCCAAACCGAGGCAATGGCCCTAAGGCATGAAATGACATGGAATATGATATGCAAGCATGCAAATGAATTTCAGCGCTTACAAATGATACAAAACAGCCCCGAAAGGCGGGAAAATGATACCAAATGCACGGAATGGTCCCGAAATGCGATAATAAGCACCCGGAATGGCCTATAGCCACACTAAACATGCATAATTGGTACATGACATGAAAAAGTAGCAAGGCAGCCCCAAAATAGCATTATTCACAGTACAAAACATGGCGAAATAATGAGCATAGGTAGGACAACAATAGCATGCAAAAATACGAGCCAAGAGAGGGGTATTGAAGCAAGTGGTGTATGCGATGCTCAAACTGAAAAATACCCTTCTAAAACACTGATGAGGGACTAAAAATATGCACATTTTCAGTAGATGACATCCCTCAACTCAGTATGAAAACATGGTAAAAATGCTATGCAAAAATGAGGATATATGAGGCTATAACATGAAGTACCCCAAACATCCATCAAATCAGCAAAGACCCTCAATGGAATATATCAATAAGATCAAAATATGAATATTTCTAGTTCTGATGATGACCGAAAACAGAAACTAGATAAGCTCAAAAGGGCATGCAAAATGGGGTCAAAGGGAGATATAAAGGCAAGTATAACATGGAGACCCCAAACAAAGTTGATCCCTTCTACAATGTTGTAGAGGGACACAAAATAAGCCCATTCACAGTTCATGGAATGTTCCAAAACAGACTGCATGTAGGTCAAATAAATCATGCAAGTTTACGGTAATTTGAAGGAATTATGAAGCAAGTGCATGATAGAAAGGCCAAACAGGGTTGAGCCCTTCTTAAATGTTGAATAGGGGCTCAAAATAGGCCTACTCACAGTTTATTTAATGCTCTAAAACAGATCACTCATAAGCTAGATTTTTCATGCAAAAACAAGAGCAAAACATGGATTCAAAGCAAGTGGCACATGGAGCATGAAAACAAGGTTGAGCCCTTCTTCAATGTTGAAGAGGGGCTCAAAATAAGCACAATATCAGTTCATGATATGCTCTGATTCAGATCACACATAGGCCTAATATTTAATGCAAAATAAAGGCATATAAGGGGATATTGAAAGAAGTGTAAGATGGAGGGCTCAAACAGAGTTGAGCCCTTAAAAAAACCTCAAGAATAGCTCAAAAGAAGACCACTTTCAGTATTGTTCGGAGCTCAAAATAGTGAGCAAGTAAGGTTAAGAAATGAGGCAAGAAAGTGGTGTAAAAGAGGGGATTTGAGACTTACCCTTGAAGACAAGTCTTTCTTTGCTTCTTGACTTGAGTTTGTTGCTTCTTAGCCATTAAAAAACCTTCCTTTGCTTCTGAAATGGAAGTGGTGAAGGTAGTGCTTGGTGTTGATAAACAAATGAGGCCAAAACTTAAGGATTTTGGAAGTTTTGGAGAGATATCAATGTATATCCTTGAGAGATATTTTCCAACCCTTCTTCAAGAGCTAGGAGGCCAGCTATATAGGCAAGAAAATCGGAGAAAAGGTGGGCAAAAAGGTGCTTTAGTTGCAGGTGGCCGGCCGGCTAGATTTTCTGGCCGGCCAGCTAGTTAAAAAAACTGCCGGGAAGAAGGCTGGCCGGTGGGTGCTAGGGAAGTCCAAATGTGGCCATTCAAGTGTCCAAATTGAAGCCCCGGAAGTTAGCTTTCCAATGGCGCAAACCTTGCATCAAAATTCCTCCTGTGGAAAAAGTTATGCCCGTTTCCGTGAAGCCGCGCAGATTTCGGTTCAACCGGAGTGATGCCTTACTTCAATCAACCATATCTCCTCCGTCCGGAATTGAACTTAGGACATTCTTGAGTGAAAAATGAAGCCCCGGGAGTAAGATTTCCAACGATGGTGGCCTCATACTTTAATTCCTCTTGTGAAAAGAGTTACGCCCGTTTCGGTGAAGCCGCGCAGACTTTTCTCCTTCCCGGATCCACTTTCAAAGAGGTTCAAAAATGAAAAGAAGAATTAATGGCCGGCCATGTGTTTTTAGGGTCCTCTCGTGTGTGTACAACACAAATATGTGGTTTCGGCTCGAAGAAAATGGCCATAGGGTGTTCAACATTAGCCCGGAAGTGAGAAAAACGGGCGCCGGAGGGGCGCCGGAAGAGCATAACAGGTTGCTGAGACAATTGCTAGCCTCCCACCCTCCAGTGATCTTCCTGGGGATAAAACAGAGGTACCTGCCAAAAATGAACAAAAACCGATGCAAGACGAATGCTCGAGGACCAAAATACGCAGTTCGAGGTCCCGAAAATAGGCTGTTAAGCACCGAAAGTGGCATTCGGCCACGAAGTGGGTATCTAAGACCCCAGTGTCCCTCGTTATGGTAAAACAGAGGTACTTACCGAAAATGAATGAAAACCGATGCAAAACGAATGCTCGGGGACCAAAACACGCAGTTCGGGGTCCCGAAAACGGCCGTTAAGCACCGAAAGTGGTGTTCGGCCACGAAGTGGGTATCTAAGACCCCAGTGTCCCTCGAAAGGGAGTAAATGAGATGCATGCCAAAAACCGGAGGGATCGGAGATGGTTGGGTGGTCCCGAACCGAGGCACACGGCCTGACGGCTCCGAAAACCGGGAACCGGGCTCCGAAATGGGCAAAATGGCCTACGGCCACGAAATGTGGCCCATGGCCACTGAGAGATGGTCTACGGGACCTCTCCCTCCCCTCAGGAAAGAAAACAGAGAAAACCGAGTCTGGTTCGCAAACCGAGGCAAGGCACAGAAGAGGGTTCGGAAGTCTGGAGGCAGGGCGCACGGCCGCGACTCTGAGACTTCTGAACGAGCACAATATGCAACATCACCGAGCGCTCAATCGGCGACGTCTGAGTCTTAAGGTCGGTCAAAAATGGGGTGTCTACAACGTGATGGTCGTTGTCCAAGGCAACTGGGAATTTAGCGAGGGTGAAGATCGCCTAGATCCCGTGCCAAGACGAAATGGCGAACCAGGTAGCCGTATAGCTCATTTTTGTTTCTTTTATTATCTTATATGTATTCGTCTCTCATTCCATGTACTCACCATTTTGTTTATGCAGGAAACGATTTAAAGAAAGTGTTAGCTTCAGCCGACGACGTTGTACTTGCGGAAATTAAAATCACACTACAGTTCGTTGGCCATCCAAGCCTTCAGAAGCAAGGGAGGGCAGCCCACATTTTCTTGCGATACGAGCCAACTTACGCAACGTTTTCAGCGGCAGACCACATTCCAATTCCGAGAGGCGAAGAGCATCTTACAGCCTTTATCTTCCCCAACTTCAGAAACCTAAGGCAGATTGGTTTATAAGCCTCCGATTCGGAACACGTGGAAGAGCAAGCACCCAAACCGGTCGCCGAGGACCCGAACTAGTTGGAAGTCAAGGTTGACGAAGCTCTTAACTCGGCCTTGAGGAAGCCGGACTCAATTCGTCCGACCCTCCATCCACATCAGGCTGGGCGGACGTCTCATTCGAAGACATTTTTACAAACTTAGGAGACCTCCCCGGCGCTTATCTTGAGAATATGGCCGGGGAATCGCTCACGCAAATTGCCCGTAGGAAAAACGCCGAAAGGATGGCCGCTAGGAGGAGAGCCAAGGCCGTCCGATCGGAAACTCCACCCGCTACAGTCGCTGAGTCTTCTCCACCTATTATTGCAGAAGAAATGGCCCAGACTAAATCGGCCGAGGTGGAGCAGGTAGAGTAGGCGGATGAGGCTGGACAAAAGGGGAAAAAACGCCCCGCCGAGCAAGAAGCCGTGCACGATGAGGACCAAAGCAACAAACGACCGTGCATTGCGGAATCGGACGTCATCGTTCCGTTCACTATTTAACCAAGGATAAGGAATATGCCGATTGCCTCTGATACGTCGGCTCTAAAGGACCCGACTGTGGCCTTAAGTATGGCCTCCTCAATATCCCTGCCGGTTGATCGAGCCACATTTCGCGCGGAGCCAGATCTAATACTAATTGCTTTGGCCGTTCAGTCAGCCTTATTGGTACATTACTTGCCTTATCTGCAGTCTTCCATCTAAATACATGATAAATATTATTCTTATTATTTGTTTGTTGTAACTCTATTTCCTTGTTTTGTAGACGGTGGACAGGATAGCCGAGATCGGCCGCCGTCAACATGACGCCATAGAACAGATCGACCTCTTGAAAACCCAAATTGACAATGAAAAGAAAAAGGTTGTGGTAGCCACTCAAAGGGCCGATTATGAGGCAGCGTAGGCAGCAAAGGAACGAGCTAGAGCGGACGCCGAGGCCGAGCGATCGAGGAATTCTGACCAATTAAGGCTTGCCGCCGAGGAGAGGGCAAAGACGAGCAAATATGCCCTCAAATTAGCCAAAAAGGTGATCGCCAAGCTGGAAGCCAACTTGGAAGAATCGAAGAAGGCAAAAGAAATAGCTAACTCCGAGATTTCCAAAGCATTCCAAGCTGGGAAGGATGCCACCTTGGAAAACTACATGAAGACGTGTCGAAGTTCAAGAATCAGGGATTCAAACACGGCTGGGTCAAAGCCCTCATTGTTGCAAATGTGACATTGGCACAGCCGATTCCATACGAGCAGGTGGACATTGTGCAGCTGTCATCTGACCCTGAAGATTGATTAAGGCATATTTCGGTTTTTGGTAGGCATCTTAGATGCATAGTTTTTGTTAGTAGATTTTCATTTCTTTAAATGTAAACTAATTTTCATGTGTAAAATGATTGCTATTAGCGCTCAATTTATTAATGAAAATTTTCTATGCTCTCAAGTTTACTACGTATATTATCTATCTTTAATTCATTAATGACAGTTCCTTACGCTTTTCTGTTTGCTAGAAGAGTAAATAATATATCCAATAAGTCAACCAAATCAATTAAACATCCTCTACCTCTTTGCTATTTAGCCGAATAACTAACAGAATCAGCAGTTAATCAATTTGGAAAGGTGCATGAAAATTTGATAGACTAACGAGTAATACTGCTTAAGGCTTCGACATCTGGCCGATTATATTACTTCGATACACTAACAAGTAAAACGGCTTAAGGCTTCGACGTTTGGCCGATTATATTAACGAATCTGCCCTTGCCCCAGCCGGTGCATGAACTGGGACGCCGATGACATCAGCTCTTGGAGCGGCTAGGGCGCTCAGCTCGATCGACGCAAGGGCTTGCCCTGTGGCCGATTAGATTAAGAAATATGCCCTTGTCCCAGCTGGTGCATGAACTTGAATGCCGAATGTCATTAGCTCTTGGAGCGGCTGGGGCACTCAACCTGATCGGCGTAAGGGCTTACCCTGTGGTCGATTAGATTAAGGAAGCTGCCCTTGCTCCAACTGGTGCATGAACTTGAATGTCGAATGTCATTAGCTCTTGGAGCGGCTGGGGCACTCAGCCCGATCTGCGCAAGGGATTGCCCTGTGGCCGACTAGATTATTGAATCTACTCTTACCCCAACTGGTGCATGATTAACGCCGAATGACATTAGCTCCTGGAGTGGCTGGGGCACTTAGCCCAATCGGTGCAAGGGTTTGCCCTGTAGCCGATTAGATTAAGGAATCTGCCCCTACCCCAGCTGGTGCATGAACTTGAACGCCGAATGACATTAGCTCTTGGAGTGGCTAGGGCACTCAGCCCGATCGACACAAGGGCTTGCCCTGTGGCTGATTAGATTAAGGAATCTGCCTCTGCCCCAGCTGGTGCATGAACTTGAACACCGAATGATATTAGCTCTTGGAGCAGTTGGGGCACATGAGATGATCAGCAGGTTTTGAAATTGAGCATTGATGATGTCGCCTCAGGGGTGCTGTACCTGTAATGTATAAATGGGTCGGGTGGTGGGTGCGCGGATGGGCCATTGTTGCGTTCAGTGTTAATAAATTTAGGGAGGGAAAGAGCAGTGTGGATAATTTGTGGATGGCAAGAAGAGTGTTCTTCAACAGCAGAGGAAAAGGGAGGACGCTTGTGGAGTTGAACGCAAAGATGAATCGGGGTGGTGAGATAATGCGCACAGGGAGCAGGACGTCAAGGGAACGTGAAAAATGCCAGTCCCCGCATCGTCGAAGTAGATCACCCAGAAGAGAAAAACAGCAACGAGGCAGCTCCTTTCAACCACGCTCGAGAGGAGAAACTAGTGCGACTCCGCGTCCGTTGAGTTTTGCAGTTTTTGTGGGGAATAAACCGATGACGGAAGCGGATTCAATTGTGCACGACCCAAATATGACAGTTGAATTTGCACGACAGATTTTCCCTCTAGAAGTCCAGCAGTCGATCGTTAGTCGACCAGACTTCAAAGTGTTTCGCGGAGCGGTGAAAGGACTATACATCGCCTATGAGATCGGCATGCGCCTTCGTGCCACGCGGTAAAAGATCGAATAGAAGAATGAACGCATTCGTAATTTAGAGGCTCAAGCGGAGAAGGCCGAGCGTGAGTTAAGAAAAGTCAAAACCGCGGAGACTCAGTCGGCCGGACAAGCTAACCCGATTGTGGATGAAAGGGTGACCTAACAGCTTATAAGTTATGCGATTGCCGATCGCGATACGGCGAGCATGTTCGCAATAGAGGCCACAAAGACTAGGTCTTATGAACAAGGCTTCCACGATGGCCGGAAAGTTGGGATACAGTCTAAGGAAAAGCTCCTCGAGGAGATCTGCCGATGTGAGAACGTTGGATTTAAGCACGGATGGATCAAGGCTCTCCAAGCTGCAGAGGCTCTCCGGGTAGCAGACGTTGATTCAGCCTCGCCTCTATATCAGAGTCGTCATTTTCCCTTTGCGGCTTTCGAAGTCGAGAAAAGCGACGACGAGGGGGATGCCGAATAATACTGAACATATTGTACCGCTCTAACGTAGATTGGGAGCGAATGATGTATTATTGATCAATTCAATGAAACATATTATTTTAAATGCTTGCATGTTGTGTCAATTTGTGTCATTTTAGATGTTTGCCAACAACGTTTATGCTTGTTAATCATAATACATGAAAAACGCGCCGAATTCGGGGGCTTTTATCTTGGCCAATCGTAAAATCCACGAAGGTCTCCGAATTCGGAGGCTTTTAACTCCGAATTTGGAGGCTTTTGGCCAATCGTGAATTCCACGAAGGGCACTCCAAATCCAAAGGCTTACTCGGCCCAAAAGTGGCATTCACTGATGGGGCTCCGAATTCAGAGGCTTTTCACTTAGCCAATCGTGAAATCCACAAAGGGCGCTCCGAATTCGGAGGCTTTTCACTTGGTCGATCGTGAAATCCACAAAGGGCGCTCTGAATCCGGAGGCTTACTTGGCCCAAAAGTGGCATTCACTGATGGGACTTAGAATTCGGAGGCTTTTCACTTGGGCAATCGTGAAACCTACAAAGGGCGTTCCGAATCCGGAGGCTTACTCGGCCCAAAAGTGACATTCACTGATGGGGCTTCGAATTCGGAGGCCTTTAACTTCGAACTAAAATTCCACATAGTGATATAAGAAGTCTTGCATTATAAAAGTGAAAGTTGTACACGGTGAACATTCAAAACAAGTTACCATGCCCCACATGTCGGGTTAATGATAAAATTTACGCAAATGCATGGAATTCCAAGGACGTGGCAGACTTCTCCCAGACATGTCTTTAAGCCAATATACCCCAATCCCCGCGATTGAATCGATCTGATAGGGGTCATCCCAGTTAGGACCAAGCTTTCCGTCAGCCGGATTCCTGGCGGCCGGAAGTACTTTCTTGAGGACCAATTCTCCCGGTGTATAGCGGCGCAACTGAACACGTTGATTATACGACTCAGCAAGCTGTTGTTGGTACCGTGCCATGGACGTAAGCGCACGGTCTCGTCGTTCTTCAATCAGAGTCAAATCCAAAGCCAACATCAAGTCATTTCGGCCAAAATAAAAAACTTTCGATTTCAAGGTTGGGAAACCGATCTCTAGGGGGATGATTGCCTAGGTTCCAAAGCATAAGGCAAACGGCATTTCCCCGGTGGATCACCTCGGCGTAATGCGATGAGCCCACAACACACTCGGCAATTCTTCGACCCATCTGCCTTTGGCTTTCTCCAGTCTCTTCTTGATACCGTCTAAGATGGCTTTGTTGGAGGCTTCAGCTTGACCATTGCTCTGTGAATAAGCCGGCGTAGAGAAATAAGGCCTAATACCATACGTGTTGCACAGTTCCCGATAGATGCCACAATCAAACTGCGTGTCGTTGTCTGAAATAAGTGCTCTTAGAATGCCGAATCGTGTTATGATATTTCTTCATACGAAACGCTTAACATCAGTATCTCGAATGTGTGTTAGTGCCTCCGCTTCGACCCATTTTTTGAAGTAATCTATCGCGACAATCAAAAATCGCTTGTTGCCCGGGGCACAAGGTAGTGGCCTGACAATGTCAAGTCCCCATTGGGCAAACGACCAAGGAATGGTGATAGAACTCAACTTTTCAGCATGCAAATGGGTTAAAGGGGAAAACTTCTAGCACTGTTCAAATTTATTGACGTAATACTCGGCATCGGCTCTCATTGTTGGCTAATAATACCCTTGTGTCATAGCTCGATAAGCCAAAGAGCACCCGCCGGAATGGGCACCACAACTGCCTTCATGTATTTCAGTCAGGAGTTCTTCGACTTTATTCGGATGAACGCATTCTAGGTATGGACTAGAAAGGGATTTCTTGTAGAGCTTTCCTTGCGGATCCAAGTAATATCGCAGGGCTTTGTTTCGCAGTTTATGTGTTTCTTTCTCATCCACAGAGAGCTGTTCAGAAGATAGGAATGCAGTGATAGGGTCCATCCAACTAGGACCTGATTCTATGACATTAATTTGAATTGACTTTGAGGGGGCAATGCTCGGCTCATGGATGAATCCTACTTCAATTGTCCGTTTGATTTCTGAATTGATGGCGGAGGCTAAGCAGGCCAGGGCTCTGCATGCGTGTTCTGATCCCGGGTTATTTGATTTAATTCATGATGGTCGAATTTTGCCAGTAGAGAATTCACCATTTTCATGTAAGCTGCCATACGATCATTTTTAACTGCGTATTCCCCTTTCAATTGATTAATGACTAGCTTTGAATCGCAGAAGATAAGCAGACGCCGAGCACCAAGGAGATGTGTATTCCGTAAGCCGGTTAACAATGCTTCGTATTTGGCCTCATTGTTCGATGCATCGAAGCCCAGTTTGACGGCCTGCTCAATTATTGCCCTGTCGGGAGCCATGATCACTAC